>ML675721.1:5624627-5803616 GCA_007922155.1 Mesoclemmys tuberculata | reverse complement strand
GATCATATTGGTCCCTTCTGACCTATGAGTCTATGAGTCTAAGAACTGAAAAGCTTGCTGCACTTCTACTTCATTCTGGGACAAATCTTTGAAGTTAATGGTAATTCTGCCTCAAAACAGACTGAGTAAAATGGAGTAAGGCCTCAGGACTTAGTTCATTATCTTTTGAAGTGATGCCAAACAATATAAGTGGTTCCTTTGGCAAGGAGCTTAAGGTGGTCTGGTTATAAATTCAGTTTACATTTATCACTGGCAAGTTTGTTATGCAATCAAAGTTTTTGATGCCTACCTAGTCACTGCCCATATAACGGCATTCCTTGGTACACATGCTTCAGAATTTGTTTTCTGTTCTAATGATGTCCATACCAAGAAAGCTGCTGAAACTGAACCAGTGCTGATGGAGAAGGTTCACCACTTGATATGGAGAAGTTGATGAAGATTATGAGAACTGAAAATATCAATCCATGGTTCTTCAGCCTGCTTCAGTGCCCACCATGCCATAGACAGTGCTGGAGGATGTTCAAAAGATGTGGATGCTTGTATAGTAGCAGCTCTCATGTTTTGAGCTGTTCAGTGGTCTCAAGCTTGCTATGAATCTGTGGATCTACAGAACCACAGTTACACCAACTCTACTGTACAACAGTGAAATGTGGGTATTCTGGCTTCATGTGCTAAGAGAAAAATGAAATGCCAGCTTGACTCAGGTTAACTAGTATCCATTGGGACTACTCACAGAGTAAGCATAGGTAGGTGTGTGAGTAAAGTTGACAGAGTTTAATGCTTAGTTAATGGGCAAAATTTTCAAACATGGGAGATAAAGTTAGGCTCCTCAATATCTAGTTAGGCATCTGAATGAGCAGCCTGCCTTGCAAAGGTTGAGTGCACTGATAAATCCTTTTGAAGCCAGTTTTAAGGGACAAGGCTTGAAATGTTTGATTTCTTTTAATGTTGCCTTATAGGACTTTCAACATTATCAGAATTAGGAAGGCAACTTCAAGAAGCAAGAGAGAAGCCCATTGTGGTGCTGAGTCATATCAACCAGCTTTAAAAGAAAATAGAGAAGTTTATTTCCTAGAGTCAGAACAAAAGAAGCTTCATAAAACTGAATTTGTGAATGCAACAGAAAACATTTACAGGCCCATTTAGCTAATCTGAAAGGTCTGCTAACTGACAACATGGATAGACGTTATGGAATTAAGTGAATGAGGTGCAATGAAATAATCTATTGCCCCGAGGCAGCCTGTTTTAAAATCTAGCACAACAGAAAAAAAAAGTAAGTTTAGATACTAAATAATGTGGCTTCATCATATTCTTTCAACAGTTTACAGTTTTAAGACCTCTCTTCCAGGCTGCAGACAAAATAAACGAGAAAAACAAAAAACAAAACACCCATCCCAACAAAACAACAAAAACCCTAAAACAAAAACAAACAAAGGTTTGGGTTTACACAGAAAAAAAACCAACAACCTCCTCCCTCAAACAAATGCTATCACATGTAAAATTTTATGGCATAACTGGATGTCCATATTTTATACTTACAAGTTAAAATTATTGATTCTATTTCTATATTTCTACAGCACCTATTGCTATGGCATGTTGGTCCATGATTAGGGCTTTGAGGAGCTACAGCAATCAAATAATATGGTAATAAAAATAATAAATAATAATAATAAAAGTGATTTCAATTTAATTTTCAGGTCACAAGCAGGAGAAAAGAAATTATAGTGGATATCTGTAAGTGTCCTCCACTGTTTTTGCAAATATGCAGGTATGCTATGTAATAAAATGGCAGTGTTTGTTTGAAGTCTCCTACCCAGTTATCAAATATTGATTGTATTAGGAGAAATTTAAGTGGGTTCTGAGGTCTTTCTGAATCAGGTGGCTTGTTATCCAACCTGGATATGAAGGTGTTGGAAGTGATTCTCTAGGGAGATTGGTTCTTGGGTGTAGGCTGGGTCATCCTGAGGAAGGAACCCTATGAGTAGCCAAGACTGGGGAGAAAGCTTGAATTTATGTTGTTGTCAATATACTTCTTAATAAAGCCAAACTTCAGGAAGAAGCTGAGTTTCTGATTCTTCACATGCATCTATTGTGGACTTTGGTTTAGAGAAACTGAGAAAGGCATCTGTTCATGCATCAACTTTGGAAATTAGGTAAAAAGTCTATTTTGAGGCTAAATCTTGCCATTCTTAACTATTGCCAATCCTTGAACTCAATGGATTGCCAAAGTTTTCACTGAGACCAATATGAGCAGAACTTGCCTTTGACTCACGCAAAACTCCCATTGTAGGGAACGTGGGGGCTGCCTGACTAAGGACTACAGAATAAGGCCCACTTCAAATCATTAACATTTCCTTCAGGTGACAGTTCAAGTAGTGGATCTGTTCTTGACAATCCACAGTTCCACTGATTATCAAATTCTAACAAAGGAACTATGACCACTTTTCAAATTATGCTGAAGACAATTTATTTGAAATACCTTTTGTAGTAAAACAAGAAGTGTTAGAAAGCTTTGCATGTAAGCATAATTTATTAAATTGCCACAAGGATCCCATGGATATTATCATAAAATCTGCTTAGCATGCAAAATGGTAAACATTTTACCAAACTGGAGAGTAATGAACCAATAAAAATAAATACTTTATAAGATAAAAAGCCAGCAGAAATATTCCCCTGCTGTTAATCCCAGCTTGCTTCTTCATGAAGAGCATGTGTAATACATCTGGTTACCTATACTGGGCTACATTTCAAAAATGGGAAAGTCATAAAACAAAGTTGTTCATGGTACCCATGCAATGCTATACTGCAGAACATGGAGTCTTTATGAAAGTTAAAAGCCTCAAAGGACAGTGCCAGGACTCAGTGAGCTGACTGAAACTCTGGCACAATCTAATTTCACTGACACCACTGCAGTTTAATCTGCTCATATGTGAGGATAATTTCAGAATGAGGGGAAAAAAAACCAACAGTGTTTAATGGTGATCACATATGTACTGGTAGAGAAGCTTTGATGTAAATGGCTCCAAAGCATTTCACAAGCGGATGAAAGTCTTCCCCATGCAGAGGGCCAGCACAAAGCCTATGCATAATTTAAATCCCATTTAAACCCTCAAAATAGGTTTTAAGGACTAAATTGATTGTACAATCCAAAGCAGTTAATATATATAGGAATCATTAAACCCATCATTAAAGTGAAGCCACCTCTGAGTGAAACACTGCAGCTATTTACCAGTAGACAACATTAAAGTATAAAACATCTTAGGACAAGAAGAATATAATTTACAACGGAAACCATGGCAAATGTGGGTAGATAGCATGTGATTACCCAAAATGGAATCTAGCCAAAATTACCAGGATTAAAGGGACATCAATTAAAGGTGCAACAAAAATTAGGTTTTGGAAAAATAAGCTTTTACAAAGATTAAGACCAATAAAAATGCTTCCATGAAAATTGTTTACTAAAATTCCAGCAGAAACAGTTTTCTAAAAACAATGTGTATTTCCTTAGAGTGGTTGTAATCCAAACATTGTAGCACTGTATTAATGAATAAGAAACCAAAAGTTGAATTGACTACAAACAGACTTTAAAATAAAGTGAAACCGAGTAACTTCTTTTAATTGTCCAAGATGAGAGACTTAAAATTCCTTCAGTTTTATTAATCTAAATCACCAGTAAGGAAATCCATTTTAGAAACTAACCTGAGAGTACCTCTTTAACATTCTAACACAACTCTTGCAACAAAGGCCATATGATCCTTAATGTCCATAGGACAGTGCTCCTTAACTTTACCCCATGACAGTAGTTTAGTACTGGTCTTACAAGACAAATGCGATGAAGACAGTTAATCTTTTTGCCTTGGTTTCCCCATCTGTAAAATGGGTATATTAGTTTGCTTACCTCACAAATGTATTGTAAAAATTAGCTTTTAAAGCACAGTGATAATGAAAAGTGCTATATAAATGTTGTATTTTTAAGAACTAATGAATCCTCAAAACCACTTCCTGGCAGAACCCTACATTTTCCCTTAGAGGCCTTTGATCCAATGACTACCTTGGTCTGACTCTTATTAGCTTATGGGATCTGTCAAATTCACAGCTTGAAGCAGTATGGCTGCAAGATGCTACTGAATATCTGTTCTAACATCAAAGATTTACAGTGTGGCTACAGTTAATATATAATGTTGCCTAGTTATGCTTTTATGTTTTCTTTAAAGAGCCAAGGGACAGAATATCTCCAAATTTGAGGCGGGGGTGGAGGGACAGTAAGGGCACAGAATCTGAGAATAAAAAAACCACTTACCATAAACAAAATGTTTGCAGATGTCAGTAGTGAAGTAGGGTATTTGTTGGTACACACAAGTTTGGCCAAACCATGTTCCTTATGTTCGGATATAACCATTACTAAGGAAACATTTGACATCCCATGCATCAGGGTTTGCACGGTTCAAAGGAGTTAAATGAATGACTCAGACTCAGCACTTCATCCATTATCTGCTGATCACTTATTTGATGAAGGATGCCTATGAGTTTACACATTTGTGTACACACACACACACACACACACACACACACACACACACTGAAAGATCGCTCTTAATTAGTAGGTACATAGAGAAAGACTGAGTTGGGCAGGAGCATGGCAGGCTTGGCAGAGAGTCAGGAGAGTGCATACAAAGGAAAATCTGAAGTCAAACCCACAAGAACTTTAGGAGACCCACCCAATGGTGCTACCACATCTAAATAAATAAAAAGGATTCATGTTTGCCTGTGCCAGAAATCACACATTTCACATAGCTTCTGACAAACAGGATCTATATCACACACCACGTTGCTCAGTTTATATTAAGGGCTGGGCATTAAAAATGGGTTGTGTTTTTTCCTTCTTAGAAACAGAGTCTAAGTTTGCTTTGCTCTACTGTTGCAAGGTTTTTGCTGGAGCCGGATAAGAGAAAGCTAATGTGTAAGCCCAGGGTATTCAGATCTTGTGAAACTAATCCTTACATGCAGCCAGTTGCAGGTGCTCTTAAAGCTATGGTAGCAACATGAGTTATTTTCCAAATTGTCTTGCAAGACTTAGCAACATAAATTAATCTTATTCAATGGTGTTACCATCCAAATTCTCAGGAGTTATTGCACCCTGTAGAGAAGTGGCCTGTCCCTCCCTGCTGCTGCATCTGTGTGGATACACTTAAAACAAGGGAATTAGCTCTCCATCACCTGTAGCTCTCAAGCAGGGCTAGGGCAAGTAAACAACCTCTGTAGCCCTGGCCCTCAGTCAGGAGGGGGCAGGCAAATCAGTCTGTGGCCCCTGGCAGGTTGAACAAGCCATTTATAGGCCTGGCCCTTCAAGCAAGGCGGAGAGGCAAATAATCTATGGCTCTGGCCCTCGGTCTACAGCAGTCTACAGCACTGGCCCTCAGTCTCAGACTACAGTCTCAGTCTCAGACTACAGGCCCTCAGTCTACAGCACTGGCCCTTCAAGCAGGCAAAGCAAAAAGTCAATAGCCCTCAGCTGGGGCAGTGTAAACAAAGAGAGCCAGCGACTACCTATTGAAGCTTTGCAGGCCGGGTGGTGGTAACTCCAGGGTGTGGGTGGACAGTGGGGAGGGAGACGTAGGCCCACCCGACTCCACTGCATCCCAGCCCAGGACCCTAGCAATGGGAGGTGTCCCTCCACCGGATAGCGGGGCTCCAGCCAAAACTTGCTTAGTGGTGCTCAGCCTCGAGCACAGTCAGACGGAGGTTGTGTACCTGTGGTCCAGGCCATAGTTCATCTCCTCAGGGTAGGCTGCGAGAGGCAGTCCCAGCAGGTCCTCGGCATCACTGGCACTGGGCAGCTCCCTCCAGATCACAGGGGACACATAGCTCCTCTAGCTCACAGGGCCCAGGTAGCTCTGGCAGGTCTTCTGAGGTCCAGCCAGTCGGCAACCCTGGCAGCTCTTCTGCCAGGCAGCAGTCAGGCTTGGGTCCCAGCACCAGGGGACAGAAGTCCTTCTCCTTCGGCCACTCTTCCCCAGCTGAGCCGGAGGTCCTGCCTTTTATACTTCCTGTTCCTGTCCTGGTCCTGCCCCTCTGCTTCTGGCATGGTGGGTGTGGCATCTCTGAGCCTGCCTTCTGGGGTTTGAGTGACAGTTCCTCCCTGGCAGTCTTGGAGGGAGGCCACACCCCCTCACTACACACCCCAACTCAGAAATTAGTTTGCACAAAATTTTTATTTGATGGTAGGGCCAGATCGAGGGCTCCTTGGCTACAGGTCAGGTAGCACAGCATCCTCAAGGAACAAAAAAACCTGCATCTTAGTGTACACCTCATTTGGAGGGCTTGCTGATTATTGCCCACTAAAAATAATTATTTAATATTTATATTATGGAGCGCCCAGAAGCTCCAATAAAGACAGAATCCCCACTCTCCATGCTGTGAGGAGCTTACAGTCTTAAGAAACATGGCACTGAAAAAGATAAGAACTCGTGGAAATCCCATCCTCATTACTACACTGGCTTATATAGTTTCTAATGAAAGAGGGAACTGGTCATCTATCTAGGGGGATCCAATGTTACTCAGATAAGAGACATAGTAAATGGAAAAAGTAGTTGTATGTCTACTGTTCTGGCAAAAGAACAACATATTCCACTCAAAAAGGAACAAAAGAAGGAAGACACATAAAATTAATTCCTCAGATGTCTATTCCCTGAACAAAGAACTTGCAGACAGTATCCCACCTCCCTGAAAACCAACACCATGCCTCAGCTAGTGACAGGAACAATCATGTATCACCGCCAATTTTTCCAAAGGCAAATTGAATCTTCCATCTCATCTGGCTCTGAAAATAAGTCTAACTTCAGCCTTATATGTTCTTCTCCAATGAGACTCAGAAAAGATTGCAGCTGGATTTCTTCCCATATCATCTCTGTTTATTCTGATCTGTTTCCATTCAAATATATTTTGGGGCTTTAATATTAAAGCCACTTCTTATCCAACTACATCATAATTGCTAACCTGGCATATTCCTCCTTTGCATGGTACTGGGCTTATTCAATACTGGTCCTTCGTGCTTAACTTCCACAAATGCCACTCAGAAATGCATGGGGTTGTGGCTTTATATACTCTGGATATAAGGCTCTTTCTTCTCTATTAGCTGAGCTACACTTACACCTATATTTCATGTGGTGTAGATAAATACTGCAGTTTTATCTTAACTTGCCAATGATGTGCTTTTTATCATTAAAACTGCAGCTGAAAGGCTTAATTTGAGTTTATATCTGACATCTTAGACCATGAACAGTAGAATTGTAGAGAATAATAAACAAGGGAAATGCTGTATTTCATAAAATAGGTGACTGCTTGAGTAGTTCAAGATTGTTCTCTCAGAACACAATTAATATTCATTTAAAATAAGGTGGTTTGCTGGTCAGCTGGACCACCTACCACTTTATATTAGATACAAGGCTGAGATGAAGAATCGAAGACAGCAAAGCAGTACAATAAAAGTTTAAAATTCCTATAATCAATTAAATAAACATATACATTTTGACACTCTGCATGTATTTTGTCAATTTGAAATAATGAACACTGCCTTTAAATACTAGCATGACAAATGGAACTCATCTACTGCCTTTCCACATAATATCTCTCTGGATTCCTGGAAGATTATTCTGAATGATGGGGTAAGAGTCTTTCAAAAGCCCTACAAAATGACTGCCTGCATCAATGAAGTCATGACAGCTTGGATCAGAGACAAGAGAAGTTTTTCCCCAGAGACATCTGTATGGATCTGCATGTATTTTTGGTGCCCAAAGAGACGGCTTCAACACCAGTCTTGCCAGTAACACTAGAAACCACAGAAAGGCGTATTTAGTTTTCAGAGAAGTTTGGAGTCCAACAGAGGAAAAATGGCTTGTTATAAATAAGTATTTGGGTTTGGAAACTTACTGTACTTTAAATTCCAAATTATTTTTGTTCTCACAAATTTGTTTTGCAAGAGCTCTTTTCTTTATCAAGGTAATTGAGATTTTCTGCAGTTAAAGCTTATATGTCCTACATCTCAGGTAGACAAGAAAAGATAGCTTAGAGGACATGCATATGTTGGCAGCAGCACATACAGTTTTAGTTGGGAGTTAGTGTCTCAGAAGAAAGGCAATGATCTATTAATTCAAACTTCAGAAAGGCCTGATTTTCAGAGGCTACAACCATCTACGAATCCAGCTGAAGTCACTGCGAACAGCAGGTGCACAATAATTCCAAAAACCAGACCCCTGACCACTAGAGGCCTAATCCTGCAAGGTGCTGAGTGCCTATTGCTTGCCACTGAAGAAGGGAGTTGAGAGCACTGAGGGACTTATGTGTGGCAAAGTCCAGTGTAACTTTTAGGTGCCCTGCCACCCAATGGAATACTCAGCCCCAAAGTGGGCATCTAGGCTCCCTCTATAATGCATGAGGAGAGTTAGGCACCTAAGGAAGAGATTCAGAGAAACCAGGAAGTTAAGTGGAGAGCTGTCTAAGCCAAGGAAAGGGTTGTGGCCTAAGCTCTACATCTCAAATGCACCTTACTCCTGATGGAGCTTAGGCATGAGTTCAGGGGCTGAGCTGCTTGGTTTCATCAGGACACAGGCTGCTTTGTGCATACCCACCAGGAGAAACTAAGGTGCATTGGGAATTTAGGTACTTCCAGGGTTAGGTGACTTTTGAGGGGTTGGGCTTTTGAAGATTTTGGTGGCTCCTAAATGTTGGACTTTGACAGCTAAAAAGTGGCAGTAAGGCATTTAATTCCTTTTGTGGAAGTAGCCCTTAGTGCCTCATAAAATGTGCTTAGCACCTGGCATGATCAAGTTTTATCAGTAGTTGGAAAGCAACCACATACCTGACTCTTCTATCTAAACAGGCTATGAAATGGAAGCCAAAATAAAAGGGGGGTGAGATGACAATAGATCAACATCCTGAACATGGATTGTATTTTTAACTGTCTAAAAGATGTATCCCATACTGGCTAACTGCTGTCCTGAATTTGCATTTACAGCTTCATCAAATCCAGTCTAACTATTCTTATACAAATTCTAGCTGTCTTCCTTTCTTGGCATAGGCTTCCCACAGCTGCTCAAGAACTTTCCACCCTTCTTTTTTTACCCTCTTTTGGCCAGCTATCTTGAAAGCAGTAATCTGTTTCCCTGATGAAAGGAATTTTAAAGAGAACAAAAGAGACTTTGGTATGTTGTCAAAAATAAATGGATTCTGAATGCTGTAGACACCTCTCTTGTCCCTCTTCTTCGTTGCTAATGACCATTCTTGAACAAGTGTGCTCTGAACCCACCCACATATAATTAGAAGCCATGATGCTCACACCATCTGGCAGAAGCCAGCTGACCTTGAAGGAACAGTCAGTTTTAATTTGTTAGCAAACTGTCTGATCAACCCTGACACGCCTACTTTTTTTTTTTAAAGAACAACTTTGTTAAAAGAACAGAGTTTGCTAAAAAAGAGTATAGGGTGAGCTATTCTTTCCAATCCTGCTGACATACAAGTAAAAAAGGTATACACATATTACATTTTAAACATGGGATTACAAAATACATCAATACACTGTACTTTTATATTATACAAATAAAACCTTCAGATCCACAGAATTCTGCAGCTAACAAATTCATTGTAACTTGAACATACTGAAGATGCCATAGAAAGTTCAATTCAGGTACTTGACTGAGTTACAACCATGAGCAGCCCTTCTTTGTAGCAGAAGTAGTTTCAACTCCACTGCAATCATGTCTGATTGATCAAAATATAAAGTGTTTTAAATAGTAACAACCCTTGTGATAAACAAAACATGAAATGGCTGGTCAAATGTCTTGAATAGCTTTCAGCAATTTTTAGACTTTTGGGGCCCATCTGAAAACTGTGGCTTAAAGGAAGTTGCAAATTATTCCTACTCACAGTTGCTTCATTGTTCTTTGGGCAGCAGAGAATGAAGTAGTTTTTCCCTTTCTTTTTTTATTATTTTAATACCTTTCCCCCCCCCAGACTGAAATCATTGTTTGCCTGATGGCGCCACCTCGTACTCTTATTGACTGCATACTAAACTTATATATACTAAGCAAACATTTACCTTACTATCTATCCTGTGTTTTGTCTTCAGAGTGATGCATTCTAGTACTGAACTATGTAAAATAATACATATAAAGTAGCAGTTTGATAAATGATAAATGGATGTGATTATCTTTCAAACAGGTAAAACAATTTCCTAAGCATAGGTGCTGGAACTAGGGTGTGGGGGGTGCTGCTGCACCCCTTGGCTTGAAGTGGTTTCCATTATATACAGGGTTTACAGTTTGGTTCAATGGCTCTGAGCACTCTCACTGTAAAAATTGTTCTTCCTAAATTGGATTAGAGAAAAAAAGTGACTCACTAAAATTGTTTAGCAATCTAGGAACTGATTCTGCAACCAGATCTGCCTTCACTGGGACTCCCCATGTGCAAGGGGGTCCAAAGCAGCAGATCTGCTGCAGAATTAGGGCCTTATTTTGCCATTTTCCATATACCCCATGGAACTCCAGAATGCAGCATTGACACTTAAGAAGTGGGTTCCACTGAAACCAACACCCCACAATGCCTGAGACATGGCAAGATGATTAAAAAGCCCATATTTATAGCAGACATTATTTTGGTCTTTTTCTCCCTAAGCTACATACTTGCAAATCTTACTCAAGATTTTTGGAGTCACAAAGATAAATGTATGACTATAATCAGGGTGATGACAGCATTTCTAGTTGTTAGAGCAGGGAACGGAGAGTCCAGAGATGTAAGTTCTACTATTGACTCATTATATGATCAATGGCAAGTAGTTTAATCTTTCTATGCTTCAGTTTTAGCTCTGTAATAGAGGAATAATAATTCTTACCCACTTTTCAGTTGTTTGGATCAGAGGAATGATATAAGTGCCGTATTATTTAATAGGATGCCTTAAAGGGAGAGTCTTAAAGTCATCATGCTCCTTAAAGGACTAGTGGCTTTCCTGTCTATTCTGGCTACTCCTCAAACTTGGAGTTTAGCCTAGACACAATCAAGAATAAATATTCAGCTTTCTCTTGGTCCCATGTTATCCTGCAAATTTAATAAAAGCCATTGGTAGGATTTTTGTTGAGGAAAGCAAGCATAAAGTGCTTTTTTATATAGTGGTAATGGGAAAACAAAATATTCTTTACATCTATTAAAGAGATTGTCTATCAGACAATTTTAGAGCATCTGCATTTCCCGTATGAATTTAAAACACATTTACTTTGGCTGTACTTCATCAGAGAGATAATGGGATTTTGTGTGCATATGTAACTCTGAGCCATCACTTGGAAAAAATGACCCCAAGAAGTCTCCTATCTGCTTCAGATTAGCTAATGTGTTACAGTATATATGAACTGTATAATAATGTAAGGCTTTGACACATGATTTTCAATTGTTCCCTAGTTTGGAACAAAATTTAACTCTTCACGTGGATCCCTTTTTTGATTACTACAGATTATTTACATTTGAGATGCTGACTTGGGAAACAGGAAATCAGTGAAAATGCTTTAAGGAAAAGCAATGCATTCCCCAGAATCTTAAACTGCTTTGGTACAGGTTATTTTTTTCTCACCTAGGGAGGTGGTGGAATCTTCATCCTTAGACGTTTTTAAGGTGTGGCTTGACAAAGCTCTGGTTAGGATGATTTAGTTGGGGTTGCTCCTGCTTTGAGCAGGGAGCTGGACTAGATGACCTCCTGAGGTCCCTCCCAACCCTAATCGTCTATGATTCTATGATTCTGTTTTAGTCTTCAGTAGCCACAGTACTCTGACCTGAGATATAAAAGAGAAAGTATGCCTCCCTCCATAATCCAAAGCCTTGCCAAAGGATGCAGTTTCTAGGGGAGGACAGAAAGGATGGCCCAGAGATAGTGCACTAGACTGGCTCTGCTCTGCCACAGATTTCCTGTGTGATCTTGGGCAACTCAATTAGTCTCTCTGTGCCTCAGTTCCCCACGTGTAAAATGTAACAATAGAATAGCACTTCCCTACCTCCCAGGAGCGTTCTGACAATCAATACACTGAATGTTATGAGATTCTCAGATCATATGATGATGCGGGCCATATAAGTAGCTAAGATAGATACTTTTTGTGGGATGGCTGTACAGAGCAATCATTTTGTTTGAAACTCATGCAAACTGCATTTCTCTTGTAGATACAATGCATAAAAATCTATCCCCAAAATGGGAGGGTGCAACACAGTCTTTGGCTCAGAAACATCTTAGTAGATACTAAAAAGGCCTGCTTTAGATGTTTATAATGCTTACCACCAAACTTTGCCTCATCTTTGCATTTATTGTTTGTCACAAATTTAATGCATTTTCATTGCCTTTGTTTTAAGAATAATAGTTTTAAAACAAAATCCTGAACATACCTAACTTAGTGGAAGAGGGCAGGAGGGATGGAGAGCAAGCAGAGCTATGGCTCCATATTCCCTTCCACTCCCCAATGTGCTGGACACACTTGGGCCAGAATGAAGGGAAATAAGTTTCAGCCTTTTTAGGGCTGCAGCCAGTTACTTTCCCCTAGGAGCTGATGGAGAGCAGGGAGTGAACTGTAGCAAGCTGTGCGACAGTGGGCACCTCTCCTGAGGTGGCACAACTTGTCCTTACCCTTCAGACAGCAACTCAAACACTAGAGCTTGAGTAGTGCAATGCTTGGCTCTCTTGTGTTGATTAATACTTCAAAGATAGAAGCGCATTCCTAGAGGCAACATACTAAACCATGAACATTTAAGTGGGCAGGAAAATGAAAGGTTTGTTTTAGTGCTATAGAAATATTATGGCAAAATTACACTGGACAAAAAATGTTTTCTAAAGTGTTGCTTCCTCAGAAATTTTTTTTTTGATTACGCTAGACTGCTTGAAGCTGAACACAAATACAATTTTAGACTACTTGTATCACGTAGGAATTTGGAGAAACAAGAAATTGACTTTTATTGAAAGTAATGCTTTTAATCGCATAACGGTGCTGATGCTTTGCAATAGTTCAACTAAGCTAAAAATGTTTTGTTGATGATTTTCATTTGTACTCAGTGTCTGAGGCTTCTCATTTAAGTGTCCAAAAATAATCGGCCAGCATTGATGGATTCCAGTTGCCCTGATACTGTTTTTCCATGATCGGAATGTCCTGATGAAACCTTTCACCATGCTCATCACTGACTGCACCAAGATTTGCAGGGAAGAAGTCTAAATGCGAATGCAGAAAATGAATCTTTAGTGACATGTTGCACCTCATGGTTTTGTATGCTTGAAGCATGTTGCCAACCAGCTGTACATAGTCTGGTGCTCTGTAGTTGCCAAGAAAATTTTCAACAACATCACTGAATGCCTTCCATGCAATTTTCTTTGGCCCTACTAGAAGTTCTTCGAACTGCGTGTCATTGATGACCTGTTTGGACCAACAAAAATGCCTTCCATAATCTTGGCATCAGTTATTCTGGGAAACATCTGTCTCAAATAGTGATATCCTTCACCTTCCTTGTTCATTGCTTTCACAAAATTTTTCATCAGTCCGAGTTTTATGTGAAGAGGAGGCAAAAATATCTTTTTAGGGTCTACAAGTGGTTTATGTGCCACACCTTTTCTGCCCTGAATCAACTGCTTATGGAGTGGTCAGTCCTTTTTAATGTAATGAGACTCTTTAGCATGGCCCTACCCACTGGACCATAGCATCAGTCTCTTTGGCCAAATCAATATTAATATGAAGTGGAACAGCTATATCGGAAGAGATTGTGAAAACCCTCTGGAAGAGTCAATAGCATGGTGGTTAGGATTCTCACCCAAGAGGTGGGAGACTCAGGTTTTAGTCCCTGCTCTAAATCAGATAGGGCAAGGACTTGAACCGGCATTACCCACATCCCAGGTGAGTGCACTGCCTAACTGCTTATTCTGGGTTGAGTCTCACTCTCTCTGATCAGAAATTCCCTCTGGACCTGAGAAACCTTCCCACAAAAGTTGTAATGAAAATCATACATTCCCTTCAAAAGTTTCAATTTTGACAAACTGGCATTTTCCAATGAAAAACTATTTTGTTGAAAAATTCCTGACCTGCTCTGCTCCTCACAGCATCATGTTTGCCTCTGGCTGCTGTAGCATAGTGATTCCAGGACAGGGGGCTGGAACAATTTTTATAATGGAGGTGCTGAGAGCCATTGAACCAAACAGTGCACCCTACATATAATGGAAACCACTTCAAGCCAGGCCCCTAGTTTCAGCACCTATGTTCCAGGGCCTCACATAAATAGTATGTGTCATCTCTCAAGCTTCCAACATGGCTCCAGCTCAAGAAGCCTTAACAGCATCTTATGTTTTTTCTTATATAATAGTTCATTCACAATCCTTCAAGCTTACAATTATATCATGAGACAAAAGGTACTTGACTTCCTAGTCAGCTCTACATATCTATCACATTATATAGATAAATGGCCACATATGCTGATTTCAGATACTGGTTCACCACAAAAAAAAAATCAAACTTTTCCAATTAAAATATTTTTCTGTTCAAGTATTTTAATAAACTCTCTCATGTAATGGCTTGAAAGGCCTCCATCTCCTTAAGAGACTCCATCTCCTTAAGAGACTCCATCTGTCTCCCAGTGCTCCACTGCTGTACTTGGGGGCAGCACAAAATGGGGATGCTATATGATATATCCCATTATGGACCCCTGACTTAGAAATGCACTCTGTTCTAGGACCAAAACGGCTTACATCAGTTGAACGTCCAAATATATTCCATAAATTTTGGGGATGAAAGGGTGAGACATGCACAGGTATTTATGGGTGGGGTAGCTATTATTTGGCTGTGTTCTGGGGTTTTTTCCAGTTGATATTTCCTGGGTTTAGAATCAGGGGATGCTGCTGGTTTTATTGTTTTATGAGTCTATTTTCAAAGATGTGTCAAAGGTATCTGGAGCCCTACATAGGTGCTTTTCTTTTCTCATGATATCATAAATCAGTAAGAAATTAATGGAAACCACAGGATACCCACTGGTGCCTCTAGTTGGTACTACTGTATTTTGCCTTTGCAAATTCAATCAACAGAGACTGACCAAAAACCAAAAAACTAGCCAACCAACCAAACAAAAAGCCAGCAGACAAACAAACAAAAAACCCACCTCCACAAATCTGAAGCAAAATGCAGTTGAAAGTTTTCTGTACGGAAATAAAGAAAATTATTTTTCTTACAGTTAACAATGAACAAATTGAAAGGTCAAAACATTTACAAGTTCCTGTCACCAGTGTAGATCAATTGCTGAGCTACTTCCAGGCAACTAGGCTGTGTGGGTGTACGTAATATTTGATATGCATGAAACTCAGTCCAGATGCAGAAGGTCCACACAAGCCTGAGCACCAATTAAATCCTATTTAAGACCTATATAACTTTACGTGGGGCTTAACTGATGTGTAGGAATGATATTTGCCCTCTTTATAGGGGTACATTTCACTATTTATTAATTAAATCATGTAAAAACAACAAAAGCAAGAAATCTTCTTGCTCATCTTGAGACCAAAAATAATAAAAAGATGTTTGTGCTCATGTAGCATACTTGTTTAGATTGTTTAAATGAAATAATCAAGAAGCTTTCATGACATTTCATGAACGTTCCACAAATATTCCTAGAATTCCTTTAACTGTCCCAGATTATTCCTCCTGGGCAAAAGCACTCATCACAGAGGACCTAAATATTTTGAAAAAACCCCAGCTAACAGGACTATAGCAATTAATTCATATTTAAAAGCAATATTTCAAATCCTCTGAAATGGGAGCTTTAATTCAGTTTAGAGATTTTAATATCTCCAGCATGCACTGTCACTTAATGAGTTTGGAAATGTGATCTTAATTTAAACTCAGTGTAATTTCTATATATCATTTTTCATGACATTTCATTGCTGTGAATTTCAAAGTGTGTATTGATATAAAACAGCAGAGAGAGAGACTGACTTTTTAAAAAAGCTCAATATGATCTTGAAGATGCTTGTTTCATTTTACATTTTAACTATGTCCAATGCTAGCACAGAGTCACTTCAAAATGTGTAACTGAGAAATGAGGGTAAAAAGCTGGCTGGACTGAAAATGATGGCAAAACTCTCTGTAAATTTCAATGGTGCCAGGATTTCATCCTGAGAGTCTAAAAAATGGAATGGAAAACTGAAATATAATCCTTAATTTAGAAATATCAGTGTGCAGGCATCCATTTAAATGAACACAGATTCCTTTGGGCCTTAAAATAATAAGGGTCAAAATAATGACTCCCCCTTCTTCCTGATGTGAATGTTTAGCTCCCTTCTACATAGCCAAAAATTAGTTTCTCCTTGCTACACAATGCAACATTGATAGTTCTGTGTAGCTAAATTCTAAAGGTTCCACACCCCATAATGGGAACTCCCATGAATCTATTTCTCTTTTACGGCAACTGCTTGGATTCCCATCTTCCCTTATAGGATGATGGCTGAGCAGAATTTTCCATGGCTAACTACATCACTGCTCCATGGGTTGACCACAAAAACAAATATATATATTAAAAAATCATCTCCCTTTCATCTTCAAGACAAGTGCCTTGGCTCTTCAACATCCTTCAATTCTATTAGTCCATGCAACAGAGGCCCATGACCAGCCATGAACATGTATCATACATTATTCTAATTATTACTGCTGTTAATCAACTGAATGAAGTCAATTTTTTCATCTGCATCTTATTATAGAATAGATGTAACCCTCCGGGGGGGAAGGAATAAACTGTTTTGAATTTTAAAATGTTCTGAAAGTAAATTAAATGAGCATCCTACACTACTGGGAAAAATACTCCCAGTAGAGCTTTCTATGCCCTCAGGGTGAAATTCACTTCTGTGCAGCAGGCTATCACAAAGGCTATGGATCACTAAAGCCTTGTTTGGTGTTTCAAAGACCTTCTTCTAGTTCTGTTCCAACCAAGACAGAATGAAGTGACAGAGCCAGCTAATATTTTTTCAGAGTTTCTGCTGAACTGACTTAAAGGTCTGTGGAATTTAAAGGCTAAAACGTCTTTTATTTGGGTATGAAATTTTTCAAATTATCTTATGTGCTCAGAGTAAACACTAAAAATAACCATGCGTTAGGGTCTAAAAATGTCATTTCCAAATAAAAATGCTCATGTTACCTCTGAGTTTAATCCACTAAATAATGGCAGGGTAACATGAATTCATCTTTGTGATAAGGTTTCCAGTTTAAACTGACATTAGTGGAAGGAAGTGTCTTTTCCCCTGTAGTTTTTATGGGTTTGTGAAGTCTATCCCATTAACACCAACTCTTGCTGCCATAACGATAAATATCCACATGCAGCAAAACAGTCACTCCATTTTTTTATGTGCAGCACCCTCTCCCCATAAAATAGAGCCAGTAAACAATCTCATATACCCACAATGCGGTAAAATAAAATCTGAGGTTCGGCAGCACCCATTTGTTCATCAAAACCTGAAAGATGTTTGTCATCTATTAAAATATTGTCATATCTTTGGGGGTTTTTTTAGCACTGGTCCCTAGGTGCTGACTCCCACTGTAAAGCTCTGCTGAATGACATTTTCAAACAATGCAATACAATATCACTTCCACTATCTCAACAAAGAGACAGTTTGCAGAAGTTTACTTAAATGTGTACTAAATATCATTTTTACCTGATGGTTCAGGGTTATGGATTTCTACAACTGATAACATTACTAACAGCAAAACAATGAAGACAGAAGCATTATCTGCAATGCGTTAGGTGTTAGAGGTATCAGCAACTACTGCAGGAGAAACCCTAGAGCTTGAACTCATTTCTTGGAGCTCGCTCCGTCCTTCAAAGTGTTGCGCACATTGGACTCAATACATCAGAAAACATGCCTTTTAGTGATAGACTGAGTTCCTTGAGCCTATTTAGTTTAACAAAGAAGAGGTGATTTCATTACAGTTTATAAGTACTTACATGGGGAACAAATATTTAATAATGGGTTCTTCAATCTAGCAGAGAAAGGTATAACATGATCCAATGGGTGGAAGTTGAAGCTAGACAAATTCAGACTGGAAATAATGTGTAAATTTTTAGCAGTTAGAGTAATTAACCATTGGAACCATTTACCAAGTGTTGTGGTGGATTCTTCATCACTGACAATTTTTAATCAAAACTGGATGTTTTTCTAAAAGATTTGCTCTGGGAATGATTTTGGGGAAGTTCTGTGGCCTGTGTTATACAGAAATTCAGATTAGATGATCACAATGGTCCCTTCTGGCCTTGGAATCTGAATCCGTGACTCAAAGCACTTCAACATGTGTTTCACTTTAAGCAAATAGCAGTCCCATTGACAATTGAGATTAGTCAAGTGACTACAAGTTAAGCAAGAGTTAATACTAATTTATTATTATTATTATTATTATTATTGATAAGATTTTGCCATGGTAAAATTAGGCAAAATTCATGGAACAGTCACGGTAAAAAGGAAGAAAATCATGGTATGCTCATGGTAATAAAAATGTGAAGTAATTTAACAATAAAGTATTACAGTGCAACATTTACATGAAACAAACTACATTAATGTTATAGTTTTCACCTCCTTGACAAAGTAAACTATTTTGAAATTATGTATATATATTGTGCAATCATTTTCCAAAGAAAAATAATGAAAAACTATAGAACAAAGATTATTGATTCTTTTTAGTAAAGTCTCTTTTGCAAACTATTGCAATTTTGGTATAAAAAGCTGTACATGGACAGATTGTTATTTTTTATGTGGCATCTATTGTCCCCAAGCACATTTTTATAAAATAAGAAGGGATGTTCTGTGTTAGCAAGTTTCAGAGCAGCTCTCTGCCCACAATGCAAGATCATGAATGCCATTTGTGACATAATGAGCATGAACTGTGTGCTCTTCATAAGATGTAAGCGTGTTCATGATTCAAGGTGATTCTTTTAGAGCCTAGGGATTGTGGGACCTCCGCTGCCTATGGCAGCTGAGAGCTCCCAGGTCCTGCTGCCCCCAGCAGCTGACAGTTTTGGCCCCATCGCCACAGGGCACAGGGCTGAAGCTGAAGAGGGTAATTTCATGGAGGTATCTGAAAGTCACGGAATCCATGACTTCCATGACCACTGGGACAAAATCTTATCCTTAATTATTATTATTTGCTTTGCTGGATTGAGGCCACAGTGCTCAATATGTTGCAGACTCAAATGTTGGATGAGTAAGCAAGTAGAAGAGGAATACTGTAATTGTTTTGCTTTAAGAGGAACCGGAGATTTCAGGAATTGGTAATAAGAGATGCAGACTACCGACAAACCCTAGTTATCTGAAACCTCTCTCATCTCTAAAACCTGGAAAACTGAAATTCCAGAAAATCTAAAAGAATACACACCATAGGAAACAATCCTGCATATACAGCAAGAAGGACTACATGATGGAAAACATGTTTCCATTTTTAACTTCTGTGATTCTGTGCTTCTAAGAAAGATATTGATGGTCTCAGATCATTTTTCAGTGAACAACTGTCCACATCACAAAATTAATCAGCTGGCACTAATTGCCACCCTTTTGGGCAGTCTCAGCACTATGGATAGGGACTGAATGAGCATACAAACAAAAGCCATGATCCTACAAATGGATAACCACAGGCAAAATTTTACTCATGTGGGTTGTTCCATGGAAGTCAGTGGAATAACTGACATGAGTAAAGTTACACATGTGCTTAAGTGTTTGCAAGACTGAGGCCTAAATTACCTTAACTCATCCCTAAGGTGAATCAGAGAAGAATGTCCCTAACAGTAGAATTTTGCCCAATGCGTTCAAGATTTCACTTCTCTTTTTTCCATCTGCATAATCCTCAGTAACAGACATTCCAGAATCACACGAGAGTACACTCTCTACATAGTCTGTTCCTGCTGATTACATTTTTATTGAAATGTTGGTATCCTATATAGTCCCACTAATTAAGATAGACAAAGAAAACAGACAGACTAATCTGATGATGCCAAATAAGTACCAATTTAAGGTATTACAAAAGGAAGCTATGAAATTTTTATTTTTTTTTCCATTTAGGGATAACCAAGAGGATTCTCTTTGGCTTCTTCCTCTTTGGTAGAGATTTTTATGTTAAAAAAAAACTCTTGGCTTCATCAAAATCAAAGATCATGGGTGAAATTCTAGCCCCAGTGAAGTCAAAGGCAAAGCGACCATTGACTTTGTGGAGGCCAGGATTCAACCAATGTGTCTCTAACACTCAAAGATAACAGAGTGGCCTCTGCACCAATATCACGGAATTCTGCCCTTAACAAGACTAGCTTTCGTCACCTTAGCTGAGTTATTTGAGTCAAATCAGATGATATGTGGACCCAATTTCCCAGGTGAAAAGCTTATTTTCTTCAATTCCTTTTTAGTGAAAACTTGACCGCAGTTGAAGTAAATGATATAATAAATGTCCAGCAAAGCTCAGAGGATTTTCATACCTGTAATCTTTGTGGCTTTTTGTCTTCCTGTGTCAGGACACAGAATTAGGACCATTTTCTCCTCGTGAAAGTGAGTGTCAGAATTATGTCTGTAAGCAAATCACTGACAAAAATAGCATAACCCTTCCTGAACACACAAGACACCCTGTTTGATAATTTTAAATTCTGTTTGTTTTTCATAAGATAAAAACTGGATGACACATTCTGGAAACTGCTTGTCATACAATCCTATTTCCACATGCAATGTACTGTGCTGTGTCCTACAGCTATGAACATTTTTGTACCAGGGTCTAGTTAATTAAATAAACCTGCTTGGAAACAAAAGGATATCTGCCTTGAAAACTCCAGCTCCGACATTGTTTCCCAAATTTCCATATGTAAAGACATATTAGCACTTCCAATATGGAGTTGAGATATTCCATTTCTGTTTTTCAATTCTGATAGTTTGTACTTAGAGTTAATTTTTATTAGCAACACCTCCATAGATTTTATTTCAGAAAAAAAGCCTTCTTCAAGGAAATTTCCTCATACGTTTCAATATTCAGAACGGTTTCTCCCCAGAATAACTAACCTGGCCTCAAGAGGATAGACAAGCTATGAAGACCTTACCATGCTCTACAGCACCCATCCCAAATCTACCTCCTACTGAGTGTAAAAAGCATTTGATGGACTGATGTTGCTTTGGTGCCTCTTTAAGGTTTTTGTTTGGTTGTTTGTTTTTTGTTCTCTTTGTTTCTTTCTAGATGGCCTGACTGCAGTTCATCTGAAATGAAAAGCCAAAGCCATAACCAATTTGGAAAGACACTGCAAGTGAAAGGGTTCACCATAAAAATACAATTGTGCTCACACTCAGATTATTGCCATCTTGCTCTGCCTCCCTGATATACCTGTTTCTACTAGCGGCCTATTAAATGTATTTGTTTGTGACTTGCTTCTGGGGCAAAAAAATAAACAATCAACATATTTCTCTTTGTGGACTCTGAGGCTTTGATCAAGGACCAAAGCAGTCCACTCATACTGCTGAATTTCAACCAACCAGAGTAACACACAGATTTTCAACCAGGATCCACCAACAACAGGGATAAGTTAACCACTGGCAAAGGTAAATGAAAGAAAGAGGAATGAGGGCTATTGATTAGGGCTGGGGATTGAGAAGCAAGACCTCCTGGATTCTATTTCAGCCTCTGCCACTGACTCATTGCATGACTTGCGCAAGCCATATAACCACTCTGCCTCAATTTACACAATTCCAAAACATTTTTATAATATAATACTTTGAACTTATAGACAACTTTTGAACATCAAATCACAAAGTGCTTTAGAAAGATGGGCCAGTCTCATGTATTTATTTAGCAGATGGGTAAACTGGTGCAAAGAGGTGAGGGGACTTGCACAAATTCACACAATTAGTAAACTGCAGAGGGGGGGTAAAACCCTGGCGCCTTGAATCCCAGTCCCATCCCCTGGTTCAACTGCCTCCTGAATACAATACAGTCCAAGTATTTCAAATGGGAAAGTACTCTGAATCTTCAAAGAAAAGGTCAATTATTTTAGCATCAGGGTGAAGAGTGGAAATCAAGTCAAGACAATAGGGAACAACAGTGGAAATCAAGGAAAGAATGTGACAAACATAACAAAAAGCAATTTCTAACAAGTTAGTGCATCCTTCCATGAATGTCATAACTCAGGGACACTATATTCGAAATATTCAGTAAAAACTCATATCCAACCGAAACAATAATGGGACAAATGCAATTCTCGACAACACAGTGGTGGTTGTTCAGCAGGCACCTGGCAGTGGTAGGTCAAATCCATAAAGGAGTTCTGGCCTCAGTGTGCAGTTCTCATGCAGCAAAGATTCCCACTGAGAAAAAGTTTTGTCCATGGCAAAAGTTTTGGCACAACAACCAAAAGACAGAAGATGAGGCCTTCACCTAACAGCAGACTGATAGCATAGCAGCAGCTGTTTGTGACTTAATAGGAAGAGCCTTTGCCAGCTGGAGAGGTGCATACAATGATTGCCTGTGTTTATTCTTGCCTTAATTATTGCTTAGAAGAATTACTGTTTCCAAGACATTTTTTTCTTGTCTACAGTACAACTATTAAAAGCAAGACCGAGTTTATACGTCCTGAAAAAGATTCTAGAGAAAACTATAAATACTTAGACTAAACAATTTGGTAATGTTATATTCTTTCAGTAACAGGCTAAGCGACTTTTCATCAGGTAACACTGGAATTCACGTTTCTTATTTGTCCATTACCTGTGAACTTTATATAATTTTTACATAAAACAAGACTTATTCTGCATTAAAAAAAATTACTTACTTCTCTAAAACTTCTGGTTTTTGGAGCCAAATTTATAAGAAAACAGTATTTTTTCAAAATTTTCCTCCTGACACTCCAGACTGTTGCCCATCACATTGGGTTATTTCTTGTTTAATGTCACTTTTTTTGTGTGTATGCATGTGTGTATATTTAAAATGAGCTTTCACTTGCAATAATCCTTTAAAATCAACTGATGTAAAACAGCTTTTCAATAACTGCATTTCAGGCATCTGATAAAGATTTAGGATTTGACCCTAAGATTAAGGGCACAAGCACATGAAGGCTCTCATGATATTACACGCAGTTAACCAGCACCATAGGGAAAGTATCAGAGGATGTTATTGTAATATTCAGGATATTAGTCTTAATAAAGAGAGAGGGAGAAAAGGAAATAAATAAACAAACAAAAAACAACTGATTCAAAAACAAGAAGTCAGACTGGAAAAAGCTTCATTTTAAAGGAACAACAAAAAAGGCATCTTATTCTAGGGGCTATGGAATTCTTTTAATTTAAAAAGATTTTAAAAGCCTGATGAAATTCTGATAGTATTATTAGAAGATGGTTTAAAGCAAAAAAAATAGTGTGTCCCCCTTCTGAGTTAAAGTTATTGCTGACACTATTTATTCTCTTTCCATTTTCCTTGGCTCTTAGTGTCTGTATATATGAAAGATTGTTAAACACAAGCCCTAGGCCTGTACAACCTATGTGGTCATACAGATTGACCCCTTGTACCCATAATTTTGGTAATAAATAAATTGCTTATTGGCTGCTTTACCAACAAACAGCCTCAAACTCCATACATTAACAAATTTTAAGATGGAATCTGGTTAAGACAATAACTGCAATGGTTAAGAACCAACTATTCTCAAACGGGTTGTTTTTTGAAGGCTCTACAAACTAGTAAAAAAAAAAAGTTATGTTATCCTGATTAAGACTTAGAAAATAGACTGAGTCTTTTGACAGTTTTGTCAAATTATTTTCATGCTCTTTTTTGACATGATTCTTCCTCCCCAGCATATGTCCCCTCTATGGATTTCGTTCCTACAATACACATTTACAAGAAGCAGATTCCAGAAAATGAAGTTACGTCTTTAGATACCAAAGCCATTTCCTGTGCCCACTGGGCAGAAATGTATAAGTAAAAAGTCCTTATGACAATTTTCAGTCCAACCAAGATAAGCATTCCACTGAGCAGTTCAAAACCTCAATTTATCCTCTTTGCTGTATGCCAGTGTTACATTTGAATGCTCAAAGTACTGCAGTCCAGTAATAGATTCAATTTTACATGTCATGGGGTAAAATGTCAGCAGGTTCCAAACAAGAAATGCACTGGCTGCTGCATTTTTGATCTTGTGTTAGATATTACTGCAATTCAATATTTCACTTCTTCCTTTCTTTTTCTTTCAGTAAGGCCAATCATGTGCATGCTTTGAAAAGAGTAACATATAAAAAATTGTTAAAGAGATCTTTTGATCAGAACATGGCAGATACTAACATAGTCATTATATCTGGCATTAATACTCTACAAGTAGTAGTGGTGGCTAAGGATAGAAAGAGAGCTCTATGAAAAATATCACCTTTCCACATATACAGGAAGAACAAACACCTGAACTGGTATGACAGAAAAGTGTGAAGCACTAGATACCTGTAAAATGGATCAATAAACTAGCTGGCAACGAGTGTATTTAAAGTGCTAGATCATTATGATCCATTTGTTTCCAGGTATTTCACAGTTAATCTTTATCACAAGATTTTGCCCTGCACAATTTCTATATTCACAAAAGTATCCTCCCGACTAAAAAACATAAATTGTTCTGTATAGGATGGCTATAAAATATCTGGAAGGAAACTTGTTTGTAGTTATTCTGGCCACTCTGCTATGGACTTTTGGTGTCCAACCTTTTCATCTTATGGACCAAAAATATTATTTCAAATTGTCAAGGTGCCACAATCAGCAGGGGTGAGACTTTTTCTCTTCCAGCCCCCCTCTCTAAGTTCTGAAAAAAATGAATTGGGAACCTAAAACAGCACATCGGGTATGTAAAATATGCGAAGATTTTAAGAGGCAGGAAATCAGGAAGAAACGAAAAGACTAACACCTTTTTAAAAATTCCTTCTATTTTCCACTGCTCTACGCACTGTCATAAAAATTAAAATACCTACTATACGAATTGAAAATCAAACTACACAAAAGACCTCTACCATTTCTTAGATATTAATTAATTCATCAAATACTGTTATAAATCACAACATTGCTAATCATAATTATGTCTTCCACATCCCTTACCTCTTAACCTGAGTCTCAGAATGCCTGGGGAAAAGATGAATTTTGCAACATGTCTGCAAGGTTAACATATTGGGCTTTGGTGGGACCTGGGCAGAAGCAAGTTGCAAATTTGAGGACCCTTCACAAACAATGGCTGTATGCACCTCTTCTCATTTGTGATAGGGGCTCCATTTGTAGTGTGGTTTCTCAAATAGGCAGGCCCCAAACTATTTGGGAATTTATAGGCTAAGACCAACACCTTTAACTCCAATCAGAAACCAACAGGCAGCCATTGAAGACCATGGAACACTGATGTCACATCTTCAAAGCAAACAGCCCCATTTAATAGATAGGGAGCTGTATCCTACACAAGCTTCACGTTCCAAATGTTTTCAAGATGTAGCCCAATGCAGACTGCATTACTGTATTCTAACCAAAGGCAAGGAAGGCATGGAACACTTTAGCCAAGTCCAACATCTGAAAGAAAGGATCACACTTATCTTGCCAAACACAGATGAAAAATATGTTTGGTAATAGCTACAATTTAAGCACCCAGGCACACCTTAAGATCTAATGAATCCCCAAATTGTGAACTTGTGTTACAAACTCTGGGTGCACTTTCTCAGTCAGGATGTTACCATAAATCCTGCCTAGTTCTCCTAGTTGCTTCTCCCAACATACCAACATTATCTTAGATTTATCTGAGTCGAGTTTCTGAGAATTAGCCCTAATCTAAGGTGCAATTTCAAAGGACCATACTGTGAACACGTTAATCAAAATATGTGCAGTTACTCATATGAGTAGTTCTGTTGAAATCAATCATGTTACTTGGGTAAGTAACTGCTCACCAATGCCAGTAAGGGGTTTAAGTCTACATTGGTGGAGAAAAGCAACTTTTTTTTTTCCTGAGTGGGAACTCAAAGTTTTGGCAGATCTTGGGTCTATTTAATCCCAGTTTGCCCATAGACACGTAGACAGATAACATCTAAAAGAGACCTGCAAAAATTAAAATAGATAAATGTGAAAATGAAAGGGAAGAGGGTAGATGGTTCAGGGAATTGCTTTTTATCTCTAGGACAATTCTCCAGAGAGCAGGGGACACTGCTTTAAGGTCTTTATTCTGCAAAACACTTAAGCATGTACTTCACTTTAAGCATGTGCGTTGGTCCCATTGACTTCAAAGGAAATTAACCATGTTCTTAAGTGTTTTGCTGATTTAGGGCCTAAAATCTGACTGGTAAAACCCTGCTAGTGGAGGCTGCCAAGGAGATGCAGTGATGCTGGTCAACTCTCTCCACTTTGTGGAATATGCCAGCCAGCACTAGGGTCCCCAACAGAGTGGGAGTTTCAGATTTTTTCTGTTGATGTGTGCCTCCTCCTGGTAGACTTTCTGCTTCGAAGGGCTTTCAACCTGAGTTCCTCTGGCAGAAATAAATCTGGCCATAGATGTGTAGATGCAATATTTTGTTATAAGTATAAAAGTATTTATCATTTTAAATCTGCACATGGCCATTGTGACCAGCAATTGAGCAAGATTCCAGAATGCATTGGATATTTATGCAGATAACAAGAATATCCAGAGTTACTATAATTAACTATTTAAAAAAATGTTGGAAGTGATATTAAACTTCATGCTTCAGAGCTTAAGCCAATCTCTGTGGAGGCCAGATTTATCCCACATCTGCCTACTGCAGGATTCTTACCACTTCCTCTGAAGTGTTTGGTTCTTCAGCTGGTACCGCAGCTCTTAGATATTCCCAGTGCTATGTGTGTTGCTGCTGTTTTGCCAGTGGCATGTGACCCCAGCTTTAAAATACTCATGTTCAATTATTATTTTGGCATTCTACTAAAATTTTCTTGAGGAATGCAAGCCACAGCAGAAAAATAGTGATTTTTTTAACAGTTTATATCTCAGCTAAGCATGACTGGAATTTCATGAGACAAAGACAAGACAATTTTCTAGCTCAAGGGTTTTCTCGATGCCAAATTTCAAAGTCCTGCTGCAAACATTGGAGGTGTTAGAGCTTCAAAAAAAAAGGTTGCAAGAATATTTTGTAATAGAAAGGGTTGGACAACCTACATATAGGGATAGCAATGACCCTTCCTTAAACCAGAATATTTTTAAATAATTAATGTTCAGAGAACATTCATGAATCAGTAATGTGAAACAGTGAATAACATTTCGGAAAGATCTCCGAACCCCACGCTTCTGGAAGGAAATACATCACAACTGAGGGCTGGAAAATACATTTATTTTTATTACTGAGGAAAATAAATGTACAGCCCTTCGTATTCTTCTTTTTCTTTTTAAACAAAGACAGTCGAAAAGATCATTTCTTCATCGGATGGTAGAATGCTGAAGAATGTTCTTCAGCTACTCTAACTGTATGGACTTTGCTATTACCTACCCCACTCATTGTTGTACCTTTCCCTTGACTGTCTATATATACCACCTATCTGATTTCCATTCTCTGCATCTGATGCAATGGGTTAAAGCCCACAAAAGCTTATGCCTGCAAAAATTAAATTTCTTAGTCTTTAAGGTGCTACAGAACTCTTGTCGTTCATGTCGACTGTGTTATTTTAAAGTCAGTGATATGAAAATGCAGAATAAAATTTATCACTATAATTTTTAATTTGGGTAATGACTTTCATCTTAGATGGTTTAAATTATTCTTTTAAAATGACCATTTGGAATTCCTGGTGAACTTTTATTAACATGGGGCCAAATTTCTGGCTCCCTGAAACATCTCCATTGCTCAGAGGGAACACAAAGCTGCCTCAACAAGGCAGTAGAGGATTCTTCTATCTAAAGGAAATGGCTGAAGCACCTTCTGTTTTAGTGATCTCTGGCAGCATAATGGCCCCCTAGGGCTGAGTCTTGCAACGTAAGTCGATGGGAGTTCTGTATGAGTAAAGACTGCAAGAGCTGGGTCCTATTATTGTAGGGCCAAGTATTGTCTTTACATCTTTGCACAGCTCTCAGTGTTGTGAGCCAGCTTAATTGAACAATTTGGCTTTCAGCACCTTTTGAAAGCTATTAATTATATAAGAGAAATGAAAAGGATAATGTAGGACTGGGATAATGCACCACGTTAATTCAAGGGATTTCATCACTTTTCATCATTTGTAATACTTTCCCTACACACCAACCTCAGTAAATCTGCATGCTTTCTCTACTGAGTCCATGTTCTAGTGTAAGTACATCCTTACTGAAATGCTACCATTCACTTAAAAGAATGCTGCTGTGCTCTACTGCAGAACAGTGGTCACAAATGAACACAGCAGCAGACCCATTAAAAAAAAGGCACTTCATCTATAAAATCATAGGGGGGAAATTGTGATGAATGAACTATTTACTGGAAGAAGCACTCAAGAGTTCAAGGGTCAAATTCTCTGCTGATATAAATGGCCATGGCTCCATTTATAACAACAGAGAATTTGGCCCCAAATATTTGTCGAACACTTATCTAACAAGCTTGCTCTGTAAATTACACCAGAAATCTAATAAAATCAGATTTTCAGGGAAATTCCCATAATTTATAGTTTTGGCATTTATTGAAATATATTAAAACTAGCTTCTCACGACTTCTGCTTTTGGACCTGTTCAAAACCAGTACGGGAAAAAGCCATTTCCAAGGGTACAGCCACTAACATAAAGAATAACCAAACAGCTACTGATTCTTCCATTACTTTACAGCATTAGTGCTCTGCTCAGAAAGATCTGAAGAGCAACCTAACAGGAGAGGGGCTTAATAGTAATAATAATAATTGTTCATATTATCTACACACACAGATAGAGGGCACTAAATGGCTCTATGAGAAAGTACTGGTGTCTCTTTGGCAGATACTTATGTAATAGCAATATGGAAAAAGTTTCACAGATGCCTGTGCCAAATCTGACTGTCAATAAATAACAGAATTCAGTCGCTCCTTAAGCAAGCACAAACCTCCAGAATATCAAGAAATGCAGGGCTTCTTTCACTTACAGAGAAGGAAAATGATCTCAAGGGAGTTAGTATACAGAATCCATCAGCTACTTAAGATGGCCAAAGTATGGTTAATAAATCAGGAAGCCAGGAAGATCTGAAACAATACAGAATTTGCAGGGTACACTAGGTTACAATTCAGCAGGCTAATCTGGATAAGAAAAGAGTAAACTAGCACAAAAGAACTGGAAAGTTTTCCCATCTAAACTGACTCAAAAGTAAGGCAGTGAAAGCTGCCAAAACCATCTTTAACAAGCTTCCAAACATACGTTACGCATCAGAAGAGACTCCCAGCTGAGAAGTAGAGAGGAAGACACGATGGCCATCTCAGACAAGCCAAAAAGCTTTTGCAAAACTAAACAAATGTGGAATAAAAGCTGCTGATTGCCATTTAAGAAATAAGTGTTTTTGCACAACAACATTTTCAATACATGAGATAATTGAGTTTCAACATCTCTGAAAAATTAATGAAGTAGTGTAATGATTTTTCCTCCCCATCAAATCTTTCTAAATGACAAAACTTGCTTTTGAAGTTGCAAATGGAGGTCTAGCTCCAAAAGACACAATCTGGGATGCATCTTCTAAAAATAGCCTTATGTCCATATTTATAGAACCTTAGTTAAAATACTAAAAAATTCTTACAGAGGGCAGCCTCTTAAAATGCTGATTCCAAGAGCACTTATCTTTAAAACTTGGATGTAGTACTGGTCTATATGTTAATATTTTTTTCTAATAAAAATATGAATAGTTGTTCTTTAGTTTCTTTAGATGAATTTTCCAACCCAGTTTTAACCTTCTTAAGACGTTTACTTTTTCCGATATTCATAAATCACAATTGGCCCAATCCAAAGTCCTTATATAGAGAATAAAACTTTCACTGAGGTCATCAGGAGTTGACTAAGTAAGGACTTTGGATTGGGCCCAGAGTGAAAAAGATAGTTATAAATAGCACCCAAAAGAAATAAGGACATATAAAACCATCAGGTTGATCTCAATGGGGAGTTCAGTTTAGAAACAGATAGCAGGATATGCCTCCAGGTAATTATTAGAGCCAACATGCATTTAAAAAAAAATCTGTATTAGAGATGGTGAAGTCCTAAGAGAAGTTTCCTTCCTCATTGCACCTTTTACTAAGGGAATGTCTATACTGCAGTCATAGATGTGAAGACACGGTGGCACGGACTTCACAATGGGTTGTTCAAGCCTGACCAAAAGCCCTTTGACCTTACTTGGGTGGCTAGCCCACACTGAAGCCTGTGCAGCTGCAGCTTCACTGCTATAGGTACCTGCACTAGTTACATTACAGCTGGCATGGATTTGTCTACATGTGCTGCCTTCACACCTCCAACTGCAGCGTAGACATTGCCTGTGTCTCTGCCCATTTTACTTTGATTTTCAGATGGTTACAAACGGGAAACAAAACAAGCAATCATTAAGCTGCTTGGAGATATTGCTAAGATTCACGGATCTCCATGAAAATGCTTTTTATACTTTCGCTTTATTGCTGTCATGAAACTGCATGCTGTAAACAATTTGCTAGCTATACAGATATAACTATCAAAGGGGACTCGTGGCCCATTTCTCTTTTTGCCAATAATACACAATGAACTTTACAAAAATGAATACAAGTGATATTAAAATAAACAAATAGAAGGTGGAAAGGGTGCATCAGTGACTTTAGAGTACCCAAGCATGTGCTGGACTGAAACAGTATGAAATTTGCAATTTTAGTTTGGATGATAGCTTCTTGAGCTAAGGCTTTTATTAGCAATTATGTGTCTATTATATGGGGTAAAAGGGTACTAAAATATATTCAGTTCTAAGACTTTGCCTGCAAAGTCTGCATGCATCAGTGACTGACTATTATGGTTGGGGCTAGTAGCTCTTCAGGTTGCCAGATACTTCCCATTATAAGAGCTTGTTTTAAGTTGCTTATTACTTTACTGAACTTTAACTGTTTAGGCTGAAATTTTCCACGCTCGGTGCCAGGCTGATTTTTTCTGAGAAAATACCAGCCCAGATGGTTCAGCCATTTTTGAGAATTTAGCTTCAACAACGGGATTCATTACAGCCTGGCTGAGCTCTGGGCTAACCAGAATGTCTATGGTTTAACCTTCAGTTCTCTACGCTAACCTACGGACTTTCTATGCTGCATTCCAGTTAACTAACAAACCCTACTGTTTTGATAATGCTGTTTGAGTGTCACTGGAAATGCTTGGCATAGGCGGAGTCTGACTTAGTAATTTGGGAGGGCAAAGTCAGGACCCTGGCGGCAGCAGCCCCCTCCCACCTGGTTCCCACTCCCAGCCGGGAGGCGGGCTGCAGCTACGCACCTCCTGCCAGGTCTCTGATCCCAGCCCTGCCTCCTGCCAGGTCCCCACACCCAGCCAGGACCCTCACAGAAGCTGTCCACCTCCCGCCTGGTCCCAGGGCACAGCTCGGAGGTGTGCTGCAGCCCACCTTCTCCCGGTCAGTCCCTGCTCCCACCCAGGATCCTGGCAGCAGCGGCCCTCCTCCCACCTGGTCCCGGCACAAAGCAGGGACCCTGGTGGCAGCAGCCTCCTCCTGCCTGGTTCCAATACATAGCGGGGAGGTGGGCTGCAGCCACCCGCCTCCTAGCCAGTCCCCACTCCAAGTCAGGAGCCCCAGAGGTGATGCTTGGTGATCTATATTAATCGCTGAAGAATGTCCAAGTCTCTGCCAGGAGTCGATCTCAGCTGAATTCGCTGAACAGAGCTAATGGTGTAGAGCAGGAGTGCTGAACACCTAGAGATCCAGTCTAAGAAGGTGGTGAAACCGTGTCTTACCCTGGAGGAAGAATGAGACCTCTAGAGAGTCTGGCACATTGAAGGGGCTCCTCCTAGAGACTGTTCCAAAGCTGGGGACATTACACCAGTCCTGTGGATCCCTCACACCAAGCACACAGTTTTTAATTTTTGTTAGTAATTACAAAAGGTAACAGAGATGTCAAAATGTTCATTGTATCCTATTTAGTATTGGGAGAAGTTCAAATGGAGTCTGAGTTTGATGTAAATCTTCTTCTGGATCTGGAATGGAGAATGTGGCCTCAGGTACTTTAACTTTCTTCTTATAGTAATACTTCAGAAAATCTAGTAAAGGTCAATAACTCTGTGTAATGCCCTAACTCACCAATATGTTTTTTTCATCTGACCCTATAAAACAGTCTATCTTTAGTTGATGATAAGTCTTGAGCACGGTGACTGAAGCATCCAGAAATAATACATACTGGAGAGCCAATGTGCATGCCATGGTCATCTACACAATCCAGATGTATTAACTACTGAATGGATCCTTTCAAATCTGTGGAATCCTCTGTTATGAGGGGTCCTGGAGCAGCTGAGGACACAGAAATGCATGGTTTAGTGGAACTATAGTGTCAGGGAGTCAGGATGGGCTGTGGGCGCCAGATATGGTGCAGAGGTACATCCTTATGTTCCACATGGCTCTCAAGAAACGTATGTGGTTTGGCGGGTGAACCCCTTATTTTTCAGTTGGTGGATGCAAACCCATTTTATTTGAATGGAAAAATGTAGACTAAATAGTGCTGGGAAATTGAAAGAATTTTCTTTGCCCCAATGGACCTTCCTATGCGTTCTTCCTCAGGAGCAGAAAAGCTATCCTCCAAATTATTACATTAATGGATTAAATAAGACAAGAGAAACATTAAAATAAAGTCTTAAGGAAAAAAGGAGTACATATAGAGCAAATAACAATAGTTTTACAGATAGGCAGCTAGTGTACTATGATCGCTGCTTATCATTCTGTTAATCATGCTGTTTCCTTCTGTTTTCTATTTAGGGCAGGAATCATATTTTTCATATGTGCTTGTAACAGCACCAAGCACGATGGGGGCTTTATCCCTGACTTGGATGTGTGGTAAGCAGGCTGTGTGTGAAATGCTTTTTTAGGACAGCCTTGTTCTAAAAAACCAATTCATGAAACAGGAAGGGGAAGTTTGGAAAACTTAGTAAAAAAGTGATCCTAATAAGGTCCTTTGTGTGAGCTGAACAGTCTATCCCAAATAGATTCAACCATTTGAAACTATTCCCAAGGTTTAGCTCTTCAGTCCAATGTAAAAATGTTTCACTATTTTCTGGAAATCAGATTGTTTACTTTTTAAGAGGAAACGCAAATCCAGCAGGGAAAAAAAGCCATCACACAACAATCAAAATGACAGAATTGTGGTGCAAATAGGCAGCAGTCTCGGTTCCCTTTCAAAAGAAGGCTCCAGTAGAAGTATTGTTATTATATAATAAAATTCAAGTTCAACTCAATATCACTTTGTATAGTGACACGCATGATTAACTCTACTCTTCCAAGGTTTTTTTAGGGGTCCATCCTCTCTAAAACTATCACAGCATACTGATGGTTGCATTTAATGGGAATTGTTCCATGCAGCTCTATATTTAAATCAGGACTTCATATACAAGAAGTCTATCAGCAATAAAAGATAAATATAACTAAAGCTGAGGTATAGGCTTTAAACTGTGCTAATTTATTGTGTGATTTAAAATAAGAAGTTGAAGACTATGTAAATCTCAATTTATGTCTGTAATGTATCTTGCGTTTTATGGATTGTTCATCTCAAACATAAATTAAGTTTGTAGCCAAAAGGTGTGTGTATTTCAGATTTATGAAAGATATTACAATGCAATAAATAACAGTAGACATCCAGTACAGTTGTTGAATATGATCAAGTGTTATGTGCGCCCCCCTATGTCTTCATGCTTTCATAGATTTATGATTTAGATTGTGCTGTGTTTAAAGCAGGTATCATATAGTAAACTCAATCTCTTCCATGGTAAAATAGTTGGACTAATCTAAAAGTTTTACTGTGTTCACTCTAAACGGACTCTCTTATGCAATCTGTAAACGTTCCTCAGTGACAGGAGCCAGCCTGCCAAAATGTCAGCTGCAGGACATGTTCCAATATAAACAGACAACATTGTGCTGCTGACTTACTGAATTAGAGTTAGAACGATACCCACCATTCCCTCCTAAAAGAGGACTCTTGAGATCCAAGAATAACAGATCTGTCAGCACATAAATTGGTATAATTTTCAACTAGAGACGCCAACACCATTTAACCCCATTGTCATTAGCCATGTCTAACTAGGACATTACAGTGGTATATTTCTCAGCTACATCCTCTCTTTGGGTTCTCCAGGATAGCTGTGGACACTATGATTTGGGCTCCTAAGTGCTACAGTAATACAAATAAAATGATAATAATAAATAATAATAATAATTAGAAAACTCCAGAGTAGACTGTAAAATATGTAGAATACTATAATATGAAATATGGTAACAGAATCTATATGTTCCATTCCAAGCTCCCTTAAGGTTTAACACTGGTGTAACTCCATTGATAGTGGATTGTTAACAGAGTTACTCCTGATTTAGCGCCTGATTCAGGAAAAAAAAATCAAGCATGTACTTAAGCCCATCTCTGTTTAGGAAAGCACTTAAGCAATGACTCAACAGGAGTATATTACTATTACTACCAAGGGCCCGCCAGTTAAGATTGGGGCTCCATTGTGCCAGGTGCTATACAAACATAAAAAAGAAACAATCCCATACAATCCCTGTTCAACATGGCATAACAAGTGAGGCACACAGACAGTGAGGGGAGAGAGGACAGATGTTACTACAAAGAATTACATGCCTTGTTTGTGTACCTGCATGCATGTCTTATCTTTCTTTTCCCTCACCTCATAGATTTCACAATATAAATGAGTTTTTCTGAGGGATCTGAAAGTGGCTTGATGAGAATTCTTTATTACGTGTATTACCATAGTAACTAGGAGTCCTAGTGATGGACCTCACTTTACCGGGTGCTGTACAAATAGTACAAAAAGATTGTCTCTGTCCCAAAAAGGTTACAATCTAAGTAGGTTTGGTGATGGTTTTACAGAGTGAGAGTGTATCAAATAAAAAATAAAGAATAGAAGAATAAAGTTATTATACTGTCTACAGCTGCACAGAAAAGGTCTACTTATGAACAAACATAATAAAGTAATGCAGCATATCTACTTTATAAAATAAAGTAGTATGTTCAATTAATACCTCATATGAAGGCAAGTATCAGCTCCAGCTATATCTGCATTTACAGAGGCATGTAGAGTACAGGAACTACATGTGTAGCTACATGCAGCAGTGAAAGGCTCCGGCAGCAGAGAGGCAGCGAGGAAAGGCTCTGGCAGGGAAAGTGGCAGGGAAAGGCTTCAGCAGCAAGGAGCTGCCGGAGCCTTCCCTGCCGCCTCTCTCCTGTTGGAGCCTTTCACTGCAGCAGGGAAAGTGTCTCATAGCCAGGAGGCAGCAAGATGCTACACTGCTAAAAACAGCAGTGTAGACATGGAAGGTACGCTTGGACATGTAGTGAGTTATGTAGGTGCATATCCTGGGGGTTTAGGCATGTAGCGCACTATACTCTACTCACCTAAGCAGTGTCTCACCATCTAAACTTCTATTTATATCTGTGCTAGCTGGACATGCAATGACTGTACTCTGCACCCTGCCATAAATGCAGATGTAGCCTTAGATCTCGCACAAATGTGAAACCAAACTAAATATTTTCTTTCCATATACCTGTTCCCTGATGCTTTTGTTTAATTGTTTTCAGGCTAAGACAATGGAATAGACAAATTGAAAACATAATGCATTCATCTGCACATCAAAATTAGATTAATGTTGGCAAATAAATGTAATATTAATAAAATTTATTCACAAAGCAGCAATGATTAGTGTGAACAAATTTTGTAAAGGCTTGAACAATGTCATTTAGAGTTGCATTAAAACAGGCCAATTATGCAGTTGAGACTACGCAAATCTCAGTTAAAAATTAAACCAACTAAATTTTAGAATGGTTAAAGTGCATGTGAAATCAACTAAATTGAAATAATCATAAACTGAGTGAGGTATGGAAAAATGTAAACGATGAAGAGTGGCTTTCCTAGCACACTAAAGACTCTACCTGGGAGTTCTATATTATTGGTTCCAATAAAAGGTCTTTCTCACACTATTTTCAAACCCATAAAATCTACAGACAGGGAGACATATGTATATATATAATTTAGAAAGATATTTAAAAAAGGATTAGATAGCTTTATGACTATCAATATTATTTACAGCTAGAAGATTCACAATGCTTTTGATGCTTTGTGCTGCAGAGACACACACTCTCTCTACCACCCCCTGATATACCATTGCACAATTGATGAGGCGAAACATAGGTCCCTCACCAATCTTCCTCTAAAGAATCAGGCCTTTGCTACTACTGGAGGTAGGATATCAGACTGAACGAACTAATGATATCAAATTGGCATGGCAACTCCTACTTTACATACCTATGTAGATAGACAGAGACACATGAACACACACACACACACACACACACACACTTACTTGCAGGATAAGAGTCGAAAACTAATGTACAACGTTTTTGTAAAATGTCTGAGGTTGTTCTGAGATTTAAAGAGCAAAGGATAAAATGTATAGCATAAGATAACTTTACCAGACCTCTGTTGATAATGTATAGCTATTTTTTTTTGTCCACATATACCAGAGACAACCAAAAGCTTTGTGGTATGAAAGAATAAAACTATTTGGTTAATGCCATTATGACACCAAATAAGTTAATTATTCCTATTATATTAAAAGTGAGGGGTGTGATAAAAAACCCAGTAAAAATAAGATATAGAGTGAAATCTTCATCTGCAGAGGAGATATGGAGATAAGATCAGTGCAGTTGAGGAGTCTGTGGTGGGGGGAGGCAGTGCAAAGGAAGCATTACATCACCTCTGCAGCTCCTTGACTTAATGAAGAGCAGCCTAAGTTATACCCAGATGCCTAAGGCTGCAAGAAGCCATTCTGGCACCAGGTAATTGCCAGAACACAGGGTTGCTCCAGCCATTCCTCTTTCCTTGGTCACACCCTCCATGCTAGGGCTAGGAGATGTGTGCTGTAGAAGTTGCTATGGAAGCTCTCTCCTAACTAAGAAACTCTAAGATGGCCAAATCCTCTGTCATTTTACTAAATCAAACCTAAGGTTCATCTAGCCCAGTATCCTGGCTCTGACAGTGGTCTGTACCAGATGCTTCAGAAGAAGGTGTCAACCCCCATTAGGACACAGATGTAGGATAACCTGCTGCCCACATTTGATCTCATCCTGATCTCTAATAGTTAGACATTGACTTAAACCCTGAAGCAAGAGGCTTAAAATCAGTCTAAAAATTGATAATTAATTATAATAATTGGATTTACTTGGTAACAATATAAATGTCCAATCCTTTTTTGAATTTTGATAGGTTCTTGACTTCAACAACTTTTTGTGGCAATGAGTTCCACAGTTTATTTATATGTTTGTGTAAAAATGTATTTCCTTTTCTTGGTTTTGAATTTCCTATCTTTTTATTTCATTGAATGTCCCCTTATTCTTATTTTATGAGACAGGGAGATCAGAAAGTTCCTGATCTACCTTCCCTGGACCATTCATTATTTTATCTACTTTTATAATGTCCTCTCTTATTTGTCTCTTCCTAAAGAATTACAAACTTTTCAATCTCTTGTCATATGAGAGTTTTTCCAGGTACGTGATCATTCTCACTGCTCTTCTGTGAACCTTCTCTAGTTCTGCAATATCCTTTCTGAGATGGGTGAATGGCCTCTTCAACGGGAGATGGGGCCAGCAACATCTGTGCCATAATTAATTAGCTGCTTCACAGCCTGAGGGGGTGGGACAAAGGAGGATCAGAGATAGTGAATGGAAACATGAGTCTTATTAAAAGGGACGAGTAAGATCAGTAAGAATGGAGCCATAGGAAGTAGGCAGGCTCCTGTGGAAGGTCCTGAGCCAAAGTTTATAGGAGGCTGGATATTTCAGAAAAACCAGCCCGGGTGCCCAGTGCTCTATGCCAGAGCAGAGAAGGCTGCAAGGAACAGAGCCTTGAAGATGCTGAGCATGGTACCCCAGAAGAACCATTCTTGGGGGCTGAGTGTTCTATTCCAGATCCAGAAACATTTAGACAGATAGCCCAGAAAAGGGCTGGGAACATGACCCAGAGGGTGGACTTAAGAGAAGCCCCAAAAGGGCAAGAAGGACCTTTATGTTATTCGTTGTTTTTGTTATTTTGGACTTTTTAGTTGGACTTTTGCTACTCTGGAAGGCATTAAGTTTTATTTGTGATTTGGCCAGAGGGCTAAGCTACATCTCCACACAAACTGGTGTGTAGAGAGCCAAGGAGACCTACCTTGGGGAAGGAAACTGAGACAAGGAATACCAACAGTGCCACACTCTATTTCCCAGGGCTATTTGAACCCAAAGTAGTCATAACTTTTTTAAAAGGTGGTGTTAGGAATAAATCAATGGGGACACACTTCTCTGTCTGATAAATGATTGACACAAATCAGAGTGCTTTCACCTAAAACTACTTTTATTAGGTCTCAGTAGATTCAGAACATGCCAAACCCAGCTACCCGAAGTCTGATATGGTTTTGAGTGATCATCAGCCAGACTTCTGGGGGCACTCCTTCCATCTAGCTGATGGGGAGTTTAGGTGTCAGCTCCTTGCCCAAAAAAAGCTCCCCTGGGCTGCTCTTAGGTGTTTACTTTTACTTAATTTTTTATAGTTAACTTTTACAAAATACATAACTCATAACAACCCTTACTGGGTCACGAATTCTCCTAACTTCAACAAATTGCTCATTATCTCTTATCAACAAAACATTTAATGTTTCTAGTTATAACAACAATAAAATTTATATGTCAGGGGCACTTAAAACCAAAGTTGCTATCCAATTTGTGATTCACACAAACAAATGCAGCTGTTTGACTTTGCCTATGAAAACCCTGACAATTATTCCTAGCCATGTGATATTTAGTTTTCAGCTAATAGTGGCTGGACATAGAGAATGGCTGCAGTTTGGTTAATCAAGTTCTGGGATAACAACATGACCAGTATGTGGTGCTACAGGGTGGCTTGCCCCATGACAGTGATCAGTACTGTACACAGCATTCCTAATGATGCTACACCATTGATTTATATAAAGATGTTATAATACATTTGATATTATTCACCATCTCATTCCAAATGCATCTTAATATCTTGTTAGCTTTATTTGACTGCAACTGTGCAGTAGAGGTCTGTATTGTGACGTCTATCGTGATGCCCAGATCCCTTTCTTGACATGATACAGTAATTTAGAATCCTATAAGGTGTATGAATAGTTAATATTTTCCCCTGTGATATGCATTAATCTGTATTTATCAACACTGAATTTCATTTGCCATTGTGTTGCCCATTTACCTAGTTGGTTAGCTGTCTTTGAAGTTCTTTACAGTCCTTGCTGGTCTTGACTCATCTTAACAACTTTGTGTCATCTGCACATTTTGCTGTCTTACTACTCACTGACTGTCCTTTCCAGATCATTAATAAATATATATTAAACAACAGGGACCCAGTACAGAACCTTAAGGCACCTTGCTATTAATCTTTTGTCACGATGAAAATTAACCATTTAATCCTTCTCTTTGTTTCCTGTCTCCTAGCCAGTGCTTGATCCATGATAATATTTTGACTCTCACTCCATGACTTCTTAGCTTCTTTAGTAGCCTCTTGTGTAGGACCTTGTCAAAAGCCTCTTTGGAAGTCTAAATATTTATATCAAACATAGACTCATAGACTTTAAGGTCAGAAGAGACCAATATGATCATCTAGTCTGATCTCCTGCATAATGCAGGCAACAGAACCTCACCTAATAGAACCCTAACCTATGACTGAGTTATTGAAGTCCTCAAACCATGGTTTAAAGACTTCAAGGTACAAAGAATCCACCAGCAAGTGACGCATGCCCCATGCTACAGAGGAAGATGAAAAACCCCCAGAGCCTTTGCCAATCTGCCCTGGGGAAAAAATCCTTCCCCACCCCAAATGTGGCAATCAGTTAAACCCTGTGCACATGGGCAAGATTCACTAGCCAGACACAGAAGAAAGAATTCTCTGTAATAACTCAGAACCCACCTTATAAGGCACCTTTTCCATTCTGCAGATCATCCTAGTAGCCCTTATCTGCACCTGTTCCAGTTTGAATTCATCTGTTTTAAACATGAAGGACTAATTCTCCTTTAACCATTATTTTATTGACATACTCAAATAACTAGAAGAAATTAGTGAAACACTACTTACCTTCGCAGAAACAGTGGTGATTATACCCTCTCATAGTCATGATCTTTTAGGTGTTTGTTATCCTGTTCTTAAGCATAGTTCCAACAAATTTACCAGGTACAGATGTAAGGTTTAGTGGGGTTTAATTTCTTGGATCCCCTTAAAACTATTTTAAATGCACGTAGAATATTTACAACCCTCCAATCTTCTCCAGCAGTGGTTGTTTTTAATGAAAGATTGCATATTTTTGTTAGCAGCTGAGCTGCTTAAGATCCTAGGGAACTGTTGCATATCATGTGGCCTGGTGACTTAATGCTTTTTAAATTATCAGTTTGCTCCTGAATCTCTTCTTCTGAAGCCTCAAAGTTTGATGAGCAAACTCTCAGCGGTGAAGACTGATGCAAATAAATCATTTAGCTACTCAGCAACGTTCATATCTTCCTTAATTGCTTAATTTTGGCCCATCTAATTTCCCTCAGAATTATTGTCTGCTGTAATTTATGCTCCTGTCTCACATAAAATCTAGCCCACAAAGTATAAATAGGTGCATGATTCTGCAAGGTGTTGAAGGCCCTCAATTTAAATTAGAAAATTGGAGTAAAGGATGCTCAGCATTTTGCAGGATTGGGCATATACTGCTGTTATAGCCACAGAACAATAAAACTGATTGCCAGTTCAAGTATCAAGTAATTTTATATGAGATAATCACCAATCTTGCAAAATGTATTAGAATCTATTTATCAGATTGACAAATTCTGAATTGTCAGCAGATATCTGACCCCCCCAGTCTTTTTGTTCTGAACTGTAGCTTATCCCTCTTTACAGTTAACCCCCCCCCCAAAAAAAACACCTCCCCTCCAAAATTCAGATGATCTAATCACATACATTTTAAACAGTTACTTTGAGACAAGGTTTTTCCCTCATAGCAAAAACTTATCCTTTTTACAAAACACATTGCCATGAATTTAGTCTTAAATGTCTCAGTATTGAAATATCTACATAAAACATGCAATTTATAACAAAACAACTGTTTGCAAGAGCCCTAGCGACACTAAAAGAACTGAAAATATCTTGAGAGTTCTGAGATTGTAACAATGTACAGGGAATAAATAATCTGCCTTGTCACCAGGCATAATTTAACCATTTTAGACTCATTACAATGCCTAACTATCAGTTTTCCCAAATTAAGATGAAAACTCCCTGGTCATCCCCAAATAATCTAATCCTCAGAATCCTGACAAAATCCTGCTGACTGAGGCCCTGATCCTGCAAAGATTTAAGCATATATTAAATAAATCCCATGAGATTACTTACACAGGTGAAAATTAAGCACAAACATAAAATATTGTAGGAGCAGGGCCTAACCATGACTTGTTAGTCTAAAAAATTAAGTATGAGGAAGAATTCCTTTTCTGAAAACTACTGGCAAGGACTGTTCATTCTTTCACCCCTCTTTTCTGAAATCTAATGATTTTAGGGACAGTTTCATGGGGGTTTTTTAGATCAATTTATCATTTTTGAAGTTTTGAATTTAGTAAAACTAATTTTATAGCAGTGTTTAAAATTACATTTATTTATTTTGTGTATTTAAGGTTACTTCTATATTGCAACCAAGGGTGTGAATGGCTGCTGGTGATGACCTACCCAACTAACTGTACTCTAGCTAGCTCACTAAAAATGGAAGTGAGAGCAACTGTGGTGCAGGCTTTAGCATGGGGTGCACAAGCAAGTGAGGGGGTGTCAGGCTTGGTCAGTCCATGCTGAAGCCTGTGCCACAGCATCTCCACTGCTATTTTTAGAGTGCTAACAAGAGTATAGATAGTGCAGGATGGGTATATCTACATGAGCTCTCATTTGCACCCCCAATTGCAATGTAGACAGACCTTAAGAGTGTGTATGTGTCAAGTCAAAGAAAAGAGTCTGCATTTTACTTCTGATGGTAATGAGGTCAGTGGTAATTCTTAACTCTTGCAGGAGTGAATTCCATAGCATAGGTCCCACTCCCATTCTTTTTTGCTCACAGGCCTCCCCTATCATTTGACAGTTTCATGATTCCACTGGATTATAGCTGTCATAGGAAGACATGCTTATAGGGGGAGAGGCAATCTCCCTGACAGCTAGGACCAATCCCACACAGGACTCTGACTGCCAGGACAGAGATCTTAAATTAGATTACTTATTTAGTGGCGAGCAGGGTACTAGGATGATATGCGCATGACCACCTGTTTTGCTAAGCAGGTCAGCACTATGTTTTGTACCCACTGGAGCTTTTTCAGGGACAGTTGCTTCATTCCTAGATATAATGAGTTGGAATAATCAAGCCTGGAGGGTAAAAATGAGGCCAGATCACTATGGCCAGGTCTGAGTCCAATAGGAAAGGGAGCCATCTCCTAGCCACTAGCAGATGGAATTGGGTGTTTTTCGCTGCCATGGAATGCACAAACATCTCTTTGCATTGTCACACTTGAATAATAAAATAATATACTACTACTAATTTGAACTTTTATAGATCTTTGCAGCCAAGGATCTCAAAACACTTCATAAACATTAATTAATCCTAATAGCTTCCCTCTGAAGGAGGTGGGCTGAATTATATGTGGGTACATTCTTTGTTCATGTGACATCTACCAGTCTATAATTTGTAGTTTTATTGTTCTCATATTCTCTGGCAGGGATCACTTGTCCTGGTGCCGGCTTTCTCTGTGCTGACTATGACCCTAGGGAACCTTTTTTTCTTGACAGCCCTCTCTGGAAACTACCACTGCCTGTTTTTAGATACTTGTTTTCTTTTCCCCAAGCTTTGGATCAGCATCTGTTATCCATTTGTTTTTTTATTTTCTTCCTAAATCGCAAATTGTATCTTAAATAATTTTAAGGAACAAAAAAGCTCTAACAAAAATCTCTAGGCAGTGTAGTACAATGTTATTTAATTTTAGCATTAGAAGGCTTATCCTATAACAGACCTATATATATGACAGGATGGTTTTATGTATGCTGTATATGACTACACAGACAGATTCTGGTCAGCACCACTTATGAAACCTTGGGGCACATTTTCGAAGTGGTATAGGGGGAATTTTGCTAAACCACTTCTTCTGACATAAGTGGGAATCAAACTGAAATCCCCATGGGCTGATTTGAAAAACACACCGCGCACAGTTTATACGCCTCAGTTCCTTAATATAAGTACACTACAGAGTCAAATACTGAGACTCGTTAGAAAGGGAACCTTCAAAACTCACACAAAAGAAAGTAAAAGCAAAATAATATGATGTATACTGTTAAGAAAACAATATTGGCATTCTCAGTAGTAAGGTCAAGGAATGAAACAGAATGGATACTCAGTAAGACTCTTGCTTTATGTAGACCCTACAGGTCAGGGTTGAGGCATATTGGCAAGGCAGTATGGACAGTATGTAAACCATGCTGTCCCTGTTAATTCCTGAGAGCTGTCAATCTGGCACATTTCTGAAGCACAGTATTTACACACAAACTTCTCAGAAGAAAAACATCATAAGATATTATTATTATAACTGTTGTACATAGCAGGAGCGTAGAAGTCCAAATGCTGCCAACATTACTATCTGGGCAGGACACATGGGAGAAAGTCTGACCACTTTAGGGAGAGTGCAAACTAAATATAGAGCACATAATTCAGAACAATGTCTCTCTCCGCAGCCTCCACAGCAAGAGACTCAAGATTTTCAGAAATGGGTGCCTACATTTAGGCTTTTAAATTCGCATTTAAGCATTGTGGCTTTCTAAGACTTCATGGTTGACACTGTGATACGAACTCTAACTCATGGAACTTCACAGTAGCATGGTAGATTGAACTAGATCTGCCAGCTTCAAAAGACCATTTTTGATATTTTCAAAGACAAGTAGGGGTGTTAGCCACATAATTCCCAATAATTTCAATGAGAACTGTGTGGCTAAATCCCCCAGTTGGCTTTGAAAATCTTGACAAGGGACCCTAGCACTTCAGCTAAAGGAGAATCTCTTTTGGCTGATATTAGTATACAACTGTGACAGGGTATATCTGGTCTGTGCGGCTACCTACACTGTGTATTTAAATATACTTAATATTAATGACATATTAATAAATTCTCATTTTCTGATCACAGCACGATTCAACTTTTTAGATCATGTCTTAAATATAATTATTGAAATCAGCTGTTCAGTACATTATAATAAAACGCTTTCCCTTCTGAGACATGCATTTTTCTATGCCAAATAATTATTTTTGTTGCTATTATAAACTTTAAAGTTGAAAATGGAAGTGCTGGTAGAACCATAACAGCAGTATAAAAACTGTAACAGCAAGATACAATATGACCATTGTTTCTTAACACATGATGGAATCCAGATATACTATATTCACATGATACTTGCAATTTTCAACAATTTGAGATAGCAGATTAAGTATTTTGCTTATATCATAGCCTAAATACCAGTAAAGGAAACCCCTGGACCTAACTTAATTCCTATAATTTTTCATCATTCTCCCTCCACAGGTTGTTCTTAATTCATATGTGTACACACATTTCTTCATACTATAAAAATGGTTGCAGTATTAATCCCTCAGTTCATTTCAAAAGTCAAGCAATGTTAGAGGAATAATTAATTACCATTTACATGACAAGCATCGCAATAGCGTGGGTATTTTTATTAAAGCTTCTAACTCTGATGCAGTTTCAGGTCATGATGAACCTTTAAAAATTCCTTTGACATCACTTCGGAGGATGGTTTGGTTTTGTTAGAATCTCAAACAGTTAAAGGATGCAGTGAGTCATCTGGGGACTTCTGGAAAGCTGAATAGTTCCAGGTGACTATTTGGAACGCGTACTCAAGAAACATAAAAACACTAAGACCATTGCTATGTTAAAGAGAACAATATGGCCTCTTTCAGCATTGGAATTGAACATGCAGGCTTTCTCATTATTACAATAAAACAAAAACAGACGTTTAACCAAAAAACAAAACAAAAAAATCCCCAGTCTCTCTCTGGCTTGGTTGAATGTTTTAAAGAGCCTAAGCACTATGCAAATTCTCTAGTGAGCCATGAATTCCATTTCATTTTGCTTTTTCAACAGAAATAGGTTGAAAGAAGATATGTTAACCAGAAAAAGAGCATTTTAAAGTCCCAAGTAATATGGTGACTAGTTTCTAGGAGAAAGAAGGATAAAATACTCAACATTCCAGGCAAATAATGGGGATATTTTCCCTCTTTTAGGTAATTTATAGCAGCATATAATGCTGGGACAAAATAGTAACATTTCTAAACTCACACTGACCATTTTGTTGCATGTAATATTATGCATATTATTTTGCTGGTTATAAAGTGGTGTTATAAATGTAACGGAATATTGAAATTTAAATGTTTGCTCTTCCACACTCTAAAATGCTATAAAAATAGCAATATTGTAAATTTATTAAAAATGCTTTACAACCAGATTGCTGATTGTCTGTAGTTTGAGGAAGAGTGGAAAGAAAGAAGCAGGCTCAGAACCACTTATGGGAGGAGAAAATGGTGTTTAGATGGTGTAATTTATATTCTTGTACTCCCTATGCCAAATCACTATCCTGTGCTCAGGCAGACGCCTCCTTAAGACTCATTCTTCCATGACGCTCAGAAGAAGTGAGTCAACAATTGTATTTATTTTTATTAATTAAAAAAATCCCAAGACATTATTCCATCATGACCGGCGTATGCCCTAACTAACTGTCATCCTTTTATCCCCAGTAAAACAACAATAATTTTTTAAAAAATAATTGCATGTGAGGTGCTTATACCTTAAACACCTTAACACTGGAGCTTACAAAGCCTCTTTAGAAAAACTTCCTCACCAGAAGAAAGTATGGAAATAATTGAATTAGCTTCATTAGGAAAGGCTTGAAATCTATGTAAGTGGAGATGTACAGAAACTGCCCTTCTCCTGAAAATGACATTATCTATCACATAGTTAAGTTGTATTTAATGTACAGCCTATATTAACCAAATATAGTATTTGTGTATTCAGCCGTTCCTAATCTCCTTTGGCAGGATCTGCATTCTTAAACACTCCTCCTTCCCCATGGCGATTCAAACATTATTTTCATAGAAAGCTCCAACATATGAAAACATAAGCATTCTGATTTTGTTCTTACAAACCAATGTCACAGTTCAGCAAGGTGGTTAAGACTTCAGTGGAACTACTCACATGCTTCAAGTTAATTCTCTATGGAAGTAACTTGCAAAACAGAGGCCCAAGTTTGGTTGCATGAACACAATAATGATAAAAATCATTACAATGCTTCATTACAAATGTCAAATAAAACCTAGTGTGCTCTATATAATCTGGAACACTAAGGTGATTTACTTTTAAACACTGAATCTTGTGTAGTGGTATAGCTGGAGGTGGAACTAATCACCTTTCTTTTCACCTGAAGAGAGGATTACTTTCCTATTTTGAAGGAGAAAATGAGAGAGAATTTGAAACCTACTTTCTGTGTAAACTTCATCATGTCTGAATGAACCTTTTTCCAATATTAACTGTTTATCCTGTTTTTGTTAAGTCACTAGTTTGAGCTTCCATGGGAAGGATGTCATCTCCTGGATTATATTACAGATGATGTCCTCAACAGTCACTTACGTTTCCAACATTTGAGTACTGTCAGCATACTAAATTACCTGGGCATTGAGGTAGCCTTAAATCAAACTAATTACATTTGTGAAGTGGAGGACAAAAGCAAATGAACACAAGAATGCTGATGCTGAAAGTAAAACTCTCCTGTCCTAATCTAAGAATGATACCTTTAAAATCATAATGTGAGACCTGGATACTTGCACATATAATTCGTTTCACTAACCTGTTTGCCTGGGAAGAAAAGCAGATCTATGTACTGAGGAGCTGAAATCTTGAGTATCTTTCACATTAATACAGGCAGAAGGCCTCTGACCGTCTTCCAAATTTATAGAAAGGGAACCCTCTGAGACTGCAAGACCACTAGACCCAGCACTGAGCTGGAAAAGGGCATCTTGTGCTTTCTTTTTTTCTTTCTTTAACATACTGACTAGAATATCTGTAGGACATTTTAAGGAAAGTAGTTGGGACGCCCTTTCCATAACTAATAATCCGCTCTTTCTGTAGGCCACTTGCTCATACAAGGAGTCCAGTTGAACGGAATGGAACTAGTCACATATGCAAGGCCTCCTCAGGTGAATATGGATTGCAGGGTTAGGCCCATACCTTCTGTGTACATATTCACATTAAGCTTTCCAAATAGCCATTCAGTTTGTGCTGAGCATTAGTAAAATGACAGTTCTGAGTAGTATAAATGGCTATGGCCAACCAATGCTTGGAGAAAAGCAACAAATCTTGTAAGGTTCTGTACAAAAATAGAGATGTTAAATTTTAGTTACACTTTCCAAATGGGGGACATTCCCTTTATTAAGTTTTGTAACATTGCAACATCAATTAGACCCTGAAAAATTCCCAAGTCATATTTAAACTGTATAAGCCAGAAATCTTAAACTTCAAAGGAAGACTGGCAACACACTAAAATAGAAAGAATTACAAAACCTCCCACAAAATAGGTTTTTATAGAAATTCCTGCCAATTACATTACATATTCTTTAGAAAGACTTTTGATATAAAAACACTTTAAATGATGGAATGTAGAGGTTTTATGATGGAATTCACTACTCATTTAGCAAAGATAAAGAGGTAACATGAATCCCTATAAAGATGATGAGATGCTCTCTGATACATTTTGCATTTTGATAAATGCATGGAAGAAATCTGGGCAAGGTGTGAGGAATTAGAATTATCAATTGATTAGATGATAGAAATGATTTATCTTACAAATTGGTTCTTATCATAGCTCTTAGTGTGCATAAAAGAAAGAAGGATCTCTTACAGTTTATGGCAGGAGAGCCTCCAAGTCCCCTGTAGTTTTATTAAACCAATTATTATGCTAATTTTTAAGCGTAAATTGTTTAGGCTGAAAAATCCACTTACAGTACCTTGCATTCTAGTTCTGATTTTAACTTTTAATATTTTTGATTTTCTATAGACAGTTCTAATTAAAATTGATGGATGCCATAAACAAAGCCATATATGCATATCTGATGCAAGTGCATCTGACTCTTCTGATTGGGAATTTTGTTGTTTTATTACAAACACCTTACTAATTTAATGGTTTATTTCAGGAAGACACTCTTCAGAGGTTGAGCTAATGTAACAATTTTTTTAAAAAGTAAGTCAATTTTAAAGCCAAATTAACTAGACAGGTTCCTTTCAAAATAAACATCTTGGCTCCTGTGATGGATGCAGCATTTTAAAAAGCTTCTCTACCATTTGACATCATCAGGGTAAAAGCAAGCTACCAGTCTGAAGTACAAGCCATTCATACTTGTTACACCAGATCTGTGAGTAACTGTTGAACACAAAGAATGCAGTTAATCTTGTTTTGTAATAAAAGACGAATTCTAAAGAATATCTGCTCTCTATAAACTTGAAAGCTACTTGTCAATTTTCTGCCATTGTTCAATTTTTGCCCACAGATAAGCCACAAACTCAGGGATATGGTGACACTGTGGTCTGCCTGCAGTTTCGTCAACTAGCTAAAAATAACTGCTCTTTCTTGCTAAACTTGCTAAGCTACAGATACCCATATGTTTCCCATGAGGCAGTAAAATCACAAAGCACATCTGAGTAGTTTAATTTTTCTAATATATACACAATGTAAAGGCTCAGCTTTAATTTAAATTTTAAAGTTGCATGTAAAAATCACAAGTTTTACATTTAAACTAAAGAAAGAGAGTCCAGTACTCCCCAAAGCAGTATTTCATTTGGCTAAAAATAACAATACAGGAAATTCTATTCTTTGTAAGGTAAGAAATTGTTCTTTATATAGCATCATAGTTTTCCATGCTGGACCTAGTTTTTCATTTGCTGGAGGAGAGTTTTCTAGACGTGAGCCTGAACCAGTACTTTTGGACCTGGATCAGAATTTCCCAAAACCCTGGGGTATTTGGATCCAGGATTTTGGTTCAGTTCATAACAGAAACGTTGGACCAAGTGCAACAATGGGATTTTGATAGAGTGGCAGGAGATGCTTAGATTAAGAATATGGATTGGTACATTTGTTTGAGAGGGAAGAAATTCTTCCCACTGCATATACACCCACACCTCAGATTACAACTAGGTTATTTTAAATCCAAATAAGTACTTTTTCATAAAGGATACTGATTTCATTATCTCTTTGGTGCAGAAGGTCTCTCAGCTTCTTTAACTCCTCTTTCTTCTCTGGGGTATTAGTATCGTTATCTTCAGAGATGTCTGGTGAGAGCAGACTTCGGTCAGGAATGTTTGTATGATTTATCAGTTGCTATGAAATAAAATAAAAATAGTTCTGGGTCCTTGTCACTCAGGCCATTAATTTCCCCCTGTCCCTGTGTGACTGTTTATCTATACTAGCAGGTTTAAAAGCCTCTTCATAATTTCTGAAAAGCCAAATGCTGCCACTGGTAGACTGCAAAGCAATAAGTACTGAGTCAGCTATGAGATATCTCCCAATTTCCACTGATCAGTTTTCCTCCATCTAGTATCTAAGCCCTACACATCTCTCTCCACTAAAGAACACCCACTGTACTAAGAATAAAGCCAAAACTGGATATTAATTCCTCCTCTTCTGGAGATCAAATTCAGAGATAGAGTTTTATACTTTACTATATTAGAAAATTGTAGAAACCTTTATAGTAGGGCATAAACAAAGACAAAAATATATCCCATGTTCAATTTCCTCCATTTAATTCCCTTCCTATTCCTCACCCTGTATGTATCTTGTGTGCATAGGATCCCAGCATAGCATATAAGCAACACAGTTGAGGAAGCTGGATGAGTGACACAAATCCTACTTTTGGATATCGCCCTTGGAGTCACTATTTAATGTAAAGCTCCTTATTAGCTTTTTGTTTATATACCTGGATATACTCTCTATCCACTTACAGATAGCTTCAGCAGACCAATTCCTGTAAGTTCCAGTTCTCTCTATCACTCCCTTCACCTCTGATACCTTCTGGGCATTCCCTTTTGCTCCCTCAAATTCTTGTTGTGTATTTTACAGCCATTTCTGAAATCCATTTCAGTCTTCCAAGCATTTTTCAGACCTGCTGAGCTCCTGTCTACACTTCCTTCTTCTACATAGTTTGATGGTTGGTTTTCAGGTCTCTCTCCCCTATATCTGCTAATACTTTCTGTTGCTTCTTGGGGCCCTCTGCACATCCTTGTATGTGCACAGAATATACCTTTATGTAACTGAAACAGTGCTTGATCTTGCGCATATCAGCTCCAACGTCCAGTGTGCTCTCAGGATCAGGATCTTCCAAAAATCTTTTAATTAGTTCATCCAGCCTGAAAGCACATGATAGGTGAGAATAAAAAATATAATCTTTAATGGAATTTAAATATTCTCATAAGAGCAGGCAACACTGATTCAAGCTAGGAATGTGTTAAAGTGAGTTGCCAAGTTTACTGCCGTTCCCCGTAGACTGTGGGTTTGGGGTCCACTCTATTACTCTATTTGAAAGCAAAAACAATCAACTTCTTTTCCTGGTTCTAGACTCTGGGCTTAACATGGAAGGGACGGCAAATGTTTCAGATAGTGATTTATGTTTGCTAATTAACACTTGTGGGACTGAAATGGTTAAAAGTAATCTTCTGGTTTCCTGACTTCTCTCATAATGTAGATGATCCACAATCATGCTCTCTCGCAAGACATCATTCTAAGACTACTGCATTGGATGTTTTGTGCCTCGTTTTTTTCATACATATGCATGCAAATTTAAAATCGATCTCCCTTTTGAATATAGGTTGTTAGTAGTTTTATAACTTCTTTTTAATAACTTAGATTGCATTCATAAAATCCTCAGCCTCCATCCTAATGTAGGGCAATATCATTTTTTGGATCTCAGCTTCTCTATATACCTCGAAGACCCATTGTTCCATTTCCTATTGATGAAATGGATTAAACATTTTATTCATTTATTAATAGGGGCTGAGCCTGCAGTCTTTAGGCAAGAAAAATTCCCACTGAGGTCAGTATGTGTGTTGCTTGTATTAGAATTGATTAAAAAAAACCATCTGAGATACAGAAACATGTCATTGCTCTTTTAGAGACAAATTATGGGCTATGGCAGGGAAAATCAGTATTAGGACCATGAAACTCTGTGAATTTTTATAATATCCATTCATCAGCAGATGAGATTTACAACCCTATCCCCACTTCTGTAGATCAGGCAGAACCTCAGACCCATCTTTCCCCAGGTACACAGCACTTTTGTGTGGAATCTTCGGAAGACTGAAGAGCATGAGGATCTTAGCATGGATGTCCAGTGCTTCTGCCTGCACTACTGTCATAGACTCTCTCTCTCTCCATCCAGCAGCATAGTTTTAAAGCATCCATGGTTTCCTGCAGGGTGTGGGGGTGGGTATGAGAATTAAGGAAGATATGACAGACAGTTACTGTCTCTTAGCTCCATCTCCTCCTGACTCCTCAATAGTAGGAAAGCCTCAATCCTGCAGAGTAGGAGCAGTAGGGCTTTTATGGGGTCTGCAGAAAGAGGGCAACATGCTCTAAAGCCACTGCTCCCAGCATTTTTCGTGAGCCTGGTTAGTTTCAGCTAGGTTTTTCTTTCCTGTTTCCATTATCAGAGGAGAATATATGGGCAAAATATTTAGTGTGTATCATTTATTATATACATGGTCACTGACACCAAACTTTTGGCAAATGGACATCTACAAATTCAAGAAGAGTAGTTGTTAGGTTAACTCTCAACCCTTACCAATTACCACAACTAATAGAGCCTCAAAAAATGCAAGAGCTATTTTCTCTTCTAAATTCGTGCATGTATGAAATTTTTCTAATTCCTATGCTCATCCCTCAAATTATGCAATCACGTTAATGGAATTAGAGTTTGTGTCCTGCAAAAGAACAGTTTATTGCTGACAAATACATGCCAAGATACAGGAAGGCACACATTTAGATCCCATTAAACAAAAATGCAGGCAAGATCCTGAAAGTTCACAGAACACCCACTGAAGTCAGTGTGAATTATACATGCAAAAAGTTTAACGGATTGGGCCATCTAAGTCAATTTAAATTAGTTAGAAGCAACGCATCTCTGGAATTACAGACATTTTTCCCCTCAAACTGAAGCAGAGCAGAGATTACTGGGAAATAAAGACAAAAATATTAGTTTTAATTATTGCTACATTTATAGGTCTCTGTGGATAAGTGTCCAATTTACAGAAAACACCATTACCACAAGTGGGATCCTTACTGGTAATTTTCAGTGGATAGGCCAAGGATTAAATGGGCATGAGAACTACCCCCTCACACCTACAGATGGCCTCTGTGTATCATGAGTGGGAAACATGGAGACGTCTGTATTGCCTCTTCCGGTGCTATAGTTAACCTGTTGTTAAACAGAGGAATTCAATATCTGGCACTAAGTCTGGCACTAGACTGAGCACTACATTAACTACATTTAATAAGAGAAAAATTCTAAAAGTATTTTCTCCTAATTTTTAACACCAGGGTCAAATCCTCAATGTGAGGTCATTTAATGCTACTGCAATATGACATTAACCTTGAACTGAAAATAAAAGAAGAGGCATTTCAGGTACACCCTGATTGCCTCAGTTGGCAGGGACTTAGGCTATGGGAATCAATCCAAAAACATTTGTCAGCTAGGAAGCTTGTAACACAACCATCCATCAAGTTAACACTGCAGGGAGTTATAAGAATATTCTAGCAGAAAAGAGAACAAAAGGCGAGGGAGAAGAGAGAGCACAAACTCATCCCAAGAGACAGTTTTGTCTCATTCTGAAATGGAATATCATTCTTTGCAACTTTAGTTTCCTATTTACAAATTAGGTGACTAGTAAACATGACATGAGCTAGTATTTTCTCCCTCCTCCATTACCTGTAATACTTCATATTTCCAGCATGTTGAAAAACCGTGACTGCCCAATTCACTTTTTTTGGCCTGAAGACCACACATTGACTGGAGCCAAAGTGGATTTTAGTGCCAGATGAACTGATTCAACTTTGCTGTAGCAGAATCTAGATTAGAAGTGGTTAACCAACTAAGCCTTTTTGCCACTTCTAAAGAACAATACTTCTTCAGTGTGTTTTAATATATGCCAAAGAGGAAGAATTTCCTGAACCAAAGACGAAATGGAATTTTTTGCCAATAGGGAAAAGAAGTGGAAAAGGCCCTCAAAACTCAAAATTAAGCACAAGAACTAAAACAAGCTTTCTGATTCATATTCTCAATATAAAAGACAAACAACATGAATAATTAATTTCTGTGCACACAGGGCCCCCACATGGGGAGAGGGGTGGAAAGGGTACATTTTACCGGGTCCCAGAGGCCCTAAGGGGCCTGGACCAGGCTGCAACCCTCATGGGTATGTGCATAGGAGGAGCTCATGTTACAAGTTTGTACTGGACCCGAAAAAATTATGCTTGGGCCCTGACAGCACAGACACCTTTTAGCAGGAGAGAATTAGAGGACCAACCTTGTTACATAAACATATAGCCTGATGACAAAAAAGATTGAAATCAGAACATTCTGGGAGTTCTGCCAGTACACTAAATTATTAAACAAAGGTAAAAATAAATTGATGATGAGATGCACATACAGTCTGAGGTTTCTCTTCTTGTTGAACATGTCTTAAGTCCACTGAGATGAACTTCCAGAAGGATTTATCAATGAAAGGGCCATGAAAATAATTTAAACATTCATATACTAGTTATCTGATGCCATGATGTAAGGCTTTACAGAAGCGAAAACAAAGCTCCCCCCCAGGTGCTTATAATATAAATTAGAGAGATAACACAAATAATGACAACAGAGCACAGGACAACAGGAGGGAGGAGAAGAGACAATAGTAAATAAGGAGAGAGAGGAATATAGACATTAGCTCAACAAACTTTTGTATGATAAATGTCTTCTTCTTTAATAAGATATACGAGTGTATGTGCTTAAATTGTCATGTAACAGCAGGAAAGTAGCTTGTGCAGGGGATCCCCAAAAAGATGGCCCAGAAGCAATGGACAATGCATGGCACAAAGGCTTCAACTTTATTTAATAAACAATAAAAATGTAAATAAATGAGTGAAGGGAATGAATGTAGTCTTTGCAATAAAGGGTGGTTGTAGCTGTTCAGTTCAACCATGGGCCACAACTTGTCTGGCCACCCAGTCAAAGATATACTCTTGCCTCTCTTAGGCCTGGATATGTCTCTGCTGGAGAGTCTCTTGGTCCCAGCTCCACACTGAAGTCTACAGTTTTAGGAGATGTATAGCCCTATGGCCTAGCCCCAACAGTAAAATACTTTTATCCCCCTTCAAAGACTGCCTGTCCACAAACCCATGATGCAACATGGAACTTGTCAACATGATTATAGTTTGACCCAAGCAGAAAGGAAAATGCAATGTTTAGTTAACATAACACACACAAGTGACAGTTAAACACCAATATGGAATCTTAATGCAAAACACCACCCACTTCTCCTAGCCACTCCCCTAGCACCGGGGTAAATAGGTGGAAGGGGAAACCTTGCTGCTTTACGAGAGCCTGAATTTCTTTTTGCTCCTTCAAAGCTCATTCTTGAAGACGGGTTGAGACTAGCTGCCCTCTAGTCAATAAGAAGGCTCCTTACGTCTAGAAGACCAAAGGCAGATAGAGAGGAAGGATTATCCAGTGACAGAGGCTAACCTGGCAATCAGCTACAGACTTTGTGTGATGTTGAGCAAGTCACTTCATTGCTGTGCCGCAGTTCCCCATGGCTAAGGTTAAGATTCTGTAATGGGTCTTTTTAGTAAAAGTTAGGGACAGGTCACAGGCAATAAAAAAAAATTCACAGAAGCCATGACCTGTCCCTGGCTTTTAGTAAAAATATCCTGGGGCATGGGGACAAACAGCCCTGCTAGGCCCCAACCCCACCCAGCTGCTCTGGGGGCTGGTCTGCTGATCAGCTGTTTGGGCCTCCTGGCGGCAGTCACCACCCATCAGCTGTTTGGGAGGGCCTGGGGCAGCCCATCAGCTGTTCAGGGGACCCAGGCAGTAGCTGCTGTCACCACTCAGCTGTTTGGGGTCCCCCAGGTGGCAGCCGCCTTTGCTGCCCATCAGCTATTCAGGAGCCCCCAGGTGGCAGCTGCCGCCCATCAGCTGTTTGGGGCCCTGGGCTGTAGCTCCTGCTGCCACTCATCAGCTGTTTACAGCCCCTAGACTGTAGCCACCCCCACAACCCATCATCTGTTTAGGGCCTGGTGATCAGCTGTTAGGCACCCCAGCAGCCTCCATGGATCAGCTGTTAGGCTTCCTGGAAGCAGGTGCCAATCCCCAGGGTAGCCTCTCTGGCATCTGCGGGCTGATAGCTGCTTCAGTCCTGCCCCAGAAGAAGTCCCAGAATCCATGACTTCCATGACCTCTAAGACAGAATCATACCCTTATCCATGGCTAAAATGGGCATAATAGCACTATCCTACTTCACAGAGTTCTGAAGGATAACTACATTAAAAGACTTGGAGGCCCTCAGATATTACAGTAATGGGAGCCATACAAATACAACAGATAGGCTTTGTCTACACTAGCATTTTTGTCAGTAAAAAAAACAAACATGGACATTAGTGTCATCGACAAAATCTCTGGTGCGATGGAGTTATGTTGGTGGGAGACACTCTCCCTCTGACATAGCCACTGTCGCTCATTGGGGGTGGTATAATTATGCCAGCAGGAGAGCTCTCTCCTGTCGGCATACAGCGGCTACACATGGAACCTTACAGAGGCACAGCTGCAGCAGTAAGCTCTGTTACTGTAAGGTCTGTAGTGTAGACATAGCATAGGTAGATAAAATGGCACAGCCCAATGCAAAGCTGGGCCATAGTTGGTCAGGAGGGACAAGGATCCCCTAGCACCCAAGCAGGAATATTCCTATTAAATCCAATCTAGCTGGGCATTGTCACATAAGATAGGTGACTTAGCTGAATTAGCACGGAAAGCAAAAGGACAGCCACTCCTGTCCCCCTTTTCAGAGAAAAGATGATCTCAGTCAGTTAACAACAGCTAACAAAACATTAGAATATAACAGAGAACAAAGTTTCTCAGCTCAGGATCTCTAACTCAGTCCTGGGCTCAGAGACTAGTCTTCCCTCAGGCAGTCTCTGTCCTCTTGTTCCTGGAGTAGCTAACTTTTACAGCCTCTCGGGGGAGCACCTGGGTGAGCCTAAGGCCTTGTCTACACTGGAGAGGGTTGTCGATGCAAGTTATAACGATGATCAAAAAGCGCTGTAATTACAACACTTGTGCCTGTTCACATAGCACTCATGTCGCCAAAGCACATCCACACTTGGTGCTCTAGCATCGACAGTGAGAGCAGTGCACTGTGGGCAGCTATCCCATTGTGCAGCACCCAACCTTGTGCCACTAGGTGTTGTGGGAAGATGGAGAGGATCAGAGTGCATTATGAGTGCACCCTCAACATCCTATGATGCAGTGATTTCTGTCCCGTCATTCCATCGGTTTCCGACTGCGTTTCACGGCATTTTTCAATGACCCCAGTTTCCTGTGCACTCATCAACTTTATCCGAAAGGATGGATCCTGCACTGCCCTCCACTATTGTTGTCAGTGTTCTGAACACATCGTGGCTGCTCATGCAGTATATCATGTGCTTCCAATTGGAACAGGAATCCTAGGCTCCTGACCTGCTGTGTGCCATGCAAACAAACAACACCCGATCACTGTTTGCATTCACGGAGCATCTGCACATGGTATACTGCCGCTTTTGGGCATGTGAGACAATCACTGAGTGGTGGGATCACATTGTTATGTAGGTCTGGGATGATGAACAGTGGCTGCAGAACTTTCGACTGTGCAAAACCACCTTCATGGAACTCTGTGCGGAGCTCGCCTCTGCCCTGCGGTGCAAGGACACCAGAATAAAAGCTGTGCTCTTGGTGGAGAAGTGCATGGTGATTGCTGTGTGGAAGCTGATAACTCCAGGCTGCTATCAGTCACTCGCTAATCAAGGGTCGCTTGGCAGTGGAGGTGGGGTCACTGCCAACGATGGCTTCCAGCTCCTTATAGAAGCATCTGGTCTTTGGCTCTGCACCAGGGTGATGGTTTGACTCCCTAGCCTTTTGGCACCCCTGACACAGCTCTTTGATTTTCAAATGGAACTGAGGCATGTCCCATTTATAGCCCTTCTCTGCCATGCCACGAGAAATCTGACCATAGGTATCAAAAGTTCCTTCTGCTGGAGCAGAGCTGGGACTGCACAGCCTCCTCTCCCAAATGCTTATCAGATCCAGAAGCTCTGGTGTGCACCAAGTGGGAAAACATTTGGTGCGTAGAGCTGCCATGGTCAGTTGGGAAGATGCAATATGAGCTCTCCACACCAAACCAAGCAGGAAGTGGAAGGGATGATAGCTGCAGGGTAGTGGCGCTCAAACTGATGGCTAGAGCACTCAGGATGGGCATTGTGGGACACTTCCTGGAGGCCATTTACTGCACATAACCAAGTGTGGTGTCTACACTGATGCTTTGTCACTAAAAGTTTGGTGTAAAAAACTCTACATCTCTCGTCAAGGTGGTTTTATTTTGTCTCAAAATCGGGGGAGTTGGGTTGGCGCAGGGGAAGGGGGAACACAGTGTGTACGCCACCACTGTTTTGGTGCAAAAAGCTGACTTTGAACGACAAAAGTCAGTAGTGTAGACCAGCCCTAATTGTTATTAACTTCTTGTTTGCTCAGCTCAGGGTAGTGTCTGCAAGCTACCCCAGGGAACAGAAAGTGTCAGAATAGGGATTAGTGGAGAAAAGTTAGACAAAGGAAGTGAGTTTTGAGAGTATATTTTGAAGGAGTAAGGTTGCCTGGCATGCAACACCTTTTAAATAAAAAGTACATTTTGCTAGTGAGCTGTTCCATTTTATGGTGTCTGATCCACTGCTGTGTCTCCTCCAACAGCTTCTTTAGTCTTTGTGCAATCTCTGTACTATATCCAGGCCAGATGGAGATCTAATGATTCCATGTATTTAGACATTGTGACATAGCTGAGTGTTCCTGGTGAATTAATCAATACTCCAGGGAAAAGGCTGTGTTTCTAAGCGTATGATAGAAAACAGATCAAATCAGGCAAAAGCTACTGCTAGCACTGTCAGTACATTATTTTTCTCAGGAATAACAGTTTCTGACTTCTGCGCAGGAGTCATCCCGAATGAGATTTTTCTTTTATACTTGACTCCTGCTCTTTTCTGTATTTTCTTTCTTTATTTTTTTTTAAAAATTAGCTAATCACAAATATCTGGGCACTTGTCCATCAATGATAAAAAGAATCTACCAAATCAGTTGACTTGCATTAACTAAAGTTAAAGAGAATCAACCCCCAAAGCCTAATACAATAATAAAATAATAACAACAACCATAATAAGCTCTTACTCATCATCCCCATTCAGACAAAAGCCTGAGACTAGAGATGGGCTCTCTACTGTTCCCTGAAAACCAAGAACTTGAGGAACTCTCAGACTAACAGGAGAAGTCAATTCCAGGGTGGAGGGTCCTCCACTGAAAATACCTTGCCTATAGCCTTCCTGGTGTTCATATTTAGGATGCTCAAGTGTATCAGCTACTCACAACTTGCATGGCAAAGCAAGTATAAGGAAAGACACTGTGATTCAACTTATACAAGGTCTTGTCTAGAACAGCAAATGCAACCAAAATAACTATATTAGTTACAATTCACACCCTTAGTTATTGTGATGCAAGTTTGTGTGTCAACACTCTTATTTCAGAATCAAAATGCCATCCCCTGCTCCCCCTCCCCAAAATTGACCAAGTTATATCAAAATAGGACACATATTCTGAAACAAGCGTCCTATTTTGATATAACTTGGTCAACTTTCTCGTTGGCAAGTTTTGTCAGAATAGGGCATTCTTATTCTGAAATAAGAGCGTCCACCCAGATTTGCACTAAAATAATTAAAAGTGTGATTTACAATCGATTTATGTATTTATTATGTAAGATCCTTTCCTCTGGTCTTCACAAATGCAGTCTTCTTCCACTGATACCCATTCAGAGTGGTGCTGCTATGATCAAATTCCTAGTTTGCCACTTTGACCTTGTCAACCTTCTTTGCATGCCTCCACTGGCTCTCCTTTCACTATCTTATCAAACATTAGCTATTTTTCTTCATTTTCAAGGCTCTTCATGGCCTATCCTCTCCCCAACTATCGTCTCTCATGCAGTACTGAAAGGTCAGCTCCTGCCTATGAACGGCCCATGATGCCAGCCTGTATTGCCCACTTGTTAATTTTTCAAACAAGCATCTACATGCTTTCTCCCATGCTGCCCGTCACACCTAGGAGAAGCTCCCTGTAAATATCTGCAAATTTTAGTCATTATCTTCCTTCAAAACCCTCCTTAGAAGTATCCTTTGCCATGAGGCTTACAAAAAACTTGACAATGGCTAGGCAGCTGGTGTGCTGAGACCACTGCCTGTCATGCCGACCAATACTGTCTCATTTTTGCCTTGTACTTCCCCATCTCTTTGTCTGTATCAATCAGTGGTCTCTTGTCTTATACTCATATTGTAAGCTCTTTGGGGGCAGGAACTGTCTTTTTGTGTGTGTTTCTACAAATTCCAAACAGAAGGGGCATGGTCCATGGTCTGGAGATCCTAGAGCTATGATAATACAAATAAATAATAATAATAATAATTATTACTATTATTATTTCAGATCCAGTCTCTGTGTAGACAAGCCCTTAAGCTTTAAAGATCAGTATCAACACACACTGAATTGCACCTGGAAATGAATAGGGGGCTAATGCAATCTTTAAAAAACAGATATTAGATTTTCTGTAATTAATACAATAAGCAAGAAGGCTGCCACTTTCTTCATCATCTGTATCTTCATGAGTAGTCTTCAGAGCTAACTCCATGCAGACACATTATAGTAATCTTATAGTAATACCCTGAAGCCAGATTTATATAAAAGAGAAACAGTCACAATTGGTGTGCCAATTGCAGATTAAAAAAGGCTCTACTAAGCAGTGAAGCCACCTGTAAATCCAGAAGTATTCCTTTGTGTATTTTTCCCCATTTGTTGCTGAGTAAAGAGATTGTCAACTATTAAAGCTCGATCAGTTACTGCTAACCTAGTAGCTGCAGCCAGCTCCAAAAGGAGATTTTCAAATCACTATACTCTTCCCCTCAGGACTGTTGGGTTCTGTCCTAACTGCAGCAGGCCTGGCTTGTGCTGTTGGAAGCTAGATCGTGCTGAAGTCAGTTGCCAGAACCCTGCTGCCTCAGGAAGAATAGTTTCCTCAATAGAAGCTCCCTGGAGAAGGAAGAAAAAAAAAGTAGTACACATAGGCCCATTCTTTATGAAAAACAGCAGTAAACAAGAAAGAGTTTCTCTTGCTTACCGCTCATCCAAGAAAAATGAAAAAATAGAAAACTCAAGTGAGTAAGAATTCCTCTCTGCCCCCTAAATCATCACTTTCCAAACACTCACCAGGGATTAAGTTTAGGGCCAATTTATAAAATTCATTTAAAGTTGGTCCAGTTACAAGACAGCATATATAGGAATGTGACATTAAGTGTTTAAGACAGCAAAAAACAACAGCAACAACAAGAATAATATCTGGTCCGTCCTAGCATTTCAGTTAGGCCTGTTTTTAATAAATTTCTCATTGTTGCTAAACCGTGTTTCCAATGGTATTAGTAGCACTGTGTGGATGACTGATTTAGCATTGTGACAAGCACTGAACAACAGTATTATGGATAAAAACAAGAGTCCTGTAGCACTTTAAAGACTAACAAATTTCTGCAGGCATAAGCTTTCATGGGCTGCAACCCACTTTGTCAGATGCAAGAAATAGGATGTGCACACTGCAAATGAAGATGTGATTTTAATACAGGTGGGCATACCTGCACTAGTGTTAATCTAACGGCGGTGTTAAAATTGTAGTGTAGACAAGGCAAGCTGCAGTTTTAACATGAGTTAGCTGGTTGAGGTAAAACCTAGGGTAAACCCCTACCAGCTAATATGTGTTAAAATACAAATTGCTCTGTATATACTAGGGTTTTAGCAGGTGCTACATAACATGTTTCCCCGTGTAGACATAGCTAGAGGGTGGAGCTTTGGAAGAGCTTTTATTACCATCTTCTTTATGTTGCAAATGCCAACATTTCTGACTATCCAGCAGTTACAGACAGATTTACAATATCAACCGTATCTCTCTTCTACCACCTTCCATGAGTTTTTCCTTAATTCAGCCTGCCTGCCACCACCTTAGTCAAATCACACACAAAGCCACAAAAGCTACCTATACACATTACCTCAAATGAGAGGCAAATTTTATGATAGTCCAACTGAAAGATGATCAGCTGATATCTGCTATACTGCAATTTTATCCTCTCAAACAACTGAACATGATTTCCACTTCAGCACCAGTCACTCAAGCTTTTGTGAACCAGGATACAAACGACACAGCTGAAATGCATCAGAAAACACATCATTAGCCAGTTTTTACATTATGTTGTTAAGGTTTAGAGCTTTTAGTAATATTTAGGATGCAGTATCTCAAAACATAGGAGCAAGAATTCAAGACTCTGAGGGATTTTGGAAGCCCTCATTTTGCCCTTGCCTTGTGTGCTATGATTCATTTATGAGAGCTCTTGCCGTTTAACCACAGACCACTTGTACCGTATATCCCATACAAAAGCAAAGTTCAGTTAAGGAACAATGAAATCACAATTTAGTGTCAGCTGTGGACTCCATGGCATGTGAAACTGAAATCCAAGACTGTGAAAAATAGGCTGTAAAGAAGCTACTGAAACTTTTTGAGGCCATTAGATAGGTTATTGTCACAAAATCTGGTAAGTGGAGTAGGCAGAAATTCAGTCTGCTTAGGCCCGGTCTACACTTACCTTCCGGATTTGGTGGCAGTCGACAGGAGATATGCAAGTGACGTAAATCACTTGCATATCTCCCATCGACTTTGCTGCGTCTGTTCCGCACGCTGTCCACACTGTGCTGCACTGAAGGGAACAGCATTCCTGTCAACGCAGCACTATGTCACTTACCAGGGTGGTTTTTCTGCATTGATTGCTGGATCGACTGAGTGGGTCTACACAGACCGTTCAGTTGATCCAGAGACATTGAACTGATGGCGGCAAATTTGCTGCCGTCAGTGTAGACCCAGCCTTACTATAAGCTTTGCAAGTAGGGTCTCTGGCCTGTTAGTCTTAACTCATACCATGCCCTTCTAGTCTGCTATGGCAGAATTTTTTTTTTAATTGTTATAATGATCCTAGTGTATAAAGGAACCAAGAACTCAGGTCTGACCATGTGATTTAATTTGTGATTGCATTCATTCAGTAAACACTAGAGGGTGCATGAGAGATTGAACCATAACTTCCATCATAGCTAATAGGAGCTATCTACATAAATTCTCTATGCATCAATAGGAGATGCCCCCAGTGAATTAATTGATGTTCTCATGAAAGACTAGTGAGAAAATGGAAAGTACTTCCAGGCATAGTTATGACAAAAAAGATAAAGTATATAGGATGCATCTCAGCTTACGCTGGAAAAAGCTGCAAAATCCCACCAAATGATCCCTTTATGACCATGCTATAGAACAAAACGCACTTGTGTAATGCAGTCTATTCTTACTATTAAGCAACACAGTGGAGATTAGGAAGCTATGAACCTGATTCAATCTCATTTCAGTCAATGGGAGTCTTTCCATTGACTTTAATGGGAGCTTGATCAGGCCCTGTATGTACTTATAAGGATTTACATTGTTGTTCATAACCTTTATTGGGCTCTACTTTCAAAAGAAATGTCTCTTAATATGTTTGTTGCAAAAGATATTTTTCTCCTTGTAGTTAGAAAAACATTTAGGCTTCATCTACACTTGACTATTTTGGGGGGAAGTCTTCCACCTTTGCATTAGCACTAGTGCAGCTCCACCAATGCTGGCAATAGTAGGGAGCACTAGTGTAAATGGCAGCAGTTTTACCACTGCGTCATCCTGATTTGTTCTGAATAGAGTTAGACAACATGGTGGTAAAAATGCCAATATGCCGTCTGCACTGGCATTCTCACCTTGCTACCACCAGTGTAGCTTCAACAGTGATGAAGCAGCCAAAGCAGGGACTGTTGCACTGGGAGATAGAGGTTAAAATGGGGGCCCAGCAGGGGCCATCCCTGCCACCAGAAGCTTCTTGCCAGAACTGTGCAGGGGAGACCGCCCCACTCTGGGAGCATTAGGATTACAGATGGTGCCTCCCGCCATGTGGCCTTGGGGAAGAACTGCAGAGAGCAGCCAGCCAGAAACTCTAGCTGAGAGGAACAGAACAAGCCAAGGCAGGGACCTTTGGACATTCCAATCAAAAGCATAGATGATTCTGACTGTCTCTGCTCTGTGATGATCAGATGTTTGCATCAACCTTCTTCTCTCTCCCTGCAACCCTTTACGGTCCCTTCACCTCAGCTTTACAATATCCCTGCCTCTGACCTGTCCCCATCACCCCCCCCTCCTTTCCTTCCCATTTAGCTGATCCTCCCCTAAATTAACACATCCAAAACAAACCAACCAAATAAATAAATAATGGAACTAACATGACATTTTCCACCATCAGATTGTTTAGTCAGCTTGTTTGTTCTGTCCCTCCCACAACCCTGTGTCTCTCTTGTAAATGTAGATATTGTCTTATTGTTTCTTTGTACATTCCTATCAGTTTTCAATGCCTTTGTTGTCTCTTTTGTTACACTCAGACTATAAGCTCTTTGGGGCAGGGTCTGTCTTTTTGTCTGGTGTTTGTACAATGCCTAGCACAGCCAGGGTCCTGGTCTATGACTGGGGTTCCTAGATACTATGGTCATACTACTACTAATAAACAATAATCATACATTTCCTAGAAGAGGCTAATGTAAAAATAATTTTCTGGGTCTAAATTGGCTTATTGAGGCAAGCAGATGTTTCCTTTGTAGATAAGCAGGATTTGGCCCTTAATGTAATGGAAAACTATAGATGTTAATTATTGCACAGACTTGATACCTGCTTTTTTTAGCCACCTTAGCTAACTGTATCATGTCCCGAGTACTCAAATGCTTCAATAAAAAACTACAGTATAATTAAGAAAAGCTGCAGAACCCATTCTAATATTAGTTTTAATATTGTTACATAAAATGCTTTGCTCTGACATGGAAAAAACAAACAAATCCAGCATTTGTAAACAAAATATAATAAATTGTTTCTGAGGTCCGATTTCTTATAAAGTGAAAATGAGTGAAACAGGAGCTTGTTACTGCATTACGTTAGCACAACCATTGCTAACTGCTAGATTTAAAAAGACTAGTGTGGGTGAAATCCTGGCCTCAATGAAGTCAATGGCAAAATTCCAAGTGACTTTAACAGGACCAGGATTTCACCCTTCTATGGTAATGGGGTAGACAGATACATAGCACAAAGTCTTGCTACAATACAATGTTAACACATTAGAAAGAAATATTCAAGCTTTGTTAAAGGTCTTGTGATTTTACATTCTTTAAAAGGTGGACTATTTAGTATGTGGTATAGCGAGGGTAGTAGGAAAGTTCTAGAAGGGCGCTATGTAAGTGCTAGAATGATCCGGGCTTTATGCCCTGTAGACTAGCCAGAGTCAATTGAAGGTAAGTAGTGCCAGCTGACACCAATTAAGGCCCTACCCAGGTGCCTATAAAAACCCGCTACTCCGGAGAGACAGTGTGGAGTGGAAGGAGTAGGTGTGTGATGAGCAGAGGAGTGTGTGAAGTTGTGGAGGAGAACAGAACGGAGTACAGTTGTGTTTGGAGTTGTAGTGGAGAACAGAATGGAGTACAGCAGTGTGTGGGAGAGAGGTGGAGTCCTGAAGAAGGTACTGGGGCTCAAGAAGCCAGAAAGACAGATGGGGGAGAGTGGCCCGGGGAAAAGACTGCAGCTGCAAGTAAGGTGCCAGCAGCACATAGCTGCTACTCAGAGGGCCCCTGGGCTGGGATCTGGAGGAGCGGGTGGGCCTGGGTCCCTATCCCCTCCCTGGGAAGACGAGGTAACCAGCGATGCCCTGGCCCACTATGAGAGGCAAAAGTGCGAGACCCACTAGGGATAAGCCAGCTGTCTGCCACAAGTAGTATAAATAAAAGTCTAGGTATACTTAATCCTGCCTCAGCAGGAAGTTGGACTGGATGGCCTCTTGAAATCCCTTCCAACCCTACATTTCTATGATTCTCTATTAAAGTTATGTCTACACTACACAGCCTAGGACCAAGCCTAGGACACTTGATTTTTCCAGCAGGGTTCTTGCTTTAAAAGGCTAAATCCTGCTTGGTTTACTTCTAGATGTAGTCCTGCTGGTCAATGCGACTTCTTGCATGACTAAGGAATGCTGGATTTAGCCCTAATTTTGTTCTAGATCATCAGCTATTCCATTTCTGGAAGGAGAACTTTTCTTTTCTTTTCTTTGTAAATGATATAGTTAGTAACTACATAAAGTTGCAAACAACTCCTCTGTCAAACATAGTAACAGCTTCTGAGAGGTCCTGCACATCTAGCAGGCTCTGGCTCCAGTGTGGTAGTCTGTCAGATAGCAATATGGCAGATTTGATACTTCTGTTTTGCTCCCCTGTTGTAAGTAGTTCTTCCAACTATCTGATTGGATATCTGCAAGGAAAAGCTGAAATTGTCACTGAGGCAGTGGGAAGCCCAGGACATCAACAATAGAAATATGCTGAAAATTGTGATACAATATGCAGATAATCTCCCTCCGGCCCCACTGACATGCTCTATGTGGAACTTCTGAGGGGATTTCTAATTTTTGTTTTTCTCCTTTGCATTTTTTTCTTGTATTTTAATACTAGATTATAATGAGACACAAGATGGTAGTGTTGGAGGGATGATGGGATCTCATTCAAGATAGCTGCTAGATAATACAATAAACTGTAAATCAGGAGATATGGATTCTACCCTCAGCTCCAACACTGACCCGCTGGAGGACCTTGGACAAGACACTTCAACTGTCTGTGGCTCAGTTTCTCTATCTGTAAATTAGAGATAATTACACTTTCCTTTGCAATACATTTTGAGATCAAAAGGCATTAGGTAAGAGCTAAATATTATTATTAATAATAATAATTATATACATCAGTTTATTAATGTGAATGACCTTCACTGCAGCCAGAGCAGGTTTTCTACAAAGCACATAAAATTCTTAAATTGCACCGAGACACTCCAACATTTTTAAGCTGGCAATGCTATGAACATTGGGCCTGATTCTTTGAGGTGCTGAGCCCCTTCAACTTCCAATGAAGCCAACTGGAGTTGAAGATGCTCAGGCCTGTAAGGTTCAGGCCCATTGCTGTTATCTTAATTTTTAGGTAAAGCAACAAACGCCTCCAAATTTTCCAAATTGAAATAATATTTGATTATTTTTATATTCCAAGCTTGCTTTGCTCTTCTCAAAGTAAGTTCTTTCCAAATGAAGAAAACATCCAAATGTGAACGGTAAATTCAGTCACCCTAGATAAGAGTGTTAGCTACATATTTTTAGTAGGCTAATAATTTTGAATGGAATGGCAAACTCCCATTCACTTCATCGGGAGCATGATCAGGCCTGAATCAGCAGTGCCAAAGCTAACACCTTGACTCGTAAGCAAATATAATTAGGCTTTAGAATTAACATCCAATTAAGATGAATGGGGGAAGTTTGGCACTTTACTAGACCAGAAACTTAAACCAAAGTTTTGAAACTTGGATGTTTAAAACTAGGCACCAAAATGAATATCTAGGAACCTAAATATGTGCTCTGATTTTCAGAGAGGCTGAGCACACTGAATTCCCATGATTTCAGTGGGAGTTATGGGTGCCCAGCACTTCTGAAAATAAAGATCACATTTTTAAAAGTTCCTAAATGACTTAGGAGCCTAAATCAATAAAACTACAGTGAATGCTAATGAGACTTAGGCCCTTTTCAAGGCATTGGGCATTGCTCTGCTCAGTGTTGCAACACCTAATTGATTTAGAAATTAAATCCCATTTCAAAAGTGATTTAAGCCCTTAGGTAGCTAAATCTCATCAACTGCCAACAGGCAGTTGGTACCTAAGTACCTAAATCCCTTTTGAAAATGATATTTGGGCTCCTAAATATTTCAGCAATGCCTAAATACCTTTAAAAATCTGGCTCAGAAGTGCTTACGTCACATTTGAAAATGAGACTCGGTGCTTTTGAAAATTATACTCCAGGCAACATCTTAGAAGTTTCCATTAAAGTATTCAAGTTTGAATATTTCTGTCTTAGATTCTATAGAAAGAAATGAAGCATACGGGACTTCCACTGGGAGACACTAACTCCTTGAAATATGCGGGTTTCTCTTGACCCTGGTCAGGCTGTAGTAGTTTACAACAGATGAAACTGAAGTTTGTGAATAAGCTTTAAATAATGCTGCCAAAACAGTAAAGCCTCCTTAAAATAAAAATAGTAATAACATCTTGCAACCAGTAAAAAAAAAAAAATGATCTTAGAAAAATTAATCAAAGGGCCATAGAGTTAGTTCAAACCTGGAATATTGGAATGTGTCAATATCAATTTAACAAAGAGCTCAACAGTTTTGAGAAGAAATGGGAGAACACTGGGATAGCTCCTAGATCTATGGGCCCTAACTTGATGATCATAAATGCTGTAGGTTGACTGGTATTTTCTGGGTTTATAAGGACATGCTTTGATGGTCTTTCCTTGTCCTTTATGTTCCTAATTGTGTAACATTTTCACCAGGAGCCAAGTGGAAACATTAGTCTGTATAAAATCACTGATGATAGAGAGAAAACACATTCCTTGTCTACTGATAACAATTAGAAACAAATGGATTTGTGAATACCATGTGTTTTGTCCACTATGTAAAGTAATAATGAGGTTCCATCTGCTGCTTCTGCATATAGTTAACAAGTTAGCAGCCCAAAAAGATTACTTGAACCACAAGCCTTTGTGGTATTCTATAATTAGGAAATTTTCTTCAATCTTATCAGTTACAATGATTTCAGTATAAACTTTCTCCAATTAAAACGTAGACATGGCTAGTTTTTGTAGAACAATCCAACCAGCATTCCTACAGATGAACCTTCAGTATTATTGTAGGTTAGAGAAAAATCCTGGGATACACCTCCCAGTATTGTACAAATTCTGAATATCTTCTCTTCTCTTTTTATTAGGTGTACTGGCAAAGCCAGCTTTATTATCTCCTTATGTTACAGGTTTCTGCTTAATCAAATGATTACAATATGGCTTTAAAGCCTCTCTATGCAGTTGCAAATCCCTCATTCTATTATGATGTGCACAGGAATCTAAATCTTTGTACCAGAAAGTCAGTGGGAGTTTTGACATTGATTTCAATGTGATCAAGAGCTGTCCCGTGTACAAAAAAATCATAGCCAATATTGTACCACTTATATTACATCCGGAGAGAAAAAACAAGTCAAGCAGATTGTTTATGGTCAGGGAGCATGAATTGTTCCTTGTATAGCACATTGCAATAATGAACTGAAAGCATGCATGTAAAGGAGCACCACTCAATCTCTAGGAATATTTAATGTAATAGTGGCCACAGTCTAATCATCAGAGTGTGCCCCAAAAATGGAAAGACCAAAATTTAAAAAATGTCTATATCACAGAGCAAAACATGGCAAGAATCTCAAATGAGTGCGGAAAACGGCCGGAGGGGCATTGGAAGTAGTCAAAGAGAAGTTTCAGGAACTTCATCACATATGATTGAGCACTGAGGCATGCTTATAATGTGCTAGATGTGGGGTAACATTTTCAAAAGTGCCTAAGTGACTTAGGAGCCTAAGTATCAGACACTTTCAGTGAGACTTGGGCTCCTAAGTAGCTATGGGCCAGATGTTCAAAGGTATTTAGATGCCTAAAGATACAGACAGGCACCTAGTGGGATTTTCAAAAGCACCTTAGCAGGTTAGGTGCCTGACTTAAATGTGAGGTAAGCACCTAACCTGATTAATGCTTTTGAACAAATACATTTGAAAATGGGACTTTTGGAAACCATATTGAGGTGTGCAAGTAGCTTCTCTCCCATAAAAAAAAGTAATAAGAATAAAATCACATTTTATTGTAGCGTTTTTGTCCATACACCATAAGGAGCCTTTTGGTCACTGTAAAATAACAGAACTAGTATGTTGTCTGCTCACCCAGTTAAAAATAGTGCAGTAAAGTAATACTCTGAAAAGTGACTCTAAAATGGCATGGTCTTTCAATGGTTTTAGTATAAAACTTACTAAGTTTATACATAATAAGATATTTTTTCCAACTGCCAGCTCTGCAAACTCAGCCCGGGCCCTAAATGTCAGATTTTTTTCCTTCTTGATCATGAAAGTAATAAAGGTTCTGCAAGTCAAATCTGGTCCTCAGTAACACCTATCCAAATACAATGCCTGTAGTAAATCCTCAGAGGTGCAACTGAAAGTACCAGTTCAGCAGGCACCTAAGCATTGTGTAACTTCAAGCATGAGTTATCCCATTGATTTCAATGCTGTCGATGAAAAAGGAGCAACAGAATCCAGCTCATTCTATGGACTGGTTTACCCTAGAAAATTAGGTCACTCCAGCTACATTGTTGGAGGGATTTGCCAATAACCCTTGGTCAAGTCCAAGGTGGTCAGATATCGGGCTTTGCCCAACTGGTCCACTAGCTCATCGATACATGGGATCAGGTAGGCGTCAAATTTAGATATTTCTTTCAGCTTTCTGAAATCGTTACAGAACCTGAGGGTGCTGTCGGGCTTGGGAACTAGGATGATTGGGCTGGACCACTGGCTGTGGGACTCCTTGATAACTCCGATTTCCAGCATCCTCCTTACTTCTGTTCTAATCTCTTCCCTTTTGGCCTCTGGTATCCGATATGCTTTTATTGTCACACGTGCTCTAGGTTTGGTGGTGATGTGGTGCTGGACCACCGTCGTAGGACCAGGCTGCTTCGAGAACACATCCTGGTTTCGCTGGATCATGTCAACTACTTCTGTCCTTTGCTCTGGGGTCAACTCAGGGGATATTCTCACCTCCCCTTGTGGGACGTCTGACAGGGGGGGAGCTTCTCGGGTGATCAGGTACACTTCTCGGTCTCGCCAGGGTTTCAACAGGTTAACGTGATATAGTTGCACCAGTTTTCGGCAGTCTGGTTGCCTCAATTTGTAGTTCACTTCTCTGACAGCCTCCACAAACTCGTACGGGCCTTGCCAACTGGCCAGGAGCTTGCTTTCTGTTGTTGGCACTAGCACCATTACCCGCTCTCCTGGCTGAAACCTTTGTGCCTTTGCCCGTTGGTTGTAGTAGGTCTGCTAGGCCTCCTGGGCTTTCTCCAGGTGTGGGGGTCACTATGAGGGTCACTATGGGGGTCCACTATGGGGGTCACCCGGGCTATCCGTTCTCGCATCTGGGCCACATGCTCAATAACGTTTCTCCCTGAATTGAGCTGTTCCTCCCAGTCCTCTTTAGCAATATCTAAAATACCCCAGGGATGGCGACCGTACAATAATTCGAAGGGGGAGAATCCAGTGGATGCCTGGGGGACCTCCCGTATTGTGAACATCAAATATGGTAGTAAGGCGTCCCAATCCTTTCCATCCTGCGCCACTACCTTCCGTATCATACTCTTGAGGGTACAAGTAAACCTCTCAACCAGGCCATCCGTTTGCGGATGATACACTGAGGTCCGCAGGGCCTGGATGCGGAGCAGGGTACATAGATCCTTCATCAGTTTGGACATAAAGGGGGTCCCTTGGTCTGTCAGGATTTCCTTAGGGATGCCCACTCTAGCGAAGACCTGGAGCAGTTCCTTCGCAATTGGCTTGGATGTAGGGTTTCTTAGGGGAATGGCTTCGGGGTACCGGGTGGCATAGTCCACAATGACAAGCACACTTCGATGGCCGCGTGCTGATCGTTCTAGTGGCCCCACCAGATCCATGGTGATCCTTTCAACAACGGGCAGGGGCACTAACGGGGCTTGCAAGTGAGGCCTGGGGCTGTGCAATTGGCACTCCGGGCAGGAGAGGCAGTATCGCTGGACCTCCGCCCATATTCCTGGCCAGTAGAACCTTCTCAGAATTCGGTCCAGGGTCTTATCTGCTCCTAGGTGTCCCCCAAATAAATGACTATGGGCCAGTTCTAGAACTGCCTTTATGTGCTTCTGTGGCACCAAGAGTTGCTCTACTTCCTCCCCCCGTATCGGGGTCACACGATACAGTAGGTCCCGTTTCAGGATGTAGTAGGGCCCCGGGCCCTTAGTCTTTCCCTCCACGGGAACGCCATCGATCTCTGCTACCTCCTTTCTCACGTTTGTGTATACCAGGTCCATGGCCTGGTCCTGCCCAAAATTTCCCCTTAGGGGACCTAGCTGGCCTACCTCTAGGGGCCCAACCTCATTTTCATCTCCAGGGTTATTCCTACTAGTGCTGGGTACTGCCCCTGGGTCTTCACTAGTTTGAGGGGTCTCCTGGCCTCCCAAACAGGTTCGCCTACCAACCAGGACAGCTTTCTGGTTCCCAGCTAGTATCCGAGTGCCTAGCCTTTTATCTGCCCTCCTTTCCCACCAGGATTTCCGGGGTCTTCCGGGGGGTGAGAACAGTTCTTAGGCGAATTCGGCAAAAACAGGGGAAGGGTGGTTGCCTGTCCCTTGGTCTTCGCCTGGGGTTTGCTGCCCAGCCCGAGCTTCATGGGTGGGAGTAGGTTCTCAAACCCTGGAAAATCCCTACCAATCAAGACTGGGTAGGGGAGCCTTGGGACCACCCATGCCATCACCCGGGTGGTATTCCCCTGGATCTTGATCTGTACTGGGATTGAGGGGTACAAATTTACAGTCCCGTGTACAAAGGTCACCCCTGTGCATTTGGCCTGGGTCAGCTGGTCTCGCCCTATCAGTTTCCCCGAGACCAGCGCCACTGCACTCCCCGAATCTACTAGGGCCATGGTGTCGATGCCGTTCATTTTTACTGGCCTTGTATATCCATGGGGGGCTGTTACAACCCCTACCAAACCAAGGAGACCACAGCAACCCCTGTGACCTCCCAGGTTGCACTGCATGGGCTCCTCCTGGTTAGGGCACTGGGCTGCTATGTGACCCAATTCCCCACATTCATAACACCAGTACTTTAGGCTAGCTGCTTCCCTCTGCCTTGGGTTGCTTGGTCAGGTCCCCCAGCCCTCACCCCTTGAGTTCCCAGGTCCCTTCCTGTCCTCGTGCTGTTCCTTAGCTACTCGGTGCTTGGTTCCCATATTCTTGGGTCTCCCAGAAGTCCAGGACCTGGGGCTGAGGGCCGGCTTCTGGGCCTGCCCTGTCTTCTCCTGGGGGGTCAGGGACAGGTTACGGGCTGCCAGCTGTCCCTTGACCAGGGCGACCAGCTCGTTATAGGTAGAGGGGTCGTTCTGGCCAAGCCAGGCTCAGAGGTCTGAAGGTAGCTCTCTTGTGTATCGGCCCATCACCAGAAGCTCCAACATCTTCTCCCTGCTGAGGACCTCAGGGCACAGCCACTTCCTGGTCAGGTGGATTAGGTCAAACAACTGTGACCGTGGTGTTTTATCCTTACTGTATCGCCATTCGTGGAATCTCTGGGCTCGTACTGCTACCGTCACTCCAGACCTGGCCAGGATTTCAGCCTTCAGCTGGGGGTAGTCCTCAGCAGATTCTGCTGCCATACCATAATAGGCCTTCTGGGGCTCTCCTCTTAGGAAAGGGGCGAGGACACTGGCTCACTGATCTTGGGGCCAGGCTTCCTGCATGGCTGTTCTTTCAAAGGCCAGGAGCTTCTATATCATCATCTGGCATCATCTTCTGCAGGCAGTTGCTGGCCCGGATGGTCTGCGCTTTGTCTTGGCTGCGACCTTGTTCTATCAGGGCTTTCAATTGGCCTGCCATCTCCTGAAGGGGGGCCCAGTCCTGGGTGGCTTGGCTCATCAGCAGATGATTGGTCTCACTACAATTGTGCAGCCTCCTGCTTGGCGGCAGCCTGGACCCAGGTAGCTTCCTGTTGGGCAGCCGTGGCTTGTATCAAGGCCTTTACCACATCCTCCATCTTGGGAGTGGGGTGGGCTAAAATCGCCCTGGTTTAAGCCCACTGTGTGATAAATCCCACTTCTGAGACAACGTGTGGGAAACGGCTGGCTGCTCCCTAGTGGGTCTCGCACTTTTGCCTCTCTTAGTGGGCCAGGGCGTCGCCAGTTACCCCGTCTTCCCAGGGAGGGGAGTAGGGACCCGGGCCCGCCCACTCCTCTGGGTCCCTGCCCAGGGGCCCTCTGAGTAGCAGCTATGTGCTGCTGGCACCTTACTTGCAGCTGCAGGCTTTTCCCCTGGGCTACTTTCCCCTGTCTGTCTTTCTGCCCAGTACCTTCCTCAGGACTCCACCTCTCTCCCACACACTGCTGTACTCCATACTGTTCTTCTCCACAACTCCAAATACCACTGTACTCCATTCTGTTCTTCTTCACAATCACCACACACTCCTCTGCTCACCACACACCTACTCCTTCAACTCCCACCCTGCCTCTCAGGAGTAGAGGGCTTTTATCAGGCACCTGGGTGGGGCCTTAATTGGTGTCAGCTGACCCTATATACCCTTTGGCTAGTCTACAGGGAATAAAGCCTGGAGCATTCTTGCACTTACATAGCGCCCTTCTAGAACTTTCCCAGTGCCCTCTGCCCTTGCTATACCACAGCACACACCTTAAATATTGAGAGAAATTCAAAAAAAGATCTCAAAAAAGATATATTAGAATTGGAAAAGATACAGAGAAGGGCAACAATAATCATTAGAGGTATGGAACAGTTTCTATATGAGGATAGGGGACAGTAAAAAGACTGAGACTGTTCAGCTTGGAAAAGAGATGACAAAGGGGGGATAAAATCATAAATGGTATGGAGAAAGCGAATAAAGAACTGTTATTTACCCCTTCATAAAACACAAGAACTAGTGGTCACCCAATGAAATTAACAGGCAGAAGGTTTAAAACAAACAAAAGGAAGTACTTCACACAAAGAACAGTCAATCTGTGGAACACCTTGCCAAGGATGTTGTGAAGGCCAAAAATATGATTGGATTTCAAAGAAGAATTAGATAGGTTCCTGGAGGATAGGTCCATCAATGGCTATTAGCCAGGATGGTCAGGGATGCAACACCAAGCTCTGGGTGTCTTAAGCCTCTAACTGCTAGAAGCTGGGAGTGGAGGATGAAGATAAATTACTTGATAATTGCTCTGTTTTGTTCATTCCCCTGAACCAGCTGGCATTGGCCTCTGCTGGAAGACAGGCTACTGGGCTAAATGGACCATTGTCCATACTGGGATAGAACATTCTTATGTAGTGGCCATTTTAAATTTAGATGCTCAGATACCATGGTGATGGGCTACAGTATGAAACCCTAACATAAATCCATCTGTTCACAAACTGATACAGTTTAAGAGAATAGTTTTGTGGAAGTACACCTACAGCGACATCACCAAACCTACAGTGTACTCAGTTACAGTCAGGGGAAAATAAGGTAAAGATTTTTTTGCACATTGTTATTCTGCCCTTTCATAGCTATCTTGATATGAGCCAAAGTCATTATACCCTTTGCCCCCTCCACCTTGCAATTGATATGGATTCGACATCAGCCAATAAGAGCTCTTGATCTACATTGCCCTTTTTTAAGTGAAAATACTATCTGTGTTGTTTATATAGTGGCTTAAGCATTGTGTGACTGTCAAAGTTCCATGTTTTATAGCACAGTGCAATATTGCTAGTACTGTGCTAGCATAAAGATGTCAAAATGTTAAATTGGGAAAATAAAAGCCAGAAAGGACTGAAGACAAGTCCAGCACTTGTAAAGATTAACCATAACTGACTGATTAAATTAAAAATAAAAAGGTCTTGCAATAGTGTGTGTACCTGAAAGAAGTAAGGTAAAGTTATTAATAGACTGAAGTGCTAAACCAGCATTTACAGCCTGGGTTTAAGTTCCAACTGGCATGGATTCTGGAAGCGTGGGTGCTATGGAACACAAATGTTTTGATTTGAAATCCTGATTTTCTGGGCATGAAGCTTAAGTCACTAGTGAGCTCACTTGGAGAAAGAAATTATACCATCATTCAAACAAAAAGGCCTCTCCCCTTTTATTTCTGGCATGCTACTTACAAAGTAAAAAAGGAGAAAGATTCCACTGAAATGCAACTTTTAAAATTTTTTTAAATTATAATGCAGAAACCTGTGAGTATGCAATTACCTTCTAGTGGGTGTATGCATGCTGCTATTTTATACATGTTTTTTTCAAGTGTGCAAAAGGTTCCAACATTTTTTTCTAAACAAGGAACTAATTTTCTAGCTCAAAGGAAAATTTAAGGATCAGCCCATTATAGTTATGGAAGCAAACTGTGAGATTCAAAGCAAGCAATTCATATTCTGAAAGCATTTTATGAACTCCATGTTGAACTATCCAGTCTAGCTGGAGATTATATTTTTAAATAAATGAAATGAGAGCAGCAGAACTCTCACATGTTTAACCAAGTATAAAAATAACACAACCCTAAATACAAAGAAATAAGGTAAATGCTAACTACACAAGATAGAATTTAAGGTTACAATTCCAGAGGCAATTGTAGCTTTATTCTCAGACTTGTGTTGTCTAATAATGTATTATACACTAGAGTCAAGCACATTTGTTTTTCATTTTGTTTTGAATGTTGTGAAAAACCGTGTGACAGTGTAGCGTTATGTGGTCTCCCTGAGAGAGATTTTTTTTCCTTTCCACTAATTAAAAAAACAACTGGAAGATCCTGCCTCTATTGAATTAAAAAGGTAAATGGAAGAATGAGCTACAGAAACATTTCCTACAGTTTACTATACTAAATAATCTTCAACTGTCAACACACTTATTATTTTATCAGAACAAACAGAAGAAATGCTTAGAAGTTCAAACAAATATAGAAAGTCATTGTTATTAAAGCACAAGCTTTATAAACTTTCATTTGGCTGTTTAGTTCACCTCCAACTGTTTTGCTACAGAGTCTATGGGCAAAAACACACAAACTAAACTCATAACTGGATCCTGACATTAGGAGCTTTCCCCACTTAAATCATCCAAACCTGGGTTTATTAACATTATAAACTGAATAGAATGTTGAGATTCAAGCAATCTGGTTGGCTTGTGTACAGGGTATTAATTCTCTAGCAAAACCCTTTGAAACTACATCAACCATAAAAAAACCTATATGTGTATTTTTGTTTGCCATTTTTGGTCTATAATAGCAGTAATGACCTTGGAAGAAGGCAATTCTTTGGGATTAATGTCTGGCTGGGGTTAATGGCCAGAGGCATTTCTTGTTGATTATTAATCTTCAGGAAATGTCTCGTACCTCAACCATTAGTACTTAAGTTTGGCTCTCTATCTTAATAATAGAGCTCTCAGTTCCAACAAAGAATAATTTCTGCAAAGGCAAATATCCACATTGCACAACTCTGAGCTAACTGTAACTAAAAGACTCAATTAAGAGAACTTAGAATTTTATGGCTTGTTTTCCAAAAATGGTGGTCTTAACAAAACTGAAGTGCTGCTAAGCAATTTCTCTTTATGACACTCAGTGTCCTTTAAAGGCAGACAATCACCTCCCTACTTTGCTCTGAAAGAATTAGAATGCAAAATTCCATGCCACTCCTTTCAGAGGCAGCTATATTACCTTTTCTGAGAAGTTGGTTGGAACAGAGTGCTTTTGTGTATCTTATAGTTATTAAGCTAAAAAGCAATGACATAATATAACAACACTTAATTTCTTTCAATTCATGCCCTTCAAAACTTAAGCATTTGTGTTCACACATTGCTGAAAGTAGGTTTTCCAGATGGACACAACTACCATATTGTACCACCATACCTGACTGTCAATCTTAGGGAACAGACTAGCAGAGACAGGAAATCTCAATAAGTGGGATTCCTGATCATGACCTCAATAGCAATTAAAAGAACCAGAATCACAGAACTCTACACAAACCCTTTAGCAAGCAAGACCACAGTGGAAAATTTATGTATGTAAATGGATGTAACATTTCATGTCTACTTGTTAGCAAAACAAACAAAAAACATTTTGATGTTTCCTCACACAAGTAATATTCTACTGAACATCAAAAACCATTAGCTATTAAGTAATCTAAAAATAAACGCCAAAGACAAAATTGAGAAAATTAAAGTCTTTAATGTAATCTACTTACTCATACCATAACAGAGTTGCTGAAGATGACTCATCATTCAGCTTCTTCAAGACTCACTTCTGTGACGCCAACAAAAAATGAAATAAAGAAATTCCTTTCTTCTATTAACATACAAGAATTCTTTACTCTGCTTTGCTAGCCATTAACACTTTTTGAATAACCACATTATCCAATAGATGTTAACCCTCTTTTTCAACCTTACTGTTTTATTACTTACTATCTCATTATATCACGTCTGATATTAACTTCTAAGGTATTTGGGGCACAGATCGTGTCAGGAGAGAGACCCCTCCCAAACTTTTGGCAGAGTGATAAATAAATAATCTAGTAAAAACTGCAGGGACATTTTAGGTAAGCAGAATATAATTGCCTGTGTTGGGAATGGTTCAGATCTACTTTTTAAAATAAACCTTTACAGATTCTTATCTGCTTCCTCATCCTCAATACACACACTGTTTAAAGGTTTTGGTTTTTTTAATCCAGAAACTACAGCACACTAGCCCAACTACAAAATGCATATTAATATTTCTGGGCGAGGATTCAAGCCACCAAAAATTTGCCATTGCTTCTGAATGGAGCCTGCTATACTACTAGTTCTCCTTTGGATGAGTCCAGTACTAATTACATACTGATAGTAATAAATATTTAGCATTTAACTTCAAATCACTTAACTGTTAACTAGTTAATTAATCCTCTCACCACTTTGTGAGGCAGGTATTAATTTCTTTTAACAGATGAGGCATTGAGAAATTAAGTGAGTTTCCCAAAGCCACAGAGATAGTCATTATTAGCGCTGGGAGTAGAGTTTAGCAGCACCAAACTTCCAGACCTATATTTCTAGATGAGGCACAGCACTACCTTACATTATATTCTACTGTTTTATTACTGCAAAGTTATATGATCCCAAAACACTGGTATGTATTAACCATGCTCTTTGAATACTATGCTTGATTAAAATTCTCAATGGCTTTTAAGGCATGGATATGCCGTATATTAGATGTGCAAGCTTTCTTTGGAATGGGACAAACTCGCATTGCAGCAAGATACTTCTCAACACAAAGGACGTTTCTTGAATTCTTTTCAGATCTCATATCCAGTATTGAGAGTTTTGGGTTTTTTTTTTACTTTGCATTATTATACAACACTTCTCAGCAGGACTCTGATGGATATTCCCATCCTTCACATTCTCTTTTCTTTACTTCCTCAAAACTGAGGCTACAATAACACTGCCAGCAGCTTAGTACAGCTTTTCATGGAAAGCTGCCACTCTAACCTGGCGCCTAACTGCACTTTATTATAGTCTCAAGGGAATTTAATGCTTTGAGGTCAATTTGACTTCATTATGCCAACAGAGAAGTTAACAAAAACTTTCACTGTGAACGTAGAAAAAGAAAACAATATTAAGCATTACTGAAGTAGCTCTTCTGGTGTGAGTTCTTCTGTTCTTTGCTCCCCAGTTACCATGGCCAGCTCATCCTTCAGTTCCTGGATCACCTTCTTCAGCTGGATAATCATCTATAAATGGCAAGGCAATAAAACAAGTATCACCTTCTGATTAATAGCTAGACAGTGGTTCCCAACGCATGGCCCAGGGGCCAAAAGTAGCCCATGGGGTTTTTCAAAGTGGCCCGCCATTCCCCTCCTGCTGGCTGAAGAAGAGAGCTGCTGCCTAAGGATTCAGGAGGATTGTGTTGCCACAGGACTACAAGACTGGTGCAGGCTCCTTCTGCACCAAATGGTATGAGAAATCAGCATTTCCCTCCCCTGGCTCCAGCAGGGAGCACAGCAAACCACTCTGCATGGATCCCTAGGTGTTGGGGTCCCTGCTGGAGCCAGAGGAAGGGGAGCACTGATCTCTCATCCCCCTAGCTACAGAAGGGAGCCACTGCCGAGGAAGCAGCCTCCTTGTTGAACTCCTTCCATCTGGCTGCAGTGGGAGGGGGGTGAGGTAGAGCAGCCAGGACCCACCATGCTTGAAAAGAGGGGCTCTAAAAATGTGTGCCTTCTAGTTTGGTCTGCACTTAGCAGGCCACCCATCATGACTTAGCTGCCAGGCCATGTGCTTCATTGTGTAGTGACAGTTACTCACCTACACTAGTGCTTTGTCTGTGAGTGTGTGACATACTGTGAGTAATTTGTAGCTACAAAATAGTGAATGTAAAAATGAGCATGGTAGCATCAAAATGTTTACTTTTAATAAGTAGTGATTTGTAGTCCTTAATGGTGTAAGCATCAATACATTTTTTATGAGTTGATAGGCTGTTGGCCCTTCAGGGTTGTAAAAATGATATTTGTGGCCCTCGAGCCAAAAAGATTGGGAACCATTGAGCTAGAACATGATCTTTGCATTAGAGGCTTGGGGTCAATAGAACATTACACTGTGTGTGTTTCTTTCACTCTCATTTTATAATTTCCCATTTTTTAAATAAGACAAAATGACTAAATATATTCCACATTTTTTTATCTTTTCCATTTATAAGAATGAAAAAACCTTCCAAATTCAGTAACTTGTATGTGTTAGAAGACATGAATGTACAATATGACTTTTTAAAAATTATATAAATGATAAATCATTTGTCATTGGAGTGGAAGAGAAGTTTATTACATTAATTTTGCCTGTTATTGTAAAAACACTTTAAAAATAGCATTATAAATATTTGCCAAAAAGAATAAACAATTGGACAACCACACCCCAAAGCTGGGTCATTCTTCTCTTCTTTAGGAAAAGTGTTTCTTAAATTAAATTTTTAACTTAAAACTTTTTTAAAATATAAAAATCATTCGCCAATATAAAATTACACTGTGGCTCATTCATATACAGCCAACAACCAGCAAGTATTATCAATCAACATAATGAGAAGTAATTAAACAATATTAATTAGTAGAAGTGATTGAGGAGGTGACTTGAATATTTGTACTGGGTTTCTTAATTCTGTCATTATTGGAGCCTGCATCCCATTGCTCTAAAACCGAAAGTTTGTATGAAGAGATATCTGACAATACAATATCCTCCTAGGAATAAATTCTGTGAGGTGTTGACCATCTGCAACTCCCGTTGACTGAAATATGAACAGCAGGTACTTGGCACCTCTCAGGATATGACCCTGTTAATGAATTAAATATAAAGGCCTTGATTCCACATACAATAGCTTAAAAAAGGCAGCCCTTTGAAACGTAATATGGTATGGATTTCAGGCAAAATTAAACATATTTGATTGCATACTCCCTCTGGAGTTAAGATTCTTTGGGTGTCCTACACAAGCATTTAAATCCTTTCAAATATATGGATTTTTTAAACCATAAATTTAACTATAACTTTAAATTTCCTACATTTCTGATTTTTATTAAAGACGTGAAATGCTCTTGAAAGATTTATTTTTATGTAGAAGTAACTGATACCATGTGTACTTTGAAAGTTTATTCCAACTTAACAAAGCATTTTATTTGAGAATCTATTAAGTATGTTGGTGAATGTCTCATTACCAACTATTTGGTTACCAGCATAAATGTGCTACATTCATCACATTGGGATGTCAGGTATTTTTAATCTGATTTTAGGACTGGCTACTCTAGTATTACACTCTGATACTGATCCAGTACTTGGTCAGTGCTTGGTCCAGACTATAAAGCAAAAATTTGGGCTGGAAGTAAAAAAAGGCAGTGCACGCAACTAACTGTGCATTTTTAATTAGCAATATCAAATGTTACAATGATTAAAATCTATCTGATCTATATTTGAAATGCAATCTTCATGGTAAGATGTTGACTTTTTAAACAGTGTTAAAAATAACCAATTAACCATAATTATAAAATACTATTATTTTCATTTCTGATTAGTGCCAACAGTATACTAGGTTCAATTGAGGCTCAGTGTCTGGTTTTTACTTTGAAGTCAAATACTACTTTTGTCTGGAAACAGGTAATCAAAGCTAAACAGCTTTAAAGGAGAGACGAAAATGGGCATCAAAAGATTCCACATCTGTTGGTCAGCTTGACGTACACAGTGAAAAGCATACAGTAACTCTCCACAGTGAGCGATAAAATTCATATCAGAGTCAGAATTACCTTAGTAGCACTAAGGTGTTATGCACATGCCTTGTAAGACTTAAAGATGATGAATCATGAAACTAGCATGGTTTTAAATTTTATGTGCCAAATCATAAGTCAGGCACACACAGCAGTGCACTGGGAAGAAAACAGTGGTAGTGAGGAAGGACAAGGAAACCCTTAGGCCACAGTGTGGTCATGGAACCATGTAGCTTCTCTGGTTTCTGTGCTTTACCCCCTGACTCCATAGGAGGGAATGACCAGTAGATTAATAAAATCACAGATCCACCAACTCCATTTCTAACCCTCCCTAGTCCAATTGTGCTTTGCTCTCCAAACCACCTTGCAGACTGCAGCACAATGAACATGTGGAGTAAATCTCTGCAGCCTGTAGTAAATGTTGGGGACCCCGCATGTGTTCCACTGCAATTAAGACTTCTGTGGCCATGAAAGGGGCATGTTGCAGGATTTAACCCTATATGATCTCTATGGAAAAAAAAACCTCATGCAACATCAAACTTCTTCTATTATCCTTCGGTTTGTCTCTCATTTTAAGTTTTTTTTACTAGCTAGAGTTGGGGGAGGAAGAATTTATAGCATAGTGTGAGAAGACCCAGCAAGGATCACTACTAACCCCTCTGAACTTTCAGAACAAGTTAAAATAAACACAGAGCCATTAACACTGTTGGCTGAAATGTGTTAGATAACAGTAAATGTCAGTCATAGTTAGGATACTCATTAATCAAAAGAAAAAAAACACGCCTGAGAAATCAACTGCCTCCAATGTCATGTAAAAACCTTTCTTCTCTTTTTTTAAATTAACCAATTATGGGTCTACAGAAATACAAAATATACAATTAAAAATTAACTATGTCAGACTTCAGAAATTATAATAAAAATGAGAGTCCTGTAGCAGCTGACGAAGTGGGTTGCAGCCCACGAAAGCTTATGCCCGCAGAAATTTGTTAGTCTTTAAGGTGCTACAGGACTTTCGTAGAAATTATGATGATTTTAGAGCATTAAAATAATTGATTGTGGCCAATTATGCTAACCATAAAAGGCACACAAAATAATTTCAACTAGAACCATTAAAATTCTGTGTTTTTCAAAGATGAGACGCCATGGTCTAGTTTTCAAAGATAGCCTCCCATTTCTGCAAATTTTTGTCTAGTAATGATTATGGGTTCAAATACTAGTAGTTGGATATCAACAAAATAATATAATGAGATTTTATCTTGAATTTATATTCCTTCTGAGGTCTTTGTTGTTCTCTGTATACTGCAACTCATCTATAACTCTTTTCTCACTGCATCCAAGCTTTCCAGCTCTGGAGAAATTTATGTAACGACCCAAATATTGCCTGTGTCAGAAGAGAATATCTTTTGATCTTCAACATGCAGCCCAATTGCTGAGACAGTTCCTCCTCCTTCCTTAATGGTGACTGGAGCGATGGAACCTCTTTTCCTGGATAGAGTGAAGTACAGCAGACCTTCTTGGAGGTTGCTCCAAGAAACAGCTCCAAGCCTTGCACCATACTAAGCACTGATTCAGCATTGCACCTTAGTAGCATACCTTATTTCTACAGACCTATGAAGCTGAAACTATTTTATCACTAAGACGGCTATTGCCTCCCTTCTTCCCTCCCATTTTCCTCTTTTCTGCCTGAATCTTTCTAAGTTTTAAATAACTAACTTTCCAAATAAGCATGGATCAATAATTATTGTTACAGAAAACACAAGATTAAAGGAAGCCAAGTTTAAGCCTAGAAAGAATAGTTAATTTTTAAAACTCAGTAAAATTCTCATCCCTGTCCATCCTAACTACAGTGAGTTCTACCTCACATTGCTATCTCTGCCGGTGCAAGAAGCAAGTGTGTGTCACAAACAAGATAAATGTAGATGGCACAGACATTGATTGCTCTTTCTCCTGAGATCCAGTGAATCCCTTTTATGACAGAAAAGTGGAGAACTAACTCTGAAATTTAATACACTTATTTAAGACAGGTGGAAAAACTTTACTTATATTTAAACTTCTAATATGCTGGTAAAAGAAACCTCATAATGGATTATAAAGAAATAATTAAAGCTTATAGCCAAGCTTTAAAAATGGATGGTGAAAATTAGGTTTCTAAATCCTTACTTAGATGTCTAATTGTCTTAATTTTCAAAAGTTTTGAGCACCTTGGAAATCCCACTGAAGTTACTGGAAGGTGCTGGATGCTCAGCACTTTTGATAAGCATTTTGGCATTACCGAACTATGGAAGAGGCTATAAGAAATATCCCTTATTTATGCTTAGAACTTTTGTACAGCACTTACTGTATCATAGAAAAGTAAATTCTATTCTTGTAGCATTTATTTAACCAAACTTCTGAAGGATCAAAACTGTTTAAATGGCTTAAATGCAAAGTTTCAGCATTAAGAGATACAATAAAGAGACCCATTTTGGCTTAAAAAAAAATCAAAATGATAAGATGTTAATGTTAATGCAAGGGAAAATATGTTTGCATTAAGATGTTTTTCTCAGCTAAAACGTCAGGATGCTTGTGGTCCTAAATGTGGTGTACCATCTTCCTACTAGACTATGCCATTACTAATCAGGGAAGACAGATGATGATATATACATGGGGATTACATTTAGAATTCTCTGATCTCAAGCCATCAATATGAAACAATAAAGTATCCACTGACACAAATCCCATCAATGTTCTTGTGTCTACCAGATGTTATTTTTTTGTCTTTTTTTGTCTTTCTAACCACCTTTAATAAGAAAATTATTACTTATGGATGAAGACAAAGTTAGAATAAAGAGAAATATATAATAGACAAACATTCACACATACTGACTTTGAGAACTGTATGGAAGTAATAACACATGGCAACAGTACATAGGCAACTACTGCATGCTTGGAAAAGTAACGCAGAGAAAAGCATGGGGTTCAAAGTTAAATTACTTTAGCTATACAGGAAGTACAATAATCACACTGAAACATGTCACAAGAAGTACTGTTTGATACTGTGGAAAGGAATTTAGACAATAAATATGGAAAGCAAACGAATCAGACTGGAGTATTTACTGGACATGATAGATTTGGCTACTACATCAACAGGAGCCAATTGGAAAATGTCAGTTGAAGCAACACTTGTAAAGCCATTTCATGTTAATTCTAAACATTATTGTTGTATATATTACACACACAAGACAACGATGTTAAAAACACTAAGTTTACAAAATCAAAGACTCAAAAGTTAGTAAATGTCAGAATTAAATTTGTCTGTGCAAACTTAATTCACTTCTCTGTGTGTATGCATTATGATACAGTCTTGAATTACTTGATTACATACTCTTTTTTTTCACAAGAGCATAGGATGGATGGTGCTTATTTAATGAGCAGCTATTCAATATTTTATTTTCTACTGAATGTTCAACATGTGACCTGTGTCTTTCTTACTGCACTCTATTCAAACCCTCCTCTGAAGACAGAATTATTAATTTTCTAATCAGCTTTTCTATGGTGCTAATCATTATAGTATTTGAACTCCCAGTCCCAATTTTTCTCTCTCCCCATCCAACAGCCTCCTGTCCTAGTTTCTAGTGCCCTTTCACCTAAGGCTCCTTGTCCCAATCTACTCCCTCTATTATGTCTACCCTGCATTTCAAGCTCTAGCCCCCTTTACATTCAAATCAAATAGCTTCTTCCTTCACATTGCCTGGGCCTAGTAGAAGGTCACTGAGGGTAGAGAAAAAACTGGGGGGCACTGCTCCTAGTTCAGATTCCCATGTCTGTCAGAGCTTCACAACAGCCCAGAGCTGCAATTAAAGAGAAATTTAATTTCTGCTGAGCACTGGGCTGGAGCATACTCAATGTGGGTGAAATCTTCAAGGCACTTTAGCTACTAAAATCTAAGTTGTCTCTGCTGAGCATGTGGAAACTGTGATTTCTTTCAAAGGCTTACAACTTGGCCACATGTAGGTGTATTTTCATAAAGATAGGATATCCCTTATACAAAGTCTGCCCCTTTGCCAAATTTCATGTCTCTGTCCCCAAATCATGGGCGCACTAGAGCTGTACAAATAAAAGGCCACAACAAAACAACATTTTCCATAGCTTTGTTCTTCTCAGAATCAGGTACAGAGTTTTGGCTGAAATTTTCAAAATAAAATATAATAAAATAAAATAATTCAGCCTGAGGCAGACATTCTGCATGGAAAATTTCAGCTCTGAGATTTGGCAAAGTTATAAACAACTGATAACAGGGTCTTATAATGGGAAGTGTCAGGCAACCTTCATAATAGCCAGCGATACTAGCCCCTACTCAGATCCTTGAAAAGATTCAAACAAACAAACAAACATGGGAGTTTGCCTCTCTCATATAAATGTCACATTGTAAAGAGGAGAGTACTTGTAATGTAGGTTTACTTTGTACTGTAACTGAGAAGCAGAAATACAGTCAGCAGAAAAGGAGAGAATACCTTACATGGCAAATAGTAGATTCACAAATATAATTCACTAACAGATTTGTCATTGGCTGATACTACTAAATCTAAATTGTATAGAATGCAATCTTTCATTATATACTTATATTTGATCTATGCTGAAAGTTTAATTTGATTCTAATTTCTAATATATTTATGGTCTAGGTATAAAAAAGTGTCAAAATTAAGCTAAGTCATCTTCAGGAGTGAATTTTCCATTGTATATTAGGGTTATCTAAGATAATTTTACATAGTGAACAGTTTTCAGAGGTTTTAATTTCAAAAGCAAATAGTTAAAACTCTGAGATGTTCATATATTTGGTCCTCCTTTTGAGAAATAACCAGTCTTTATTCTGCACTAACAGAGAAGTGGCTCCAACCTATAATAACAGTTTCAGACTTGCTTCATTGTACTGCTCTTAACTCAAGGGCAAAGTCCATATTCCTTAGTTTTACCCATCCTTAGACTGCATATTTGCTAGTGATCTGGCTCATATGCCTTGGTACTGAACCTTCCTTGGAAATAATGTACGGAACAAAATGATTCATTAAACATCAGTCACTGTTGCTGTGGACTTCAGTCAACAAGTCAACTATTTGGAAATAACAAATAAGGGGATCTGTGATCAGAATCAGTTCCTATCAACATTATTTAATCCCCATTAATAATAATTAATCTCAAAGCCACCATTTTTGATCCTTGTGAATTCATAAACTTCAATGGTCAGCTCATGGCACTCATAACATCTAATATTTATTGTTATTGATATTAGGTAGGATTATTCAAAGTGCTCAGCATTGGCCTATATACTCCCATTGAAGTCAATGGTAAAACATTGTTTCCATGGGAGCTCTGTTAGCCCCCACTGAGTATTACTGAACTATATGGTATATAATAGGATGTCCATTCATAGCTGGTAGCTCAGTCACTTCTGCATAAGACAAGAAATCGCTATAATGAAATCCTTCCAACAGGGTGATAGCAAACTTTTTCATAATATAGACCACATCTTAATATAGACTCTCTCCTGGACCATCTGCTTCTAATTTACTATTGCATGGTCCATTTCCCCTCCCAGGGCTTCATCCTGCTCCCACTGAAGTCAATGGGGAAATTCTTATCAACTTCAATTGAGCAGGATCAAACCCGAAGTTCCCATCACATAATATCCCTTGTGACAATTATAAGCAATTGCTTACATGGAAATATAGGAAAAGATCACCATCAAGTAACTAGCCAGTTCTCTGTAAATCACTAGCAAGAGCTTTGCAGGCTACTGGTGGTCTGTGGACCACAGTTTGGGAACAACTGCCCTGGAAGATGCACAAGGATAGTTATGAAAAGTATGGTTCCTTTTAAATGACTGTTGGAGTTTCCCATGACATTATGAGTTTTTATAAAGGTCAGTTTAAAAGTAATTATCCCCAGAAGGCCAAATAAAAAGAGCAGCAGTAATTTTAGAGCAAAGGCTGGGACTTGCATCTAAACATGACTGAATGGGATCATGAAATCTTCAACCTTCATATGGCTGTATGTTTTACTTAAAAAAAAACAAGCAAAAACCCTCTTACCAGTCTAGGGTCAATTTCTTCATTAAGAACTGCCTCATTCTTAATAAGGGCAACTCGCTGTGCAAATCTGCAGGTTGATATAGATTCCTGGAAGGAAAAAATAACTCCTTTAGCATGCACTGCTAATGCATAGTTTAGCATTCAGTGTTGAATTTAGCAAACTGTATTTTAAGAAGGACATTTTTTATTTGTTTTAGATTTTACAGTACTAACCTCACACTACAGGCGCTTCACAAAATCTAAAACAAAACAAAATTCAGTACAGGTATTCTAACTATTACCATACTAACCTGTCAGATAAAACTTTAAAATAAAGACACCTATATAGAGCTAATCAACTCATTCTATCACCAAATGCTCACAAAAAAAGAGGGATTAGCAGCAAACTAAGGGGAAAGCAAGTTGACAATTCAAAACATCACGTCATTACCCTCCACCCCCACACCACTTGCTGGAGAACTTAACATTCATGGGCCAGATTCACCACTAACTTCAATTTACATGAGCTAAAGATCTAGGCCTATAAATAAAAGGGAACAGAAAGTAGTTACTGGATAAACAACTTCTAATATGTGCTGCAATGTTTTTCAAAAATAAATGTTGAGGCAAAGCCAAAGCATTTGCTTTCAAAGCAAGAATCTTAAAAATGTCCTAATGATTTTATATTTAATTACTAAATTACATATTATAGACAGGGTTAGCAGCACCACCTATTATTAATGTTGTCCAACACTTCTTAGTATAATTGATCCTGTTTTAGGTTGCATATTTAAGTTTGTCAAACTTTATTCATTTGGGCTGAAATGTTATTGTCATATGTCTGGACAATTTCAGCAAGAATAGTTCAACTATTTCTGGGAACAAGTCTAGGGGAAAATACATTGTTCTGCCCATGATAAAATATTCTGGGCCTTTATGCAATTTGCATGTATTGCTACAAATTATGCCTACACAATTACCTGTTCACAAGGCTTAATAAGTGCATTAAAATGTATCTCATCTTGTGCTTCAGATAGTAAAAGATCATTTTATTTTCCCTTTACAAGTATAGTTCTTTCCACTCTAAAGCTAAAAATAGTCTGGTTTTTGTTCATTTTAAAATGTTTTAATTTTATGGAAGGTTAGGATTTAACTAGATTGTATCTCCTCCAGACACAACTTACAGAACACCCAGAACATGTCTGGAGCTCACTTTAAAAAAAGATAGGTAAGATACATCAGTGCAGGAAAATGACAGAGGTAGATAAACCAACTTGATCCACAGAAAGGACAACAAGTCAAAACATGCACACACCCCTGCCAGCAACCCAATCAAAAACTACGCATAACCCTTCCTCACTACTCAAAGGGTAGAATCCTGGTCTCACTGAAGTTTGTGGGAGTGATGATATGGACTTCAGTGAGGCAGGACTGAACCAGGAGTCCTTATGAATATGCCCTTGAGAAAATTCCTTGCCAAATCCTATTTATAATTCACACATTTCTCTGTCATTAGGAAATTGGTTTTAAGTTTTCACCTAATCATCACTAGGCATATCTGCTCTCAGTTTTTCCCCTCATCTGAGATTACTTAAAGAATAACACAATTCAAAAAGGATACATTAGAGCCTAACTCTGAACCCAGCTAATGTTTAATACTGCTGCATAAGTTGTAAAATCTGCCAACAGTACTATAATATTATAGAGGCTATATTTCCACATACAGTATAACCTCAGAGTTACAAACACCAGAGTTATGAACTGACCAGTCAACCATACCTTTCATTTGGAACCAGAAATACGGAATCAGACAGCAGCAGAGTTTGAAAAAAAAACAAAAACCACAAATACAATACAGTACTGTGTTAAAAGTAAACTATAAAAAAAAATCAAGGGACAGTTGAAAAAAAGATTTGACAAGGTAAGGAAACTGTTTCTGTGTTTGTTTTATTTAAATTAAGATGGTTAAAATCAGCATTTTTCTTCTGCATAGTAAAGATTCAAAGCTGTAATAAGTCAATGCTCAATTGTAAACTTTTGAAAAAACAACCATAATGTTTTGTTCAGTTGCAAACATTTCAGAGTTATGAACAACCTCCATTCCCGAGGTGTTCATAACTCTGTGGTTCTACTGTAATTGATCAGAATTTGGCTCTGAAATGTGAAGTCAGTTACACACAGATCTCTTATGTAATGGACATAAGAGATGATTTTAGTCTATCAGACTGTAATTTCCATTGATAGGATTACACCCTGGAGCCACTGTCAAAAAAGATTTTTAAAACTTCATGTGTCAGAAATTTAAGCATACACACTTGAATAAAAAACATTAACAAACTCAAAAATTCAGAAAGGGATGACATACATCTATGTTTCTTCTGTCTAAAGAGAGTGTTGCAATCATAGTAGTCATGCAGTTTCCTCCCAGGCTGTCTCTGAGCACCGAAGTCATCATAGAGTTCCTGTAGGGAATGTGAGATCGATGTTTCTCTGCTAGGGCAATTATTACCTGAAATAAGAGCAGCAATGCATAAGACTTTTAAATCTGCATATGTATGTATCATTTGCACAAGAAGAGGAAACGCCTATCTTGCAATCTGAGGCCCTGATGTTGCAAAGACATGTTTCACTTTAAGCGTAAATAGCTACTATTCATATACATATGTCTGTCCTAGCAGGATCAAGACCTAAGAAGCCAAATAAAAGTGGATTTTGTTGTGCATTAGATTTACTTTGCAATTTCTCAACAAGAAGGAAACTGGGATACATGATAAATTTAGAACCTCAACATTCATGAATATAACAGCAACTTTCCATGACGAATTAAATTAAATTAAATTAAATTAAATTAACAGAGGGTATTTTCTTCTAGCCTCCTAATAAGTTGAAATGTAGACATTGCCAAAGTAAAGGCTTCCTTTACATAAACCAAATCAGATATTTTCAAATCTACATATTCCCAAATCCTATTCTCTGTAAACTCTCTTGAAACTTGTACATGTGGAAAAAAAACCCAAAGCTACCTACTGTGTAATGTATTGTTGGAAAGATATAAAATAAAAGACAGTTCAGTTAAAATACAGATACGTAGCCAAAAAGGAAATGATACACCTACCATTCTTGATTTCCCTTGTCAGCTATTTACATTAGAAGATGTAATTATTACGAAGAAGCAAAGATTCCATGATGGCGTCTGCTGGTATAAAGGTTTTATTGGTAAGAATTTGGCATACTTCCATTCTCACACGTGATGAAGCCAGGAGTCAGTTATGCAGATGACAACACAAAATTGTATAACACCACACACTATAAAATATTTTGTTTATGCCACATTTAGAAAAAAGTTACTTTAAAATGGTAGAGTGTTGTTTTAATTAATTATTATATTGATTATTATTCATTATAATAAAATATTAATATTTTTATTTATAGAAAACATAAAAATATAATTTTATACATTTATTTTTAATTATATATATCTATATAAAATATAAATCTATTTGTTATTTATAAAAATAAGAATATAAATAATTATTTATTATCTTATTATAAATAATTACATTGTTATTATTTATCATCATCATCACTATAGTCAATTACCTCTTCCTATGAAGCCAAGGTTTGTTACTACCGTTAGTCTTATAATAGTGGCCAGGAAGGTTTTGGAAAGTGTTGGGGCAACTTCCTTGTGCAAGTGCTGGAGGAACCAACAGGGCTGTGCTCCTCTTGACCTGCTGCTCACAAACATGGAAGAATTGGTTACAGGAAGTAGAACTGGATGGCAACCTCGGCAGCAGTGCCCATAAGATGGAAAAGTTCAGAATCCTGACAAAAGGAAGAAAGGAGAACACCAGAATACGGATCTAGACGTTAGGAAAAGCAGACTTTGACTTCCTCAGGGAGCTAATGGGCAAGATCCTTTGGGAGGCTAATATGAAAGGGAAAGGAGTCTAAAAGAGCTGCCTGTATTTTAAAGAAACCTTATTGAGGGTGCAGGAACAAACCATCCCAATGTGCAGAAAGGATAGCAAATATGGCAGGCAACCAGCTTGGCTTAACGAAGAAATCTTCAGTGAGTTTAAGTACAAAAAGGAAGCTTACAAGAAGTGGAAACTTGAACACATGACTATGGAGGAGTATAAAAGTACTGCTCAAGTATGCAGGAGTGAAATCAGGAAGTCCAAAACACAATTGGAGTTGCAGCTAGCAAGGGATATGAAGGATTAAAACGAAAGGTTTCTACAGGTATGTTATCAACAAGAGGAAGATCAGGGAAAGGGTGGGTGAACTGGGGCAGCAACTTAGTGACAGATGATGTGGAAAAAGTTAAAGAACCCAATGCTTTTTTTGTCTCTGTCTTCACAGACAAAATCAGCTCCCAGGCTACTGAACTAGGCAGCACAGTATGGGGAGGAGGTGAGCAGCCCTCAGTGCTGAAAAAACAGGTTAAGGACAGGCTATTTAGAAAAGCTGGACATGCACAAGTTCATAGGGCTGGATGTAATGCATCTGAGGGAAATGAAAGAGTTGGCTGAAGTGATTGCAGAGCTATTGGCCATCATCTTTGAAAACTCATAGCAATCGGGGGGAAGTCCCAGATGATTGGAAAAAGGCAAATATAGTGCCTATCTTTAAAAAGAGGAAGAAGGAGAATCTGGGGAACTACAGACCAGTCAAAAGGAGTGTCCCAGGGGTCAGTCCTGAGGCCAGTTTTATTCAACACGTTCATTAATAATCTGGAGGATGGGGTGGATTGCACCATCACCAAGTTTGCAGATGAAATAAACTACGGTGAGTGGTAGATATGCTGGAGGGTAGGGATAGGATACAGAGTGACCTAGACAAATTGGAGGATTGGGCCAAAAGAAATCTGATGAGGTTCAACAAGGACAAGTGCAGAGTCCTGAACGGAAGAGTCCCATGCACTGCTACAGACGGGATCGACTGGCTAAGCAGCAGTTCTGGAGAAAAGGACCTGAGGGTTACAGTGGACAAGAAGCTGGATATAAGTCAACAGTCTGCCCTTGTTGCCAGGAAGGCTAACAGCATATTGGGCTGCATTAGTAGAAGCACTGTCAGAAGATCGAGGGAAGTGATTATTCCCATCTATTCAGCACTGGTGAGATCACATTTGGAGTATTGTGTCCAGTTTTGGGCCCCCACTGCAGAAAGGACGTGGACAAATTGGAGACAGTCCAGCAGAGGGCAACAAAAAGATGAGGGAGTTGGGACACATGACTTATGAGGAGAGGCTTAGGGAACTGGGCTTTTTTAGTCTGCAGAAGAGAAGGGTGAGGAGGGATTTGATAGCAGCCTTCAACTACCTGAAGAAGGGTTCCAGGGAGAATGAAGCTAGGCTGTTCTCAGTGGTGGCAGATGACAGAACAAGAAGCAATGGTCTCAAGTTGCAGTGGGGGAGGTCTAGGTTGGATATTAGGAAAAACTTTTTCACTAGGAGGGTGGTGAAGCACTGGCATGGGTTACTTAGGGAAGTGGTGGAATGTCCATCCTTAGATGTTTTTAAGGTCTGGCTTGACAAAGCCCAGCCTGGGATGATTTAGTTGGGGTTGGTCCTGCTTTGAGCAGGGGATTGGACTAGGTGACCATCTGAAGTCCCTTCCATCCTTAATATTCTACAATTCTATGCCCATAGATGGGCAAATAAATAGTATAATTTTAATACTTTCAAAAGCTATCTTAAATAGTTTTTCTAGAGGAATGATTTTAAGATTAAGTATTAATAATTTTATTATTATTTATTCAACAGAAATTCCTACTCCTATTCCTATTCAGACAGTGGCTACGCACATACACATAACAAACAGTCCCTGCATCAAACAGCTTATGCTCTAAATGGGCAAGACAGGCAAAGGGTGAGAAGAAAGAAGTATTATCCTCATTTTACAGATGGGAACCCAAGGTTCAGAAAAATTAAATAGCTTGCTGAAGCTCACGGAGGAAGTCTGTGGCAGAGCTGGTAAATGAACTTAATTCTCCTAACTCTCAGTGTAATATTTTAACCACAAGATTATCCTTCTTTAGAAGTTGTAAGAGACTTTTGAGTATAAATAGGACAATCTGGAGAAGAGAGAAATTAAGGTGTTGTCTACACAAACAATTAATTTGCAGCAAGTTGAGGTGTGAATCTATTCCGCACTAGCTTGCAATGGACTAACTGTTCATGTGGACCTGCTGATGCATACTAACAGTTTGTTAGTTTTCTTTGATCTAGTCCTCTTTGAAATGGGACTAGATCAAAAATGAACTAATTAACTGTTAATGCACCAGCACAAAAAACATTTCCTTTATTACTGAAGAGCTGGAAATGTCCTCCTTACAGTAGTATAAAGGCAAAGATGATTTTATGGTTAAGGTATCAGACCTCATCTCAAAAGATCGGGGTTCAGTTACAAGGTACAAGTTACAATGCCACTGATCCAGGAGTGAAATTTGCCAGCTTGTATCACTGTAATTTAAGGAAGAAAATCTGCATATTTGGGAGAAAGGAACACTTTGACACTTTTTTAATATTTTTTTTTAACATGGCAGTTGTCTAAAATATATTCTGAAATGTGGAATATAAAAGGTAGGACTGTAGAATATAGCAAATGATCAAAGAGCTGGCGAGGAATAGTATAGGTTCAAAACAATAACTGCAAATACATAAAGTTACCCATGTGAATAAAATTATTAAAGTCAATGGGCTTTATATGCATAAAGTTGCTCACGTGTGTGTGTGCAGGATCAGGGCAAAAGGGTGAAAATTAAGTCAACACAAGTTGTATTATGGACTTGAATGGGAGCAGGACAAGGCCCTAAATACAGAGTTCATCATATGGATATTATCAGTATATTGGTTTACAGAAATTATATTCTGTTGATCATGTAATTATATCTGTATGTTAAACTTCTTGTTTTCTGCAGCCATGTGATAAATTACAGAACCATGTCTGAATGAATATTATCCATATTGGATTTTGAGTCAAAGTAATATGGAGATGGAAGGGAATTTCACATTTGGGGTGAAAAACATTTTTTACTTTTTTTTCTTTAAATGGTGGCTGTTTGAAAGCTGCTTATCAGTCTGGAATGTTAGTAATCTTGGCAGAGGTGCATTAGAAAGAAGAGTATTAATGGGACAGTTAAGGATGCAAAATAAATGCCATTTCTTGGGTTAAGACAATTATAAGAGCAAATCCCCTGCCAACGTAAATTGGTGTAGCTCCAATATACACTATTAGAGAATCTGTACTCCTTAAATCCAATATTTTGAAACTTATTGGGTCTAGAAACATCTTTATACCTTAGGGAAGGTGGAAATCTATGCCTACCAATTGTTTGAAGCATCCGTATCTAGTTTTGGGAGGTCGCAAAATACCAGATGTTAAAATGATTGGTTTCCTGATGAACAATACATTTATTTAGATCATTTTAGATGTTTTAAAATTTTATTCTTTTTTTTCTGTCCCTCTGACTTCTCCACCTGTTACCTAAGAAAAAATTCAATAGTACCAACAACAAATTAAAACTAAAAAATTGTATAAAATATCTTTTCTATAAAATGTAGCATAAACATAATATAGTGGTGTTACACTTTAATTTAATTATATTAATAAGAGTTTAGTTCCATGAACATGCATGAGTGATGATATCTCCACAAACTCATGCCAATAAAACCTATTTATTATCATGTGCCATTCTGTATCCTCTCAATAATAGATTTTAAATAGCAGTTAACAAACTAGCCTCAAACTAGCCAAATCATTATATTTCATTATTTTATATTGTAATACTGCATATGACCTGGATCCTGAAATGGGGTCCACTCTCACAGATGAATCTTAATTATTAATAATAGAAATATGCATTATTATGGTGTCCCCCAATCCTCAAAGATCTTAAAAGCTAAGAAGGGTGAAAGAAGGGAAAATTACACACACATATTTTTATATGCAAATACTTAATTTTTTTATTTTTAACAGCTGAACTGAAATTGCTTAGATTTCAGTTTAGAATAATTCTGATTACACAATATTTGTGCATATGCTGTCAAGACACTTTTTTCCCCGGCAAAGTTTATTCTTATTAAAAATCTGAGCAAATACTGGCTTGCACCTTCACTTTGAAGTGTCTTAATGGAAACTTCTCTCTGAAATACTGTACAGATACTCATACAGTAGCTCTTCTCCCAATTATATTAATAAGCCTCATTATGCAATCAGCATAAGAACACTCTTTTATCACTCTGATTTTAAAAATTTACTTCTATGAAAACTATTATCTGCTTGGCTGAAGAATCATTCATACCATGTAATTATTTCCTGATGATTGCACTTTCTGGAACTATACCGCATGGTTACAAACCACTTCAATGTGTCACGCCACACCCACAATACCCTATCTTTACAAGCATAATTTTAAAAATTGTATATTAATTTTACATTATTTTATTATATGAAACTTTTGGATTTGACATACATTGATTTGACTGCAAACTTAATTTTGAGTATGAGAATGAAGCTGAACTCTTTCAGGTTCATGCATTAGAAACCTCAGTAAAAGATTCTGTAATCAGAATTCATTCAGAATTTGAGCCTGCAATAAGATCTGTGTATACACTTATGCAGAGCTCATTGCAGGATCAGGGCTTTAGCACCCAATTCTCAATTAACCTAAAACGAGACTTTGCAGCATGTTAAATGGGATTTAGATCAGTCCCTTAATAACCATTTCTATTAATGATATGTGATCCACAACAGAATGCATCTTGTCCACCCAAAATTGTCTTTATTTGGCAGAGCTAATAGGAGTAAAAAGTAATAAAATAATAACAATAATAATAATACTTTGCCCTTATATATAAACTTCAAACTGAACATCTCGGAGTGCGTTCTAAACATTAACAAATTTAGCCTCACAAAAATTCATGAGACAGGAATGATGAGTAGGCAAAAATTATTTTTGTCAGAAAAATATACAGATATGACATGGAGCAGTTCAGTTGACCTAGAAAAGACTTGTTTTTTACATAGACACTTATCTAATCATGATCACAATTAAAAGGTAGTTTTTCTGCTTTAAGTCAAATTTAAACTGATATGGATTTTTAAAAATTCTGTTCTCAATTTTAGTGCTATCTGCTGTCAAGATTTGTAAATTTCAAAGGTGTCTTGCCTGTGCAACAGCAGACAAAAGGACATAATAAGGGCTACTTAAAGTCTAGCCCAAGCTTTCCAAGGATCTGGGAGTGCTGACAAAGCCTAAACAGTGTAGATTAGCAGAAAATGGAATAAATTGAGACTAGGCACTATTTCTCAGGATGCCTTAGATATCTATGTATTGTCTGATGAATATGTACCTGCTCATGCATTTCCTTACTTATGAAAAGGCTTTCAGATTTGGGAAAGACAGTGTGTTTTCTGACTAGCTACCAGTGGTACTAAATCCATGTTTGGAATGTACAGTAAATACACATATCTGATTGGGTTTTTTAGATCACATATAAATTCGATTTGTACCACCAATAAGAGTCTGAAGATTATACACTTTAAAACGGGATTTCTGCAATCTTTTATTGGTTAGAATCAATACACTTTCACCTCATGCCTTAATAATAGAGACAGATAAACCTTAGAATATACATTAAGTAGGGCTGTCAATTAATCACAGCTAATGCATGCAATTAACACAAAACAAATTAGAATAAAAAAATAGTCATGATTAATCGCAGTTTTAATTGCACTATTAAGCAATAATAGAATACCAATTTAAATTTATTATAAATAATATTTTTCAATTCACCTCATACAAATCCCATTCATATACCCCTTCATGCTTCAACTTGTAGGTGCTAAAGTTTTACATTGTTTTGGTTTTGAGTGCAGTTATGTAAAAAAAAATAATTATAAATCTAATTGTAAGATGAGCTTTCATGATAAAGAGATTGCACTACAGTATTTATATGAAGTGAATTGAAAAATACTGTTTCTTCTGTTTATCTTTTTTACAGTGCAAATATTTGTAAAAAAATACTAAAAGGTGAGCACTGTACACTCTGTATCGTAATTGAAATAAATATATTTGAAAATGTAAAAGAACATTCACCATACTTATTATAAATTTAAATTGGTATTCTATTATGGTTTAACAGTGTGATTGAAACTGTGATTAATCGTAACTATTTTTTTAATCTCGCAATTAACTGTGATTCTCTTTTTAATCATTTGACAGCCCTAGTATTGAATATCCTGAAAGCATGTATCTCTCCCTCTGTCCTGCAGGTATCTCTAATGTCTTTAAATAAAACAAATCATGAAACAAAATGCAGTGGAACTAAAGGAAGGATTTTGACTGCTCTAGTATTCCATAATATCACAGTTCCAAGTAGAAGAGGCCAGAATGCAAGAGGGTGGAAGAAGGCCTGTGGTATCAACAGCATCATTTTTACTATCTAGCCAGCTACTTTAATGGTCTTTATATGTGCCTCTTACTGCAGGTTAAACATAGTCTAAGACCTTTGTTTAAAAAAATCCAACCCTCCCCAAATCTCATTGGTTAGTGGAAGCTGGTTGATACTATCCAGCTTTAGAAAAACAAAATAGCCTATTTTCAAGAGGTTTCTCATTTGACCACTTTGCTGAATGCTGTATGCAAAGGGATAAGTCCCCATGCATTAAAGGGAAAAATCTCATGAGGTACAAAATTGAGCAAAGCATTCTGTACATTTCGTCATTCATTTTTCCATTTGTCTCATTGAATGTCAGCCTCATGGGCCAAGATGTGCCCTGTTATTGTGGAGTATAAATGTTTTAAAGGAAACTTTTGGAAAAAGTACTGTATTCACTAGCAGAATTCCAAAACCAATAAAAGTCTGGCAACAGGCATATGTTTACTGGACTATGAAAAGAATACTATGTATTAAAATTCAAAAAGAACTTCAGACCTCTACCAGGTGTGAGGGCTTACATCTACAGACAAAAGAGCTTTTGAAAAAAAAAAAAAGCCAAGCCATAATTATTCCAACTTATTAAAACAGCAACAACAAAACATATATACAGCAATAGTAACTTATTGATTAGGATGTCGTTTTGCTGATATTTTTATCCTTGGTTGGAGTTTTGGATTGTCCAAAGTGGACAAAAGGTAACAAAAACCCAGGGAGACCTGTAGAAATAGTAAGTAACAATGGTTTATAAAAGAAGCATAAACTGAAGTTCAAAAGACTTCTAGTGGGTCACAACACTGTAATAGCAACACAACAAATGTTAAGATGAGAAGGAATGTGTATAAATGGAACCATCGGATCCTTATTTTGGGGAAAGGAGATTATCGTCTCTTTCAAACACTATTGTTCTGGGGCGCATGAGACAATTATGTAAGCTTGCTGGAAGGAAGGAATAAAGAGAGGAAGAAGAAAGGTACCTGTACCTCAAAATAGGTACTGTATCTCAAGAGATACTGTATCTCATAATAGAACCCTATAATCCCTATATTCACCACTTGTATATGGTTATGATATTTTGTACAAAGAATGCCTTGTAAGCTATCATATGAAAGGCTATGATTTGCTGAAACTCATTTTTCCATCAACATAAGCTGTATGTGGAGTTACGAGATTTTGCTATATGGTTGTTATTGAAATACGTTGTGAGTCTGGAAGATGCCCACAGCTAGTTCTGTGACAACAAAGGAGGTGACCCACAGTCAGCTGGGTGTTAAGTGACCATCACCAGCTATTGACCAGAAGGTGAACTGTAAACAAGAGATTTACAATTCAGTAAGAGACAGTTGCTCGAGCTCCACACAATGGGGATAGCACAGAACTCCATGATGCAGCATGGCCTTAGGACACTTGACTCCATGTTTGAGTCAGTATTTTTCCAGACACATGAACTGAGCGTATAAAATAAGGGTCAGTGGCATCATGAAATCACCCCTTTCCTCTCTGACCGACTCTGAAGGTAACAAGAATGTTTGGGAATAAAAACACTTTGAACTGAAGAGATTGGTCCCATGCTGAGAAAGGAATTCAGCCTGTGTACTAAGAACTGTCAGCTGCATGCAACAGCTGGGTAGAATGCATGCAACGGTAGGGTGAGAAAAGATGTTTGATTCAAATTTTACTTAGTCTAATAAAGTTTAGGATTTAGAATGCACGTTTACTTTTTATTTCTGACATAACCATCTCTGATCTCTATGCTACCACTTATAATCACCTTAAATCTATTTTTCTGTAGCTAATAAACTTATTTCAATGTTTAATCTTAACCAGTGAGTTTGTACTGAGTGCTTGGAGGATCTGCTCAGATTACAAAAATTCGATGAAGTGGCAAACTAATTAATGAGCTTGCATTGTTCAAGAGGAAATCTTGAGTGGTGTAAAAGGATATATATCTGGGGTGCAAAGCTGGATATTTGGGGGATGTACTGGTGTCTCCCTGTGTATAGTTCATAGGAGGCTGTGAGCCTGCATGTAACATTGTGTGTGCCTTCATATGCTAATACCTGTGTGAGAGGGAAGTCTGAAGGGCTGTTTGTCACTAGCATAGCAGTGTCAAAAGTACCCTGAGGACACAGCAGTTCCACAGTCCATGTTATACCCCAGGGGTCTGTCATAGTACCACTGAGTGTCAAGAAGCTTCATTATCATAGATGTCATCATCCCCTTTCCCTAGCCTGCTGAGACCTTGGCATTTACCGTCACATAATTTTTCTGGTCCTGAAAGAGATCCTGACCAAATCAGGTGAGAAAAGGAAACCAAAATGACATCACTATTTTAATAGGATCAGCTGAAGCCTAGGATGTGACCCAAAAGTTATTATTATGACTCCTCTCCCTAGTTTGTAAGTTTTCATCATCACCTCATTCCTTCCTGTTTCTCTTTTTTACCTTGTATCTAATAAAAACTCAGTTAGGTCATCCAGGATGAAACTACTCTTGCAATCATTTGCTATAACTGATGAGGGGAGCTAAAAACAATGCCTGAGTAATCTGGTAAAAGTCTATCTAGACTCAGAGTGGCTAATAAAACCTAGTGCCATGCCCGTAATTTTCCAGCAACTATGTTGCTAATGAAAATGACAGAAACAGAATCTGCATCTTCTTGCCTCTGCCATTCTTTTCTTTCTCCCTCTGAGTTTGTTTTTTTAACACAAAACAACAGTATTGAACTTCAGCAACTGCACAAATACCACTTATGAATGGCAAGAGCTTGTAATACCATCTGAAAAAGTATCAAGCAAGGGATTTCCCCTTTAAAGAGACTCTATAGAAAAAGGAAATACAAAAAGATTATATACACTTAGCATTTTTAGCACTGATACATTTTTTACTCTTATTTTTATGTAAATGTGACGTGGGGGGAAAGGGTTAAAAAATTTTGAATTTGAATAAGAAGCCACCAACCTGAAAAAGTTGAGACACAATGCAATAATACATGGTCCTGAAACTAAATAAGATAGGGTTCTAGATTTCAAAAGCAACATACATGGTTACAAATAAATAAAGAAATAAGTAAAAGACAGAGTTTTACACTCTGCTAATTTTACCTGTTCTAAGTAGTGTAATGACAGATTGATATATTTGGCCTCTGTCAGGAGTTGACCTCCCACTCCAGTCTTCGCAACACGCTCTGAACCAGCCAGGTCTACTAAATGTAGCTTGGAACGTCGGACAGTTGCAGATCCTGGTTCCTTGCTTGAAATGTGAATGGTGAAGATGCAGTGGGAACGAGTTGAGGCTTGGTTCATTGGAGTCTGTGAATAAAAGGTTACTAAATTTTGACTAAAAACAAGTTGCAAAAAATAACTGCTGTAGCACCAAAATTGACCAAACCAGATTTGTTTAGCTTATAAATCACTACACTGAGATCACTGCAAACACAGGCCCAGATTGTAACCCCTTAATATCCATTGGTAAACTGTTACATACATCAGAATTCCCATTGAAGTAATTGGGACTACTTATGCAAGTGGCTGCTCAGCAATGGAAGTAGGAAGCTCACAATTTGGCCTAAAATTTGGATAGTTATAACATGGATTCATTATATTAGCAGACAGCAAATATGTGTAGCATTTACTTCAGCACGAAGACAGTTTCATTAGCCATGATCTACAATTTGCACATTCTAACTGAAAGAAAAGGGCAATATGATTATACAATCACTGGGAAAGTTAATGAACCTAATTAACAGCTCTTGAAGGTAACAACAACCATAGCTCATCTTACTTTTAAATGCTTCCTTTCATCAAAATCTTTGGAATGTAAAACCCTCCAAAGTTTTACAGAACACCCCCTTTAATTTTGTTCTTTAGTATCCAATTTCTGAATCAGAGACAAAAGCAAACTAATGCTAGAAATGGAGCACTAAGAGTTGTAGTAGAAGCAGAAGGTAAGAAGTTAGCTCTCACCATGATTGTGGGTAGGGGACTTCACATTATAATGGAAGACAACTTCAAACAATGATACAGTTAACCTGTGCAAAAACAGGTACATGGCTAAGCAAATTTGTATGTTTTCAATATATATGTAACTGATGAATATGAGCAAGAAGAAAAACTCCAGATGAATGGAATCTTTTAGAAACCATCAAATGGATAGAAATGTTGAAAATATTGGCTTCTAACTGCATTCCATATAATCTCGTGGTACTATTAACTATGATCAGCATGGCTAGAGAACTTGGAATACATTTCCCACTTAACTACTGTACTTAAGCATCCCATTTTGTATAGTATGCTTTGTTATGGTCTCTTATTTTTTAAACTATGCTTGTTTATGAAGCATATTGTGTTGTGCAGGACATCTTCAGTATTGATTTTTAAAGTGTGGGGAGATGGAGAAAAGGCAGATCAAGTTGCACGTATTGTTCTTTTTTATCTGTAGTAGAAGAAAGGATAGCAAGAGTTTTCATTTTAATTAACTGATCTGATGGCTATAAAGCCATATGGGGTAGAAAGTGTAGTTTTCTACAAATCTGAATTTTTATAGCACTGGAAAATGAGCATTACGATTTTATTAATACACAGAATTACAGTGTAGTTCTTCACTTTCCTGACAACACGATAACTCAGATGCTGCTTGAAATGGAAACACGGCTGTGTTTTCCAGTGCAGTTACCACAAATAGCCCATTGTCACATGCTTCTACCTAGGTACTTACCACTGAATCTTGAAAAAAGGTGTTTTCTAAGCATCAAATGGTTATATTTTCAATACTCCTAGTTATCAAAATTTTCTGCCTTGGCAGATTCAGACAGGAGTATAATTTGGACAAATCCTTTTGCAAAGTATGCAACTTTATACCTTACTATTTTGTATGGCTGTTGTAATCATTCCTCAACTACTGGCACACTGACATATGGCAATGTACGGCCTGATTTCCAGAGAAGCTGGCCTCTGACTTCAGTGGAGTGACAGCTACTCAGTGCCTCTGAAAATCAGGACAGAGAACCTTAGAACTAGACACTTGACAATTGCTTTTCCTCCCAAAGGGTAAGATACCACCATCTGACATCTAAAACACCTTCAAAGCTATTAATCTCAAAGCTATTATTACAAACATTAAGACTCACAAAACCTTTGTCAAGAAGTATTATTACCTCATTTATAGAACAATAGTGAGATTAAAGGCCTCATATTTAAATAGGGTTATTTTTGATGTCACCTGCAAATAATTGTAGAGGCAACTAAGTGCACATTGACAGATAATGATCTGATTTGTAGGCACAATAAGGTAATTAAATATAAAATGGCCTTTATTTGAGCTTGCAAGCTAAATCCACCCTCAATTATGTGTGACTGTGAAAAGAGAAGCCAAAATTTCTGACTCACATTCCTATGTTTTAACCCCTGGACTATGCGTCCTGTCTTTGTTACAACTGAAAGTTTATCCTAAGGATTAAAACAAAAAATCAAGACAATTGTCTTTGTGTATTGTTAAATTAACTGTAACAGGGTGGCAGTATTCCCTTTTGGTTCCATCTTTTAACAGGTGTTGACCCTGCTAGAAGATTTTAAATGAGCCTTACTTGTTGCTGGTGTAGCTTGTTAACCCCACTGAGGACATAAGGAAGGTGGACATGGATCTTAACAGAGACAATCTAGGCTGAACACTCCTGTAAGAGGAACCACAGAAGCACCCAGTGCTTGCACCAAGGCTTAGCTTGGATTTTGTTTTATTTTGAATTAGTTAAGCCCAGATCCACAAAGGGACTAAGGTGTCTAAAGCCCAGATTTCTGCCTCTGGGTCTGTGCACTGCTATCTCAGGCAGGTGCCCAGACACCTATGTAATGCCTAAGCCCAAGATGATCCTCAGACCAGGGGCAGACAGCCACTGTCTCACCTATCTTGCCTGCAGAGCCCATTCAAGAAGTTTGCTCGAAGCATGCCTAACTCCACACAAAAGCGGGAGTGAGAAGATAAGACCTCCTTTATAATATTTAGCCCAGTGGTGAGAGAATTCACCCAGCATGGGTGAGACCTCAGTTCAATTCCCTTCTCTTCACCATATGCAGCCGAGATTTTAATTCAGGCAGAGTGGGGAGCTGAGCCGGGGTCTCCCACATCTTGAGTGAATTCCCTAACCACTGGACTAAAGACTAGAAGGAAAATCACCATCATCACTACTTCCTTCACTAGCTGTGTTTTATGTGGGGCCCATTCTGTTAGGCAGTCTATGAGAACCACCATTGGATTGGGAATTTGGAACCCACAGGCAAGAGAGGTGGGGCATGCTTAGTCTGAGGATCCTGCTTGGGGTTAGTTGCCTAGGTGACAGGACTGAGGAAATTGTGTGCATGTCCTTCGACAGATTTGTAGGCAAGGTGGAAGCTTAGGTACCTGGAGGCTTTAAGTGCCTGTGTGGTTAAGCAGAAGCTGAGTGGGGGTTTTGAGGATCTAAGTTTTGGAGTGAGGCACCTAAAATGGCAGTAGATATTAAAAAAGATCAGAAAAAATGGCATCTTTAATTTCATCAAAGTTTATACAAGCAAGATCTAAAGGAAACAGTACATAATGATTTATTCCAGTTGATGCAGTAACTTATGTGGGTATTAAAAAATGGGAATGGTGAACAAATGCTGTACCGGGGGTCTTCAGGGCAGAGATCACATTTGTACAGAACCTGGCACAATGGGGCTCTACTCATGACTGAGGTCTCTGGCCACTCCTGGGATGCAAATATTAAAAATAAATTAAAATGTAAGAATGTATTGCTACTTTCTCATCAGGAGCCTCATTACAGTAGCTGTTTTTCAACACACAGAATAACATATTTTTACTTAATTCAACTTAATAAAGTCCTATGAAGTTTAGCATGTTATAAACACTTAATTAGACAATCAAAATTTTTAACACTTAAGCATACTGGGTATCAGTGTTGATAGAATTGCCATGAGAAGGAATTAATTCCAGGTAATTCACTACAATATTCATACTGGTGTTATATATATATATGAGAGAGAGAGAGAAGGGAAAATATCACTATTCATACAATGGTTTATGACCAAATATCTCAATTGTTTTTCTAAAAGGTGTGACTACACTCTGAAAAATGAATATGTTAAATTTTACCTTCTTTATTTCATCAATTCTGTTTCTATGAATACTGAAGAATCAGGTTCACTTATTTTAGTGGGAATAGTATGATTTTTACTACTCACAGACCTGAGAGTGAAGTGGCTATTTTTTTGGCTCATACATTATCAACAGAATTATTAAGTAAGTTTCATTTGAGGGGCCATCACTTCAACCCCATTGCTTTCAAATTATGCTCTCAATAATACCTGTTTACCCCACTGAAGGCAACAGCGTTACAGAGGTATAACTGAGGACATAATTTCAAGAGTATAGGATAGCAGAGGTATAGCTCAGGACAGCATTTGGCCTACAGAGTCCTATTGCTGATGGTGATGCACAAGCCACAAAGAAAAGAGCTTGAATTTCCATATCCCAAGCAGACTCTGTGAAGCTGGCAGTCAGAACTTCCCTCACAGTCTACTTACATATAAACTGAGCAAATCTTTTCTGGAAATCATTGGAAATCATTCCAAATGTGGAACTTCCAAATGCCATTTTTAAAAGTCATTTTTCAGAGTAACAGGATTTTATCACTACTTTGCAGTTCATATCCAGCTAACATGTTCCCACATACTGAGAACTCAAGCAGAGCTAGTGTAGGAAGTGTAAACCAATAAAAATTTAAACTGTTAAATGTGATGTGATTTTGGAATGTTAATTGCAACCATAATCCCCCTCCTCCTCTTCACTCTCCTAGTTGTACCACACACGTAGATACAGGGCACAAAGCAACAGAAACAAAAACATACTTATCAACAACTCCAGCCAAACAATAAGATCCCTGTTCCTTTTTTTGCAACTTACATATGAGACTTCACTGAGTATTCACCGTGCAGCTTTTCTGTAAACTTGGAAATGAAAAAAATAGAAGTGATTTTAGACAGAGTCGCAATGCCTACTACACAGGTTCTGCTGGTTGCTTTCAAATTTTGTCGTGGTCTTGTTAGCAACACTCTTTCCATAATTATATGAAGTCATTCTTTCAGATTAACTTAATGTGAAGGAGGGAAAAAACAGGGGAGAGGCCTGGCTCAGAGCAGATGTTTGCTATTGTGAAAGCTATATATAGAATAATAGATGAGCTACATGATTTGCAAAGAAATAATTTCTTCCAGGAATTCTGTGACATCAGAAAGCACAAGTGCAGAGCTCAAGTCCTCTGTGATGTCATGTGAACAATACAAAGAAATTAATTGCAGGTCAAATGCTGATGCCCAGCTGTGGCATTGTAATGCAGGGATCCAATAATGTTTATATCTTGTAAAAACATTTTTTAGTAATGCATCAACTTCTGGTTTGATGTTAGAAAACTAACATGAGATATTTCAGACACACATCCACCCAAATTCTTATTATTATAGTGGTAAGAAAAATGTCTTGCATTATTGAAATTAAAACAAACCTGCTTAGAATTTTTGTGACTGCAACCAATAGGTTGATGACGGCAACCATTATGTTGACTAGAATAAAAGAATTAGAAGAAATGGAATGATGTACTGCTTGTATTAAATTAACAACAGAACTATTTGAGAAAAGATGGGCTAAATGCGATGAATGGATAAACAGAAATTATTGATGTAATGTTTATATTATTCTGTATACATACAGGAAAATGAAATCACTTGTGTTCTCCTGCACATGTGGTATTAAAGGTTTTTCACCTTAATTTAATCTACTCCTCCACACCAGCTAGTCATTTTTGCCCTTTCCCCCTGAAGGTGCACTTGACACTTTGGGAAATGGTGACCTACTGTAACTTGTAACTTGCTCAATAAAATACACACGTTTAAAAGGAATTAAGATGAGTTATATGTGACATTCCCCACAATGTAAATCACCCAAAGCAAGAAAATCCAGTCAGAATATGATTAAAAGGTGTCCAGTGGTACACATGCAGCATATTTACATGGCCCATGACAGACTCTACATCTTTACAAGACACTTCCTTCTACTGCCAACTTAATTTTCTTCACAGTGATATGCAAAAGAGCCAATTACCTTACAGTAAGTATGGGTTCTTCAAGATGTACTGTCCAATAATATTCCACTCGGTGCACGTGTCCCATGTGTTTGAGACTGAAATCTTTTGGCCAACAGCGTCCCTTAGGGTTGTGCCTATGCACTGAGTGTCTTTGTGTCCCTCATCAAGGGCATGAAGGGTGGTGCCACTTCAATCACCACTTATTTCCTTCACCAATATAGAAACTAGGTGTTACAGGACCTCATAGTAGCAGGGAATGAAGGCCCCTCATGGAATATATAGGGACGACACATCTCAAAGAACCACAGTTACTATTAGGTAAGTAACTATTTCTTCTTCTTTAACTGCTTGTCTAAATTTATTCCACTCTTGATGACTCACAAGCAATGAGCTGATGTAAGGAAGTGGGTGCTCAGAGTCTACTTAAAGATTGAAATACAGCTCTGTCAAAAGAGTCATCATGTAGTTACTTCCCCTAGAAAATAGTGTCTCATGAATGTATAGACGGAACCCCAAATAGCTGACTTGCATATCTGTGAGATAGGTAAGTTTCTCAAGAGAGGTGCAGAAACTATCTGTGTCCTAATGGAGTGGGTCCTAATTTACACTGAAGGATCTATGCTAGCTAGAACATAACTAGTTTTCATGCAGCTAGACACCCATTCTGGAAGCCTCTGGGTAGAAATAGTTTGGCTTTTTGAGCTATCTGCAAACTGAACAAAGAGTTTTGAGGAGACTCTAAATGATTTGGTCTTATGTAGATAAAATGATAATGCACTAAGGATATCCAGAGTATGTAACCTAGATTCCCTTGGTTCCAGGAAGAAAACTGATAAATGGATCCTTTTATTCCAATGATAGCTAAGGCAACAATTTGATATTAAGAAACAGGCTTCTTCTACTGCTCTGAGAGAAAGAAGTGAGTTTACTTCTTGGTGTAACACTCTCTCATGAGAAGGGTCCCATCTGGGATGAGGGGTAGGGAGATGCAAAATTGTTGAGAATATCCCAGTGAGATTACTTCTAGAACCCAGTGATCTGTTGTCATCAAATTTTATGACTTCACCCCAAAATAAAGGCAGTTCCCAAATGGAGGGGAAGGGGAGTAACGGTAAAGATCCTTTAGACTGCTTGTAGAATGACTCAATTATCCCATTAATACAACTATCTCAAGATAATTACAGCACAGGATGAAGATGATGTAAAAGCTAAAGGTCACCCCATCCTCTGTTTCCTTGAAAGTTCTAAGGCTCTTTGGTGGAAAAAGGCATTTGGTGTCTGTCTTGCTTTTGTCTAGGAGCTGGTGTGTATACTCCAAGCAAATGAAGGGTGGCCAGGGACTCCTTCAATGAAAAGACCCTAATCAGTCTTTCCACTAAAGAGATTTGGGCTCTCAAAGTGAAATTCCTCCATCATCATCTTCACCCTCCTCCCTCACCTGAAGATGCTCTCCTCATGACAATGGAACTTGCCATGGATTGGGACATGGTGTCAGAGGCATCTAGAGTTGCCTGGAGGGATATTCTTGCTATCAATTGTCTCTCTGAAATCAAAGATTTAAATTTCTTCCTGTTCTCTTGATAAACTCTGAAAATTCACAGTAGTTCATAAAATTATAATATGCCAGTGAGGCCTGGCAGTTAATAATTTGAAATCACAGGCTGGTTGATGCATAGTTCCACTGAATAAATCAAGATGCTTTTCCTTTTATCTTCCACCATTATTTTTGGCTGTTTTGTGTTACTTTCTGTAGCCTTTGCCACTTACAGCAAGCCAGGTACTGGACGAGTATATAGATACTTTGAGTTGGTAGATGGTACATGGAACCTTTTATCCACCTTCTCAGAGATCAGCATCACTGTTGTTGGAGTCTGACAGATAAATTTTGTTGGCTCTAACAAAGCCTCATTTAAGGGTAAAGCCAGACAGCCAGACATGATAATGTGGAGCACTGTCCAAGAGCCTGTGGAAGCTCTCTTGAACCATCTCCACCAGGATTTCTAAAGAATCAACCATATGTCTGTGCAAGTCTGGAACTCTTGTAATCTTCCAAGTGAGATGTGTAGATGGAACTACTGCCTTGTCTAGGGACATTGATGAGATGGCAGCTGGCATGAGCTGTTCTTTTGTTTGAGGTTGCTCCTCGTTAGACAATTTCTCAGGTTGTTCAGACTGACCGATTGCAACATGAGACTCCCTAGTCCTCTGGGAGGGTGCACAGAAGGGTGGGTCCTCATCCTAGAAGGTGATACAGATGTAGTTTCTTTTGTGTGGTGTACACTCTATGGGTTTCAGTAGAGCCATGGCTGCATGCTTACCAGACCATTTTCCTATCCCTATATTCCCTAGATGAACAAGGTCTGTAAGATGCCCTTGACTCTGTTTCTGAGGGCACCTTTGGGGAATACACAAGTGATTCCTCTTTGCTTTGTTGAGAGTAAGTTTAAGAGAAAGAACACTTTTCCTCTAATGGAGGTGCTCTCCTAATGGGGATAGGTGGCACCACTCAATTAACTTTGACTAGCAACTAAGACTTGGTACTGCAGCAGCAGTAGGCAATGTGATAGAAAAATTCAACACCATAGAGAGCAGCAGAGACTATCCTTTTTTGTCTCCTGCCTCTCTCTCAGTACCAAGAACATTCTCAGTGTATTACAGTGGTGCCATAAACCTCCTTGTGTGAGTTGAGAGTACAATTGCAGATGGTGGCAAGGTAATCAGTACAGACACTGTTGGTGTCAAAGCAAGCAGTACTGTACAGCTCAATACCAAAGGAATTAGTGCTGAAAGAGATAGTCACAAAGTACCCAGTTGTGACACATTGTATCCCAAAACAGCATACTATAAACTTCTTATTCAACATTTCGTATGATTGTAATAATTCATATTAAGCATACCACGTAAGATACCTTATGGAAGGTAATAATCTGCTAAAACCCATTGTGCTGTCAAAATACGAATATTGCTAGTATGTACTGTGATGGGGTCAGGCCAGACGGCTATGCAAGAGTACTAAAAGGCCCGAGGCTCAGCAAAGCCCTATTCCCTGGGTGATTCAGCTGTGGCTGTTTAGCTAATTAGGCCACCTGGGGCCAATCAAGGAGCCCCGCCCCAAACAGTTAAAAGCCTGCAGTTCAGGCAGGCAGCTGTGGAGTGAGGAGTTTGGAGTAAGGAGGTGTGGAGTTTGGAGAATAGAGGTTGAAGTTTACAGATTGGAGTTTGCAGTTCGAAAACCTGCAGATTGGAGTTGGCAGTTTGGAACTGGCAGTCTGCAGTTTGCAGCCTACAATCTGCAGAAGCTTGGAGTTTCCACAGTTGCTGCCACAACACCTGAGGCAGAGGACCCAGCTGGAGAAGCAGGGAGCGGGCCACGGACTGACCCAAGGGAAGGTAGTAGGACTCAGGGGCAGAGCAGGCCTGTCTCCTCCCTACCCCACCGGCTCACCTTCCCCCAGCTGCACCACCGGCCGGGCCGGAAGAGCGCAGGACCCACGGGGGCGGAGTATATCTACCTTCCCCCCCCTTACCCTGTTACAGTACCAAGTTATAAGATTTTGCTGTTATTACAATGTTATACGCTTGTTAGTAAAAATTGAGGAGGCATCCCCGCACATGAGGGGCTTGGCAGACATCAGCCAACAAAAGAGATGTAAACAAAGGATTTGCAATACGACAGCTGCACAAGGCTATACAATACATATTGCTCAACTCTCTATGACTCACTCGTACGGAAGAGATTGAGCAGCCTTTTGGCTCAGCATGGCCCACCTGGACATACCTGGACTAGTGCATAGTGAACTCATGGAGAGAAAATATAAAAGAAGGAACAGAGACTGCATGCCTCTGTCCTTTCTCCTCCCCCATTCACAATGAAAACAATAGGAATGCTGGAACACTAAGAGACTGGACCCAGGCTTGAGAGAAGCCTGTATACTGAGACTGGAACATCCAAGTGGGGTGAAAAAACTGCTTAATTTAGATACTAGGTGTTAGAGGTTAAACTAAATCTTAAAGAACATAAGAACAGCCATACGGGGTCAGACCAATGATTCATCTAGCCCAGTATCCTGTATTGTGACAGTGGCAAATGACAGGTGCTTCAGAGAGAATGACTAGAACAGGTAACCATCAAGTGATCCATCCTGTCAGCCATTCCTAGCCGCTGGCAAACAGCAATTCTTGACTATGCTGGCTAATAGCCATTAAAAGATCAATCCTCCATGAACTTACCTAGTTCTTTTTTGAACCCCTTCACAATGCCCTCTGGCAAGGAGTTCCACAGGTTGACTGTGCATTTTGTGATAGAAATACTTCATTTCGTTAATTTTAAACTTGCTGCCTATTAATTTCATTTGGTGACCCCTAGTGTTTGTGTTATGAGAAAGAGAAAATAACACTTCCTTATTTACTTTCTCCACACCAGTCATGATTGTATAGACCTCTATCATATCCTCCCTTAGTCGTATCTTTTCCAAGTTGAAAAATCCAGTCTTATTAACCTCTCTCATATGGAAGCTCTTCCATACCCCTAATCATTTTAGTTGCCCTTTTCTGTACCTTTTCCAAATTCCAATACATCTTTTTTGAGATGGGGCGACCAGATCTGCATGCAGTATTCAAGATGTGGGTGTACCATTGATTTATAAAGAGGCAATACGATATTATAGTTTGCATGTTTATCTTTATTTCCTTTGGTACTTATCTCTAATTTCTTATGCCTGCCACTTATACTCACTTAAAGTCCACCTTTCTGTAGTTAATAAACCTGTTTTATATTCTGAACTAAAACAGTATGTTTCAGCGAAGTGTCCAAACTGCCACTCAGTTAACAAAAGCTGGTGTGACTTTTCTACACTGAGGAAGGCGCGAACCGGGTGATAAACTTACTGGTCAGACTTCTGACCAGGGCAGGACAGAGCATCTTCAGGATGCAGGGCAGAGAATTGAAGCAGATTAGCTGGGGCCTTTCTCGGTGAGATTCATGAGTTGCTCTGAGAGCATTCATGCAATCTAGCTGTGCCTAGGGTTCCACCTACTGCTGGGCTGAATGATAACAGCAACTGGAGGATTTTGCTACTTGTCACTAGCAAAGTAGTGTGGGAGAGAACCCAGTCTAGGGAGTTAAGGGGGTACAGAGATTTCCCAGTCCCAGCTGGCACTCCAGAGAATCAATCACACCAGTGTTAAGGCAGATATTGATAACATGGTTTATTGCTGGAGGCAGTTAGTTTTGATTCTCAAGATGATGCTGAAGACGCTCTACTGTACTCCTCTCAGAATCAGTGGTACCCAATTTGGGCCATCAAGTCCCCTTTATGTGTGATTTCAACCTCTTTTTGCTGGGAATTCCTGAAGGGAGTGCTTCCCAGACAATCTAGCATTGTTATCTCAGTCCACTGCCACAGCAGTCTTAGCAGACAAGAGCTTGTCGATCCGAAGCTTATTGGGGCACTTCTGGAGCAAGGTGTAGTTTGGTCAGGCGGGGGTGGGGGAAGGCTGTTTACCCTTCTTAACCTGGAGGTGGGCTACACTGAGCAGTTTAAACAGAAAATTGTTCAGGCATGCTTCACTTGCCTTTTTAGTTCTTTTGGAAAAGGACTCATAAACTGAACATTTATCAGGAATATATCCCACCCCTAAACAAAAAAGGCATTGAGTATGGCTATCATTGAGAGGCATGGGCACTTCACAGGAGGGTCAGTTCTTAAAACCTGGCGACTTAGAATTGGCCATAACAAAGTCCTGGTATTAGGGAAAAAAATTCCCTTGAAAATTAAAGCAGAATTGGATAAGGTACCAAAAATTATCACAGGTAAACCTACCCTAACTATTCTAATCCTAATTTATACTAATATAGACAAAAATATTTCCATACAGATTAGAAAGTACATTGAGAGATGGACAGTGTCGAGTTCCATCTTGAAGCCATGGGCAGTAAGAAGGAACACAGAGGCAGTTGAGGCAACATCATCTTTTATGCCCTTGGTAAAGGACACAAGGACCCCAAAAGACACTGCTTATCAAAAGATTCCATTCTTGAGTGCACATATGCACCAAGAGTGGAATATATATGACAAGCACCTAAATAACTTTAATTACAACCGGACCATTAGCAAATACCCAATGTTGATATATATGCACAAATTAAGTGCATAATGTATTATGTGTTTGTTATGGAAGTATGAGAAAGTTTCTTTTTCTTCATTTGTCTTGTTGAAAACAGAAAGAGTTCAGATTTTTGTAGTTTTTTAGTCCTCAATCATAATATCATCCCCTCCTCACGGGATGTGATTGTTTTCTCTTTGTGTGATACTTCTCCTCCTCCCTTTTATATATATGAAATCCTTTTGCAGGCATTCTGCACTTCTGTCAGCATCCAAATATACAATGCTATTGCTTAAAAATATACTCCTTCTATGGTGTATGTTTCTGAAATAGCACCAGAAGCTCAAACATTTTCAATTTAAAAAACAAAACAAAGCTTCACAAGAGGCAATGGAACTTGTTCAAGAGACCATATCTCAGATTTGCTTAATCTAAAGTTATGCACTCATGGTCTAAAATGTGCTACATTACAGTAGAGCAAAATATTTGAACTTTGCTGTTCTAATACAACACAACAGATTTTGCTGCTGTAAAATCAGCTGTGTGCATGTGCTTTGCACAGAAAAGAAAACTGTCGAACTGGATTTCTCACACACCTTGTATAATCCAGAAAAAATGTGCTCTATATACTTATATTTGCTTTAATATACTTACATACTTACAAAATAAATGATCACTGAAATAAGGTATCTGATTCACTGATGAAAATTGGGACTGCACAGACTGTGGTTTTACCATTCTTCAAATTATTATGCCCACAATAAGGCAAAAAGTGACATTTAAATTTACACTAAGCCACTACACAGCACTCTGTCAGTGGAGAGGAACCTTAAAGTGGATTTAAATATGGCATTAATATGAATCATAAATAGTCTATGGGTGAAATCTTGGCTCCACTGAAGCAAAGAGAGTTTTCCACTGACTTCAATGGACCCAGGATTTCACCCTGGAAGTGTAAGTTCTTCATCATTATTAAGATATTGTTATCTGCTACACAGTTAAAATAGGAAAGAAACGCATTTTATACATCAGCAACATATGGCAAGGTATGCAGTTACACTGGCAATAGTGGTCTCGCACAGTTGAAGTTATAACTGCAATCTTGCAATGAATTATTATGAACAGAGATAAGTAAATCTAGGCTACACATTCATTAGTAAGAAAAGTGTGGGTAATATCACTTATTTGCCATTAAATACAGTAGATATATTTGATGCTGCAGACTGAAAGGAGTCTTTATAGGTAGCTAACATGAAGATATCAGGAGACCCAATATATTTTTCACTTGTTCCTGATTTTTAAACCAATACCTCAATTTGCTTTTAAAAAAATCACCTTGTCATATGTAATATAGTAGTGCCCTCATTCATAATATGATTTAACAGATGCAAAAACTTAGTAAGTAATAATTATTCCACTATGAGTATTATTCACTTTTACATTTATACAGAGCCCTTTATCCATAAAAATCATAACACTTTACAGATTGTTCAATACAGTATGTATGTGATAGTAATTGTTCTACCACTCATTGAATGAAGTCACCTCTGCTTGAAATGTGGATGCCATTCTGAGTCAGCCGAAGTGGAATTTAGGGAGGCAGAAAGTCATAACTCAGTTTGGAATGTGGCCAGCATAGGGATAACATGCCAACTCTTGCCAAAAGTGCCATTTAATCTCAAATTATCATAAACTGTCAGGATCCAATATTTATGTTTCACCCAAAAGATGGTGCTCCCAGCAATGTAGTCGTCCGTAGGAGACTATTCATTGATGATAAAATTAGCTAGAAGAGGAATTAGTCTAACACGGATATCACAAGTAAGTCCCCACAGCCATCTTTAAAAGCTTTATCTCTATTGAAACAACTATTTGAACATTGCCAACCCCGTGCTATTTGCCTCCTGGGTGCCTCAACTATGTTAGATGATCGAACAATATTGTGTATGTACTGTTGGCTCAAACAATGGAGAGTTAGAGTCATAAAACCACATAATGAAACATTTCCTTCCTCATTAAAGTGGACTAAGTTTTCATTCAAGAAAAACAAATGCTGCGTCTTCCCTCCTCAACAATCAATGCAAACTCCTGCCTGGAGTCAGCTGGCAGCAACTCCTTAAATTTCACCATAGCCTACCAGTAGTTAAAAATGTAACAGCTAAGGATAGCCTGAAGGTTGGCTATGCAAAGCTGGAGGCCTCTGGTAGAGTGCACCTTTCTACTGAAGAGATCCAGGTTCTTCACATCCTTGGACTTGGGCGTTGGTGCTTGCAGTCCCTGCCTCTTTTTATCACTTGCTGCAGTCACCACCGGAGACCCTGGCTACAGCTACATAAAGAGATATTCATGTCCAGAGCATGGGGCAAAGTATATGCAGTTTAATTCCTTAGTCATTGTAGACAGATGCAGGAGTCTGCCACAGTGTCTTAGTGGTGGCTTGAATTGTTTTAATTAAAGTAAGGGCCACCCAAGAGGGGCCTTCCAGAGTCAGAATATCAACCATCAGGTCTTCCAACTCCCACACTGCCTCAGCTTGGAGGCCTAGGGTCTTTGCCACCTGTCTGAGCTGCTGCGGGTGGGCTCTATTATCCACTGGGAGGGGAAGTAGCTAACAGTCCCTGCTACTGCCTTGTCCAGGGAAAATGATGAGGATACCCTGGGGAGGGGTGAATCTTCTTGCCCTGAAGGGCCCTGTGGTTCCCCTGGAGCCTCACTCTCAGTATTGTGGACCTCTTAAGCACTGGGTTCCACGCCAGGATCTACTCTCCCTTTGGTGCCGCAGTCATCCCCCCTCTCAGCTCCATGGGGACACAGCCATGGTGATGAAAGCCTCAAGCACCATGCATGGGAGGCAATGGAGTATGACCTCCTGGATGAGGACCCCTGGGCCTGATGATAAGCCCTATGTGTCCAAAATGGCCATTGTGGTGGCACCTGCCACTGAGCCTTCCATGATCCCATAGGAGGGTTTAGCCCTTGCTCCCGCCTCTGGTCAGGCCTCTGCAATCGGTGCCGGCTATGCCTTAACACATAGGACTCTGCCTCTGAGCCAGATGTCAATGACTCAGATCGTGAAGACCATGGTGGAGTTGAGTGGGACTGGTCTGGGGAGTGGTGCAGAGGTGAGGGCGACCGGTGCTGTGTAATAGCAGGCTTGCCTCTAGACGGCACCACGATGGACTCTGTGGTGCCAGAGGCTTTGCTTCCTGCTCCTCCCTTTTGGTAGAAGGCAACTGAGGTGTCATAGCTATTAATCCTGCACAGCCTCAGTGTCTGGGGTCGAAGGTGACTGCAACTCCCACACATGGCTATCCCTATCGGATGAATCCAATGGCACCGAACTTGATGGGTCCTCTTGTGTAGCTGATGTCGACAATGTTCGTCCTGGTGGAGAGGGAGCCGGATGTCCTGGCGTGGGATGCACCCAGATCTTCCCTTTCCTTGAGGACTTCATTGTCAGAAAGTGCCCCCTGTCTGACTCCTGCTTCTAATGAGGTATTGGAGAATCGGAGTGGTGCCAGATCTTCAGTGCTGGAGAATGCCAGTGCGTGGGCTCTCAGTGCTGAGTCCTTCTTCAGCGCCAAAGCTTCTCTTATGGAGGCCAGTGCACTCTGCACCAATGTGCTGAGTGCCAAGTTGGAACTCGGATGGCGATGGACTGCTGCCTCCATAAGGAGGTGTTCAAGTCTGACACTCTGGTCCTTTTTTGTCTTGCAGATCTTACACCTATCTGTTTGATGTATTTCTCTCAGGCACTTTAGATAGGATTCATGCAGGTCTCCTCTCGGCATTGGTTTGTTGCAGGTCCTGCACGGTTTAAATCCTTGGGACTGAGGCATGGCCCGGTCCTGGGGAGAAGACTGGGGCAAAAACCCCTCAAATGAAACTTAACTACAACTAATGACTACTAATAACTATTTACATTTTTTCTTATCTTCGCTGCTAAAGGAATACTTGCTAGACAGGGAGGCAGGAAGCTCCAATGACTGTCGTAGGTGGTAAGAAGGAACTGAGTAGGCGGCAGGTTGGCAAGACCTTATGTACAGAGCCATAGACGCATCACTCCAGGGGGCGCCTGCACTGACCTGAAGGGTACTGCTAGGAGAAAAACCTTCCGATGACTGTGCACGTGGCATGCACACATCTAATTGGAATCAACTTGAGCCAGCACTCGAAGAAGAACTTGTGCATACTCTTGCGAGCTTATTGACTTTATCTTAGTTTTTTAAGTTTAGGGAAACACAAAATCCGATAAAGAACTACATAGACCAGTGGTGTCTAAACTTTTCAGCCTGAGGGCCACATATATTATTTCAAAAAGATCAAGGAACAACAATCAAAAAACTGCCAACTTTAGGAGTTTAGAAATTATTTATGCCCCTCAACAAGGTTGGTTAAATTAAGAGTCTTAAAAATAATAAGATTTTGGGGGGATTTTTTTGATTTTTATATACTTTTATTTCTTTTTTTTAACCTTTATGTTATATTCCAGCCATATTTTCACACTTTCTTCTACAACCAAATGGACTTGAAACTTTTTAAAAAAGAAAGTAAGGTGAGCTTCCCATATATTTAAATGACTTGAGATAAGGCTGTAAGAAAAACTCCAAGTATCACAAGACTTGTGTGATGAAGTGGGAATTTTTTGTAATATGTTTATGAATCCTATGCGTGCCTCAGTTTCCCCACTACATTTTGCATTCTAACCCAGTGGGGGAAACAGCTTTAAGGTTGCTTTCAGGGCAGGCCAAGAGAGAGAGGTGTTCGTGTGTCACCTAGCTGACTAAGTGGACTGAATGGGTCATTAAAAAGGACTGGTTGAGGCTGCCCCATATCAATGGAAAATATGAGAAGAGAATGTAAAGCTCAATCACCAGGACACTGACACCTAGAAACCAATTACCCGGAGGGAAGAGGATTTCCCCGCTTCTCAGGAGGGAAGCAGAGCCGAGACCGCAGCTAGAGAACAAAGGACTGAGAGATGTGAGGTGAGGGGATAAGAGTTGGCTTCTGAAAAATGCTGGGGGCTCTCTCACTGGGAACTGACAAAGGGAGGAAATCAGAGAGACAGGCTGAGAGCCTGAAAATGGAGTTCACTGCAGCTTGGCTGGTGGACTGCTCTGGAAAGACCAGAATGGATTATGCTTAACTTCAATTCTCTATACTAACTGCAGGACTTTCTATGCTGTGGTCCAGTTTATTAATAAACCAGACTGTTTTGAAAATGCTGCTTGAGTGTCACTATAAATACTTAGTGAGGTGCATTTAATCCCTGAAGAGCCTACAAGCCTCAACCAGGAGTCTATCTCAGTTGGACTTGCTGAACAGAACTCACAGTGTGAAGCAGAGGTTCATTCTCAGGAGGCATTAAGTCCGCATGAGTTCCCTGAAGGAACAGTGAGAAACTATATCTTCAAGAGCAAGAGCAAGAGCAAGCAATGCCCAGTAAAAATGACTAAAATTTACTTGCTTCCATTGCCAAAATCCAGTTTGTAAGATACACAGAATATGTCTATAGGCAAAGAAAAACCCCTGGCTGGCCCATGGCAGCCAACTCAGGCTCACAGGGCTTGGGCTATGGGGCAGTTTCACTGCTGTGTAGACTTCTGGGCTTGGGCTGGAGCCCAGGCTCTAGGATCCTCTCACTCCGCAAGGTCCTAGAGCCTGGGCTTCAGCACAAGCCTGCAAATCTACACAGCACTGAAACAGCCCTGCAGCCCAAGTCCCACAAGCCCGAGTTGACTAGCATAGACCGCAAGTTTTTCTTTGTTGTGTAGACATACCCATAATTAAAAAATTCACTGCTCTTTCTCATCTGTCTTGGTACTGACTTCCGGTATGTTCTTGTATCCCTGAGATTAGAGGAGTAGTGAAATTTTCCTTCACCTCAACAACTTCCTATCTCTTTTCTCTTTCCCATTTATCATCAAAATCTCTGAGCACATCTATATTTGTGGCTCAGATTTCCTGTCTACCAAATATCTCTTTGAGTCTCCTCAAATGAGACCTCTCCCACTACAATTCATTCTCACCAAGGTCACTAATGACCTTCTCCTAGCTAAATCAGAGGCATACTCCTATAAATGTATCCTCCTTGATTCATCTTTTGCTTTCTCCACTCTCTTGGCTTCCATAAATTTGTTTCTTTATGGTTATTGTGAAGCTTCATTACCAGCTCCTTCATCATGACCTTTGATGACTCCTCATCTTCACCTGTCTCACTCTTGGTTGGTAAAACTGAATGTTTTGTCTGTACTTCTTCTTTAGGTAACATGTTCTGTCCCCGTGGTATCAGATACTATTTTTATGCCATTGACCAACCTATCTAATTCTCAACCACCACCATTACCCCTTTCTCTAGATGTTCTGCCTCATTCTCAGTCTTATCAAAGCTGAACTCAATCTTCCTCCTAATCCTTCTTCAACACATTCCCTATAACCATTGAGAACACCACTACCTTTGTGTTTCCCAGAGTTGTAACCTTAGTGTCATTGTTGACCTTTGTCTGTACTGATGAGTCTCTCTCTTTAATATCACCAAAAATACACCCTTTCCTCATTTCCATCCCCACTACTAATAGTCTTACCATGGTTTGATTAATTCTCTTGCACGGATTACCACATGTTCTCCTTCCAGCCTGTCAAAATACCACTGCTAAAGTCATTTTCCCCTCCACCACTAATAAGAAATCATCCTTTTCATTTAACTCCTTTAGTAGCTTCCAGTCTCTTACTCTATCAAATTAAAGTTCTCTGTCCTCACCATCAAAGATGTACACAATCTTGCTCATGCCTACCTCTCTGTTGTGATTTCCTTCTATTCTTCTCATTCCTGTGCTACTCTCATTCGTCTCCTCTAGGCTTCCAGCTGCCTTTATACTTGGAACACTTTCCCACAATCTTTCCATGAAACATCCTCTCATTTCTTCCTCAAATTCTTCCAGAGAACCCATTCTTCATGAATCTTTCCTTTCATGTTCCCTTCACAAATAATTTCCAAACTCCCTGAACTGCTGCCCATTCTCTAGTCTTGATCAGACTGTAAGCATTCTGGGGTAGGAAACATGTTTTATACTGTTTGTAAAGCAGTGTATAAATTTCACAATGATGAATGAAAGACTAGAAATGAAGAAATAAGTCAGTCAAACTACACATTTAAAATTAAAGGCTAAGCAACACAGTGTATTACATCACGTATCACAGAGAGCCTGATTTTCAAACATGGGTACCTTAACAGGATGTCAAAATTTTGCATGTAGATATGAAGATCATCACTTAGGTGCAAGTAAATGGTCCTCGATATATCTAAGTGTGGATAAAAAACAGCCATTGACAGATGTAGACATCTTATTAAGGCACTCAAGTTTGAAAATTGTGCTTCCCATATACAGTACTGCAAGTAACATGAAGATACTTGTTGTAATTTCAATCAGTAGAGAGAGTTCAGTCACAGTTGGCATTTTTCCAAGTAATTCTGAGCCGTTCATCTTTTTTTTATTTAGAATTATGAGATCATTAACACTAATTAACATGCAGTTCTCATTACCAGCTTTAAGAAAACACTAAGATGTCTGAAGGATACCTGAAGAGATTTTGGGATTGCTTTTAGTGTTCTGGACTAACAAATATGTATCTTTTCTTAATAACTTTTCCTGAAAATGCTGGCTGCAACTAGAGTACATAAAAATAAACCATAAGGAAAACTTGATTTGTATACCCATATACTTGGGACTGTGTTTTGCAGATGTTTTCTGGTTACCATAGTAGCTTCTGAATTTTCTCTGTAAATGTGAAGTTGGTAACCTAGTTTAAAAAAATGAATACTAAGTCACTTCCCTTTCTTTTTCCCTTCCCTCAGTAAGCTCTTCCTCCTCAGAAATTTAATTCTGACAGTCAGGTAAAAACCCCTCCAGTATTTTTCCTTACATAATAAAACCTGCCCAAATATTTTGCTTTTCAGGTGCCAAAAAACTAGAAACCTTATTTGCCATTATTACGAAGTCTGATCCTTCTATGTTTTTCAATGTTCTAACAAATTTGAGAACAAGGTTATCCTCACTGCTGTAGGCGAGAGCATCAGCTTTTTGAATTATCACATTGTGGATTTAAGAGTTCCTTTCTAAGTCTATGGGAGTCTACATATCAGTCAATGGGAGTTGACAGCTACCTTGTGTTTTTTTTCATATATTCAAAAGGTTTCCTAATGTGAAACATGTTCTCACTATTTTTCTCCTCACTAACTTACTATCTATCTTTTGGACCTTCTAAGATGTGTTTTCAGAACAGAATCCTTAAATAAATTTCAAATTTCTAAGAAGTATATAGCTGTTAAGCATGTTGCAAGGGAGTAAAGAAGCCATCTCATAATTCCAGGAGTTGACAATGCCCTGCTGCTATAATGTACCTTTTATGTCTACAATTCACTTTCAACTACTGACTATGAGAGAAAACTGAAGGTTTATGAGCTTAGAATGGCCACAATAGATACACAAATACTTTATGTTACGTGAATATTGTGAAATCAATTAAAGCAACCTCATCTTAGCATATGTACTAATGTTCATTTTAAACATACAGTGTACCACTGTTTGTTTTTTCCCATGTACTACACACCACACATGCATATTATTTGGGGGAAAAAAATATAGGGACTGTTAGCTGTTACTGTAACCACTTCAAATGCAAGCCAGTATGTCTGGAAGAAGTTTTAATAATGCCATATAAATGATGATTGTTCTGATCTTTTTATGTGCATACATGTGGGACGCACATAATATCCAAAAGTCAGTCTATGTGCTTTTATTTGAAAAGGCTGCATTTATGTTTTAATTGCAATGATAAATTATTACATTGCTGACAACTAATCAGAGTCACATATTTACCGGACCGCAAGATACCAAATGCACAGAGAAAGACGGTATTATGGTATTTCTGAAACAGTGAAACAAACAAATATTCTTTAGAAAAACAAAGTACAAACATTTGAAAGCTTTTCACAAAGTGAAAAACATAAGTGCACAAAATGGAAACACTTATTCCATTTTCACAATGGATATCTGTTCAAAAAGAAGCAACCCTTTCATTTCATCCCCTTGCACTGGTTAAACAGTTATGTGAGAATGTTTATAACTATTTTAACTCTGGTGATCCAAGACAAAATTTGTATCTGTATACTTGATTCTCACCTCTGCAATCATCCTATTAGTGTCTCCCAAAAAAAGAAGGTTCAGTGCATCCTCCTCATTGGTTGCTTGCTGAAGGGAGAGGTTTTTCAGATGAATATTCTGATCAGGATCTTCCATTATTGTCACTTTTCTACAATAAAAGCACAGAGTAAGAGAATACCAAAGATGCTTCCAAGTGATCCTTGTTCTAATATTTTAATTAAGATTTCATACAAAATAGTGGGTATTTGAACAGGCCTGGCACAGTAAAAATAAGCACAGAAGGTTTGAAGTATTAAAACAAGACCAATATTACAATAAATACCAAATAAGTACCTTTGATTCCCTGCCACCTCCTGACTTCTCATCCCTATTTTCAATGCTTTGATCTCCTTTAGTTCATTCCTCTCACCAATCAAATATGTTTATCTCGAAACAAAACAAAATCTTTTAATCCCAATTATCTCTACGATGACTGTCATATTGACTTTCTTCCCCTTATTTTCAAAGCCACTGAATGCATCTTCTCTTTCTTACTCATACTAGAACCCTTCCATCCTCTCTTCTTTGCCCCCTCTCCCCTCACTCTCTTCTTCACTGGACACAGTTCTTATTAAAGTATTTAAAAAATATTCTGTGGCAAAGTCTCAGAGCCTCTTATTCTATCTTCATTCTCCTGGATCTCTTTGCTGCTTTTGTCACAGTAGTATTCTCTGTCTCAACATCTTGTCCTTCCACAGCTTTTGTAACTCAGTCTTCTTCTGGTTTCTGATAATTTCTTCAGTATTTCTTTGTATGGCTCCTCTTCCACCCCTCTTAGTAAGGATCCCAACAGAATTCCATCCTTGCCTCCTCTTCTAACTTTGCTCCCTTGGGGTGATCCTTTTACAATTTGCTCACATGGCATCATTTATGATATTTAGGTTGATGATTAACAAATCTATAATTACATTCCTGATCTTTCCCTATCCATCTGACCTCATATCTCAGCCTGTCCCTCTGACATTTCCTCCTGGATGTCTTGGCATCCATTTAAACCAACAAGAAGTCCACAGTGAACTTTTGTTCTTACCTTCAAATTTCTCACCACTATATCCCCTCTCATTAGCCTGGGATTTGAGATGCCCAGAAGAAAACCCAGATTATGGCAAAGACACAATAAGCACATGATTAAATCCCGGGCTCCCAGAGTTATTGATAGTATCAGGCTATCAGCTTTCATTTTTAAACACATATAATTTTAGCCTTCTTAGTAATGGAGAAAAGCTTAAAAGCTTGACTTAGAATGTTAACAATGCATGATGTTTGCCTAAAACTGCAGACAGAGTCCAGAAAAGTATGGAGCAGCAAGCAGAAGTGCCAAGGAGGAAGCTACCTATCCGATACCCACCACCACAGCAGCATAGGCCCCTGCTGCTCTGGGGAAGGGAGGCCATAGCCTGTTGAGATGGGAACAGTGCTTGGATGTCCCACCAGGCTCTGCACAATTGGCTTCCCTTCAGGGGGACTCAGATACCCCTTTGGGACATGCTCCTTTTCCCTTGCCTTTTGGTTCCACGGGTGAGATTACGGAAAAAAAGTGGTGAAACTCTCCCAAGTGCCATCCATTTGTGCCCTCAAACTATGACGTAGTTTGTGCAGATCTTCATAATACAATCATTTCTCTTTTTCTCACTCTTTTATTTTTAGTATGCTTTGATTAGCTATTAAATAATGAATTTAAATTCTCATCATTGGGCATCTGAGTCACCATCCCAGAGAAACAAATGGATCAGTTAATGCTTCTCAGAGCTGTTGTTTCAGAGTGTCGACATCACTACATTGGTTACGCTCAGAGCACATTTTAAAGATTTTCTTCATAAATATAATGCTGAGAGATATAGGGCTTTTCTACACTAACATCTAGTTCATGGCTAATTGTGGAGTGAATCTACTCTGCACTAGCCTGCTGCACACTGTGTGGACCCTGCTGATACTCATTAACAATTCGTTAGCATGCTTTGATCTAGTCCCGTTTCAAAGCGGACTGTGTGTAGACAAGCCCTTACTTATATTTTTAAATGAAAACTGAGATTATACAGAAAAAAATGTTAGAACCTAAAATTAAAAAGAGTGCTAGGTCATTGACCTGGCCAAATTGGAACCCTATCATTGATCCACACTTCAACATCAAAAATTGTCCAAAATTGCTGCTCCATCCTCCATAGCATTTCTGAGATCCAATCTTTTCTTTCCATCAACATAGCTAAAACATGTCCATTGTCCTTATTGCCAGTCTTGATTTCTATTACTTCCCCCTCTTTGCCTTCACTGACATCTACACTGTCCTTTCATCAATCTAACATAACACAACTACTAAGGTCAATGTCCTTTCCCATCTTTCTGATCCTGTTCCCTCTCCCCCCACCCAACATCCTCCAACTCCTTTTCCATAACATCAATATCAATCTCTTGCCCTCTACTTCCATGTTCTTCAGAACTCTCAGTCAGAAAGAGCAGATACATAAAGACAATCAGTCACTCCTTACATTATGCACTCTACCAATGATACTTGCCTTGACCTCCTACTTATTCATTTCTCCCACAACTATTTCCATGCTTTATTACACACTTCCCCCAACACATGGAATACTACACTTTCAAATTGACCCATAAACCCTTTCTTTTTTTCAAATTTCTTCAAAATCCACATTTCCCTTGATTTCTATAAGAAAATGACCAATTAATAATGGCTGGATTGAAATGAAATCACATATAGTCATGGTATACTTCAGAAAAAACACAGAAACAAAAATGTATGTAAAATTGTACATATTTTAATTATATTCTTCTTCACAAACTTCATAAGTTTTTTGTCATCTTAGACAGTTCTCTCAATCCCTAAGCAAGGAACCAATGTCTCATGTCAATCAAATGACCACTGCCCAGGATGACACAACATCCTTAGTGGGCTCAGATGGAAACTATGTCCAGCCCTTTTTAGCCCTCCACTTACCAAAATAAATAAAAAACATATTTATGTATAGTAGTAGAGGAATGGTTAGATGGTTAATGCCTCACCTAAAAATATTAGCAGACTTTGTTGTTGATTGTTTAGTAGGATTAAGAAGGATGTCAGGACAGTGTGGTCCATAAATCTCACACTGACCAAGTCATTCCACAAATAACTGTCTGTAGCACCTACATGATATGTATTGATTACACTGGACAACAAAGATTTTGCTTCCTGAATACTTTTGGGTGTATCTTATGGATTTTGGGCTGCTGATTACGAAAATCACCATGAAATTTCCTTATCATGTACCGTTTTTTGAAATCGCCTATATTTGTTATTTCAATTCATAATTTAAATCATTAAAATGTTGCCCACAATGTAAGCTGAAAAGTTTTCTATCTTGTGTCCAAGCATGCCTGAGCATGCAGTGACACTGCACCTAGTGCAGGCCACACAACATGCAGTGGGAATGCTGAGGCTTAGGCAGGGAGGATGCTGGCAGGACAGGTTTTAGAAAGGCTATAAAAGCATTTCGCGCACACCGTTCCACACATTGCGTTTATATCAGTTTGCATTCATGTTGATGCGCATGCTCTATGCGCATAGCATATTGTGTGTACTCACAATAATAAAGCAATTGTATTTTCAGGAGGATTCGTGATAGCAAAATGTCTCACCAATGTTGCAACAGCCGCGATACGTTCTGTTACATTTGTGGCAAATACCGTATATGCTTAAACCTCAAAGACGGAGCATGACTGCACGTATTAAGAAAGCGTATGAGCTCTACTTTGGCTATAAAATTGGTGATCAGGACAAAGCCTGGGCTCCTCACATTTGTTGCGCAACATGCGCTGTTGATCTTAGAACTTGGCTCAGAGGTACTTGGAAGTCAATGGTGTTCGCTGTCCCGATATGGCAAGAGCAGAAGGATCATGTGACAGACTGTTACTTCTGTCTGACCAATGTGTCTGGTTCTCTTCTAAAAACAAAAAATCCACTGAAAACCTCTACCTCCCTTCAGTCATGAGACCTGTGCTGCATGACGACAGTCTTCCAGTACTGAAGCCACCAGAAACATGGAGCCTAGAGGAGGCAGACGAAGATGTCATGATGCATGAGCCAGGAATGGAAAATGACACTGATCCAGATTTTGAACCATTTATGTCAAGTGAGTCTCATCTGATAACTCAATCTGAGGTAAATGACCTGGTTAGGAACTTGGGTTTGTCAAAGGCAAAAGCAGAATTACTGGGTTCAAGAGTCCAAGGATGGGGTCTGCTGTCACCAGGCACAAACATTTCTGTCTTTCGCAGCTGCCAAGAAGTTTTGACACAATTCTTTGGTCAGGTTGATAATCTGTGTTTCTGCACTGACATTGATGGGCTGTTCACGGCTTTGGGTTGCCAGCAAGACCCACAACAATGGCGTCTTTTTATTGATTCATCAGTGTTAAGCCTGAAAGCTGTGTTGTTACACAGCGGCAATGTTCACCCTTCAATACCAATCGGCTATCCAGTACACATGAAAGACACCTACAGAAATATGGAAGTTTTGTTGAAACACATACAGTATAGCTACTACAACTGAAGCATCTGTGGTGATGCGAAAGTAGTTGAGCTGCTAATAGGAATGCAGCTCGGATACACCAGGTACTGTTGTTTCATTTGTGAATGGGACAGTCGTGCTAAAGAGTCTTATTACATTAAAAAGGACTGACCACTCCGTAAGCAGTTGGTTCCAGGGCAGAAAAGTGTGGCACATAAACCACTTCTACACTCAAAGATATTTTTGCCTCCTCTTCACATAAAACTCGGACTGATGAAAAATTTTGTGAAAGCGATGAACAAGGAAGGTGAAGGATTTCAATATTTGAGACAGATGTTTCCCAGAATAACTGATGCCAAGATTAAGGAAGGCATTTTTGTTGGTCCACAAATCAAACAGGTCATCAATGACAGGCAGTTTGAAGAACTTCTAGTAGGGCCAAAGAAAATCGCATGGAAGGCATTCAAGGATGTTGTTGAAAATTTTCTTGGCAACTAGAGCACCAAACTACGTGCAGCTGGTTGACAACATGCTTCAAGCATACAAAACCACAAAGTGCAACATGTCACTAAAGATTCATTTTCTGCATTCGCATTTAGACTTCTTCCCTGCAAATCTTGGTGCAGTCAGTGACGAGCATGGTGAAAGGTTTCACCAGGACATTGCGATCATGGAAAAATGGTATCAGGGCAACTGGAATCCATCAATGCTGGCCGATTGTTGTTGGACACTTAAACGGGAAGCCTCAGACAATGAGTACAAACAAAAACCATCAACAAAACATTTTTAGCTCAGTTGAACTATTGCAAAGCATCAGCACTGTTATGCGATTAAATGCATCATATTCAATAAAAGTCAATTTCTTGTTTCTCCAAATTCCTATGTGATACAAGTAGTCTGAAATTATATTTGTGTTCAGCTTCAAGTGGTCTAGCATAATCAAAAAAAATTTCTGAGGAAGCAACGCTTTCAAAAAAAATTTGTTGTCCAGTGTTACCTGCTTACATGGATATACCTAGTTTCTATCTCTTTTTAAAATGTTCTTATTCATATATCAAGTGCTATTATTATTGCATATCTTCTCACAGAAAAGGAATATATAAAAGTGGTAATAATCATGGAAGATTTTGTTTGTTTGGTTTTTGTGGGAGTGGGACAAGAGGATTGTCAGAAAAACTTGCAGGTGTTTGTTAAATTAATTTTCATGAGTAATTACTTTGGGATCTTTCAACCATTATCATCACTATTTAAGCACAATGTGCAAGGTGTGGTACAACCATGCTGAGTAGGAACAGGTAGGGGATATTTCAGAACCAACACATCTGTAGCCAACAAGTCCCTACTAATTCAGCATTTGCCAAGATTATTCCTCTTTTCTACCCCTTTCAAATAGTACCAGCAATGAAAGAAAAATGAGGTCTTCCTTTGATGAAAAACACAATCAGGATATATTTATTTATTTTCATCAAAGCTTGTTATGCTGTTAATTGCTCTTCTTAACTCTTTTCAAGTTTGGAAAAAAGGAAGTGAGGTATGAGGAGTGAAGAAGAGGCAAAACTTCTGAGACAGAACACTTACTTACTGTCAGTGAAATCTCTTTCACTTCTCCAAATGCTCCTTCAATATGGATAGGATGTTTTTTTTCTTCTGAAGTAATCAAGAGAAAAAATTGGCTGGAATAAACCCTAGGACACCTATGAGCTATGACACTGTATAATACCGAAAATGGAGTCCTTCTGCCAATTTCAGTGGATTTTGGATCAGGCCCATATTGATCTCCTACTAGTTGTAAGGTAACGTAATTCAAGTAGTTCTAGAAGGATATAAGGGCAAGAAATATATCCTGAGACAGTTATTGCAAAAAGAAAAGAGGTTCCCATAACAAGAGTTATTTTCCCTCCCCTCAGGCTTTTTCTATATAGATAATAAGTTTAGGGCAAATTAATCACAGTATTGATCAGAGTACATGGGGCGGGAGGAAGGCTAGACAGAAGCAAACAGAGCCTCCTCTTACCCTGTGCACACCCACACAGCAGCTGGGCAGAATTCCAGCCCAGCATTCCCTTGAGAAATAGACTAGGAAAACACCTTACCTTCTGATGCTCAATTTTTCCAAGGGGGTGTAGTTTATTAGTTGGAAGGCATAATAAAACCCATGCCCTAGCATAAAATGCAGCTAGAAGCACATGTAAAAAGGGGACACAAGCTGCTTATTTTTGAAGCAGTAATAGCTGTACTCCAGAGTGCACAGTGCAACCCTCTCCCAACCCTAGCCCTCCTGTCCTACCTCATCTAGATGTCTAGGACCCTGAACAGAGCCATTATCTTATGATGACCATATTAACCCCACACTGGTGAAGCAGGGGTTAAAGAGAAGTTTTTGGCCCTCGAGGCCATGCCAACTCACCCCTTCTGGGCATGCTCCCATTGGAGGGAGCATTCAAAAGGGAGCAGGTCAAGTCAGACTGGGTTGACTGAGGAGAACAGCGATTGTGTGCAGCAGCATCCTGCTGGGAAGCTGCTAGGACTCCAAGCCGCCAGGGTTGAGCCTCCTAGCTGTACTATGGGAAGCCAGTCAACTGCAGGAACTGAAAAGGGTGATATGCTCTTGTCTGCAGAGAAGCTGCCAGAGATAAAGCAGAAGGGACACGAGAGGGACCTCATGTTCATCAGGGGCCTCATGTTGGCAGGGGCCACGGAGGTTTTTCGCCTTCCCCTGCAGCATGGGGCATGAGTCGCTTGCTGGTGGATTCCCTGCAGCTTGAGGTCTTCAAATCTCACTTTTGAGGATTTCAATAACTCAGTCATGGGTTCGGGGTTGTTATAAATGTGTATGGGTAGGGTTTTGTGGCCTGCCTTGTGCGGGAGGTCAGACTAGATGATCATATTGGTCCCTTCTGACCTATGAGTCTATGAGTCTATGAGTCATCCCTGGAGAGGCTGCCAGAGAGACTGGGATGAGTGTAGGAAGCAACCCAGGGGTAGCTTGGGGGTATTGGGACCTGAACCCTGTATCATGGTACCTTGTCGGAACCTGGTGGAGTATGGAAAGTCCCGGTTCCCCTCTCCTCCCCACTCTTGCTGCTAGCTGACGCAACCCCTTGGACTCTCACTGCTCAGTATCCCTTCCTCTGATGCTAGGTGCTCCTTCACCTGATATTGCCACTAGGGGAAGCAGCCCCTTTGAACTCTGGCCAATAGGTATTACGCCCCAGAGTATCACCATTAGGCGATACTGCCCATCTGGGGCACCCAGCCAACCCCCAACACACCTTTCATCACCCACACACAGAACTCAGACTCAAAGGCATAATTGTGCCCTTAGAAAGCAGTTTTACTGATAAAATCAGATTACATTCTGCCCTCGGATACTCCTGTGTAATTCCATGTATTATACCTTTCTGAATCTAGAAAATGACAGACTGACCTGCAGTCCATGGAGGTTCTCACTGATTTTGATGTTTTGAAACTGCTCGATAAATGCCATCCACTGATCTTTGTTGAAAAAAATGTGGTTTTCCTGAATTATGAATATTATTTCAGTGTTCACCTTTTGTTAATTTTTGTCAGACTTTTTTTTTTAACAAGTGATTGTAACCATTTTCCAATGTTGCAGAAAATTAAGATCATTTGGATAGAAAGCTTTATGTAGACTTTCTGCTATCTCAAAGTGAAAAAAAGGGGAGGGAAAACCTGGAATAATGTCCAGTACTCTACCTCAGCCTTCCAGTTGTCATTGCTAAAAGGATTTCCAGAGGGATGTCTACATCTACAAGAGGTTTCCTTTATCCTTCCCAGAACAGTAGTCACACTTCAAGATGGTGACAGAATATTTTTAAAAATATTTTAATAAAATTCTTGTACAGTGTGATGATAGGTTTCTCAAAAATGTCCAATATTTTAATGAAATATTTAAAGCTTTAATAAAGAGTCTTAATTTTGATCCTGAAATGGAGAGTTTTCTTAAGTTATCCATAATGACGGAGAGGAGACAGAGGCAAGGTTTTTATTTCCTCTATAAACAGAATCTTTTCTATTTAGATAAATAGATGGAATTTGTAGACTCCTTTCTAGATGACTGGAGGATATGTAAAACAGGATCAGCCAAGTTGCATCATACTAATTTAGGTCTTCCCTTGCATCATCAGAGCTGTCAGTGAAGGAAGATAACCCCAAACACTAAATGCTTGTATCTGTAAATATCTTGTTCAGTATTATAAACCAGTGTCTTTTTGGGACACTGATACTAGCTCACTAATTGTGTAAAATTCACAAGGTGATAGGGATTGGGAAAAATACATGAAGATCAACTTGTGACCACCATTCTTTGAGTATCCATCCTCAGTACCTCTGAAACTGGAGAAATGGGAATCATAATAAACAAATAGTTTGCACTTACCTATATATAGTACATTTCAGCTGAGAATCTCAAAACCTTTACAAAAAGTTACAAAGTCACCACTGTGAGGTAGGCAACAGATGTGTAGGGATATACATACTAGTGTGTTTTAAATGTGTCTATCATTGTCTTTAACGTATTAGATGTTTTAGATTGGTTTGCTCTACTTGGAATTTCTGATGTTTGCAAGAAACTTTCCAATGGACACTGAAGAACATCTGCAGGCATTTAACTTTGGAATAAGTTGATCTTCTTATCAATGTCTGTTGTAGATTTCCATATCTCCACTCCATAAAAGAGAACAGACATGATGCTGTTGTTAAACATCTGTATTTTTGCATCAGTGACAAATCTTTATGTTTATGAAAGTTGTTTGCTGCTTTTGATATTCGTTGTTTGATATCTAACATGGTGTCACTGCACAGCCCTCTCCCTAGATAGGTAAAACACCTTACTTCTAGAGTTTCTTTGTCCACTTAATGGGTCCTTTGGGGACATTGTTAGCCATATATTACATCTTCCCCTTGTTGATGAACAACTAATTAATTTTGCTGTATCTGCCCAAATTTGGGCTTTTCTTCCATTAAGCAATGTGTTGAATTAATCAGGACAATGTCATCAGCTAAAAAAAGGTCATCCTATTGTGCTTTATCATATGTCTATAAAATTCCTTATTTGCCTTCTGCGATCACTTTTCTTATGACATGGTCAATGACCAGTGCAAACAATAGTGGGGACTGTGACAGGGTCAGGCTGGACGGCTATGAGAAAGTATTAGAAGGCATGTATATTAGCCCCAGGCTCAACAAAGCCCTATTCCCTGGGTAATTCAGCTGGGGCTGATTAGGCAATTAGGCCACCTGGGGCTGTTTAACTAATCAGGCCACCTGGGGCAGTTTAGGCAATTAGGCCACCTGGGGCCAATTAAGGAGCCCCGCCCCAAACACTTAAAAGCCTGCAGGGGCAGGCAGGCAGTGTGGGTTGTGGAGTTTGGAGAGAGGAGGTGTGGAGGATGGAGTCACAGTTTGGAGTCACAGTTTACAGCTTTGGAGGTTTGCAGCTCGAAAGCCTGCAGTTGGAGTTGGCGGCTTGGAGCTGGCAGGCTGCGGCCTGCAGCCTACAGAGGCTTGCAGCTTCCACGGTTGCTACCGCAGCCCCGGAGGGCAGAACACCTGGCTGGGGAAGCAGGGAGCGGACCACGGACTACCCCAAAGGGAAGGTAGCAGTACACAGGGGCAGAGCGGGTCCCAGCCCCTCCCTTGACCCTTCCCCAGCTGCACCACCGGCCAGGCCGGGAGAGCGCGAGACCCACGAGGGTGGAATATCTCTCCACCCCCCGCCCCACCTTGTCCCAGGACATAATACACCTTTGCCTCTTATCCTTCACTCATATTCCTTGTTTATTTAGTACATTGCTCCCATACTGTAAAGTAAAGCTTTCCTTAAAAAAAACCACAGGAATAAGATGAGTAGAGTGATTTCAGTGGTCATATATGGAGTGTCACTAGATGATTCTGATGAGTTAACACTGTGATTTGAAGTAATGGCTTCAGAAAAGGTTTCAATGACTGATCCTTCTTTATTTTGGTGAGATAGATCAACAGATAAAATGAAGCTCTCCTTTTCTGAATGGGGAGGAATATTTTATTCTGTATGCTGAAAATGATCTCTTTCACATTCCAAGGTTTGGGTTGGTTCCAGTTGTAATATTTTTGTGGATTATATCAAATCTTATCTTTGAAAGAATGAATCAGTACTGTTTATCCCCAATATGATTTCCTGTCTGGCTCTTTCTATTAGCATCCAGAAAAACACAGATTGTCAAACTAGATATTTTATTAACTTTTGGTGTGTGGAGGCTGGTGGCACAGTCCAGCTGGGGCATCATGACCCTTCCTCAGGCCCAGGCTTTGAGGAAGACCACAGTACTTTAGTTTAGGGGAATAAGCGGTGCAGATTACAAGCCTTTAGCCCTGGCCCCCAGCAGGCCGGGCTTCCTTCCCAGTCTGTAGGCCTCTGGCCCTCACGTAGGGCAGGGCTGATAAGGAATCTTGAGCACTGGCCTTCCAACAAGCAGGGCTGTTCAGCAGTCTGGTGCCCCTGGCCCCCAGGAAGGGCGGGGCAGGCAAAACAGCCTATAGCCCCTGGCCCGCAACCCGGGCAGGGCTATTAGGCAGGCAGCAGCCCCTGGCCCTCCAGCAGGCGGGACAGGTGAAATAGTCTGGAACCTCCAGCCTTGCAGGCAGGCGGGGCTAGTAAAGCTCGGTATCCCCTGATAGGCAAGCTCATAGGAAGCCAAGCACCCCCGGGATGGTTAGGGAAGGGGGAAAGAGGGACGCAGGCACACCAGACTCCACTGCAATCCAGCCCAGGGCCCTTTCAGTGGCAAGTTGTTTGCCACTGAGTCAGCAGGGATCCAACCGCAACACGCTGACTGGCTTAGCCAGAAAGTCAGCCACTCTCTAGTCATCTGTCCCTGACTGGGCTACTTCCTCCCACCCAGGTCACTGGGGTAGACGGCGAGTGGGAGGCCCGTGAGTCCCTCACCATCGACCGACGGTAGGTCTGGAAACTCCTCAGGGTCGTCAGCGGAGGGCAGCTCCTCCAGGTCTCAGGGTTCCAGGGGTTCCTCCAGTACACCAGGCTAAGGCAGCTCCAGGAGGTCCCCGACGTCAGGCAGCTCCTCCATGTCAGGGCTGGCCTCAGGGGGTTTCTCCCACTCATTGGGCTCAGGGACCTCTTCCCAGCTATTGGGGCTCGGTGGCCCTCTCCAGCCCCACGGACCTTGCAGCCCTCTCCAGTCTGGGCAGACCTTGGAGGCTCCAGTCGGTGGGGCGTTGCTTTGAACAGCCGCAGGGTTGGGTCAGGCCTAGGCCACAGCCTCTGGGAAGACATATCTGCCTCCTGCTGCAGCTTCCCCCTGACTGAACTGCTGGGCCAGCCTTTTATATTTTCCTTTCCTGCCCTGGCTCTGCCTCTCTCCTTCTGGGGTGTTTGGCCTGTAGGGCCTTGTTCTACCCAGCAGGGGCGTTGCGACCCTTCCTTAGGCCCAGGCTCTGAGGAAGGCCACAGTGCCTTGCTACAGTGTGCAGTAGTAACAGACATTCATGGTGTAAACTAAAAGACACATTCAGTACTCTTCATTCCAAAGGGGTGAACTTTCTAGTGAAAGGTCTGACCTAATATTGTGAACCTCAGGAATTTTCAGTGTACTAAGAATTACTGGTATGTAAAAATATGGGTCTTGTATATCTATGGATGGTAGCCAGTCTCCAGATTATATAGTTTGTATAACCACTGAAAGAGGGAATGGCTGACACACATTGTCTAGCCTAGAATCAGGATATAGCCTGTTGGTTTCTTTGCATTATAAACCAGATGGAAGAAAATCTGTCATTTATCCTGTGTGCAGAATTTTTTTCCTGTGGCTTCCTTTGTTAAGTGATCTATGAGTTCTTGTTATAATATTTGGTTTAGTCTTGTGTGTCAGCAGTCTGGTGAACGCTTAAACCCTTGGAGGGCAGTAGAGAAATAAACAGGATTGGGAACTCTTTTGAAGTAATTTCCAGAACTCCGTGATTATGAACAATATTTTTCAAGACAAAAAATACTCTAGACTGCCCCCAATAGCGCCTAGAGCCTAAATTCTGCACATTGGTTTTGTTTTGAGACAGGTAATCATCATGAAGGTTTGGGGCAGTTACATCTTTTGTTCTTAGTCTTTAGCCTTTTGCTTTTTAAGGAAGTTAGGGATTAAAAGAATATCTTATTCTGATCTATGGTTTAAGTAACCAGGACCTTCCTTGGAGGATTATGGGCTGGGGGAGAGGGCCGCTGTTCACTAGGAGAGAATGTAATGATTTTTTCAAGTGCACCATTATCATAATAGATCTTATATACATTCTTGCCATGTACCAGAAACCTAAACCTTTTCTAAATCACTGATAATTTAAACGTCAGCCAGTATATTCTTTGGATGGTGGCCATTTTCAATTATTATTTTATTTGTATAAAAACATTGTATCAGGTTTAAATGTAGAAAAAAGAGGAAAACATAAATCAAGACAGGTGTAACATGCATGTTAGCATAATAAACAAAGTCATCCTTGTACTATTTAATGGCACCCATTTATTTGACCACAATTAAAAACTCTGGGCTTGTCCCCGTATTCTTTGGACACTCAAAGCTCCCTTACAACTCATGATGAAACTGGGATACTCCAGGTTTTCAGAATCAAGCCACACTGATTCACGTTCAGATGAGGCAGCCAACTGTGGTCCTGGAAGATCAGGTCTGGGTGCAATGGGAGAGGGATTGGAGTCACCACTGAGAGGTCTAGCAGAGTGGAGAACCAGTGTTGGTGGGGCAATGCTGGGCAGTATCAGAATAACCCAGGCCTGATCCCACTTGCTCTTTAGCAGCACTCTGTGCATATGTGGGATATGGGTGTGACACTCTACCTCAAAGTAGCATCCAGGAACCCCCATATTCACCACTGTGTTATGATTATGATGTTTTTTACAGTGCCTGCTCTGAGAGATCATTTGAAAAGTCTTCATCTGGTGAACACTAATATTCTGTTGAATAGTATTTACTATCATTGTATGTGAAGTTATGAAGTTTTGCTGTGTGTGTGTTACTGAAATACAGTGTAAGGTTGGGAACACTCACAACCGACCTTTCAGTTACAACAAAGGAGTAGCCATCACTGCCCAGACAGTGCTGACAGCCCATTAAAGGGAATCCACTCTCCTAATGGCCAGAGACTTCTCAGAGAGAGAAAGTAGGTGATGGAGATTACCTGTCCAATGGTGGTTGCCAGACCCCCAAGTCACAGCAAGGATCTTTCCAGCAAGCTGAAAAAGTATAAAACAGGGGAAGTGATATCAACAGTTGGCCTCTCTCCCCCTCTATCTCAGCACCTGGAAGAACATCTGGAAGAAAAAGAGTTTGAACTGGGGGAGAGTGGTTCCAGACTGGAAGGTAATCCCAGACTGTGTATTGAGGAACAGAAACCTGCTTGTATCATCTGTTAAGGTAAGACAGTGCTTGATTCAAATTCTGCTTAGTTTGTAGAATTTAGACTGCAAATTTATTTTTATTTCTTAAGTAGCCACCTCTGACCTTTATGTTTGCTACTTATAATCACTTACATTCTATCTTTCTGTCGTAAATAAATCTGTTTTATATTTTACCTATAACAGTTTGTTTTAGTTGAAGTGCTTGGGAAATCTCAGCTCAGTTTACAAAGGCTAGTGTGTGCTTATTCCACATTGAAGAAGTGGTGAACCAGATAACGAATTTACACTGGCAAGGTTTCTGACCAGTGCAAGTTGATACAGTTCTGGGATGCAAGACTGGAGAGCTGGGGAGAATTGCCTGGAGCCTCCCTATTGGTGATTCATGAGTGGCTGGGAGATCATTCAAGTAACACAGTTGGGTTTGTCCCTGCCTGTGGATGTCTGTGTAAGTGCAGTGCCTGTCAGAGGCTTGTAAACTTGATATCAGCAACATGGTGTGAGGGCCAGTCCAGGTTGGTAGGACAGAGGGCTCGGATGTTCCACAGTCCAGATTGCACCCCAGGGAGTCCATCACATGGGAAGGGGAAAACATAGTAAAGATGTCCCATTCAAGAGAGTAGAAAGATGTCTGTGACAGAACCCAAACTGTGGCCTCATAGGGAGCAGAACTGGTGACACTTTTTGTTAGATCTGTTTGCAAACAGATCTATCTGGGGAGTCCCCCACTGCCAGAAAATGTCTCTCACCACATCTGGGTGAAGGGACTACTTGTGGTGATTGGAGAAAGACCTGTTGAGGTGATTTGCCAACTCGTTTTGCCCTCATGGAAGGTAAGAGGCCTCAAAATTGATTTAGTGGGCTATGCAAAACACTCATAGCTGCACTGCTTCTTGATAAAGGAAGGAAGAGTGAGCTCTGCCTTCCATATTGAGATAAAACATGGCTGCAGTATTGTCCATGAGAATAAACAAGTTTGTGCCTGTAATGTGGGGCAGAAGGCCTACCTGGCAAGGCGAACCACTCTGAGTTCCCTGATGTTGATGTGGAGCGAAAGTTCTGTCAAAGACCAAATGCCCTGAGTTCTGAGGGGCCCCAGGTGAGCTCCCCACCATAGCACTGCTGCATCTGAGATCAGGGTCATTGATGAAAAGGAATGCCTGCACACACCATGAACAGATACAACCACCAATTTCAAGAGATGACTCAGAGGTACTGTAAGTACAGATCCATGGAGATACTGTAAGTACAGTGTCTAGATGATGGCAGTTTGGTGAGTACACTGAGACCAGTGATGTCTGGAGGGGTCTGAGGTGCAGCCTTGCATGTTGTACCATGTATGTGCAAGAGGCTATATGACCTAAGAGCGTCATACAATTTCAGCTGTTGCAACTAGATGACCTTTGAGGTGTGTTATCAGGGAACTGATTGATTGGAATCATACCACTGAGAGAGAGATCCTGGCCTGAGTAGGGTCAAGCACCACCCCAGTGAACTCTATCCTCTGCATTTATCAGGCTTGAGGCCTTGAACATCGACTGAAGGATTTGAATGTTGGACAATACCTGAGCCTGGACCAGCCCTTGACTGGCCAGTCATCTAGATAAGGGTAGACCTACACCCCTAGCCTCCTCAGGAAAGCCACCACACCCACAGACAGGCTGAATGGAAGGACCGTGAACTGGAAGTGTAAGGCATTCACTATGAATCTGAGAAACCTCCTGTGTCCTTGGTATATCGATACATGAAAATAGGCATCTCTCAAATCAAGGGCGGCATACCAGTCTCTGGGCTCCATTGAGGGGGTAATGGATGCCAGAGTGATGATGCAGAAGTTTATTTTCTTGAGATAGTTGTTGAGCTCATGCAGGTCTAAAATTGGTCTGAGACCATCCTTAGTGTTGGGGATTAGGAAATAATGGGAGTAGAACCCCTTCCCTCTAAAATTCTGCAGAACCTCTTCCATGGCTCCCATCCAAATGAGAGATTGAATCTCCTGGACCAGAAGTTCTTCTTTACAGGGGTTCCTGAGGAGGTACGGGTAAGGATGATGGGAAGGAGGGGTAGAAATAAACTGTAGGACGTATCCCACTTCCGCCACTTTCAACACCCAATGGACCAATCACTGAGGAAGTGGGACAAATGGTTTACAAATAAAGGAGAAACAGGATTTGGCATCACAGAAACTGGTATAGTGTCCTCAAGCATCCCATCAGAATGCCTGCTGGAACCCCGTGGATGTCTGGGTGGCGCAGGCATTGTCATTAAGGTAGAAGGGGGTGCTGGCCTACATCTAAAACCTGTTTCTCTTTCTCTGCATATCCTGACAGGCAGTTGGGTAGAGTACTGGACGGGCTGTTGAGGCCTGTAGTACTTCCTTGAAGGAGCTGGGGTGTACAATCCAAGGGACTTCAAGATCACTCAAGTCTTTTAGACCATGAAACTTCACATCAATCTGTACTGAAAAAAAGCAAACCTCTTTCGAATGGCAAGTCCTGAAGGGTCTACTGAACCTCTTGCGGGAGTCCAGAAGACTGTAGCCATGAATTCCCATGAATGGCAACTGCTGAAGTCATAAACCTGGCTGCCGAATCAGCTGCATCCAAAGCAGCTTGTAAAAAGGCCCTCATCACTAATTTTCCTTTGTCCACTAGCAAGGAGAACTCTTGCCTGGCCTCTTGTGGGAATAAGTCCTTGAATTTTTGCATAAAGTCCCACATGTTAAATTGCACCTGCCCAGCAGTTCTGACTGGTTTGCAATTCTGAGTTATAACCCCCCACTAGAATAAACTTTCCTGCTGAACAATTCTAATTGGTTTGAGTCTTTCGATTTTGGGGTTGCACCCAATGACTTTGTCTTTCCCTTTCTCTCTCATTGGCAGTGGATACCACCAGGGATCCTGCGTGTGTGACGGGGGTGAGGGAGAGGGGAAGGAGGTAAAGAAACTCATAACTTTGGGTGGGAACAAAGTATTTTTTACTTGGGAGGAAGGCATGCAGGGGTCTGCCACAAGGTCTTAACAGGGTCCATAATGGCCTTATTGAGAGATAGGACTACTTTTGAAGGACCCGCAGTGGCTAAAATGTCAACTAGGCTATGGTAGGACTCTTTCACTACTGCCTCTTGTAGGCCCAGATTTAAGGTCACACTCTTCAACAGCTCTTGGTGAACTTTATAGTCATCTGGGGGAGATGACATGCCCACTTCTGAGACTGCCTCACTGTGGAAGAGGAGGAGGACACCAGCATCACCTATGGACGTTTTTCCTCCTTTTCTTCATCAGCAGGATCTCATTGAAATGGCTCTTACAGTTCAGTACTAGGCTCGGTACTGGAGTCCAGACTAGATGCTGCCTGGAAAATCAGAACACTTTATTTCTGTGTAATTATATTTTATGGAGCTGATCTTCAGTTACAGGTGGAAGAATTGGAGTAAGGGAAATCTCTGAAACCAAGGGAATGGCAATGGGGCTGCAGTATGGGCTGTTCATGGATGCTATTTCAGGTAGCAAATAAGACCACAAAATTACAGAAATGTAGAAATAGAAAGTACCTCGAGAGGTGATCCAGTCAGACCACCCATGCTACTGCAGGATTAAGTATACTTAGGGTATGTCTACACTAAAAACATAAGTTGGTCTAATATATTATATTAGTATTATATTATTTGTATTGTATTAATATATTACGTCAACTTACAACCACCACAGTAATTATTGGAGTGATTCACGGCTACATTACCCTCCTCGGGTCAGTGGTGCATGTTCTCACTAGAAGCGCTTCCAGTGACATAACAGTGGCAATGTGGGGAGCTGAGAACCTGTCTCTCAGCTCTGCTGGTGGCTTCCTGCTGGGAGCCTGGCTGCCCCCACAGGTTCCTGGGCGACCAGTGGGCTGACCCCCCACTCCCTGTTCTCTGCCAGGAGCCAGGGAAAGCCACACTGGGTTTCTTGCCCCCAGGGAGCAGGGTCCAGGTGCTCTGTCTTCTTGGTCCCCACCCACTCCTGGGGGGGAAGCCACCCAGGCTTCTCACCCTGGCTCCCAGCCAGAAATATGGTCCAGCCGCCCACCTCCCCAGGAAAGCGGAAGGCTTCTACCTGCCTGGCTTTCTTGTCAATTTCACGGCTCCTGCTGTGAAATTGACAAGAGAGCCAACAGCCGATCTAAGGGATGCAGTGTCTACACAGACACTGTGTCACCCTAATTACACCTACATCAACCTCATACCTTTCACAGAGGAGTTGTTATGTCCGTGGGTAAAGTAGGGCACTTACATCAGCAGTAGGAAGGCTGTAGTATATGCACTGTCATAATTAGGTCAATGTAAACTGCCTTATGTCAATACAACTGTGCAGTGTAGATCAGCCCTTAAAGCAGCCCTGACACATTCTAAACTGTTCTTGAGCTCCAAAGATAGGCATTCTACTACTCTTGGAAGCCTATTCCAGTACTTACATAGACTTATAGTTAGCAAGTTTTTTCTAATACTTAACCTATAACTCCCTTGCTCCAGATTAAGCCCATTACATCTTCTCCTATCTTCAGTGCCCATGGAGAACAATCCACCACCATTCTCTTTATAACATATCTTAATGTATTTGAAGACTTATCAGTCTCCCCATCAGTGTTCTTTTCTCAAGACTATATATGCCCAGTGTTTTCAACCTTTCCTCATAGGTCAGGTTTTCTAAAGCTTTTATCATTTTTGTTGCTGTCTTCTGGACTTGTTCCCATTTGTCTACATCTTTCTCAAAATGTGGCACCCAAAACTGGACACAATACTCCAGCAAAGGCCCCACCAGTGCTGAACAGAGTGAAACTATTACCATATGACACTCTTTTTCATACACACCAAAATATTACCCTTTTTCACAACTGCACCATACTGTTGGCTCATATTCAGCAGTACTTCCACATAACCAGTTATTTCCCAGCTTGTATTTATGTATTTAATTGTTTTCCTTTCCAAATGCAGTACTTTGCACTTGTCTTTACTGAATTTCATCTTGTTGATGTCAAACCAATTCTCCGATTTATCAAAGTAATTTTGAATTCTAATCCTGTCCTCCAAAGTGCTTGCAAGCCGTCTAGTTTGGTGTCATCTTTACCTCTATTTTATAAGATATTTCCATTCAATAATAATTTGATCATCTTCTTACCAAGACACTCACTTATATGTCCTTTTGTAAGTTCCAGTATTTGTACTCACTGGACTAAATTCAGTCCAGATATAGGGGGTGTTTTTCAGTGGGTTTACATCAGGCTCAATTTGGCCTACTATGTCCTTTTATCACGTTTGATCAGGTCTTTTAATATATTTAGGTGAAAACCTGTATTCTTTTCTTCACATTCATTACACACTGCCCTCACATTTAGCTTTTTAAACACTGTCAGTGAGACAATTGTGTACTTTCCATGGTTTGTGTTTATAATGTTAAACTGAATGATCTTACATGTCGTCATTCTGTGGTTATTCCTTGTGTTGAACTGGTAAGTGGCGTAATGTCATGAATAATATATGACTTGTTAGAATAAAGTCAGTCTCTTTCTTTGGTTCACAATGGTTCACTTTCTTCTTTAAGAATCTGTTTGTTGATACTACTTTCAAAACAAATGGCATATTTTACCAGCTTATCTCATTCTTTGCTTCCCGTTCCAAAATGACATATTTCTTCACCTCTTTTATTCTTGCTCACATGGGTGAATTTCATCCAAGTGAAGAAAGACTCTATATGACACCTAACCTCCCCATTAAGGGCTTACATAGGGCTTAACCGATGTGTTAGGCATTGTGTTATCCTTCTGAAATGGGATGAACATCTCTTTTCAGTTCTGAAGTTCCTCATGGGATACAATTCTCCATAACGCTTGAATAGGTTTGTCTAGGATTTTTCCTTCTTTAAGTATTTGCTTATTATTGATCACCCCCAAAGAGGTGCTGAGCACCTATAAATCCCAGAAAGTGGGAAAAGTGCTAAAAATCTCATGGATTTTTACAAAAACTGCATCTAAGCTGCACACACAGGGGTAATTACTTGCACAATGGCAAACTAAACAGAATACTAATTTAAGCACAATTTATACTCCTTTTTAGCCCTTAAAATTTAAGTATATATGTCTTAAAAAGTTCTGAAGCCTGCATAACTTTCTTGATAAGTTTGAAATAGCTCCTTCCAAGTTGGTGTGATCACTGGGTGAGTCTACAGTTAGGATTTTTTAAAGATAAAAGATTCTTCACACAATAACCAATGAAGGCCTTTAAAGGCGTTGTTAAGTCTATTGCATAAATGCTTATTTTTGGCCACTGTAATAGACATCACAGGTTTAATAAATATGTATCCTAATACCAACCATGAGAGATGCTCTACTCTAGGTTACTCAAGATGCAGAACACAAACCAGTCTTGATACTGTACAATTCATTATATTAATTAATAAACACTGAGAACTCAGTTTTTAAAAGTGGCCTCTATTTTTCCGGGCACACCCTAGGTTGCAAATCATTGGGCCCACAATTCAAGGAATTTGATAACTATGGGTTAGCATTTGTACCCACAATTAATTGCAGGAACAGATATTCACACCTGCAAAAATGGACTCCAGAGTGAGGTTCTTTTCCAAATTAGAGGCTGATTTTTCCGCAGTTTAAGAAAATGCAAACATATACTATGTCCCAGAGGCTTACCTCCTGATGACTAAATAAATAAATTAAATAAATAATGTGCAATAGTACTTTTGGATATAGAACTCAAAGCACTGTACATTGACAGATAAGTATAATTATCCCCATTTTCTAGATGAGAAAAGTGGGGCACAGAGAGGTTAAGAGACTTGACTACCTACCCAGCAAATCAGTCTTCTGACCTGATTACCTGCTGGACTATGATACCTCTCATGGAGGCAATCCAGTCATGGATTATTAAAAGGTCCATATTTTATATGATAGAGGAACAATTCTAGTCTTTGCAGGATGCGCTTTGTCAAAGGACATATGCACTGCGTGACAAGTTGAATCTAAATTCTGTAGCAAAGTCTCTAGATTCTGTGCCACTCTGGTGGAAATTTTATAGCCGTTTTATATGCATTTTAAAATATGATTTTTTGTGTGTTAATATAAAATCAGGTAATTTATTTTGACATTGAATTGAATTTATGATGTTACCAGATCTTTAGTTTTCAATATGCCACACATTTTTACTGACAGCATCTAAGTTGTACTATAGCAGAGTCAACACTTCACTGAGATGTATGAAACAATTCACACTTCGCAGTTATTATTTGAGGCTATCTGCAAATTCAGGAATTCAACAGTTCATTAGTTTACACTTGATTTCTATATTCATGGTTACCTTCACAACTACGAGGGCTAGAAACTATTATTTTATGTCAAAACTTAGATTTTAGAGTATGTATCTGTGGCAAAAGTGTGAATTCCACTATAAATTCCACAACTACACAATTGAAGAATACATGAGGGCTGTGATTATGCCACACAAAAAAACCCCAATGTTTCATGTAGCCTCCATATTAGATTTAAACAAGTTATTCTTAAATAACTTCATCTGTATAGTAAACTTATGCTCTTCAAAACTGGGATAAACCAATTATAAAAACTGCTTATACTTCAAATATCGTAAAATGTGGGGTGGATCGGATTTGGTAGACTGAGTTTAGGATCTGTACACACTGTGATTTACTGAGCTAATGCAAATATTAATAATGTGCTAAATTTTTCATCAGCAGAAACGCTACTTTCATGATCATGTGTTCTGAAAAACTGTACTATCTTCTGGAATCCCTCTTGGCCTTTATCTCCTTTACCATTACATAGCATTCCGCAAGGTCCTCTATTTAAAACATAATTATTCCTGAAGGAAAAGGTCCATAACTGAAATAGGTTTCTGTGTACTAGTTTCAAGGCAGTGCTGCCCTGTTCTACCTGTCTTGTCACATGTACTCTGACAGTATAGGGTGAAGTGAATGAACTGTTATAAGGAAGAACAATTACTTGTTCTCTTTTCTTATACTAGTCCCAGTGTACCTTTTTCCCCCAATAATATCAGTCTTCTACACCTTTAATTTATTCTTATCCATTTTTCACGTCTACCCATACAGAATATAATAATGGAAGCTTTTCAAAACGTTGATAAAAATGAACTATTTTGACTTAATTAAGTCTGAGGTCAGTACCATACAGTTTCAAAGGAAAACAATGTAAATTAGCATCTGAAAGTGATTTTTTTGGTCCCTACTGATTCTTTGTAATTTTGTTACTCACGGCAAATCTTCCAATCTAGAGGCTTCATGTCTTGGGTCCAACAGATCATAACCACATTCATTGTAGATTTCCAAGTAGGAAACATGGGTTGTGTATACTTTGCTGCTGTCCTGAACAGGAAAGAAAATAAAAAGGGCTATAAATAGCAACCAAAGCCTGAGGGCAGATGGACAAATTTATCACTATAGCTTCCATGCTGCCTCCTCACCCTGTCTCTCATTATTTTGCTGGGCATGTTTTACATTTTCAATTCGTGACACTTTCAAGTCTGTCCATGCATGAAAACTTAAAAAAATAGGAAAAAAAAAAAAGGACCTACACCCATGATTAGAAGCAAGTTCAGTATTTTTTTTTTTATTGGTTCCATATATTTAAAAATGTCTGCATACACTTAGAATGCGGCAGCTTGGTTGCAAAATTGTGTAACATACCATTTTTCACTTTTCTGAAAAAAAAGCATGTTACTATAAAGAGATATACCCTCATATTATGGAAAAAGAGATGATCCCTAAAAAAAATCCATCGAAGATTTACTTCATTTTAGAAACTCCAATGACACATTGCTTTCCACGTTCTTTATCAAAATACCTAAACATTGCGTATGCTGTCAGCTATCCTTTATAGCTGTACTTTCTTTCTGTATTGTCAGAATATAATATAATCCAACTGGTCTCAGCAGACAGAATTTTCTCCTCCCCCAAAGCGAAAGCCAAACAACGTAAAGCTCAGAATAATGAACTGCGATTTTTAAAGTAAAAGTGAATTAACTTATTTCATTGGATGAAGTCACTGGGAAAGCACTCATTATCACACTTACAGTGGCAGTTTCCTAATCCCATGTGCTAATTTTATTTAAAAGGTTATCTTGACACACAAACCTTTCATTTTCACTGAACAAAATATTTCCAATATGAGACTTTTATTGATTGTGACAGTAGTGTTTCAGGGAAAATTGTTTTAAAAGACTTGTTATGAGTAGATGAAAAAAAATTGTATTATGGAACTGCTCAACCGTGGAGCTACGTAGATATAAAGGGGAATTTCTGAACAAGAAAATAAAAGTAGAGAAGCTTATTAGAAACTGAGAGCTTGATTTTCCATTCTATTTATAAGGAGCTAGTTTTGCCACTCTGAGCCTGAGCTGCCCAGAGCCAGTGTAAATTAGAGTTGCAAGTTAGGAGCAGCTCTAACTTACATCACCGGTGTAGGGTTCAATCAGCACAAGGTCACTCTGCTCTATCCCATCCCTTTGCTTTCTTACACTCAAGGTGGAAAGAGGCATTGCTGGCTTAGGAAGCAATTACGACACCTCTGACAGCTTTACAGCAACAGAGGATTCTTCTACAGAGGATGAATTCTCCTCTGACCATCAGTAGGTACTTCAAAGCAATTTTGAACCATATATGCATTGCTAATGGATATAGCAGACTGGCAAATCTAATCTTGAATGATTAAAATGGTCCACTTTTTGTCTATCAACTTCATTTTTTTTCCCTTTTTTAATATTGTTATTTTTCAGCAGTGTTTTACTAGCATGACAAATGAGACAGAGTTCATTGGGATTGCAATTTAGACAGGTAATATTTCTCCCCCAATGGAGGTACTTTACTTTTTGGAAAGAACTGATGATAAAGCAGATGTCACCTTCTATGGGTGTAATTCACCTTCATCCAGGAGCCTGTAAAAACCCTTTAGGTCAGTTGAGCACCTACCATTGGAGCTTAGGTGTGCATGGATGGAACACCTGCAATCATGAAAGGGGAACCTGTGCCTCTTGTGCACTGTAGATGGTTGTTGGGGGCATGCTGGGAAGGGACCACTGGACCTGTACTTACACGAATTTAATCGAAGAACCACCCCATATCTAGTGAAGAGGTACAGAAGCAACTCTTTCAGCCAACAGAGCTACAGGCCTTAACTACACAGTGTTGTAGCCATATGGTTTCTCACTTGGTTCAGTGGATTAATATTAACCTCCCTATTCCTCCTGAACCACTACATAGATCCACACAAGCCCATTTACTCAAGTTTTGAATGGGGAGAAATGAATTTCACCTAGTATTAGTGAGATCCTTCACTATAGAGTCTACTGTATCACTATTTGAATAGCTAATCGCTCTTTGCAGATGTCTGCAAACCAATACCTGTTTTACAATGTTAGAAAGCCAGGAAATTCAGTTAAGGTTAAAAGAAATCCGAAAATAAATTCACTGTTAGGGCACCCAAACAACCTTAACTTCACTCTGCAGCTACACCATGCAAAAAACATATGATTAAGGTATTTTAGTTTTTGTGATCGCAGATTATATTATGCTGAATTTTAAAGACATATTAGATTGCTTCTTTTCCTCCCTTCATATTGTCACTACAGAGCTAAGGTAATGTTACTTGGGTGTCCTAACCACATTTCAATACCTTGACATGGCTAGATTTCTTTTAAATGTAACCTAACTCTGAATTAACCGGATTTATAAATACTTGGTTTTCAAATAACTACAACATTTCTCTAATGTATTGTACCTTAACAAGCTAATAAAATACTCTCAAATGTAAGTCCATCTTAATGTAGTTTTTGTTTGAGAATTATTATTAGGGGCAGCCTCTGCTCAGCAAAAACTCAGAAATGGAATAAGAGGTAAGGATTGAGGAAGAGCAGGCGTGATGAATCAGAAGGACACTCCAAAGTAAGGGCAAAGGGAAGAGATGGAGAAACTGTTAAATTTCTTATTATTTAATATTAACCACTTTTTTCTTACAGTAAAGCCACATCCATAATCTTTTCTCACAGAGACCTTCCACTGGTTTCAGTAGAAGTACCACATGTAGAAAATCTGCAAAACTGGTCCTATGAATATAATTTACTACCTTTAAAAGTCTTCTATAGACCATTTTTAACTAGTCTTTAAGATCTAGATACCTTTTTAAGCAGATCTAAAGATACTATTAAAAAGTTAAATATGTAACAGATGTCATACAAGTGCATCATGAGAAGAATGCAAAAACTTTCATCACATCTTTTACCATTTTCAGCTTTACTTGTTCATGTGGCATACATGTGTATCTATGTACAGAAACTTGCATAATGTCTTCCCACAGTAGGCCAGACTTTAGTCAGTGAATGAGCCTTTTACTCATATTAGCAAGTATAAATATATAACATACATATTTCAAATTAAAGAAAAGACACACATACAAAAAAGGATTATTGTGGTTTGCATGTCTTTGCTTTTGAAAAATTAAACAGGCTGAGAGATTGAAATTTGAAACTGTTTTCCTATAATATTTTACTAAATAGCTGATTATGAATCTGTGATATTTAACTTGTCATACTATATTGTGACCATGCAATTAGCATGGATCAGTACAATCTAGTAAAAAATCCTGTTAAGTAAGTCATCTGAATGTTTTTGAAAGACCTTCCATGAAGTTTATCTAGGGAAATCAAGTTGTATTATGAATTTTACAAATACTGCATAAAGTTAATATTATGAGCTTCACTCAAACACACAAAAAGCAAAGTAGTTCAAATGATGGGTAAAAATACTGGTTGATGGTCCATCTTTTATTTGCTCTTCTTGGCCTAGGGTTATATAGGATTGCAAATAATTTTCATACTTCATCGGTGCATTGCAACACCTACCATAGGCATAATATGGTGGATGATGGCACAGCCAAATATGTGAAGCCTGAATGTGGTGCTCTCAAAAAATGAGAAATTGGAATAATTCCACTGGTGTCCACTATTTTTCAGTGCCTGGCAGCAAACTAGATCATCCACCACTAATGACTGTGTGGTCAGGCTATAGTCAGGCTAGATTTCACCTCTAATATGCATTCCTATCCTTGGGGGGTTTACATCAGGACTTATTGTAACATTACCACTAAGATTGTTTCCTGTGATTCAACACAGTATTAGTAAATCAGATTTTTTTTTAAAAGAAAAGGACAAAGATCGGTACCTTCTCCAACTGCTGAAAAATGTAAGACAGAGTCCTGGGAATGATGCCTCGATCACTATAACGCTCTGCTCCTCCAGTGATGGTAAAAGTCTTGCCACTGCCCGTCTGTCCATATGCAAAGATAGTGCCATTATATCCTGCTAGAGCACTAAAATATGAAGGAATAGATAACACATTGCATACAGTACCTTTTCCATGGTTATCTCTTATAGCTTCATCAAGAACCAGATCAAATACCCATTGTAGTCAATGAGAATGTTTCTGTTGTCTTCAGTGGGCATTTGGATCAGGCTCAAACACTTTTATTTTAGATCAGATGGAGTTTCAAGATTTTCATGAACTGAAGAGAAATCACTGATGTTCTGACTCATTCCATAATTAAGTATCAGATTTACCATTAGATTCCAACAAAATGTATTATTTTGTACAGACTTTTAGTGTGCCTATCACCATAGTATTTAAGTAAAAATGAAGAGTTGGTAATAGGCTATAGAGAACCTTTAATCTCTAATCCAACCCATTCTGAATCCAGTCACTTGGTGGTGGTGACTAAAATAGACAGCACATGATAGTTGTTCAGGAACCTTTGTGAAGTGAGTTTGATGATCCTAGTCCAGGTTCTAGTGGAAAAGTGTGAAAATTACAAAAAATCACAATCATCACTGTTAATCTTGTTGGCAGTCTCAGCAAAAAAGCCAACTGTCCTCTTATCCTTAGAAGTGGTCCCACAATGTCAAGGTTAAAGCACATAGGCACAACAGTGACAGTGTTAAAGTTCCCACTGCTGCTGTTCATATTGTGCCTTATATGTGCATAAATAGGAAACACAAGCCTCCAGAAATATCAGTCTGTACTTTTAATGAATGCTTTTCTACACAGACTGGTCTTTTTAAAAAAAATGTTGGAAAGTATCAAAAGAATTAAATTCATGATCTGGTGGCCCAGTAGCACAGCATCAGTTTGGGAGCAAGCTAGATGTCTTGCTGGCTATCCTGTAGAGTCAATTAAGAGTTTGTGCTGCACTGACAGGGCAGAGAAGCTATGAAATAGTGTGGAGGCACTGAAGTGTCCCACCCATCATATCTCAGTCCTCCACAGATGGCCTGAGATCCATGGGTTTTCCTCATGCTCCATACAACATCCACACATTTGGAAGGCCAAGCATACTGCCCACCCCTCTCCCCACTGACCGATCTGTAGGAAATTCCATAAATTGAAATTCAGTGTCAAATACATAGATATTTCTAACAATGGTCATCGTTATGGTATCTCCAATGTAGGGAACAACATGGTCTTTTGTTTTTACAAGTTTTTCTTTGGCAAACTAATCTAGATGTAAAGGCAGATCCAGTAACATATATGGATGCTCTTTTAGGGAAAGTAAATATGTCAAAAATTTTGGGGAAACAGTAAAGAATTGGAAAATAGTTTATGGATTCTATTCTTCTCAAATGCTTATACTGTACCACTCACCAAGGTATCCAAGTACCTTCCAGAAGTGCATTGTGACAAGAATAGCAGTAGTCACATGGGGGTCTCTCTTTTTCCCTTCCTTTTCCCAGTGAAGAAACTGTGTAGATTTTAAAATAAATTGCTTAAGCTATTTATTTTTATGAGTGAAGGGTAGGTCAAATTTGCAACTGGAATGAAAAGTAATGAGTTTTGAGCTGGTTCATGGATCCTAAATGAGTTCTTTCCACAGTCTTGGACTGGCTATAAAAAAGTCGCTTTTCTCCTGTATAGATGAAAGTGACCATTATGTTAGAGACAGTTTTATTGTATCAGAACAGCAGAGCTATTGATGATGGTCTTCATTTTGGACCTTTAGGCAATCTTTCAGGTAAGCTTGGGTCCAGACCTTTAAAGATAAAGACTGAGACTTGAATTTGGCATAATATATTAGGAGGACTCAATGTAGTGAGATGATGACAGGTCTTGCATACTTCCAGAACCCTGTGTTGCTGTGAGGTTCACTGCTGAACTCTGTACTGATTGTACTTTACTCTAGAATAACTTTCATGCTCAAGTAGACTGCATTACTGTTGGCCCACTAAGTGGTAGTCAAGGCATGTATAAATAAAGCTGGGTCACCTTTTGAAAGGTTAGGATGCACTCTTCTCGGTAAATAGAGATGATAGAATGTGGACATTGCTACGTGAACGCTTAAGTCAGTGAGGAATCCAAGAGCCCAATGGATGAGGCATAGTTTCCTAATCAGCTATCAACAGCAAAACACATCACTCATGGACAATGCTATATGAGAGCTTAGCATCACTGAGGAACCTAGAAGCACTCCCAAACTACAATCTGACTTGACCAATTGCAGGTGTACATTTTCAATCAGAAGAGACTGCTGTTCTTCATCCAATGAACTGATTTTGACCACGCACTGGATGAACCTGAGAAGAGTGATATTGCTATATATTGTGATGGACAGATGGAGCTGTGTGTTATCCCACTTGCATGATCAACGGAGACATTTTTATTAATGAATTTAGATAATTTACAGGATATGAGAGTATGTATTTGAATGTTTCTGGTCTTGGTTTTGTTTTCCAGGAGAGAGAGTTTTAATGCAATTGACAAAGAACATTCCCCTTGATCTGGATTTCATTACTGATAAGGTGGTACAGTTTGATAGAACTATTTGTATATGAAAATATGACTAATGGCTTTTTTATTAACACACAGCAAATGTTCCTTTACTACTAGCCAGCAGAGATTCATATTTTTTGTTAAAAAAGACCTTAAGGGCGGGGGAATGTCTGAGGTATAAATATAAGTTTTGGGTATTTGCCCAGGCCTCCCTGATATATTATATATAATCGAGAGAGAGAGAGATATGCATTATGGTTTTCTTTTCCTTATTTCATGTATACGTTTTTTAAGTCTGTACTGCTTTCACTGGGTATATTGCTTATATATTTTATTTGTCCAAATATACCTCATGGGTAAAGACTTATAAAGCTATCTTTTTTTTCATTTTAACTTCATTTCCAATTAATTATTGTAAACGGAAAAGAAGTACTTTGGCACATGCTGTTTAGAGATATCAGGTCCTACATTCTATGGTGATTGACAAGCTATAAATATCCAAGACAGAAACTGTCATTACTTTGTATTTTCACATTTCTGTAAAACATATATAATTGGAAACAATCAGCCAAAAGTAGTTAATATTAGAAACTGGATAAGTATTAAGCCTACTTTTTACACTAATATTCATAAGGCCAATTGAACCAGGATTTGACAATCTGCATTTGACAGGACAGATTATAAAGTCTTTGGATTCAGGAATGCCAAATTCCTCTCTTTCCTTTCATCAGCTTTAGTTTACAAAGGCTTGGCCTAGATTTATACATCTCATAAACTGTTTTTCCACAATTGAAAACCCTCTTACAATAAATTGAAAGGGATACATTAATTAGGGAAGAATTATCCTCTTGATAAGATTTATCAGACTCCAAAAGTAGATTTAATTTAATTTACTTAGCCAAAAGACCGTATCAACTTTGCATAAAGAAAAAAGGGCAAAATATTCTTGTGCATTTTGTTTATAGATAATGATAAGCTAAGATAAGAAAAAATGTTCCTTTCTTGATGAAGACGAAGGGACTATGTATAGATAGCTGCTGGTCTGGCGCCATGAGAGATGCAAAGGGTCTCTAACTTAATAAAGTTTATTTGAAAGCCTGAGAGGTTGCCAGATTGCTCAGTTTTAATCCACTACAGTAGGATATCAAAGAAAAACAAACAGAAGTATGTTGACAGCAGCTACAACCAACATATGCTCCCAGTGACCAAAAACACCCCATGAAGTCAGGGAATAGTTGGATTTTAGCTTCCAGATGTTAAAAAGCCAATACAAACAGTATCAAGGTTAGGAAACACCTAATTCATCTCCTCTAAAACTTGTATAGTACTCATCATCATAGTATCTGCGTGCTCCATACAATAATGGTAAAGCATAGACCTGTCCTTAAGTGAATCTGCTTTTTGTCTCTTCTAGGTTTGGGATCTTACTATCTTCCTGCTTCCTTTCCTGTTCTTCACAGTTGTCATATTTCCACATCTTCAATTATTGTGCTGAGGATTCTGCAAAAAGGTGTACTTTGCAGTGTATTCTGGAAATGGTTACACTTAATCTTAGTTTTATCTTCCCCTGGTGTCTCTTTCCAACACAAAAGCATCAGACTTAGAATCACCACAGCTGTATACAAAGAGCTAAATTTCACACTCCTTACTCAGGAAAATCTCCCACTGCAATCAGTGGGAGTTTTTTTGTGTAAGGCATGCAGAATTTGGCCCTAAGCTTTGCAGTATATGCTAGAACATGTTGACTTACCTTCTGAATGAACTGCAAAAAGATTCTACACAAAATGTGACCACTGGGGGCCTTAAGCAGGAATATTTTGCACTTCCCTCCACAACACACAAAGAGTACATAGGGGCTCGCCCTTGAGCTGCTCAGACCCTAAGCAGTTGCTTAGCCTGCTTATGCCTAAAGCCGGTTCTGAATCCAGGTCAGTAAAAAAAGGTTCCAGTTCAACGTTATTTTTATAATTAATGACAGTAGCACCCAGAAGGACAAATCCAGATCAAAGGCCCCAATGAGTTGGGTACTGTACAGAAATGCTGGTTGTGACTCCATAGGTAAAGCTGAGTTCTGTTTTCCAATTAAAGTAGGGATTCAACACCTTTCTTTTGTATGAAAAATACAGTACATCCTCCCCAAATGTACAGCCCTTATTTTTTGAGTGCAGAATAAATGGAGAATTTTCAAGTAAATCCATTAATTAATTGTAGAGTTTAAATTAAGAACTGAGTCCTTTAAGAAATATAGTATCCTTGTCAGTCTTTTCATTGTTTCCATTTATCTTAGCAACGGAATAACACAGACTCTTGAAACTTCCCATATAGTTCACTGAAATCTTTTGCATAGGCTACACATGAAGAAATTAGGTTGTAATTAAGCTAAGTTATTAATGATTTTTGTATCTAGTTATGATAGGTTGCAAGGTTGCAGGGCCAGGTCAACAGCTCAGGTAACTTGTAAGTGGGGACACTGGACATAACTCAACCAGTAACCACTCTTCCCCTGCAGTTCATTTGCATGTAACATTTCTATTTGCCACCAATGAATCAATTGTATGAGGGAAACTATAATTATATTTCAAGTATTCTCACTGACAGATTGCTTGGCTCAACTCTTGTTGATAATTCAGTGTTCTGTGGTGGTATGTTAACTTGGGTATCAATGCTTGAAAAGTTTCTCACAGTACTGTTACCTTGGTTTCACACATTTCTTTCTTCTACTCAGTAGTCCACTACTCATACATTCATAGATAGATCCAATGCTAACTGTTACATTTTTAATTATGAAGACATGATTTATAATTTAATAAAGCTGTGTTACATTTTAGTTTACTTACATACTGCTATCTAAACACCTTGTTCTTTTCTCTTTGCCTCTTCAAAGGATGGATCATTGATATCTCATCTGCAAAGATCTTTTTCATCTTGCCCACGCCTCTTAATTTCTCTCTTTTCCAATGATTTTCTATTGGGTTAAATTTTCAAAGAGGCTTCAACCCGGTTACATTTTTCTACAGCTAAGTTTTACAAGGACACATTAGCTGTCCCCTATCCCCCAACAACAGATATATTAATGGAAACTATGTTTGCCTGCAAAAATGCAGCTTGTGTGAAGACATAAGAGTTTATGAATGAACAAAAATCAAAAGTGAAAATGTGCACAAAAAACTTTATACATTCAGAGGTATGAGTAACAGTCAAGGATGCTTTTGAAAATTTTGCCCATTATTTCTCTCTTTATTATTTAAGATCTATAAAGAGATACAGGTCTGATCTTGCTAACACATACTCTTGATAAGTAATTACTATTGACATCAATGGGACTGCTGTGTAATTTGGCAATGAATCTGACCTAGTAATTGTTAACATCATAAATTCTAATTAGGGATCAAACTTGATCTTTTTTCATTTAAAAACTCTGTATTTTCATTTTCAAAGTAAAGATCAATTCCCAAAGTGCTCACTTAACCTGCAGCTTCTTTTAGTTTATTTTCTTGAGGTGGCAAGTTCTAAATTTAAACTGTAGTTGTATAAGCTTATATATGGGCATTTACTTAAAAGATGGGCGAAACTAGTGGTTATTTGCTGAACATGGAATACTTGAAAAGTCCAAGATATGCAATATTCTTTCAACATTAATATACACAATTTATTTAGTGAAAGAAAATTATGCAGCAGGGAGAATGTGTCGCTAAACATTTGAGCAGTACTGTACCAGTCAGTGCAAAATTTTCTAAAGCAAAGAAGGTCACACTTAGCTTAGGTGCAGATGAAGGGCCTTTGTATGTGGTCACTGCACTCTAAACCCAGGCTCTGATTCAGGTCTGAGCCCAAACCCCACTTCTGTCTACACACAAAAAAATTCAACTCAGATCAGCAAGCACTCAGAATCCAGGTCCTAAAACCCTGCTAAGGATGGTACTCAGGTATAAGCCCTATTCTTTTTACAGTGTGGATGCAAGTCAAACAGCAGACCTGAGTCAAAAAGTCTGTGCACTACAGTATGAATGTATTAGCATGACGGTGAGACCCAGATCCAGCAACTGTAAGCCCAGGTTTGCAATCCAGTGTGGATGCTCAAACGGGGGCTTGGAAACATCAAGTCCACAAGCCCAGGTCCCATATATGTGGGTTTACAATTCAGTTTAGACACCCCCCAGATGCAGTAAGTCTGCCAGGAATCAGCAGTAAGGACTAGATCCACAAAATTATCTAGGCACCTGAAGTGGAAGGTAAGTCCAACATTTAGGTACTACTGAGAGCTTCAAAATGCCGACTCAGCTGCCACCTAACCCTGGAGGCACCTAAAATTCCTAGGCCCTTGAGTTTCTACTGTGCTTCATCGGCTATTGCTTCTGCCTGTGAGCACATGTAAATCCACTTCAGTCTGGGTGCCTATCTCATGCCTAAGGCATAACGGGATCTTCAGACTAAGTGTTCCCCCACTATCTCACTTGAGGGGCCTGATCAAGAAGGTGTTCTGAGGGCACATCTAAATCCACACACGACAGCTTGGGGGCGGGTGGATAGTAAATGAGATAAAGCAGGACTCCCTTTTAACCTTTAACCCCTATTTAGGTTACTCATGAGGGATGTGGGAGTCACAGATTCAGCTCCCCCTCTGCCTGATGGAGAGCATAGATTTGAACTTGGATTTCTCACCTCTCCAGTGAGTACCCTAACCACTGGACTATGGATATTCTGATGTGGGGCTCTCTCAATCTCTCCTGTTGAAATTGTTCCTCTGTATAAACAATTATATATGCATTGGGCTAGAGAAAGAGGTACAATGACTATAGTCCAGTGGGAAGGGCACTCACTCACTCAAGAGGTGGGACACACAAGTTCAAATCCCTACTATCAGGCAGAAGAACCCAGGACTCCCATATCCCAGGTGAGTGCATGCTATCCACTGGGCTAAAAGTTAAAAGGAAAGCGTCCCTTTCCTGCCCCCATATTTCTTGTAATAAAACTGCTGAAGCACACATAATTCCAACAGACGGTTCGTGGCAGAAATAGGCATAGCCCAATGGCCAGACTTAGTCTCTAACTCCGTGAGATGAGTAGGGCTCAGGCCACAACTATTGGCTGGATTAGGTGGCTTCCCAATAGCTATGCTGGTTTGAGTGGATTCCAGTCTTAGGCACCTAAATCACCCTATGAATTGTCCAGGGAGCTCTGTTATATAAATTTAGGCTGTGGATTCTACTGGGTGGCAAGGCACCTAAGAATTAGGTGTTGAAACATCTAGTTCTTTTGTGAATCTAACCCTAAAAAGTAACCACAACATTCCAAAAATGTGATAGAACTATTTGGGAAGGGGGCACAGCCAAGATGCATTTCCTCAGAAGCTTCCACCAGAGGGGCTCCTGAAGACCTCAGCCACAAATTAAAGCTGTCCCCAAGAGCAGCAGAAACATCAAGGGAAGGCAGTAGGGAAACACCAACACCGATGGAGTGAATATCCCATTTTGCTGGAAGCTAGGCTAGCACAGGGAGATGTAATGTGCATCTCCTTGCATTAGCTTCAGTAAATCTAGCCCCCAAAGCTTTGTTCAAATAATTAATCCTAAACTAGATAGACTAACATGGTTACCAACTGAAATCTCATTTAGATTTCGAAATATTCATATTGAAGAAGAAACATGTATGGCATTTTTTCATAATTACACCCACACATTCTAAATGTTAAAGTGATACCAAAATGACCTGAAAACCCTGCATGTTTTTCTCTCAGGCAGTTGAGCCTTTCATTGGTTAAAAAGATGCTTTGTCGTCTCTTAATTACTTCAGACAAAACACATTAAAGACACATAATCCAAGGGAAGAGGTCTTGCTGAAATGATCTTTAGTGAGTTTATGAAATGTTGCATAGCTCACGTGCAGAAGCTCATGGACTAATTCCAGGCAAATTGGCCAGGATGTTGCTGAAGAGATCTGTCTCCAGTATACTTTAACAAAATTACTGCTGTTTATGATTTTCCAAGTTTTTGGAGGGACACCTCTCCTTAGTAATAAATATCAAGTTCAGAACTAAAGAGTCTACAGAGTATGAAAAAATTGTAAAATGGGATGACCTAAATAGGTCCCAATTTGTAAATTTCTCTATTCCCAAGCAGGCTGTTTTATAAAACACATCCTAGGGTAAGTAAAATGTAACAGCATTTATTTGTAGAATTGAGGGACATATGTCTTTTCCTTATATAAGAACAGAAAACATTGCTTCATTTACCAAAGTCCAAATCCTGCAGTCCTTACTCAAGCAAATTTCCCAATGACTTCAATGGGAATTTTACCTGTGTAAGGTTTTGGACTCTATTTAATTCAACTAAACAAAATACTGACAGTAGTCATAACTAAGGACTTTATAACAATTACTTAGCAAATAAATGAAACATTAATTTGATTTTGCTGCTATTGATAAATACAAACCACTTAATTTTTTCTTTTGCAATTTCATTTAGAATATGGAACAGTATTAATTTCTTGTTATTATTCTACACTGACCATTCTGAAGCAGAATGGGATCATTTTGATCATCCAATTTGACCTACTACATAACACAGGCCATACAATGTCCTCAAAATCTTTTTTAAAAACATCCAATAAATTTGTAAAAGGCTACTACAATGTGGCCCTAATCCTTGAATAGAGCTGATGCCAACTCTCATAATTTTATGGGGAACCTCATATTTTTGTTATTTTTCTTGAAGATCTGGTCCCAAGAATCCGGTGATTATATGGGAATCTCAGCTATAATTAAAAAAAAAAGAAAAAAAATGTTGCTGACCTCATGGTTGCATAGAAAAGCTTGGAAATGTGACCTAAATACACCCTAAAGAGTCAGAACCAGAAGAACTCAAAATGTATTTTTTCTTTAATCTCATGATTTTTAAATGCTTGGGGTTGGCAATACTGTGTAGTAAAAATAATAATTTTGTCAGCACTGTGTAGCAATTACATTTTGCACCACAGAATATAAATTTAAGTCACATTGAAAATCTACTTAATCACATGATATCATCTAAACCCATATTATATGGCTGTATATAATACCAGAAAAAAGTGTCACCAATACATTTTCTTCCATGGCCTCTAAATAAATTATTTGAAATATATATATAGTATGTGTGTGTGTGTGTATAATTTATATATAGATAAAATGTGTGTGTACACACACACTCAATGCTGTGTTTGGTTTTGATAATTTTAGATTGCTTGTTTTTATCAGTATAGGAGGAAAGGCCATTATAAAACAAATTATTGGCTCAAGGAAACATCATGGTTATCCAACAAACACTTTAAAGGGATAAATAAATATTTATGAGCCTAGCAGCTCAGATGTAAAGGGTTCATACTATCCAACACTGCAAATGTGTAGAAAATAATAAACATTCCTCATGGATAAAAGACTGAAAAAATATCAATAAAGAAATTCAGGAGTGGATATTATTAGCATGAATACACCCATTTTACTGGATTAGCAACCTGAGCTGCAGCCAAATAACTTCCTAATCTCCAGTAATTATTTTAGCAAAGCCACTTGTTGATGTTGTGCTATTACTAAGTCTATTAAGTCAAAGGAATGTGTAACACCATTTCTAGTCTAATGACTTGCCTCTTTTATAAATGAATCTATTTTTCTTGATACATTTTATCAATGGAATGACATTCTTGCCTTCTGATTAACAATGTAAGCAACTACTGATGACTTGGGGAATCATAGCAGTTCTTATGTGAGTTGACAAAGTGAGTCAGCAACATTTTTCAGTATAAAAAGGGACTGTCTTTACTTCACTATGCACAATTGAAATGACAGTTTTTCCAAGGCAGGTAACAAATTATGCACACACACATGGGATGATGGAAATTAATGAAATTAACATAATCATATTAATGTTTATATTTATTCACATCCCAGGAAGTATTGTCTAGTGATCTGATTACAGGACCAGAAGCCACAAATTACTGAGTTCTAGTTCCAGCTGACAAAAACTCCCTCCATGGCTATGGACAATTCTCAATCTCTGATTCAGTAGCCCCATATGTAAAATTGAGATAATTCTTACAATATTTGCCACAAAAGAGCAGTGAGGCAATCAGTCATGGTCTAGAAAATGCTTCAAGGAAGAAAAATCATACTACAACTGCTAAGCATCATTAAACAAGAGCCTGAACCAAAGCTCATTGAACTCAATGGGAGCCTTTCCAGTAACTTCCGCAGGGTTTGGATAAAGTAAAAAAGGTGTAAGGTGTTAGAATGCATTAGCACAATAGACAATTTGATAGTCAAGTACTTTAACCATAATACAGTAATTAAACATATTTATATATCAGAAGTTCTTTTGTTATATTTACAGTACTTCTAATACCCATCCTCACGATGCCTTTTGAGTATCAACTAATAATTTGGAAAACGATGTAGAATTTAAAAACTTCTTTCTGAGATCTAGTCAGCTGGGTTTTTTTTAGTTCTATCTACTCTCAAATTACATTTTCAAATACATGTTCTACTTTAAATATAAAAATTTGGAAGTTTTTACCTGTGTACATTATCAGATGAAGAAAAATATGCTGTACTGGAGAATTTCTACTTTTAGTAAATTTCATCTTTAAAATATAATGGAATGTCAATTTGTGTTTAATTTTATATGCAGAACTGTAGAAAATGAAAAATAAATTAAAACACTTATAAAGTAAATTATTCTAAATTAATCCAACTTTACATATTTCACTCAACTTTGGCAAATAACCTGACTATTGCTCTTTAGTGTGTATTGTATATGTATTTTCTCTAAAATAGAAACTTCTGATGAGAAAAAATGAGCTATAATATCCTAACTTTTTTGATTTCTGAGTTCATAACAGTTACTGTAAAACCACGTTTGAGAAAACATTTTTATTGGAACAAAGGTTTAATGTTTTAAAAATCATGTACCAATTATAAAAGAGCTATTATTTTAAGAAAGCTACTCTGTTGAGAAAAATTCAGCAATTGTTGACACCAAAAGATCAGTACATAAAAACTAATTTCCAATACTGGAAGATTAAAATAAATGCTGGGCATACAATATGCATACTGATTTATGTAAGAGTTGGAAACTATCCTCTCCAGTTAGGGACTAATCTGCATAATTTATTCAAAGATCAGCAAAGTTGTGTACAAGTTTTCTTTCTTTTACAATGTTTTCCAAATCTATAATCCCTTATCAATTTATTTTTCTTCCTTAGTGTCCTGATACTATGTTGATGGGTTACAATACTAATAAATAATAATAATGATTATTTCTTACTATATATACTTCTAAATTATTTCATTAAAGGTCTCCATTTAGATACCTGTAGAAAATGGCTGTCACATATATTACTGTATTTGTATTTTTAGTAGATCAGCTGATTTATCTCGTCCCCAGTAGACACTTATTTTCACCTTGAGGCCCTTTATTTGGGAAATATGCGCAACAAATGTTTTAAAATGTTTGGAATGCCTCAAGTAAAGCAGCTATACTGAATAGATAATTTCTGGAGATCTTCTATAAGTTGTAATATAGCTCAGTAACTTCCTCTTCAAAATGTAAAGGGACAGTATAAAGTGCAGTTTAGAATCCAATAACAGCAAACAGTAGAAATATACTTCCTTTCTCTTGAAAGCAGATGGAGGTTGTTTTATTGTGGCTGTCTTTCTGATTGAATTATGTTTCAATTTATTATGAGCATTTTTTCTGCTTTAAGTTTAAGGACACAGAAATGTATTTTTTCCTTCTCGTGCTCATTGTTAAAGAGAGAGCAGGGACTCTTGTGTCTCAGCTATGATCAGAACATTCTGAGGTAGTTCTGTTAGATTTAACTGTTGAGGAATGCAATAAACTGGCTCTCAGAACTGCAAGATTTGAACTATAAAATCTGTCTCAGATTCCTTTGAGAAATAAAAACAACCCCTTTTCCCCAAAGAGCTGATTACAGAAATACTGATCATAAAGACCTAGTAACAAGATCAGTAAGTTTGATTTGAACATTAGGCTTATTGATCTTACAGCATTTTGTATGTGTTGGTTTACAGAAATACTGGGGCCCTCCCAGAGCTTTTATAGATAAGGATCACAGGAAGCTGAAGATACTAAAAAAATTGCCAGAAACCATGTGTAATAAACATCTTTTTAATTTTTGTAACATTAGATTCTAAGAGTAAGATCCTTCAAACCAGCAGAATTTCAGGTCCCTTGGAAACTCAAAGGATGGGAAGGAAGCAATTGTCACGCTGGCTAGATTGAGGGGGGGCCCTTGAGGAGCTCTGATTTTCTCCTTTCTACACCAATCTCACGTTGGGGGTGTCACGCTGGCTGGATTGGGGGGGGGCATTTATTGTATTATTTGACATCAGTATGTCAAAATCATAGTAATCCATGTGAGATATGCCATGTCAGGTACTGTTAGAAAGGCTATAATGTGCTAAGTAAGATGATAATATTTGTGTTCATGTGTTATATGTGTGAGGGAAGTTATGGATATGTTTGATATATCAGTATTTCAAATTGTGCTGTCTGAGTAACACCTCAGACAGGATGGCTGCAGAACAATAGCCTGCTTAATGGCCCATTTAAACATTCACAGGTGCAATGGGCCCAGGCAGAGAAGCCAGGAAATACCTGATGGGTCACCAGACTTGGTCATGTGACTCTAGACTCCATTTTGGTTCCTGTGAAATTCCACAAGCACCATGGCAAGGGCCAGAGGACATAAAAGGCTAAGGCATGGGGATCCATTTTGTCTTCAGCCGTGTTCAGCTTTCAGCTACCTGTCTACCTCTGGATCAATTCGTCTACAACTGAACTGAAGCTGTGAAACAAAAGACTGAGACCCATCCAGGTACTGGATGTATACCAGAGGGACTATACAAGCCTGCAAACTCCACAGTTCATCTAGAAACCTGATGTATATGGACTTTCAAATCATTTGTATGTATCTGATGGCTTTAATCCTTTAACATTTCTCTTATTGTTTGTTCCTTCCTTTTTATAATAAACCTTTCATTTTATTTACTAAAGGATTGGCTGGCAGTGTGGTATTTTGGATAAGATCTAAACTTATATTGATCTGGTACTGTGGCTGACCCTTTGGGGTCAGGAGAACCATTTTAGTAAAGAGCATAGAGTTTAGATAACTGGTCTCTTTACTGGACCTAGTGGCTGACTGGGAGACGGAGACTGAAATGCAGTAAAGGGGGCTGTGTGTATTTGTATACTGGCTTCTTGATAACCAGTGTGGGGAATCAGAAGCACTGTTTGTGGCTGGTTGTGAAGCCTGACTTCAGTGTCATCCACCAGTGCTGGGAGAATCCGCTCTCCTTTTACAGCCTGCCCTGACCTTGGCATTTTCAGGTGGCTGCCCTAAGCACGGACGGGTCATAGCAATATTACTTGATTATACCCGATTAGTTTTTCTTAAACAAATTTTAAGTGAGGCAAGTGTTTAGATCAGTGGCAGGTAAAGGATTTGTTTAGTTTCTGGCTAGACTGCCTTTAAATAAAGAGGAAAAGGATACATCTTTGAGATTTCTGAAGTAGTGATGGCATTTCCTAACATCAAGAAACTGAGGTAAGGAGCAAAGTGCTTTGGGAGGACTGAGAGCACTGTTGGACTATACTAGGCCAGAGTATAGAGAAGTACTGTAAGGGCCAGGCTGTACGCAGCCTGTGTGAAAGGGTCAGTCATTAAGTTGCATTCAGGAGACAAGTAGCAGAGTCAGGGTCATGCTGGGTCTTGATGCCAGGAAATCAGAGTCAAGTGCTGAGGTGCACTCAGGAGGCAAGTGGTGGAGTTGGGGTTGAACCAGAGTCAGAAGCCAAAGTCTGGGGTTCACAGCAAGGCAAGGACTGGAGCAGAAATAAGCTGTCAGTCTGTGTCATTGCTCAGACAGCTCCTTGTGATGGCTTCTTTGTTTATATACCAGCATGAGCTAATCACGCAACCAAGTGAACTGAACAGATTTACAAAGGAGGGAAGTCAGGGAGGCTATTTGTTCAGAGAAGCTGGCAATGAATCACCTATACACATTCAGAAAGCTGAAGAAGCACTGAAGTTCTCAGAGAGACCAGGATGCTTTTGAGTTGAGGGTGGAACTCCACCTTCTGCTGATTCATTTGAATGCCCTCTGAGGAAATCATGCAACCTAAAAAGTGACCTGGTCAAAGGTGCACTTCTCTAATTTGCCATACAAACCATTATTCAATAGTCTCTCCAGGATGGACTGGACATAATGGTAATGCTGCTCAGAGTTCTCAGAAAACACCAGAATATCATCAAAGTAGATGATCACATAGTGGTCCAGGATGTCTCTAAACATATCATTTATGAAATGCTAAATGTAACAGGAATAGTGCCTAGGCCAAATGGCATTTCCAGATATTCAGAATGCCCATATCAGGTATGAAAAGTGATCTTCTATTCACCCCCAGGCCTTATGCATGCTGGATTATATGCCCTACAATGATCTAGTTTGGTGAAGATCCTGGCAGTCCTCAAGCAGAACAACAATTCCAGTACAAGGGGCAGAGGAGACTACTATCCAAGCCACAGCAAGATTCAAACCTGTGATCCCTGGTTTCTGACACCACTGCTCTATCCCCTGAGCTATGGAGCCAGACCGTAGGTTCTCTCAGCCTAGGGAAGAAGCTGGCGCAATATCATGCACTGCTGATTCAGTACACAATAAGTCTATTCAGAGTCTAGTGACCTGTATCTTTTTCACACAAAGAGGACCAGTGATCTTTCTAGAGAGGTGGATCTCTGAATGAAGCCCTTTGTGAGATTTTCCTGGATATACACATGTAATGCTTCCAGCTCTGGTTCATACATGGTGTATATTTGTCCCTATGGCATCTTTGGCCCAGGTTGTAGGTCTATTGGACAATTGTAGTGCTGTGTGCGAGTACTGAAACTGTTTTTTTCCTTTGAAACACATCAAGGTATTCTTGGTACTTGTCAGGGAGACTGGGGTGCTGGTCTAAAACCAGGTCTTTCTGGTTAGCCCCCACCATCTGGGGTCTCACTTCTCAGGGTCTTGTCCTATCCTTGGTCCTAGGCCACAGGTCACCTAAAGGCTGGTCGATTTGTCGGAGGCAAGCTTTCTGGCAATATTTGGAGAAGATAATGTTCCTCCACCACCAGGAGAAACACAATTGTGATTTAAGGGGTTGCCTGCCGACTAAGGTTAGCATAATGCTTGTAATCTGTTTTCACCGACTCTAGGTGGTGTTGGGATTCCCTGCAAGACCTTTTCCACTTGGCTTATCTAGAACGCCTTGTCCAGTTTTGTGAGAACACTTCATCCAATTCTCTGGGATCCAAAATGCTCAGTTCAGCTCTAGATTTCATCACTCAGATTCCTTTATTTGGCATACAGCAAAGCTACACTGAGTTGATCAGACTCAAACATAGAAGGCAGATATAGGGGTACTACACATCCAAAGTTACACAGACAACACCTTTCTTTATATACATTTACACATTATATTGCATTTGTTATACATTAAATCACACATTTTTTATTGGCTTGGTTACTTTCCAGGAACAAATCTCTGTACAGCATCGTCTGTCCATGTTCTGTTCATGTGGAACCCAATCTTTACATTCCAGCTTTATCTTGTCCATAGTCTCTACCATCAGGGTGTTGCTGCTTATCTTAGTTAGCATCGACATCCCAACTCCTGCTTTGTCAACCCCTATTTATAACAATCTTCCACTCACCTTCCCAGTTATGTCCACTAGGAAATTAGGCAAGTTACTTATGTCAAGCCAGACCTACAGGTGGGTTTTCAATTCTTACTGGATATAGTGAAGGTGTCTGAATAGGTTGGAGGCTGCAAGTATATTGGGGGGTTGTGGCGTGAATGGGTGAATCCAAGGATGGAAACTGGAGTTGGAGTAAAAAGGACATGGGTGGGTTGGTCAATGGTCTGAATTATTGTACATGAATTTGGCAAAGTGAAGGAGGGAAATCCAGTCAGGTTGATGATAATTGATAAAGCAATGGAAGTATTGCTCCCAAATTCAGTTCACTCACTCAGTTTGTCCATCAGTCTGGGCGTGACAACACAAGGAGGCACATAGTTCAACATCCAGTAGCTTGAACTTCTACCAGAAGAATGAAACAAACTGTGATCTTCTGTCAGATGTACTATTAGATGGTAAACCACGGAGTCTGAAGACAAAAGTTGAAAAACTCTTGAAACTGGGCTGTTACATCCTGGTAGGAATTTTAAGGCACTGCACAAAATGAGATTTTTTTAAGTAAGTTGATCACAACCAGCACCTTTCAGTGGCCCTGAAAATCAGGGAGGTCAAGAGTAAAATCCATGGAGGTGGATGAGCAGGGCTAAGATGGAGTCAGCCGTTGAATCAGAGTACCAAAGGGTTTGGTGCAGGATGATCTTTGTTTGAGTATAGACATCACAGGAATCGATGTAGGACTCAAAGTATCAACATAGTTTTGGCCACCAGAAATATTGAGAGACCAGCTTCAATGTTTTCTAGTGTCTGAAAGGCCAGCCAAAGGTGATCATGGCATAGCTGGAGAGTATTGCTAGATGTGGTTCACCATCAGGGACATAGAGCCACTCCTTAAACATGAAAATCCCATTCTGGACAGAGATTTTTGTGTCAGGAAGCAGTCTGCTCAAACTGTCAGAAACTAAGAAGTGGATGGTCAGGCCTAGTGGTTGAAGTAACTACCAGATGGAGCAGTGGTGGTTAGGCCTAGTAGTCAGGCTGGGGACCAGAGCCAGGAGTCAGTGCAGGAATCAAGAACCAAAGGCAAGACTTGAGCAGGAACAGGCTGGGGCTGGAACAGGAGAAGAAGCAGTCTGTCAGAACCACCAAGCAGCCAAGCATACTCCCAGTGAGGTAGTGATGTTGAGTAGACTGAAGTGTCTGCTCTCATTGACAGCCTATACCCCTGGCCTTGGGGTCATCTGTTAAGACCTTTGCCTGTAGATGGGCTAAACCCTGGATGACTGACGTGGAGCCCTCAGGTAATCAGGCTCAGCAATTACTCATTACACATGGTCACAGGTTCTTACGAGTATAGCAAATTGTTGTTCTTTATTACACTGTGTGTTTTTTTAAAACACACATACACTATAGTGCGATAAGATATAAAAATGTTATCGTTGTCTGACTGCAATAACTGCATTATTTACTTTCCAGAAAGTTCCTGAAGCCCACTAGTGCCAAAGTGGGGGCACATCCCACAAGTGGAAATATGCAGGGGCCACAATATAGGAAATTTCTGTTCACAAACTCCAAGGGCATACTTTTTTGTTATGCAGTCTATGACAGAACACACAACCTTTTTCTATTGACACAAGTAGATCAAAGACATCAGAGCACTCTCTCTGCCATAGCCAGGCCTAAAACCAGAATGATAAATTCACCATCTTTCTCTGATCCTTAGGAGAAGCTGGAGTTGGTTTGCCATTATCTCTTTAATCTTTCCCAGAAAGAGAAAGTTTAAAACAGAGCAAAAATTAGGGAGGTGACAACTGTTAAGAGTTTCTTGAGTTTCTTAATTGTATTCGAATAGTATACATCCTCACAAAGACAATAATTAACATAGCCAAGAAATAAGATAGCCAGGGTGATATTCTGTACTGTGCCTCTAAGAACTGCAATACAGAACTCACAGTCAAGGGAATGAGTTCAACATGGCTTTAAGCCACCTTTTGTCCTCTTGTTCCTGGCCTGCTCCCTGTACTGTAGAGGCTTCCAGTATAATTTAGGCAGCCTGGGGGACTTGTCTAATCTACAGCAGCCTCCTGGATCTCCCCTATGGGGAGCAGCACTACTTGGAATCTTTGAAGCATTGCATGCTGTGGTCCCACCCCCAACACACCATTCATAACTCCTGCCATACCACCTATGCCAGAGTTTGTAATGGGCTTCTCAGAAGGCAGCCTTATGACAGTCTTCCACAGTGCTTCTGCCCAGAAAATCCTACTGATGCCAGATACTGGGTTTTTAGTCCCCCTTTATACCACTCCAATCCTTTTACTCAGTATAAAGGATCCAAACCAGGTGTGAAATTCTTATTCTCAAATTCTGACCACTAGCATTTACTAGTGATGAAAGGAGATGGCCCACCTTACAAATGACAAGTGAAGTCTACCCAGTAGATCCAGAAGCACCATCAGTAAGACTATATATGAAACTTGCACAAAGACATTTTGCCACATCTTGATCTGACACTGCATCCATGGTTCTAGACATATTACTCAGTCTTCTAAAAGATTAAAAAGAAAAGGAAATAATTCAGGCAGGCATATATTTAGTGTCATTAAACAAACCCTCAAAAGTTCAGAAATTCTATCCTTTAACTAAGTATAAGCTGTGTAAACCTCATACTCCAACAAACCGCATTCTAGTACCTAAGAAAAAATAAACTGATTGAGGACTAAGTTCTGTCCTGAGCCATTCTTTTAGGTGACAAATCTGAGAAACTGTCCCAGACTGAGGTGCCAATAGAGGAGGTTATGGAACAAACTGATAAATTAAACAGAAATAAGTCACCAGGACCAAATGGTATCCACGCAAGAGTTCTGAAGGAACTCAAATGTGAAATTGGAGAACTACTAACTGTGGCATGTTACCTAGCATTTAAATCAGCTTCTGTACCAGATGACAGGAGGATAGCTAATGTGACACCAATTTACAAAAAAGGCTACAAAGGCAATCCCAGCAATTGCAGGCCGGAAATTCTAACTTCAGTACCAGGCAAACTGGTTGAAATTATATTTAAAAACAGAATTATCAGACACATAGATGAATACGATTTGTTCTCAATATGGTTTTTGTAAAGGGAAATCATGCCTCACCAATCTACTAAAATTCTTTGAGGGAGTCAACAAACATGTGGACAAGAGTGATCCAGTGGATATAGTGTACTTAGATTTTCGGAAAGCTTTTGACAAGAACCCTCATCAAAGGCTCTTAAGCAAATTAAATGGTCATGGAAGAAGACGGAAGATCTTCTCCTGGATCAATAACTGGTTAAAAGATAAGAAACAAAGGGTAGGAATAAATTGTCAGTTTTCAGAATGGATAGAAGTAAATAGTGGTGTCCCCCACGGGTCTGTACTGGGACCAGTACTGTTCAACATATTCATAAATGAGCTGGCAAAAAGGGTAAACAGTTAGGTGGCAAAAGTTGCAGATGAGACGAAACTACTCAAGATAGTTAAGCCCAAAGCAGACTGTGAAGAGTTACAAAGGGATCTCACAAAACTGCTTGACGGGGCAACAAAATGGCAAATAACATGTAATGTTGATAAACGCAAGTAATGCATATCGGAAAACTTAATCCCAACTATACATATAAAATGATGGGGTCTAAATTAGCTGATGCCACCCTAGAAAGTGATCTTGGAGTCATTGTGGATAGTTCTCTGAAAATATCCATTTAATATGCAGCGGCAGTCAAAAAAGCTAACAGAATGTTGGGAAACATTAGGAAAGAGATACATAACAAGAGAAAATATCATATTGCCTCTTTATAAATCCATGGTACACCCATATTGTGAATATTGTGTCTGGATCTGGTCATCCCATCTCAAAAAAGATATACTGGAATTGGAAAAGGTACAGAAAAGGGCAACAAAAATGATTAGTGGTATGGAACAGCTTCCATATGAGGAGAGATTAATGAGATTGGGACTTTTCATCTTGGAAAATAAATGACTAAATGAGGATACGATTGAGGTCTATAAATTCATGACCAATGTGAAGAAAGTAAATAAGGAAGTGTTATTTACTTCTCATAACACAAAATCTAGGGGTCACCAAATGAAATTAATAGGCAGCAGGTTTAAAATGAAGTATTTCTTCACAAAACACGCAGTCAAACTGTGGAACTCTTTGCCAGAGGATGTTGTGAAGGGGTTCAAAAAGAACTAGGTAAGTTCATGGAGGATAGGTGCATCAATGGCTATTAGCCAGGATAAGCAGGAATTGCTGTTTGCCAGAGGTTGGGAATGGCCAACGGGATGTATCTCTTGATGATTACCTCTCCTATTCATTCCCTCAGAAGCATCTGGCATTGGCCACTGTCGGAAGACAGGATAGAGGGAGCATCGGTCTGACCCAGTATGGCTGTTCTTATGTTTTTATCTGCAGCCAAGAGAAGTATTTGGCACTAAAGGACAATTTCAGCCCTAACTTTGAATTATCTTACTCATAATATTATTCTAACATGGGTTCTGATGGCTTCATTTTCAATTATTGGTCATCTAAATGTAGGTGGCCATTCAATAGCTATGAAAATACAAGACTAATAAAGAAAGTAGGAAAACATAAGTATCTTTGATCTTTTGAGACCATCTTGGCTTATTTCAAATCCCACTACCCAGGATTATTTTCCTGATGTCCTTGCACTCTTCCTCTCCCTATTTCAGAAGCCCCTAATTCACAGTCAACTCATAATAAAATTCAACACAATTCTGGCAAATCCAACTCTCAGGTACTGTTTTTTATGATTAAGAAAATGGTGAACTTTATGTTATTTTTAAACTCTGGGAACACAATTTTGAAGGAGGATTTGCCTTTAAAGAAGCTCAGTACATAAATATCCTCTCTCATTTGCAGCACAGATAAAAGTTCCTTTTAATTAAAACAAACAAAATATCTCAGCATGATATCTTCTCTTTATATCTTTGCCAGAATTGTGGTATAAATCTAATTTGGTGATACCTCACATTTCATAGATATGTCCAACTCCCAAAAAACACATATAACAGCACTGTTTTTTTTCCCCAAGATTTTACTGCACACATCAGCTTCTTTAGAAATTGATAACGATTTTCCTGAAAAAGGTGGTGCAACATTATTTCCTGTGTTATTCCAACAAGCTTTCTAAAATGTGCAAGTTCAGCCATGAAGATTGCATAAACATATTTTATTGAAAAAGATGCTCTTTGCACCCACCCAAACAGTCAAACTGTAACCTATAATAAGCAGATTTCTTTAACAGTTTGAAAATCTGCAATTTGTGTTAGAATAAATCTTACAGATACTGAGCCCTATAATAGTGGTTTGATGAAATGTTAATGAATCCTTGCAATTCATACGGCTCGATGGTTGCAACTATTTTCAAGAAATGGCCTTAATTATTATTGGTCTGAGTCCTCAATTTAGCACAAATTTTAAACTGAGTTGTGTTAAACTGGCATCCAAAAGCAAAGTGATCGCACAGCCCTTTTGTTCCAAGCCACCCACATTAGTAATAATAAAGCTATGATGCAAGTTTGTCTAGAGCAGAGATCAGCCACTGCTCACCACACTGACTCAGGAATATGAATTGCTCAGGGATGGACAATCATTCCTTTGAGTCTACCATTTAGAAACATGAATAATCATGCCTGATATTTACACTTTAATTTCTAAAATTCCAGAGAGGACAAACTGATTTAAACATAGTTACTGTGGTTATGTGTTCTTGAACTTAGCCACTTTACCATAAAATTTAAGGGACTGTTTATGAAGCTCTGTGCCAATGACTCATTATTAATATATCATATCATATCAGTAAGACCTAGAGGCTTCAACCAGATCAGGGATCCATTGAACTAGGAACTGTTTAAATATCAGAGTTAATGATTGTCCCTGCCCCCAGGATTGTACAATCTAAAAGAAAGGACTGATTAATAGTTTGTAACAACAGACCTGACAATATTTTTATTTTCAGTGTCCCAGTAGCATAAATATATAGAAAGACTTTCCTTTATGAGGCCACTGTGTTGGAAACAATTCTGTCTGCCAGTTAAGTCACCCAGCAATCTACTGTACCAGCCAACACTACCTACAAGTCCAGAATCAACATGCTGCAGCTGCACTCAATAGCGCCACAAAACAAGACCAAGAAGATGGAAAAAGTGTTATGTTACACCGCAGCTGAGTGAAGGGGACAATGAACAAAGAATAATGGGCAATGGATTTTTTTTTTGAGGGGGGAGGAGAGAGAGAGAGAAGAGGAAAGAGAGTCTTCTACACAATTTGAAGAACAAAAAGATGACAAATTCATACAGCATTTGAGCACCAAAAATGTACAATACACAAAACTTTAGTAATTGTCTCATCCTTGCATGGAAACACCGAAACTAATTGCATCTTTTTTAAAAAAAAATACAAAATTTAATATGAGCCCTTGAGGATATGACACAGTTTTAAGAACAATTGGAACTGCAGAGACATTTCTCATTTTCAGATCTGTTTTTCCTCAGTGCATATGTGTTTTCTAATAACAATGGTTTATAGAGAACTTTTTGGCTCCTTCATTTCTCTAACATTAACATTAATTTTAACTTATGGTGAAAAATAGATGGTTAGGCATTTGGAATTCTTAAAAGCAAATAAAAGGGACAATGGTAATAGCTAAGTTTGGTTAATATAGCAGCCATATAGTGGCTTCTGCTTTAAAAGATCAGCAGGACTTCAAGTATTCCTTCGTTGGGAGGACATTCCCCGGCATCACTATCTATTAGCATTTAATCAATCTCCATATAGGCAGGAAGACATTTCCAACACCCTTAACTGGATTTTGGCACACATCTGTATTCATCCAGATCAAAATAACTATCTCATTGACTGAATGAAGTTTGTGCCTGGGTGAATAACAGATATACTTATTTCTGAGTTCTGGGAAAAGTTAAAACATCTACATAAAATTTCATTGCATCATTTGCTGCTCCTTATCTTTGCTCCAATCATGGTGCATAACTACCTGACCCTTTGTGTCCTCCTCTCACTCATTCCTGTACCTTCTTCCATGCAGCCCAGTATGCCTCCTGAACTGCACTCTTGACCTGGCTTTCCCTGCCCCCATCCTCCCATCCAAGCCTCTCTTTGAAATACACTTCAAGAGGCCTATAAACCCAAGCACCCCTGCCCACCCTCCAAAAAAACCAAAACCAAAACCCAAGCTTTAAGTAAATTGGCAATCAGGGAAAGGGGAATGCAAAAAAGGGAAAAAGAAAAGCTCTTTAAAAATAATTGTGAAATTGGTGACATGCATATGAACCACAATGTCTGATGGCCAGGTAAATGGCTATCAGTGATCACCAACAACATTAATGTCTCTTAATTGAAATTTGCAACGTGAGTACATAGCCATTCCATAGAACCACATGTTCCTGCCTCTGTTGACCCTCCCATTTCCTCCTTGGTTTGTTACATTCACTTATTTTGTCCAGTCTTATTTTAGGACCAGATTGTGACTCAAGCTAATGGAAGGAAGGGAAGAAAGATCCTCTCACACTCCTGCATTGCTGCATTAGTGGTCCTTGCATCGTGGTTTTCGTGTGGGCAAGAGGGGAGGGCAGGGGCTACAATTGTCAAAACAGGTGGGTGGGATGGAGATGTAGAGTTATGGAGAACAGGTGAAACCAAGTTTATACCCATTCAACAGACTCTCCTATTTAAACAAAATACATTTCTCAAGGATTTTACACTCTCACAGCCCTAAAATCTAATTGCAGGGATCTCTGCGCATCATGTTGTACAGTGTCTCATCGGCTATCCCTCCATACGAGGATGATGTCTGCCAGAGAGAAAAGTCATGATGAGACTTAAAATGGCTGAGGAGTCCAACTTGCACTCTACAGGTTTTTCCACATCTGTGACAGGTGGTTACTTGGAGAGAGCACAACTGCTGGCCAGGATTCAGTATATTTTCCTTCCTCCTCTGCCATCTTTTAGCCCCTTCAGCAAGGCAATTCTCTTCAAAATGGACTGAGGCTTGATGTATGATGTGATGCCATTGTAGTCTATTGCTAGCCCGCTCTTCCCAATTCGTGGGGCAATGCCTCCCTTCTGAAGGTATACTTCAGTGTGTCCTTCCTCCGTCCCCTGCAGGTCTTCTTACTATGACTAAATTGAAAAAACAGGACTTACTTAGGAAGACAAGTATCAACCATCTGCACACAATGACCAGCCCACCGAAGCTGATGTTTCATACTCTTTGCCTCAGAACACTGGCATTGGTGTGATGGTCTTCCCATCTGTTATGGAGAATTTTCCTAAAGGCAGACAGTTAAGATGGCTTTGATATGTCACCCATGTCTTGCAACCATAAAGAAGGGGGGATGACTACTACCTTGTAGACCAGGATCTTATTTTCCATCCACAGATCTCTGTCAATAAAGACACAACAGAGCAATTTTCTGAAGGATATGCTGGCACAGTGGATTCTATGTTCAATCTCCACACCAAGATTGGCTGTCTGGGAAAGCTGGCCCCCAAGGTAAGGGAAATGCTCAACATTTTCCAGAGGTTCACCACCAATGACAATTTGTGGGAGAAGGGGGGCAACTTGTTCTGAGGCAGGCTGGTGGAGACCTTAGTTTTCCCAATGTTGAGGTAGGCTATGATAGGCATCTGAGAAGAGATCTAGGGTAGACTGCAAGTCAGCCTTGGTGCGTGTGATGATGGTGCGTGTGATATTATGAAGGTTCATAATAACAGTCCTGGTGACCTTAGTTTTAGAATGAAGACACCGCAGACTGAAGAGCTGGTCATCCACATGATACTGAATTCTAATTCCAGAAAAAAGGAGGTCACAAATAAGAATCAAGATTACTGCAAGACAGATGGAAAAAAGAGTTGGGGCAATAACATAGTCCTGCTTAACAACAGTACGGATGGTGAATGGGTCCACGTCCAATCCATTACAGAAGACAGTGGAGGTCATTTCATCATGAAATGGCCCAAGAACATGAATGAACTTCAATGGACAACCAAACCTAGACCTCACATTCCATAACGCTTCATGATCGATGGCATCAAAGGCCTTAGTTAGGTCAATAAATGCCATATACAATGGACGGTGTTGTTCTTGCCACTTCTCTTAGATCTATCATGCAACAAAAATCATGTCAGTGGTGCCCTGAGACAGTCTGAAACCACACTGGGATTCCAGAAGGACGTCTTTGGCAAGAGAGAGGAGACGATTCAAAAGGATCAGAGCACGGATCTTCCCAGCAATGGAGAGGAGGGCAATATTTCTGTAATTCCTCCATATTGACTTTCCCCCTTTCTTAAAAATGCTCACAATATTGGCATTCCTGAGGTCAGGTGGAATTTCCTCATTTCCCCATATTTTAACAAGAAGATGATGAAGTTTTTCCACGAGTACTAGTTCATCAGCTTTGAAGACCTCTGTGGAGATGCCATTTGGGCCTGGTGCCTCGTTGTTTCCAGTCTGAGTGATGGCACGCTGAACTTCCTCAGAACTGGGGGATGCGGGGAGGGGTGGGGGTTGGCAAGAGGTTCTATTACTAGATGCTGAGGAATGGAATTTATGGTGGCAGAGGCAGTGATCATACTGATGTCCATATTCCACAAGCCATGCGAGATACAGATGAGTACTGAACAGACCATCATTTAGTTACAGCAATCATGAACATGCGGCTAACACCACAACACCATAAACAACCAAAAGGAATGAGGAGGAGATTTAACATCAAGGCACTTGAAAAATCAAGCTAGTCACAAGACTCTTCAATAATGCCTCATTGAGAGGCCCTCTGACCTACCTGACAACATCAAAGACATTCAAACACATTAGGAGAAGTTCAAGACCATTATTCACAAGGCATGTGCTGAATCAGTTGGATATTCCACTCATTGCTATCAAGACTGGTTTGAAAAGAATAACAATGAAATCCTAGCACTTATTCATCAGAAGAGAAGTGCATTTTACACTTAGCAAAATGAACCTTCTAACCAGAAAAAATGAGAGACTTATTGGCTTAAAGTTGTAGTTCAAAGGAGGCAACATGGCATTAAGAATCAGTGGTGGCAAGCAAACGCAATGGAGATCCAGAGTTACGCTGACCAACATTATATAAGAAGCTTTTTTCAAGCACTGAAAGCCATCTATGGGCCCAAGTTCAAATGGCACAACCCCTTTGCAATCCCAGGACAGCTCCACCCTTCTTAAGGACAATGTAGCCCTCAAGTAATGTTGGAAGGAGCATTCTGAGACTCTCTTGAACTGTGAATCTGAAGTCTCAGCTGCCATGATATAGTCCATTCCTCCTCATCCAGTAATAGAACATCTTATACAGTATCTAACATGAATTGAAATAACACCCTGTTTTAAAGCAATAGCATTAATGAGTGATAGAGAGAGTGGGGAGAAAGGTAGACAATATGTACTCAAGGAGCTATATTCAGAAAAAGATGCGTAAGAAAGGGTTAGTAATGTTTATTTTATGGATGCTGACTTGTCACAACACACATCTTTTTTGTGAAGATCCCAAGATAACATCAGTAATACAAGCACATCAGAAAAGTCTATAATGTCTTTTTAATATTTCCCAGGAAAACCAACTAGGTGCGTTACCAGCTGAACTGTTTCTTATTTGTACCCACAATACTCATCTAAAAGAAAGTAATTTTCTATGCTTATACTTTAATAGGCTAGGGGGAAAACCGTGATCTCACTGGAGTTAACAGCAATACCATTAACTTCAGTGTGACCAGGATTTCACTCTAGATCAGGGGTCGGGAACCTTTTTGGCTGAGAGAGCCATGAACGCCACATATTTTAAAATGTAATTCCGTGAGAGCCATACAATATGTTTAAAACTAAACATATGTGTGCGAGTGTGCCCTGCTCCGCAGTGAAATTGACAAGGCAGAGTCAGTTTCACTGCTGAGAGTGTGCCCTGCTTCCCAGTGAAATTGGCAAGGCAGAGTCAGTTTCACTGTGGAGAGCAGTTCCTACTTCGCAGATTTTCACCTATCGCGGGGGTCTAGGAACCTAATACCCGCAATAAGTGAGGGATCACTGTACATGAGAATGTTTTATATTTTTAACGTTATTTTTTTTATTAAAGATTTGTCTGCGAGCCAGATGCAGCCATCAAAAGAGCCACATCTGGATCGCGAGCCATAGGTTCCCGACCCCTGCTCTAGATCTTTAAATTCCAACACCAGTACTGTGATACCTGAAACAGAGGCAGGTAAATGATAGATTGTAACCAAATCTCTCTGACCTGCAATGCTTTAATGTAGCAACAGAACAATGAGTGTTCTGATAATGTTTTACGTCTCAGGTGTCAGGGTTATTACAATCAGAGGTTAAGGTAAGAGTACAGAATACATTTTAAAGATTGTTGAAGGCCATAATTACCGTATTTAAAAAGAAAAAGAAAAGAAGGGAGGAATGGAGGAAAATAACAAGAGATGACTTATGCATAGTAATAAAACAAAACACGTGCTGCAATAGCATTGGAGATTGACTATACTAGCCATGTAAAGCAGCAAATGATGCTGAAGGAGTGTCTGTGACCGGAGTCAGTTTGACAATAAGATTGGATTTTTTAATGAAATAGTAAAACACTGAAGGAAGTGTATTTATGTGAAAGATACAAATAGGAAAGGAAGCCTAATCTTCACCCATATAGCAAGTCACTAGAAAGATCTTAGTATCATATATGTCTTGTACTTTCATTCCGTTTTTTTTTTTTAGTTTTGACAGTGTCCACAATTTTGTTTGTTTGTTTGTTTTCAAATAGTCAGTCATGTTTCTGTGATTATATGACAAACAGCTTCAGAATACTTCTGAAGTATTTCATTGATATTTTTGTGTTTTATTTTCTGTGTCAGAACACAACCAAAGTGTGTTCATTTAATAAAATGACTCCATCTTCAGAAACATATAGACTTTAGCTTTCAGCTTAATTATTTGTTTTAAATAACAATGAAGACAAGTTTGTTATGAACGACTATGGTCTTCCAGGAGTAACAATGGTGGTTCTTATTTTGCCATAATGGAAATGAATTCTGGCATGCTAATGATATGTTGACATATAATTAAATCAGCAGAAAGTGGCGGGTTGATGAATTAAGGAATTGAGTGAGTAAGAACACATTTGTAAATATATACTTTTGCCTTGGAAGAGCAGTGAGTGGAGGAGGAGAAAGTTTTAACTATGCTTACAAAACGTTTGTTCAAATAATTGGCTGCCACAATGCAAATCGCTAAGTGGAAATATTCTGCAGTTTTATCAAAAATAAGAACACATATTTAACCAAATTTGAAACCAAGTATTATCACCTTAATGACAGTCAAAGAAGGAAGTCAGATAACCTTTATTTGATTAGAATGAATATCTAATTGGCTTCTATCACTTAAAGATAAAGCCCATATGAAGGCTTGGGTCAGTCCAGCAGCTGGTCACATGGGTAAGAAGAATCTGCACTTTTTATTCCTAATGTAAAACCAGAGTTTCTTCTAGCCAAAGTTCAAACAAGATGGATTTGTTAGATGGATGAAGAATACGGCTCACACCAGCATAGATTTCAATAAAAAAGGAAAAGGGTGTAGCTTCCCACAGCTCAGAAAGACTGTATAGGTGAGCTATGAAACACACCCAGCTGGTCCCTCCCACTTTTCAGCAAACTCTCTGTAGCCCCACTGTCTAGAAAAAATTAGGTGCCTGTTGCCAGTTAGCTTTGGTAACTTGAGTTTCCTAAGAATGCTGACAATCCAAACTCTGGCATGCTCAAGACAAGGTTTTAACTCTCTGCTTGCCAGACACAGCCCAATTTCATCTGTCCTATTAAAGTCTTTTTTTATAAATTTTAGTTATAAATAAAGGAATGAGTGTAATTCAATCACAGTATAGTTAAACTGAAGATATTGTTTAAAAGGTTTCATAAGCAAACAAATCCGTATCACTAGAAAACAAGGGATATGTTCATAGGTAGATTTTGCATGGAATAGCAATGTGGCGAAGCCTGATGGAATTCAAGACATTTACTGGTAAAGTCTCTCCTATTGTAAATATGAGATAATTGCATCATCCTTTTGTCTGATGCATAAATTGCAACACTGCCAATTTACAACTCTAAAGAGTAAGCTCTTAAGGACAGAATTGGGAAACACAACTCTTTCCTTTTATAGCTAAATTAGGAAATTCCATTTTGAGCAGAGAACTTGTAGATGATTACACCCAAAAATCCATCTTTTCCCCCCTAACATTTGGTATTTTGCGAACATTCCTACCTAAATTTTAATTCCAAAATTATGATTCCAGCCTTGAATTAACCTAGTGGCACCAACGTAATGGTATGACAAACTGTTCTACATTTACAATCTAATCTGGAAGTCCTATGAAAGCAAAACTCTTGTTGAGGTCAATGGACTTCTGTCCAGATAAGCAGTTAAAAAGGCATTGTCCACTTGAAAAAAAAAATTGGACCTGAAATTGTTGCAAGTAAAGTCCAAAATCACTAACTGAAAGAGATTATATATTTCTTTTTGTTGTTGTTGGTTCCAGTTGTTCAATCTGTACTTGTCAGTTTCACATTGACTGTTTTCTCTGTATAGTCAATTTCCCCTCATTTGTGTGAGTCTTTCATGCAGCAACAAGGGAGAGAAAAACATATTTGAAAAAACAGAAAAATGTGATTGTAAAACCACAAAAATTAATAGAGGGATTCAAGGCCAGGTGTACCACCTTCAACTACCTTCAACTAATATTTTGAAACACATTTGAAAGCACACTAAAGTGCATGAAACTATCATAATATTTTCTGTAGCCTGCACAAGATTAATTCTGCCACTTATCATATGTATTATAATAAAGTAATTAATTATCTGAATGCATACTACTTTTTCTTGCAGGGCCACAGCCTGATTCATAGACTCATAGACTCATAGGTCAGAAGGGACCAATAT
>ML675721.1:5578334-5624227 GCA_007922155.1 Mesoclemmys tuberculata | reverse complement strand
ATACCCCAAGGTCCTTCTCCTCCTCCAACGTTTCCAACTGATGCGTCTAACTGTGCAGGTTAGACAATGAATGGGATAAGCTTGTGTAGTGAATGAAACTGGAGTCTGAAGTAGTACTTCCACATTCACTAAACAATTTGGATTGTGTGCACTGAATAGGGTAAGACTGAGAAACAAATGAGACAACAATATACAGGGCCCTTCCTTCCTTCAGTGTGGCAGATGCATGGTGTGAAGCATATTAGCCATGGGACCACAAGCTGAGCAATGAGAAGAAAAAACAGCCTAATTCACAGAGTAGTATCCAACTTGCACACTAAATGAAGCAAGGTCTAGAGCAAGCTGAACCTTGGGATTTCCAGACTTCTGATAACTTCATTCTACAACATAATGTTCTTTAGTTATTATATTGAGGAGTCAAGATGCAGTGCCACCAATACCACCATGACTATGTACATTAAGCAGAAAGCAGTAAGAACAAAACAGGAGGCCCATTCATAATTGTCCTTAAATCTTATTAAAGTTAATAAAAACTAAACAGGGAGATTAGATTTCCTCATGCATACCCCTTTTCTTTAGAGCAGTATAATGTGAGGGCTATAAAATTAATTTTTCTGAAGGACCATGGAAGTAAATCAGTGGAATAGGAAGAACTAATCTAATATGAATTCCTCTGGTATCCCATATAACTTCAATAAAACAGGCAATCACAGCAATGCCAATTTAGCAGAACTCCCATGGAAATCTTGAATGTAAGCAGAACTCCAATGGAATTCTTGAATGCCTATCAGATTCAGATGGATCAGCATTTAGAGAATAAAAGCACAATCCATTTTTAAATTACCGTGGCAAATGATTATCAGATTGTTTTCAAATGGTATAATGAAAGTTACTGCTGACCCCATGTAACTGCTGATTATTTGCAAGATTAAAACCTACCATTCCGCAACTGGTTTGGCAATACTTTCAAAAACTGCATCTTGTTTTGCCTCCTGATCAAAAATTTTCTGAAATCTGCAAATGATAAACAAATTATCATGCAGTATCTTAAAACACTACTTTATTCATAATTTTTGTTTTCCTCTTTGTAACAAGTCAATGTTTACATCATTGGGCTTACATAACCTAATACAATGTTTCCCTGTAGTCTTAACCACAGTGTCCTGTTGTGCTATTGTATACAAATTGATTGTAAACAGTACTGCTTTGACAAGATCTGTACAATAAAATCCTCTGATAAAATGATGCAGTTTAGGGGAAGAAAAACCCTATATTTTACAGCTATAAAGGGCAGCAGTGTTTGCAACTGGCATCACATTGTAACCTAAATAAATAAATTATACTATAACCAAGTAAGGCATACAGCCAGGCTCCCAATTTTGGACTAAAATGAAAGGAAGCAATTAGGAAATGTTTCAATCAATAGATGAATATCAAATAAAAAAAAATCTAAGCTTCTATCACGTACCATAAGCCAACATCTGTAATTGTTCTGTATGGCACTTTAAGTTTACATGGTTCTTCAGAGAACATGTAAAAAAAACATGGTCTGGGTCTCAAAGACTTTACAGTGTACAGTTACTCAGAAAAATGCAGTACATGAGGAAATTTTCAGCACATGAGGTGTGGAGACATAGGTCCCTATCTTGCAAACCTTTATTCAGGTGAGTAGTTGCACTGATTTTGTTTGATCTCAATGACAATGCATAGGAGCACAGGAATGTAGGATCAGGCCCGTAGTTGGTGTATAGTATAGGAAGACTTCACCAAAAATAGTGAGTTTTAAGGAGGAAAGAGAAAGTGTTTGGCCTGTAGTCTCCCTTTTTTAGGTATAGCTTTATTATAAAAGATTGAAAACAAAGAACATTTCCTTAAAGATTAGAATGCTCAGTATTTCTCAGAATTCATTTGCACAGACTCCCTCAGGAACAATAAAAACACAGAAAATGTCAGCATCTATTACAGTTGGCGTGGGCATCTGCAACCTAAACTGCTGTTGCATAAAACCTGTCCAGTGATATCAGCATGAGCTACAGATGTTTGTTGGGAGTGTTATTCTACAACAGATCTTAGATTTTCTTCAACATCAAATTTCAATTGGTATGACATTCCATATAAAATGTGGTATCCAACTTTTCCATACAAAGGATGCTATCAAGTAATTTTTTACTTTTCATTTGTAATATCTTCTCAGAAATGTATAAATATTCATTCTAAGCCGATAGTTTCTCTTTTCATTTGACAAACTATAATTTTCTTCACTGTGTTTTGATTAGGCCTGAAATCAACAAATTCCAGTTAGAAAGTGCTTTTTGTCAATAAATCTTTGGCTAAAATCATTATCCATCCTATGCTGGCTCATTAGCTTATGCAGAAGCATAAGGTCTCTCCCTTGCTTTGGCCTTATCTACACTAAAACTTTATAACCAGCTGCATGGCTGCAGGCCTGAAACAGAACTCGGGCATTTTTACCACAATGTCATGTAATAGTTTGATGAAGCATACAAGTTCAGCTATTAAACTTTTCTAATTTTATCATGTCTTGCCCTGAAATCACAATACAGCATAACGTACTGCAGCATTGAAAGAGTCCTCTTATTAAAACACTGTTTTAAAAATCTTCCTAAATATACCAAAACTGTATTGTGTGGATCAGAGATTAATAGGAAACTTTTATTGACACTCTAGAAGACTGGCACTCTGAATCCAGCAGCTGACCCTTACCCAATAATCTTCTCTGTAGGCAATAGTGATACTTAGGATAGAAAAATGGACTGACTTTAAGAAGAAGAAAAATAATAAGTTTGGCTATAACACCGATCTGGCAATGTTGAAAGTGATCTTAGTATAAAATGCATGAGGTAAAAAACAGAGCAAAGTAAGCTTACTTAAACTTGTAGCTCTCTCGTTTATTATTGACAAATCCATCTGCCAAGTCACGAGGCACAATAATCTCTAAACTGGAGGCTGACTTCCCATCTTCCCCAATGGAATAAATCTGCAAAATAAAATTACTTCATCAGTAGAACAGTGGTTGGTACCATAGCTATATCATCTTGATGTGTTTAAATGCATCATCTCATTGAGATCATATACAGGAATTTTACAGTTGTCATTCTACTGTCTACTAATTAGAATTCCATCAAGACAGAAGGGAGAGAGCCCAGTTCAGCTTTCTTAAAAAACAAAGCCCTCCCCACTTGACCTGTTAGGGACTTTGCATTACACAGTGGAAAGCAGACCCCTTCTCTCACCCACCCCCCCATAAGACTTCAAAATATCTAAATGCAATCAGACACAAAGTCCCTTGATAAAATTTGCTTAATACAATCACTTTCAAATATCTGCCCAGCTAATTATTTAAAAGAAACCTGCAGAAGTGTCTGTTGTGTGAAATTAATAAAGCGCTCATCAGGTAGTTTTTAGACCACAATTGAAGGAGCTTGTTCAGTAGGTTTTCAAAGAGGTGTGGGGCAAACCCTACATCCCATTGCTGAAAAATGTTCCTATTGAACATTTTATTTTTCATGTCAATGCCCGTACAATGTTTCCCCTCAAACATTCCCTTCCAACATCCACAATGGCTTCATTAAACGAGGTTCCTAACAGCCTGCAGAAAACCAGCTCCTGGCCCCCCCGGTCACACTGGAAGTGTTGCTCAGGCACACTCGCGCCGCTTTGTGAAGGCTCCATGGACCATGCAATGCCTACGGCTTGCTGCGCTGCCCTGCCCTGCCCTCGGCCACCTCAGAACCGCCCTGGTGCTGCAGCAAGTCAGCCTCCTCGGCAGCCAGCACCGCCCCACGGGGAACCCAAGGCTGGAAAGCGACCTCGTGCCGCGAGAACGATGATCCCCAGTTCATATTAGCCCCGCCCCTCCCGCCGCGGGGCATCCTGGGCTGGCCCCTGCCTGCCCGCCCACCCGCCACCCCCCCTGCCAGGGCGCCTGGTTCATCCCTGCGCCCCCCCTCCCCGGGCTGCCCCCCTCCCACGCCGCCCTTTGCTCCGCAGCCCCGGCTGCCTTCCCCGCGGGCACCTACCCCCGCCTGCTGCCGCCTGGCCAGGGGCTTCACCCGGGCATAGATCTGGATCGTTTGCTTCACCATGGCGCGCCTCTCGGCTCACGGAGCAGGGCTGGGGGGGCGAGGCCCTGCATAGCAACCGTAACCAAAGAACGCTACCCAGCATGCCCCGTGCCACGCGGTGAGCGCCAGAGGGCCGGCCCGGCGGCGTATGAGCCAGGTACGCATGCGCATCCGCGCGTGTCAGAGGCGCGTGAGTGGCTGAAGCCTGGTGGCTGCTCCCTGCCTGTTTAGCTCCGGCTCGTGCGCCCCCGTTCCCGCCTCGGCGGGCGGCGTTCCCTCTGGGAGGCTCCCCGGCCCCGTGTGGAACGCGCTGGTGCCTCGCGCGCCGGGCTGAGGTGCGCTGCTCCAAGCCGCTGCTCGCTGGGACAGGGGCACGAGCCCACCTCGCCCCCGGCAGCGTTGGATGGCAATGTGCCAGCTGCAGAACGCGAGGGTGTGGTGCCGTCCGTTAGCGTGTGCGAGAGAGATCCGCATTGCTACGGCGCTTGCTTTAAAGCCCCCGCTCCTGTGATCATTGAGATACATGAGAACCTTAGTTTTAGGGGGTTTTAAAAAAAAGTTTCTAGCCCTCGTGGCAGAGAAAAGCTGGACCACGCTCCCTACAGGCTCGAAAATAAGACCAAAAAAGGGCACCGCGTGTATTTATTTAAAAATAAGTCTCACAATATTTAAGTCAGTGTCATTATTTTGGGAGCCTGACTCATGTTTTGGGAATCTTAGAGTGGGTAACCCTGCAATTGTTACTCTATTTTCTTTTGAGAAAAAAATTGTCAGTTACTGGAACATGGATGCATAGACTGAAGAGTGCTTGAAGGATCACAAAGGGCAAGATAAAGTTCCGTGAATTGAGTTGGTGTAGGAATGTTATGGCACAGGATTCTACTTTGTCTGGTCATCTTTACTGTATTCACTACCAAGCTATTAGAGGAAGGAAGCAGTATGCTTCAGTAATTCTACTTGCAGCTGATATTGAAGAACAACATGCCACTAATGCCTGTAAAGATGAAACCACCATATAAAAAGGATCTAGAGAGAGATTTGAAATGTGGTCCTGTCATAAGAATGGATGTGGAATCATACAAGTAATCTCAAACACACTTAGAGAAAGATGGAAAGCATTACTGCTTTCTTAGGGAAGACAGCAAATTAGATGAGTTTTCAGTGCAATAAGGCAGCAAACAGAATCAACACAACTGTAGACTGTATAGGCACAAGTGTTACAGGGATAGGACTAATCTGAAAAAACCAAAGAGATAATTTGAGCTATAATACATGGAAGTTTTGTGTCTGCATGATGATATTGTAACGGTCAATATGGCTATTTAAAAAGCCTCAGCTCATGGAAGCAGGTAGGATAGAACTCAAGATACTTCTGATCCAAGACTACAGGCTCCTATGACTTAAGCTAAAGGAGAATTTCCTTTAACTAGAATCTGGTCTATTACTGTACATACAAATGAGCAATTCCAATTTTACCAATTGGAGCACAGTAACATATCTCTCTATGTAAGGGTTTTTTTTATAGTGTCCATCACCATCGCATCAAAGTGCTTCCTAGGTATGTTTAATCCACATGGTGAAGCTCTTAATGGACTTTTCTACATTGCTCCCTTCCATCATTAAGGAGGCAATGCCTGAGGAATTTGCATTAAACATGCACACAGTAGCCATTTTGTTACATTGTTTTATTCCTCAACAAATAATTGTTATTTGTGCAATACACGAACTCTTTAACGAAATAAGAAACTTGCCCTTAATTCAGACTGACTATATTTGGTGAAATTAACAATTCAAATTACTGTGTGCAGTGTTGTTGAAGCCCTGTTGGTCTCAAGGTATTAGAAAAACAAGGAGGGGTGAGATAATATCTTTAATTGGACCAACTTCTGTTGGTGAGAGAGACCAGCTTTTGAGTTTACACAGGGCTCTTCCTCAGGTCTGGGAAAAGCTTCTCTCTCTAATTCAAATTACTGAACTGAAACATCAAAAATGTTTGCCTTGAAAATAATAATCTCATGTTCCCTCTTCGTCTTTATGACAGGTTTTATATTGATACCTGCTGCAGGTACTTTGACTAGGAAGATGGTATCTGTTGTGATATGTGTAACAGATCTAACAACCATCATTCGTAGATTCCAAGGCCAGAAGGAACTTTTGTGATCATCCATCTGACCTCTTGTGTAACACACTCCAGAGACCTTCCCCAAAATAATTCCTAGTGCATATCTTGTAGAAAAAATCCAGTCTTGATTTTTAAATTGTCAGTAAAATTGCCACACCCTAGAAGACCCTTTGAGGATTGTGGTGGGGAAAAGACTGAGTAGTATGTACGATGTGTATCCACAGCATCTGGATAGAGAAATAGCCACATAGCTAACCTCAGACATTACTCAAAAGGGAAAAGTAACTCATGGGGGAAGACTATAAAGCCCCCAGCATATTGTCAATTTGTTTAGGTAATTTAAATTACTTTGTTCTAAGTTATGTATCTTTTCTCCTTACTTTCAAAGCATCATTCTAGCTTCTCGTCCTTAGAAACAGGCATTCCTCGTGACAACATTAAATGACTCAAGAAGCCTTAGACCCAATTTCATGATTAGATATTTTAAAAAAAAAATATGCTGTAGCTCAACCAGAAATTACCCACTTGTAGGAATTGCTGAGAGAAATTCCATGGCTGGTATTATTCAGCAGGTCAGACTAGATAATCATAGTGGTCCCTTCTGACCTTAATATCTATGATTCTCCACTTCCTTGCATTATTGCGTCAACACTAATACTTGTGTACATTTTTACCAGCTCAGAATGATAGTGTTTTACACTCACTTTAAAATAGAACCATAGCACAGATCCCTGTTATTTAAGTTTTTTGTAACTATTGAGAAACTAACTTTTACAAACAAAGTATTTTGTAAGTTAGTAGTGTTTCTCAACCGTTTGATACCAGGGACCGGCTTGCTGCCTTCCTAAACTGTGTCAGTGAGATCTCAGGGACCAGCTCTGGTCCATGGACTGGTTGTTGAGAAACACTGAGTTAGTGGACACCCACCTCTTGAGATCCTGCATTTCCCAAGAACTTCAGGGGCTGGAAACACTTTGGCAGAGAAGTACAGGTGTTTATAGGAGCAATAAACTTCCTCAAGCACTAACCCTGGAGAAGTAAGCAGAAATCTATTTCTCTTTGTAGTGTTCCTAGTTGTGAATAGGGTCAGGTGGGACACCTGTAATAATACACAATTTGATGAAGAAACTGCCTGCTAGCAAAGCCATTTTAAACAGGGCTTGTGCCCTAATTGTTACTATATGGAAAGAAGATTTGTCAGAACCAAGATGACTGTGTGGAGCGTTCCAATGACCCAACAGACTATGAAACTGAATCTTGCCCTGTGGAACCTGTAGGTGATACCTAATTTTCCTCAAATAGTGGAATGGCCTAGCTACAATAGTCTCCAGGAATTAAAGATTAATCTTTAATTAAAGATTAGGTCATGTGATGAAATGTCCAGGAATATGTACAACCAAAATTGGCAACCCTCGTTCTAACCCTTCTGTCGACTGACCCTAATTTAGTGTATAGGAGAATTTAGGGTTTTCTTTTCTGTCAGCTGTAGTAAATCATCCTTTGTTTGAGGCCAGACTGTTTCCTAGGAATGCACCATGTGATTAAATTTAGTAGCTGAAGGGCCTTCAGCTCTTGCATATAAATTGTGGTACACCTAGCATACTATCAACTGCTGTATGTGAAAAAGCTTAGTGTACCACAATATGCTAGCAACCTCATCAGATGAGGATGTTATAGAGTTGCAATTTACATATAAATTCCAATTTTTGGTAATCTGGATGACAATATATACTGAAACTGGAAGTTCAGCATTGATATTCCATGATGTCACTTAGCAACCTAAAATGCTTCCAAATAAACAGCCTTGTAAGTTCCATAATAGCCCAAACTTTTATTTTAATTTTTTTTTAAGTTTTACATTTCATACGCTTTACTTATTCTTGGCAGCTACCATGACTTTTTGGCTGAGATGATGATTAGAAGCTAGAACACTAAAATCTTTCCATAGATCAGCTGGATGGATGCAGGGCCAAAGCTCTTTTGCCAAAGACTGAATTTGTCTCATCATCCAACTCCTGGGAACCCTGGTGCTATATGTAGATCTTCCACATGGCCAGACAACCTCTTTTCCCTTTTTAAATGAACAAAGATTTAAGATATGAAACTTTGCCTTTGGACTAAGTTCAAATGCAACAAGTTTAGCATCCGATACAAGCTCTATCAGGGACTAAAACTGGTATCTGTAAAAGGTACAGACTTGGTGATTTGAAAATTTGGGGAAGTGGGGGATGAAGTAGTACTGGTAGTGGGAACATGCTCCATCCATAGTCCCAAACTCCACTGGCCATCCCAGAATACTTAGGTGTTTTAGCCTAAATGTTCAGCAGTGAAACAGTTAACAGAGGTGACATTTAAATTGTCATCAGCACAGTTTGATATTAACAACCCAATGAGAGGAAATGGGATGGTTCACAGCTCCCACCCCCACCCTCTTCAAACTATTGTTACATTCTGTTTCTTTGAAGACAAAGCTACATCACTACATGGGTAATGGTTAAGCTTGGAAAGTATCTTGAAATACCCCTGCTGTTTTGTCCATTTCATGGCATTCTTACCAAACACATTGGTTTTTTTCTAAAAAATTATGTGTTGTTAGACAAAGCCAAGACTGGGAAAATCTTAAAATACCCTCCTAAGTGCTTTTTTATTTTTATTCATTTTGGAATTTTTATAAAGCAAATGAAAAACACATGAAAGAATATGGAGCAAAATAAGGGACTCCTTGGACTCTGCTTCAGCAGCCAATACAATTTTTGGCTGACAATTATTTTTTTCTAAATGATCAACTGAGTCCCTTGTTGGGAACTATAATGATACTAGGCTTAAATTAACATACTTTTAGTGCAATGCTGATGTTATCTGTATTGACTCCTCAACTCAAGCTCTCTGTCCCATGCACATTTCTCTAACAGTGGTTCTCAGCTATTTCATAATGGGGACCAATTTTTAAAATAAATATATCTTCTCGAACCTTCCCATTCCAATCCCCAGTGCTGGACCTTCTCCTTCCTTGAGGTAACCATAGTGTAGGGTGACCGTGGGCTGGTAAAGGCTGCATTTGTCAGTCTGAGAATCCAAGAGACCTGCAAGTTCCTATCTGTGTCCAGTGGCCTAAATAAATAATACACTTTATATTCATTACACAACAAGTCTGTCTTCTCTCTTCCATGAAAAAGACAGTCTACCAGCCTCAGCAAAGGACTACTTTAGCACCCAGGAGCCCTAATCATGGGTTAGAACCCTGTTGTGGGAGGTGCTGTACGACACAGGACAAAAAAAAAAGGACTCTGCTTACAAACAGCTTACAATAAAGGTATACAACAAGAGATGACAGATGGAGATGGGCAGATAGACAGAGGAGTACAAGGAAACAATATAGGTGAGAATGATCAGCAGTGGCCTAACTATTCTCAAGTTTGTCCTAGGCAAAGGAGAGTTCCAAGGAGGGCTTTGAAGGAGAAGAATGGGTAGCTTTGTGGATGTTTATAGAAAGATCCTCCAAAGCATGAGAGGCAGCATGAAGGGGTATGTTTGAAAATTTAACAACCGGGCAATGGAGGCTGGCATCATGGGCCAATCAGAGGCAGGAGCAGACATTTCAATAGTGAATGAAAAATAATAGGTTGGGTGGGGGCAGACTGTGAAGGCTTTGAAAGTGATTAAAAGCAGCTTACGTTTGATGCAATAGAAAAGGGGTAGCCAGGGGATGGCTTCAAAGAGTGGGGTAATCTGGTTAAAGCGACAGACTAGGACCTTGTCTACACTGCAGGTTACTTCCATATAATTTACGTTGCTCACAGGTGTGAATAATCCACTCTCCTGAGTTGTAAATTCCACTGACCTAAGTGCCAGCGTAGACAGCACTATGTCGGCAGGGGAGCTTCTCCCACTGACATAGCTACCGTCTCTCAAGCAGGCAGGAGTTATTAAATCAATGGGAATTATTAAGCCAATGGGAGCACTGATGCAGCTCTGCAGCTGTAAGCGCTGTAGCATAGATGTAGCCTAGGAAAATTATCTTTGCAGCAGTATTCTGAATGGATATCCGTGAGGCAAGATTGCATTTGCCAAAGCCAGAAAGAAGGATAGTGCACAGAAAACAAGACATGAGATAATGAGAGTTTGAATGAGAGCTTCAGCTATGTGGCTAGATAGAAAAGGCCAATCACAAAGTGATTACTCCATATCTGACCTCAGTCTTCATTCTGAAAGGAAATATGCACATCTTCCAAAAATGAATCTGAGAACTTAAATGCATAACTCTGCTGGACACTAAAAACAATGGACTTAAGAGAGACTCTGGTTTTATTGCTCATTACAACAATTTGTAACATACCCTACTGCCTGGTAACCCTTAATTGCCCACTTCATTTTAAGTAGTCTGCCTTTATGCTTAACAATCTGCCCACCTGGTATTCAGCTCAGACATGCGATTACTTTTTCAAGATCTGAAGAAAAGCTCTGTGAAGCTCAAAAGCTTACCCTTCCAACAACAAAAGTTGGTCCAATAGAAGATATTACCTCATCTACCTTGTCTTTCTCATATCCTGGGACCAAAATTTCAGCAACCAGAATGCAAAAAACGTATATTGGTGGTGTTATGCAGAAAAAATTTGCAAGATTTAGACATAGTTTTGGTTTGAGAACCTAGAGAGAAGCCTGAGTTGAAGATGACAGACACCCTGAGTGACAGGCAGGATAGTAATCATGTCCTCAGTGATCATGAAAGGAGATAGCGGGGAGTGCTGGAGGAGAGAAGATTAGGAACACGGTTTTAGCCCTGTTGGGCTTGAGCTGATGGCTAGACATCTATGGGGAGATGTTAGAGAAACAGACCGAGATTTTGATTTGGACAGAAGGCAGCAGCTCTGGAGTAGAAAGGTAGATTGGTAGTTAAATTTTTGTTTGTCGTTGAGATTATCCAGAGATAAGGAGGCAAGAAGGGGACCATGGACAGAGGAAGATCCTCTGGAGGATGTGCTGAAGAAGTGATTAAAGAGGTAGGAAAATCAGAAGAGGACAGAATCATGGAAGCAAAGGGAGGACAAGATTTCAGGAAGAAGAGCATGGTCAATGGTGTCAAAGGCAGTGGACAGATCAAGGAGAGTGACAATGAAGTACTGGTTCTGATCTTTAGCTAAGGAAAGGTCTTTAGAGATGTAGCCTAATGGTAAGGAATAGATATAAATTAGGGCAGGAACACAATGAGCCTACAAACCTCAAGGTCTGTAAAACAATAGTTTAGCTAAACTAATTAAGGCATAAAACCCCAAAAGCCTTAGCATACATAATTAACCAGGAGTAACCCTAGATCATAAGATACCACAAGATAGAATGCTGTAATAACTAAACTGCTGACAGATAAACACAAGATGCTAGTTTATACCAGCTTGGGATATTTTAAAATAAGGAACATCAGTAGATGTCGGACCACAAGAATATTATGATAACTGATTGAAATATATGCTAATAATCTGGAGGTAAATGTACTAGTATCCTATGGGAGAAGACCACCCTAGTATTAATAGGGTGAGGAAATACAAATAAGGAAAGGGGATGAAACCTCTACTGAATATGGAATAGGCATAGTAGTGTCAGTATAACACATTATAAAAGCTGTATCCATGCCTGCTTGCCTTGGGAGATGCCAGGATGATGACCACTGGTGGGGTTGACAAGGATGATGATGATGGAGAAGATGACTAATACTTCAGGTTGTTCTGTAAAGGATGTTGTGAATATATGGATGCTCAGGTGGACATTATGAATTATCTATATTCACTTTGCTGGGCTGGAGTGTTTGTAACTTTGTTAGCTGTATTAATTAAACTATTACAAATATAGAAAGTTTTTCGTAAATGTGAGTGTTGCAACAATTCAGGCTGGAGTTCCCAACTTGAACAGTAATTCTAATAATCCTGGGCCTGGTCTTGGGACAAGACCCTATCAGACATCAGAGCATTACCTGGGAATTTTTAAGTAATCAATTTACTTAATTCAATATAATTAATTAAATATTAAATCAATATGATTAATCCATATCCATAATCCATAGATCAGGCAACAGAGACTTTAATGAGAGTGTTTTCAGTAGAGTGCAATGGGTGGAAATTAGACTGGAGAGGGTCTAGGATGGAACTGGAAGAGAAGAATTCCAGGCAGCAGTTGTAGAGAGAGCGTTCAATGATCTTAGAGATAAAAGGGAGAAGGGCTTGTTGTTGGAGAGGCTAAAGATGGGAGAGACTAGAGCAAGTCTGTATTGTGAGCGGAAAGAGCATGAGGAAAGTCAGAGGGTAAGGAACAAAGTAAGGGAGAGGATGAGAGTGGGTGCAAGGGAGATCAGGCAATGGGATGGTGTCATTAGGGTAAGTGGAGGTGTTAGAGAAGGAGAGCAGATAAGGGTTAGGATTAGGATTAGGATCTGTGATGGGAGAAGGAGGAGAGAGTTGTAGGAAAGGAAGGAAAGGCATGCTGAGGGACAGGAAGGTCACATTGTAAGAAAGAAAGAAATCTAATGAGGTTCAACTAGGACAAGGGTAGAGTTCTGTGCTTACAGCAGAAGAATCACATAAACTGCTACAGACCGGGGCCCGACTGTCTAGGCAGCAGTTTGGCAGAAAAGGACCTGGAGGTTACAGTGGACAAGAAGCTGGATATGAGTCAACAGTGTGCCCTTCTTGCCAAGAAGGCAAACAGCATATTGGGCTGCATAAGTAGGAGCACTGCCAGCAGATTGAGGGAAATTATTATTCCCCTCTATTCAGTACTGGTGAGGCCACATTTGGAGTACTGTGTCCAGTTTCAGTCTCCCCACTACAGAAAGGATGTGGACAAATTGGAGAGTGTCCAGTGGAGGGGAACAAAAATGATTAGGTGGCTGGGGCACATAACTTATGAGGAGAGGCTGAGGGAACTAGGCTTATTAAGTCTGCAGAAGAAAAGAGTGAGGGGGGATTTGATAGCAGACTTCAACTATCCAAGGGAGATTCCAAAGAGGCTGAAGCGAGGCCATTTTCAGTATTGGCAGATGACAGAACAAGGAGCAATGGTCTCACGTTGCAGTGGGTGAGGTCTACGTTGGATATTAGGACAAACGTTTTCACTAGGAGGGTAGTGGAGCACTGGAATGGGTTATGGTGGAATCTCCATCCTTAGACGTTTTTAAGGCCCGGCTTGATAAAGCTCTGGCTGGGATGATTTAGTTGGGGTTGGTCCTGCTTTTGAGCAGGGAGCTGGACTAGATGACCTGCTGAGGTCCCTTCGAACCCTAATTTTCTATGATTCTATTTTGCTAATTTTCTCTTGGAAGAAATGAGATGGTGTGTAGGGAAAAAAGGAGAAGGAGAACAAGGGGAGGGTTTGAGTAAAAAGCAGCTGGGATTGTGGACCTGGGATTCAATTAAGCTGCAGAAGTAGAGTTGTTGCAGTAAGAAGACGGCAGAATTGAAGGAGCAGATATTCAGAAATGTCCTTAACATAAGAGCACAACTGAAACTAAGGAGTGATATAGTGCCCCACTTAAAATTTGACCTAGCGCATCAGTTGTAATGAACACGTAAGTATACATGTATGCTTTTTGGAGTCATTGGTTGGGTATAATAATAGCTCCTTGTACATCTCTAGCACCTTCCATCCAAGGATGTCAAACATTAACAAATTAGCCTCTCAGAGGGTGCTTACCCCACAGCAAAGAGGAGGAAAGTGAGGTATTTTGGGGTGTAACTGGGTTTTCCTAAGCCAGAGTGTCATTTTAAATACTCTGTTTCATAGTTCTGTTAGTGTGCAGGACACATACATTCTGTTATTGAAGCACACAGTCTTAATGGCCCCTGAAAATAATTCTTACCATATTCTAAAACTGACCTAGGAGAACATCAGCATGAAATAAATGTGCAAATTAGAAATGTTCTCAGACCCTTTGAAACAGAATAGAAGACTTTTTATTAAGGCATTTTCCGCCAGTGTTTATGCAATCTAATTGTTTTTATGAGGCTACATATTTTAAAATAATGAGGAAAAAGAATTAGGTTTTCAGTTTTGTTTATTTGGCAGCTTCCAACTTTTCGTTTAAAATAAACCAACTAATGCAGTTCATTCAGGCCCCAAGTGCCAAGTATATTCAGTGCTGGGTGATTTTGTCATATTTTTGTACCGTGTGCCCAGTGCAGTAGTTGAGAAATCCTATACATGGGTAACAGTTGGTAGTCAGGAGCTGTAGACATCAGTTGCTCGCCACTGTGCAGAGGCAGACTTCCTGTCTGATTCAGCAGTGGCCAGAAAGATTTGTTTTTAAAAATGTTCATTTATTTACCCAATTTTGACTTTGCATCTCTATCTTGGCCACTAACTTTCCTTCAGAAAGACAGCAAAATGGTGCCCAACTGCTCACCGAGACACTGCCAACAACTCTGTGGTTTGTGGTCCAGGGCACTTATATATGAGCCATTTGGCCAAGATTTTTAAGGGTATTTATGTGTTGCTGCGTTCAGCATCGCCATCCCTAACTACTAAGTCTCATTTTCAAAAGGGATTTGGGTACTTAGGCTCCTAAATCAGTTAGGCATTGTGATGCAGAGTACAGCAATACGTAAATACTTTTAAAAATCTGCGCTCTTAGTGCATTCATTCAAAATATTATCACTGATTTAATATAATATAACTGATCACGTATTTAATAATGACCTGCATTTACCTCATAGCTCTTTTCAAAGGTCCCAAAGCATATTCCAAATTGGCCAGTTTTAGTCCTAGTGTAAGTGGAATTACATCCCTTCCATTTTAGGGCTGAATTTGGCCCACTGGGCTTTGAAGCATTTCACTGAAGTACATTAGGTATGTATTGTTATAGCTATTTATTTAATAACGGGTGAACAGAAAAATGCAGAGGTTAAATAGCTTGCTCAAGACTACTTGACATTTTAATAGTAGAGTGGGGAGCAAAACAGACAGTTCTGAGTGTTCCACACTTTATCAGGGTTCCTCTAGCCACCACTGGAGAAGAGACACAGGCAGACAGTGATCTGGAAGACTGCAGGAGCGACAGGATCAGGGCACTGGGTGTGAAGACTGCTGGATGCCCCTTGAACAGAAGAGACTTTGAAGGACTCTACCCCAGAAGGGGAAACAGTTGAATGACCTGGCTGGAGGGCTGAGTCACAAAGAGGCGGCAGAGGGGCTACAGACAGAGACAGAGAGACAGAGGGATGGAGTGCAACTGCAGGAAGGGGCCTTGCAGAGTTAATCCCCAGAACTACCAGGAGGAGGTGCTGTCCAAGAGTAAGTAGAGCCCTTTTTATTAATGGTGAACATAAATATTCTCCAAAAGTACAAATATGTAGAGTAGGTTTTTATGCTTCTTTACATACTATATTGCTGTAGTGTAGTAGGCAATGCCACCTTAAAGAGAATGATCACTACTATAGTCCCCTCTTTCGGTTAATTATATTATAGATGAACAAAACAAAATATTATAAAGTAAACATTCCTGAATACACAGTGTTTAAGCAGATATCTTTTCTTTTAAATAGATGCATTTAATAATAAATACACGTGGTTGTACTAATGTTAACTTTCAATACACAGGAAACCTACATCAATTGCATTGTTAGTTAAACACATGCAAATCCCTGAGTGGACATTCTTATTTTGGTTTAAGTGTGGCTTAGCGCAAGTTAATTAGGAACAAGTTTTAAGTTAAACTAACTTAACTGTATTGGTTTCAGTTATTGTTATTGTTGTTGCCTGATTCTTAGTTATTCTTTTACTTCAGTTGGGCCTTCTTTGCATAGCTTGATTTCTGGACATAAATTACAGCAGCCTCAGGGCCGCTCTAATTTGCATTCTGCTCCCCCATGATCCCTGGAAATAGAAATGAGGGAAATGCTCCCCCATGATCCCTGGAAATCCCTGTGTAGAAAATAATTAGAGATGATGTCCACACCATCAAATGAAGACCTTCTCTTTCTGGTCCCTCTGACCGAACCGTGGGAGAGCAAAGAAATCGGATAATCCAGAACAGATGCAAAGGAGACGAGTCTTTGGCATATTGGTGCTATTGCAGCCCAAAGTAACTTCGTAATTTCCCTTAGCAGTGTCACATACACATTGAGACAGGGGTATAGCCAGATGTGATCTTCTGGCAGGGCCGCTGGTTGACAGGGGTGGGCTGGCCGAAAAACCTGAACTTTCTGCTTCCAGTCAGTTGCTCCAGCAACTGGAACATTGGGTAGCTTAGTGATTCTCGGCCGATCGCTTCCCAAACTTCCTGCTTCCAGCTACATGAATTTAAGTGGCGCTTGGGTGGGCCAGGACCTACCCAGGCCCACCTGTAGCTATGCCCCTGCATTGAGGATGAAGACTGACTGAACGGGACCCTGTGGGAATCAACAAGAGAGGATCACTGGTGTGATTGAACAACTACTCAAGATTACCCTTTGGGAATTTTAAAGAGAGGAGGGAATTGAGCCATTGAAGAACAGACATTAACATATGTCCAGTGTGCCCCAGCCCAAAACTGTAGGGGGTATCTTATCTACTAACTAAATCCAACCAAAAATATATAAATACAAATAAGGAAACTAACATGTTTGTCACTAGTTATATTGATCGCTCAGCCCTTTGCCCTACTCTTTGTCTGTCTATTTATACTAAGCTTGTCAGAGCAGGGACTGTCTGCTGCTCTGTTTGTACAGTGCCTAGCACAATGAGGTCTTGATCTTAGAGTCACAGAACCAAGATTCTATTGTTTGGCATGGCTGGTCTAATAAACAATGGCTTGTGAAGTAACCCATGATGACAAGTGCAAAATGTGGTTACAATCAAAGTGCATATTGCAGATGCATTGTTGCATAAGCCAAAATTTATGTCCATTCATGGCTTAGACCAGGCTATCATATTTTCCCTGTAAAACATTTCCCCTAGAAAGACAAGTTGATGTGGAGATTGATCCAGAAGGAGATGGTGCAGAGTATAATGTGGTGAGTGAAGATAAAAGGAGAGGTCAAGGAAATGTTATTTGGGTCCAGTACATCAAAGAAAGGTCAGTAATTCATTATGTATGAGCAGAAGGTAATGAGCTTAAGGCTTGATCCTGCATCATAGCAGTCAGTGGGAATTTCACCATTGACCCTAAATAGCAGGATCAGGTACTTAATAACATACACTAACAAACTATGGTAGGAGGGCTGCCTAGTATCTTTGAAGAGGACTAGACTAGATGATTATTCATTGTGCATGTTATGGAATCAAGCCCTAGAATGTTACTGATAAAAACTGGATCATGATGGGATGAGAACTTTAGAAATAAAATGATTTCTTACTGCTATTATTTCTTAATTGATTCTGTACAGTAACAATTGTTGAAATAGTCCTGTTAATCCAAAACCCTCCAGGTGTATGTGTATATCAGAATTCTTCTCCAATGCATATAAAATTACTTAATGAAGATTGGTTTGCAGGATTGTCATCTTCATGTCCAAATCTCAGTCCAGTTTATCTTTTCTTGCCACATTCCCTTTTCCCTATCCTGTTGATGTTATGTAGAAGTTAAATGTAGACATATCCACAGTTCATAAAAGAATCCAATAACGCTATGTTGTGTTTGTCTGTTATTAATGGACAGTAAATGAAAACACGAGCTAACAAAAGGCAAAAGGATAAACACACGTAAGCCAACCCAATTCCTAGAGAAATAATGTAGAGGCTTGTGAAACAATTCTTCAAAGTCAGGAGAACAATGATTTCCCATAGATCCATTATATATAATCCGGCACTGTAATTTTTGCTTTATATCAGTGGTTCTCAAACTTATTTGATTGGGCCCCCTTTCCTTGTGTCTGTAGTCATTTACACCTTACCTCCCCACCCCCAAATATATATACTACCAGCCAGCTCTGAAGGCAGAGGGGAGAGCAGTGGCTGCTGGCTGGGCATCCAGATCTGAAGGCAGTGCTGCACCAGCAGCAGCACAGAGGTAAGGGTGGCAAGGTGAAAAGTGATATTCGTCAGTATTACTTTTCACAGCAGACTTAGTGCCCCATTGCCACCCTTACTTCTGCACAGCTGCTGCCACCCAGGGTTGACAGCCAGAGCGGTGTCACCTCCCAGTGAGAGATCGGTGGGAGGGGAAGGAAAGCGTGAGCCTGGGTGGTGGGGTTCTGGCTGTGCCTTTTATCCCTACCTCCCGGGTGTGCATGGCCCTTCTGCATGAGCCCCAGCCACCTGGGGCTGACAGCTAGAGCTCTTCAAACAAACAAACAAACATAAAAACATACAGCTCACACCTCCCTTGACACATTCCTGGCTTCCTTTGGGAGGACCACCCCATAGTTTGAGAACCACTGCTTTATATAATATTTGGTTCAACTTACATAGTTGAGTGATCTCAAAGAGATTTGACAAATATTAAAAAAATCAGACTTTCAAACCCTTTCAGGAAACAAAGCTAGTCAAAGTCTTTGTTGCCAACAATGTGTCAGATCCCTGTTTCTCCTTGCCTCTTCTCCCTAGCAGCACAAATCATTTGAAAAACTCGCATAACCAGCTTCCTGAGGATTACCTACCTTCTTTTGTGAACCCCATCCTGGAGGATCACTATGCCCAGAAATCTAGGCTGCTGGAAAAGCTCCTGGGAGCTCTTGCAGCTGGGTGTAATGTAGAGCAGCCCTCAAATGGCCTTAGAATTGGGATTGATGTAAGAGTGGCTTAATGCCACCTTTTTACTTCTCAGCTCTCAAGCACAGCACCAACGTGGCTGTGGATGGCTCAGTGTATTCAATTCATTTAGCCGTTTCTTTTTGTTTGCAAATTTTAGTGAGCTGTTTGTAGGAAGCATTAAGTGAATTATTCAGATATCAGGATTCACTATTTTCAACCAGTCAGCCTTGTCACAGAGCATATCTATCTCCTGATTGGCTGATTTAACCTTTATTAAGTACTTCCACCCCAGTCAAAATAGATTTTGTTTCATCTGAAAACTAATTGCATTTCTTGATTACACCTCATCTACAGGCCTGACATTTATTTTCTTTGAAAATTTGTATAAACACAATTATGAGAAGTGAACAAAATAATACATCGAAATGAAAATCTGATTCAGAGTTCACAGGTACGCTTGGAGATACATTCCCCAATTATTCACTCCAGAGTAGAAAATATCTGTCCCTGAGGATGTGGAAACAGAGCTACTGAACAATTGAGACTTGTCTAAGGTTTGCCTGTGATAGATATAGAACAGAATCCAGATCTTCTGTCTCTCTATTTTCCTTCAATGCACAATTCAGCAGAAAATCAAGGATACAAAAGAAAAAAAGCAGTGAGGAAAATCTATTTCAGGTTTAGCAGAACACAACCTGCCTAGGGAGTTCACACATTTGCACATCAACGTTATTCTGAAAACCAGTAGAATCAGCACCCCAAAACAGACCAGTGTAGAGAGGCTTGCACATGTTGCTACTGCTTGGGGTGATATAAGTGATCCCCCTGTTACAGAGTAATTTGTTGAAGTTTTCTTTTATAGAGCGTGTGCAAGCCATTGTGGGAAAATGTGTAATAAGGGCTGAGATCTTATGAATAGAGTTAAGTTGTGATTGCTGCTGTGCACAACGTTTAGTTGGGGGTGCAAAGGTCCAGCATGCTGGGTGCAGAGGTCTAGCATGCTGAGTGCACATGCCAGGGTGCCATGTGCAAAGACGGGAAATCGGAGCTGTCTGATTGGTTGGACTGTGATTATTAAGAACTTGAGGCAGTGCCCACGAGGTTCTGCCTGCCTAGGTGTCAGCCTGTGCTTTCACTCGTGACAGCTGATCAAGATAGAAAAAAAAGATTGTGAGACTTACCTCTTCCTGCATCATTCACCCCTGCCTATTACCCTGCTGTGGCCTGCTGGCTTCTGCTGTCCTGTTCTTGTCACCTTTCCGCTGTGTCACAGTTGTGGTTTGTGGTTCCTGGTTTTTCTGTGGTGTCCAAGTCATGGCTCCTAATGCCAGTCCAGTGTCTTCCCTCATCCTCCTCTTGCTTGTGTCTCACCTGGTTGTGAGTCATTGCCATTACCCCTACTTTTATTTCACTGTATGTGTTTGGGTACCTGAGCTTCAGGCTCGGAAAGGCTTTGGTCTGCATTATGCCTTTGTTATCCTTTTTTGCCAAATAAACTGTTTAATTTGTTTTAGTTTAGCTTTGGCATCCAAGTGGTGAGTCTCAGGTGATAAAGATATCGAAGGAGCAACGAACCTCCAGGGTCCTTTCTTAAGTTATAAATTATTTACTGGGTGGGGAGAAAGTTTTGTCGGCTTTGGATAGGCTTTTCTATCTTCTATCCTTTTCCTTTTCCGGTAACACCCCTTTTCTATAAACTAGTATGAGGCACTGTGAGTTAGTCAACATGCTTCTGGATTCTTAGTGACGTGCACAGAGAAGGGTATTTGCACAAACTCTAGCTATTTCTTTATACTATCAAGATGTTAATGAAAGCAAATGAGAATAAAAAATGATTACTTGGTTGTTGTTGGCTTTGGCCCATTAGAAACAAACTGTCTGAAACCCTGTAAAGTACGGTAATTTGGAAACAAGCACTGAGTGAGGAGACTTGCTATACATTTACTTTTTTTTAACATCTCATCAGTATACATGTATTTTGTTAGTGATTTTGTAAACCTTAGGCTTGGTTCAGAGAAGCAAAGCATCCCGAAGCTTAAGTAATAAAAGTAAATTGCTGTCTTCTAGCACTTTCAATCTGTGGATCTTAGAGAACTTTACAAATATTAATACATTTATCCTCCAACAGCCTTGTTGAGTAGGTTAGTGGTGTTATCCCTCTTTTGTACATGAAAGAACAGAGGCACAGACAGTTAAAAGGCCTGCCCAAGAGCACACAGTAACTCCATGGAAGCACCCAGATCTCCTAATCCTTTTCTTTATGCACTATACCAAATTCATCTCAAGTTTAATTACACTTCTTGAACCTGCTGAATTCACAAAATTGGGTTGGAAAAATTGCAGGAACCAACCTATCACATTTCTGGTTCTTCCTGTATCTAGTCAGGCTAGAAACCCTTTAAGAACTGTGTTTCATAATATTTCAGTATCCCCACTTCTCATCCCAGCAGGAAATGGTGCAAGGAAATCAGGGAAGAGTTAATTAATATATTTGACCCTCAGAAGATGGATGCATTATTGTAGTGAAAATGTTTGGGATGGTTCTTCATATTAAAATATGGTTCCCCTATCCCTCACTTTTATAGGTGTCTCTGGTTCTGCTAGAAACTGCAGCTTAGAACAAAAGAGACTGATTCATAAGCACACTTGAAAATATATTAGGGCGGAGGTCCCAAGTGCACCAACTCCCATTGACTTCAGCCTCTCTCAGTGGATGCTCAGGATCTCACAGGAGCAGACCCTAAGACCCAAGGGACCATCAGACATAGGTTAATGAAACTGAATCATAATAATTTGCCAAAACATGTTTGAACCTGCACAAGGGTCCAGTCAAGTTTAGGGAGAGGTTTGGATATGTTCTTATTCAAAGCAGGTTGAATAAATGCATACACCCATACTCAGTCTGGAATATGCCTTTTGCTCCTCTCCTGCTGCATTGAGGTTTTAAAACTCTTGTTCCCTCTCAAGGATACTGCTGGCTAAAGAAAATTCGATAAAGGGGGCCAAATTCAGACCTGATGTAAATATATACAATCCTACTGAAGCCAATGGGCATTACACCCACTTACTGATTCCGAATTTAACCCATGAACTTTTACGCTCTTTCTCTCAGTGTCTTCAGGAAGGCTTGTAGCACATACTTGTGGTTACCTGCGAGACATTTTTCAGCAGCTGTCTCCACCCTTTCTTTAGGAGGCTATGAACATATTTGTGCTCATTCTTGTCCCCCAGGAGGCTCAAATCTTGCAGCTATGCAGTTCCAGTACAAAATCGTAATAGCAGTTTAACGATATCATTAGTCTCCTGGGAAGTCCTATCACAACCTGCTGTGCAGTATCTTTTTTTTTTTTCTGTCTGCTAGGCAATAATCAGGGCTTGGACACAAGGGACGTGATCCTGTGAAATACTGAGTATACTCAAAGATAACTGAAGTCAATAGGAGTTGAAAGTGTTCAGGACTGCTAGAGTTTGAGCTGTAATGTACACTTTTAGATCTGTCATTCTTGTCACTCCTCTCCAGTGTTCTGACAGTGCTGATCGTGGAACGTGGATTCTGCAAGTGCTCACCCTAATTCCAAAGCCTCAACCCTTCATTTACCCCATAGGCCTGATTTTCATCACTCTGAAAAGACAAAAATGCCAGAGTTCAAAGGCTTTAAGGTTGATCCTTCGAACTATTACTCATGTGAGTAGATTATTGGGCAGATGGTGGATGAAGAGTTTAAAGGTACATGATAAATACATTTATGGATATCACCTCTTCATACGTGTTGTGTTATAGGAGTATTGGGCTGGGAGCCAGGAGACCTTAAGGTTACAGCTCACTTCTTCTATTGACTGGTGTTAGTAAATGTTGTGAAGTGCACAGAATTATTATTGATCAAGGCCTAATGCTCCTATCAGAGGAGGCAGACAAGTATAATTGCCCTACTTTCCAGATGGAGTAACTAAGATTTCACAAGTTCAGTGATGGCAGATCTGGTAATTAAGCCTAAATCTCTAATATGGCAGTCAAGGCTCTTCACTTGATTGCACTGCCTTTCAGAATGGATGCTAATTTTTCAGTGGTTAACTGCAATCTTGATTTTATGCAGGGTTTTTTGTGTATAATATAGCTAGTTATAAACAAATATTCCTTTCAGGTATGTTGATGCAACTCCATTGACAAATGATAAACGCATAACTATGCTCACAAAAGAGGTTTTCTTAAAATTTGTTTTAAACTATTGTGACTCAGGATAATAGCTAGTTAAATAAGCTGTGTTGGTTTTCTGGGGTCTTTTGAAAATAAATCTTTTGCAAGAAGAAAGTCAAGAGAAGAGACAAAAATGACAGTGCAATTGAAGATAATTAAATCTGATATGGTCCAAAGGATTCAAATTCTCCATCCAACGCTAGCTCTTCTGATATTTTGTAACATAAAAAGAACATAGTTAACTTGAAAAAACAAGAGTCCTGTAGTACTTTAAAGACTAACAAATTTAATCTCTGTAGGCATAAACTTTCATGGGCTGTAACCCACTTCATCAGATGCAAGGAATAGAAATCAGATAGGGGGTACATATATACAGCCAAGGGAAAGGAACAAAAATGGGGGAGGTAGGTATTAGCAAAGCCCATTCAGTTAAAGTAGATGAGGCTTATTCACAACCATTGATTAGAAGGTGAGAATATGTGAACAGTGACAATTACTTCTTGTAATGAGATAACCATTCCAAGTCCCTATTCAGACCCAGTTTGATTGTGTCAAGTTTGCAGATGAGTTCTAGCTCTGCAGTTTCTTGCTGAAGTCTGTTTTTTTGTAGAAGTATGGCAACGTTCAAGTAAGCTACAGAGTGTCCTGTAAGATTGAAGTGCTCTTGGACTGGTTTATGGATGTTCCCATTTTTTATGTCTGATTTCTGTCCATTTATTCTTTTGCGTAGTGACAGTCCAGTTTGGCCAATGTATGTGGCAGAGGGCTATTGCTGGCACATGATGGCATATATTACATTAGTAGAGGTGCAGGTGAATGAGCTCCTTATGGTGTGGCTGCTGTGGTTAGGACCTGTGATGGTGTCACTAGAGTCAATGTGGGGGCAGAGCTGGCAACGGGGTTTGTTGCAGGGATAGCTTCCTGGGTTCATGTTCTTGTTGTATGGTGTACGGTTGCTAGTGAGTATTTGCTTCAGGTTGGGGGGCTATCTGTAAGCAAGGATAGGTCTGTCTCCCACGGCTTGAGTGAGTGAGGGATCATCTGCTAGGATAACTTGTCATGTCAATGATGGCACCTATGTCTGCATGGTTTTCTTAGTATGTTTCTCTGGCATGTTTTTAACACTTTTGCTTTGAGAGTATTTAATTTAGCCTGTGTACAATGGAAGCCAAGAGCTGGTGTCCCACCAAGCTCTCATAGTACCCTGGCTAATCTGAATTCACTCTCCAGTTTTCTGTGGAAAATCAAATGAAGCTCAATTAACTTTGGAAAAAACTGGCTGAATTGGGATATATAACAAAAATGCTGTTTATAGTGTTAATGCAAGATAATTTTAATTTGTAATGAAATACAGGGGCCAGTTTCTTTGAGCCACTTGATACCACCCTTTGCACTGCTCAAGTGAAGCAAATGAATCAGAGCCTGGCCACAACTCCCTAGCAGGGACAGAGCTGGCATAGTTGGCTGCTACACACCTACCTGCAGTGCAGGGGGAATGGCTGGAGTGTGCTGTACTCTGGCTCTCCTCAGGCTGCTCTTAAGTCAACCAGTTTGGGATGGTACAAAATTTGCCTCAGAATCAGGGAGCTGTAGCCATTTATCTGACAATCTCCCTGCTCCTGCTGAGGCCAGCTTCTGCTAGGTGATGCAGAGACTGTGGCCTCACTTATGCCAATGTTCATAGAATCATAGAAGATTAGGGTTGGAAGGGACCTCAGGAGGTATCTAGTCCAACCCCCTGCTCAAAGCAGACCAACCCCATGCATGCAAGCTCTTCCTTGTGCTTCCTCCCAGTATCCCACTTCTCCAGTTACCTCTGGACTTAAGTCTCCATCCCTCAGCAAACCTAGTTTAAAGCCCTCCTCACTAGGTTAGCAAGCCTGTCTGCGATGATGCTCTTCCCTCTCTTTGTTAAGTAGATCCTATCTCTTCCTAGCAATCCTTCTTGGAACAAAATCCCATGGTCGAAGAATCCAAATTCTGTTAATCAAAAATAACTGCATTCAAGTCAATGGGTCTGACTCGCCACTATCTTTCACCTTTTGCTGATATTTTCACTCAAGTAAAGTGTGTATAAAATGTGACCGATTCCGACCATTCCGATTAAATAGCCTTTTGCATCCCTTTTGCTCAGGTGTAAATGGTGACACAAAGTGCAGGCAGTGGAGAATCAGACTTTGAAGGTCTGGAGTCAGAACATTTTGGAAGGGGAGCCTTCTGTGCCTATGGCTTGCAAAGCAAACAGAAAAGAATCTGGTGCATCTGAGATTCCATTTACACTGGAGCTGAAGGTGTAATCTGCAGGTAGACATAGCTGCATTAGTTCAATCAGAGACTGTGTGCTAAAAACAGAAGTACAACCTGCGGTGAGACAGGCTAGCTGCCTAGAGTTCGATCCCATCTGAGACACTAGGTATGTACTCAAGATGGCACTCCCGCTGCTCCCATCTCCATGGTACACTACTATTTTTAATGTGCTAGCTCAGTCAGCGTTAGCATGGGTGGGTCTACTTGAGTTGGAATTTCCACCTTCCTGCTCCAGCATAGACATTCAAGCATGGCCAACACCTTATATTTTGGAGAATAAATGGAAAGCTCTGTACAGGCTTTTGAGTGCCCTATGCTCACTACCATATGCCTTAACTCTGCATTTCCTGACTTTTGTGGATTTGAGTGAAACTTGGTATGTTTCCAAACTGAATTATATACAGAAATAACATCCACAGCTATGCCAGCTATAGCAAGAAACCCAGCATTTCAAACCTCATGCTTCAGGGTGTAAACTGATCAACTGCGGGGGAGGGAGGGCAAGAAAGAATTTCTCCTCCTTTCCTCTATAATATTCCATCCCACAACTGCCAGGTGCATTGTGTTCTCCATTCTCCTTGCTCTGAATCACCAGGTATTTAACCACTGCTGGAGGCAGCATACCAGATGAGGGAGGCCAATGGCATGCTCCACTATGGCACCACTGATGATATTTGACAGTGGGCTTTGTGGTTTAATTTCCTTTGTGTTTTTTTTCCCTCTTGTTATGTAGTACCAAAAGACTGACACAATAAACCCCTGCAGCCAATAATGTGAATGCATACTGAGGCAGACTTTAAAATGCATAACACATGCCCCTGATGGAATTGCTGTGGACTGTTGACATGCCCACTGGCAAAACTTTATCTGTGAGGAAAATAAAAAGTGTTTTTACAGTTATGATGTTGTTGAAGAGATACTATATTTACTCCTTATGGAGCTGTCAGGAAGGCAATGCAGATGTGAGCACTGTTTTGAAAGTTGCTGTGTTGGCATAAAGGCCAATATTTCAATAGCAGTATCTCAAGATATATGGTAGTTTTAATGTTTTAGTTGGGGAAAAAATAGACTGTAATGTATAGTAGGAGAGTCTGCAAAAGTGCAGAAGGAATGACATCATTTATGATTATTCACCCATGGTGAAATTCACCCCTATGGGGACTTCCAGCTTGAGGCCTGTGCACCAGCCAACCTTCACTTAAGATCTGTTTTTAGAGTATAAGTGATGCATCAGGGTTAGGGACTGAGCTCTGGGTGGTCTGGCCTAGTGGCCGGTGCAGGAAACAGAAGTGAAGGTCAGAATCAGAGTCAAGGGTCAAGCCAGAGCGAGAACTAAGAATCTGAGCCAAGGGTCAGAGGCTGGGAAGACAGGAGCAGGGCTGGGTCCAAATCCCAAACGAACATAGCCCCAGGCAAATGCTTTCAACTGGCAGTAGCCTGCTGCTGGTGTTAAGAGCAGGTCTGATGACCCCTCACCAAGTCAGGTGGTTGGGCCAATCACACAGCTAAATTGGGGCCCAGCTGCACTTATTAGACTGTCTAGAATGTTAACCTAGCAGGTGGGCAAGCTAGCTGGGGGCTGTTACACCTTGTGTTAGCCTTCTGTGCAGGGATGAACTTCTCCCCAAAAGCACCTGCACTCAGTATGCTTCTGGGCAGGTTGTCCTCTTGTAATGTCAATCTGTTTTAAGAAGGGGAAATTCCTGCTCCCTCTCCTCCCTCAGCAGGGGGAGAGGACCCCAGTTCCATTGTCTTAGGAACAAGAGTATGGGATATGTCAAACAGGGTCTGCATACTGTGGAATTGTATTCTGCAAGGGTTCCTCTGGGCCTTATGAAGGTGGGTTTCGTATGGTGTGGAGCAAAGGTGGGGGCAGTCTGTGGATCTGCAACAGTGTAGATCAACTGGCCATTTTTCCCATGTTGTTACCCCAAGTTCTCTCGCTCTCCAAGGCGGAGTGCAGCAAATTCAGGCACTACTGCAGATTTTATTGCCATAAAACTTCAGTAATAGCAATAAAGTGGTACCACAGCCTGGGATGGGAATCTGTCATGGGACACCTATATACCAATTCCACTTAATCACATTTGGCACAAGGAATAGGATTTGCCTGTTCATTTATATCTTAAGCATTTTAAGTGACTCTTAATTTTAATTTTTAAGAGACTCTAAATTTTTTTATACACTTTACTGCTGAAAACAAGAATTTGTAACTAACATGGCCTTAAATAAAATCTCTTAATGTAGAGTTTCCTAATCATGGAAATCTATCAAACATTCTTGCAGTTTTTCATAGTGAAATATGGGTCACCTTCTCGGTTCGATAAGATGGAAGCAATTTCTGAGGTGCAGTGGATGGCCAAGGGGCATAGTAATGATCTGAGAGCTGGAATCTTTTATTTTTAGGACAGCAGGTGAATCCAGCCAAGATGTATAGGATCTGATCGTCTTTACTAGCTACATTTGAGCGTGTATGTGAAGTGAGTTGGTCATCTCAGTCCAGTTCCATATAAGTAGGTGCCTATGTCATAATTAGCAAAGTCAGCAAAGAAGCTGGTGATAGACTGGATCCTGGAGACTAAACACATACTCCTAGATGTGGTCCTTTCAGGACATAGTTGAGGTGTATTGGTCGTGAAGTGCATTGCATCTGTTGACACTGCCCTCGTTCATGCTGTTCCTTTTGTCTGAGTAAACAGAGGATTTTGGTCTATAGGGCTTTCAATCTGGCATTAAAATCATTTTAAAAAAATGATATTTGCAGCCAGATCATGTACAAAAAATGGTTGCATTTATTAATGTATCACTTCCTCATGATTTGCAAGATGTCCATTTTTCCACCTGCTTGGGACTAAACCGTAGTGTAGTGTTAGAAATTAATCTGAAGAACAGCATGAGTCACTGTACACAGCTATCTCATTTCCAGCATACAACAGCAGCCTTCACTAGGTTTACAGCATGGTGATTAAGCATGGTGAATTGGTTCAGGGTAAGCCATTGGAAAGCAAAACTCCTCATAGAGACATGTTCATGAGATTTGACAGAAAATCCCTGAAATACGCAGTAATATCCATAGGTCCCTGCAGAAAAGCTGTGTAGCAGGCTTCAGAGGCCCTGTTTGATTGCCAAGAGCCAGCAAGTGAGCTCCAGGCTTAGCGGTCATGCAAATATACAGGGTGGAGTAATGTAGCAGGGCTAGGGAATGAAGAGCCAAACTGACACTTAGAGGAAATCTAGAGAACCCTACAAAACTCATATTCTGGGGGTCAGAGGGAGAGAGGCCTCTGAGGAAGCCCCAGTTGTTAGAGAACTGGATTGTGTAGTCTGAGATGGGTTCTTTCTACTAATATAAAAACACTTTGTCCTTTAGCTCTAAGCAATAAACTTTTGGAGAGAGAAGCTGTCTGGCTGAAAGCATTTTTTTTTTCTGGGAATCCTTTAAATCCAGCATCTTGCTGAAATAGTGTGGTGGAAGTCCCCTCTTGACTGCCCAGCACTTGACTTCTGGATTTTATCTCAAGGTTTTTGGTGGTGATTGTGACATTTCAGTGTATTAAGCTAATTCACATTATGAAATTCTCAGATAAGGTTTCACCCAAGTACACTGAAGTTAATCAAATGATTCTTTTTGATTTATTGGCTTTGGCTTAGGCCCAAAAGCTAATGGTGGTAGCAGGGCTGGCCTTAGACTGGTGCCGCAGGCAAGGACTGTCTTGGTGCCATCCCCCTTCATTTTGGCACCCCCTCCCTCTTTGGTGCTCCCTCACGTACACTTTCACAATTACACAATAAAACAAATTTCACAATATTGCAACTAGGCTCTCACTTCACTTCACTTCGTTCTTATACTTCACTGACTGACTGGTGATGCCTTGCCCCATATATATCCATGGGGGCATAACTAACAATATTCTAGGAGGTTTGAGGAAAATGTAGTTCTCAGAAATTCTGGAAAGTTCCACAGGATGCTACAAAGGTCCAGAACATTTTAGAAGGTTAGTGAAAAATGAATCCATATATGGAATACTGAAACATTTTACTTAAAACATTCTATTTTCTCTTTTGTTGCTAACAACGAAAACAGGATCTGAGTCGAGCACATCCCAAGCCCAGCACCTCAGATACACACCCAGGTCGCCTCCCTCTAAATCTGACCCTGGGCGGTGGCATAGCAGAGAGATAATATGGGATTATGAACTATACATGCATACAGGACCAGTTTGTAAATTTGCACTTTCAGTAATTTGCACTAGCAAAAACCTAGCTTTGCACCTGCAAACAGCATTTGCACATCCTAAATTAGTAGTAAGATATCAGTCTCTTGGATTTGTCTGAGCATGTGCTGTTTACTCATGAAGATTTGCAGAGGTGTGCATACAATAATTGTGCATGGAAAAACAACAGGCACTAATCTGTGGGTTCTTTGAACAACGTTCTTTATAGAGGTAAAGTATATTGGGACCCTTTGAGAGGAAAAGCACTATAACAAGTAAGTGTGGTATTCACACCATTCCTGACACAGCATCTTTCTCTCTTATCTATTTAACCTCATCTATCTGGGCTTTTACACTGTGCCAATAACCATATCTAGGGCATGAAGTAGATTAGTCTATAACTCATTGTAATATTTCTTTCTGAGTTCATAATCTCTGCATTATTGCTTCTGAATTTACCAGCTATACATTTATTTTAAGGAGTGAGCACCCCTGCTTCAGTGGAATATCCTCTCTTCTTCCCTCTCCCCCAGCACATTCATAACCAACTCGCTTCCGGTGAATACCATGAGGACAGGCTTTGTCCTGGGATTCTGAGTGCTTCTGGTTTTGTTCTGGTCAGAAATGGGGCAAGGAAAACCTGCTCCATGGTTGGTTGATGCTTTTCATCCCACATGGAACCAAGAAGCATGGAAGGAGTTTGAAAATTCTAAACAAGTTTTGAATTTCTTATTAGGTATGGAAGCTCACTTTCAGTTCTGGAGTCTTATACAGGCTCACTCAGTGGGTTTGCACAAATTTGGGCCTCAGTTTCCTCACCTGTACAACAGGGCAAATGATACTTACTGACCTCACAGCAAGGATCTGAGGATTAATTAGTGAATGACTATATAGTGCTTTAAGGTTATGTGGTCCAATTCATGTTTGGTGTAACTCCATTTACCTCAATAGGATTACATCAGAGGTAAATTTAGCTCTTCAAGTCCAATTGTATATTAATGCTACTTCTTAAGAGCTGATTGGTTCTAATTCTTTTGCTTCTTTATATAGCATCATAAGTACACACAACCTGCACAATGGGTAAACTGTGCCATATTGTGCAATATGTGAGCTGTGCTGAAGAAATTCCAGGTCCCTGCTCCAAAAAGTAAGCTATGACTAGGTAGAATACAATACAGAGCAAACAGAGTGATTGCCACTCAAGCTAGAATGCTTCATGGGATAGGGGGCTTCAGTAGTTATTCTGAAGGAAGAGTGAGAGAGAGCTGGGCCTACATTCATGAGGAGACTTTTCCAAAGAGAAGGGGCAGACAGTTGGAAGGGGTTGTGGGAAAAGTAAAAGGAGCACTATGGGAGAAGCTTGGGAAGGACTGATTCATTTATGCCTAATTTAACTCCTGTCACAGGCTTGAAGCAGATGAGGGGTGTTCCAGTGGCATAGGGTGTGGTATGCTAAATATGCCCTCTTTGCCAAATACAACAGGCCCAATATGAATAGCATCTGTGGATTGCACACTGCAATTGAGGCACCCTCAGCAAAACCACTATTGCAAATGGAGGCCTGGATGGAAGATGTGTGTCTCCTGGATATATTTACAGAAGGCAGAAAGGAGCAAGAGGTTTCTTTTGCCAGAGCCTGAAACAGTTGCCCTCATTGTCTGCCTTGGTCCAATGCTACTGTTCCACCACCCAAATCTATACCCCTCCCAGCCCCGCTTCTGCCCCCTGTTTTGGGAGGTTTTCCATCTAAGTGTGAAAATTAGAAATCCCAAAGAACTGCAATCCAAACTCTACCTAGGGAAACTTTAAACCATTCATGCCATAAATATCTCTTAGAGGCTGCCTGACGTCAGAGGCTTTGGAGAGGGAGGCTGGTCTGAAAATGAAAACAGCAGCAGTTCCAGTCAGAGTACAGTACTGTACAGAGAGCTAAAGGAGAAAGACAAGCACTGCTCTGTGTGGATTATAGGACTGCAGAAAGGGGGGAACTGCGCAGAGACATGGGAACTACAGTGTAAGTGCAGCTGCTGCAGTACTGCTTCTAATTTCTTTCTGAAAATACCTCAGGCAAGCTCTGCTTTCCTTTCTTTTCTTTTCTAAAACAATCTGAAGACAGTTTGAGAGCTCAGATGATTCAGGTTTGGCTGTTTGTTTCTCATAAGTGTACACATGGGCTGTGACAGAGCTTTCATGCTGTGTGTGTGAGTGAGTGAGTGAGAGACTGATTTTTGGAAAGCTACAAAATTAATTGGGGATTGTAATGTTCTGGTAGGAGGACAGTAAGACCCCAAATAAACCCCAGGCAAGATACAACTTTCTTAGGATTTTTCACACTGTAGTTTTTAACCCTTTCACTCCTAACACTCAGCATTGAGAGGTTCCTTTTTCATTGTCAGAAGCAAAGCAGTTTCCTGCCTCCAAGACTGGCACTGAGAAGTTCTATCCAATCCTGTCTGTCTGTCAGGCTTCTCAGGGGAACAGATACTTGGATCTTATTAGATAATGCTTCTGAAGTCTTGAATACTAAGCACCTCAGTGCTGTATAACCTTGTGCCGTTGGCTCTCGGGGGGAGTTTGGTAATTATATAGGAGGAAGGAATTGAGAACTCTCAAGTCAGAAAACTAACTGAGCCCTTTTCTGAGGCATCCCTGAGGAAGGCAGCTACTGAAGCAAGGAAAGACTCACTGTAGAAAGGAGGGAGTGCATGGATGTCCCCAGGGATAACAGATTAAGGGATTGACAGCATAGACCAGCATTCTGAATCCCAATGAAAACAACTTATTTTCTACCTTTATAACCACAAGGATTCGCAAGCAATCTGTAAAGCCCTTTCCATTAAAAAAGGCTATATTCACTATAGGAGAGATTTTATGTTCTTATTTTTTATGAAAATTTAATAGTGTGCTGTACTCACTGTTGCTAGTGTAATTACATTAGCCACCTCTGTACATGCACAGATTCAGTCACACGATCCTCCACCTGAAGTATGAATAGCTGTTCTGAACAAACCTGGACTCTGCTGACTCCAGACTGATCCTATGTCCTATGTGATCTCCTTTGCTTAGATTCTGTCTTACTTTTAATACTTTGAAGTCAATAAAGGGTTTTAGGTTTCCTTGCCCAGACAGGCGGGAGAGTTTGGTACATGTTTGGTGACGCTGACACTAGTCATTAACAAGAGATTTGAAAAAGAAAGCTGCTTTCCAACTGAGTGGGAGTTCGATTAGTGCAGGTGTCTTAAGGAAGGGCAATGCTATTTAATATAAACACCGAGTTGGGATGAGCTGCAGAAGCGGTATGAATTGCAAAATGTAGCATTCGGTGATGTCAGTAATTGGCTTCAACAAACAAGCAACCGCAAAAGAGGCTGTTTCAAGTCAGTGCTAACTGGGCTGCTGTTATTTCTGTAATGCAATAAGTCTGAAAATATGTTTCTTCTTGTGGGTGGGAGAGTGGGTGAGGGGGATTAGAACTGGATAAGGAGAAGCTGAATAAAATATCTTTTGGCTCTTCTAAGCTAAATCAGGCAGATCCAGGTTTCTGTATGTAGAGTAGCTGCCGGAATCTCCCTCAGTGCTTGAGTAAGTGGTGAAATGCCTATACAGTTAATGAAATGGGGCAATGTTTCAATGGACAGATGTTCAAGGGCTAATCCAAGTGAGCTATGCCATGCAACACAAGCTTGCCTGAGCTGAAGGAAATTAAATTGTACTGAAAAGGAACATGATTGTGCATGTTTTCAGGGACAAATCCTGCTGTCATTTACTGGTGTAAATCAGGAGTTAAATCTACTAACTTCTAAGGTGTTAGCTTTGGATTTATGCTGGCGTTGCACAGCAGCATTCAACCTTCCCTATTTATTTTTCATTGGGTTTTATTTCCAGTAACTAGGCAGCTACTTTTCCAAGAAGCATTTCTTCACAACAGCCTAATTGCACTGGCTGGCTGGCAACATGAAGAAAAACCCTTTAAAAAGGGTTTAACAAGTTGTTAGGAGCTGAAAATGATTTCCCCAGTAAACGCTGACACAATTAAGGATGGTAACAGTGACGAAACAGACAATTTCAGCAGTGAGTCAGTCTGACACTGAAGCACATCTGTACCATATTGGGCTGCTGGAGCTGGAGCTGTCAGAGACTGGAGTGGTATGGAAAAGAGAACTTTGCATTCAAGATCTAGTGAGGAAAAGCAGATCATGTCTCTTTGTCTCCATATACCCACACCCAGCCAGCTGGCTGGGGAGCATCTCTCCCTGTAGAGGTTTGAAAGGGCTAGAGGGAAAAGAGATCTTCTATAGTGGTCCAGGGAGGCCATGCTACATACACAATTGCTTGGGGGAAATGGGAAGAGGAGCCGCTTTGCAGGAGACAAGTATGGTGCCCCAGAATGAGCGGGTGGGCTATAACCTGTGATTTCTGGTATGGTTCAGATTACTTCAACAGAGGGAGGCTTCACTTAGTTGCTTCGTTGATAGCATTAATCCTAAAATAGAGAGCGCATGTGGAAGACAGTAAAAAGCAAATGCTGTACTAAAAGGACAGTATTGGTTTCTTTGTTGGGTTCTGGCTTCAGGGTGCAGCAGGATAACTTTTTGATAGAAGCTTCAATCATTGCGTGAGCCTGGAGTTTTAAAATATTTTCACTGCGTGTCATATATCCAATCATATGAGCTTACAAAGCTAGTGAGCAGTTTAACCTTTTGACATCCTGTTTCTCTGTAGTTTTTGGCTTGCTGGAGCTATACCTGCAATTTACCTTAGCTGAGCTTTCTGGGATAAGTTCCTGCTTCCATTGAAATCAGTGGAAAATCCTCCTGCAAGACTGGATCTGTAGTCCAGGAACACTGACTGTAAACTTTTTGCTCCACTCTTTTTCTTCTGGCAGCGAGTGAGATCCTGCTAGTGTTGAGCAGCTTGACGTAGTCATCCTCCAGATGGAGCGTTTCAGTTTCTCACCCATCTGCTATGGGCTTCTGAGGAATCTTAGGAGCATATCAACCCATTCCAAGGCAGCCACATGTTTTAATTGTTGAGAAATGGGAGGACCCCATTTCCTGACACTAATGGTGAAGATGTGTGGGAGATTTGGCTCTCAGCTCTTTAATTAGTGTGAATTTTCAAACTCTGATCAGTCCTACGGAGATCTGACCCATCAAGGCAAAAGCAGCATGATCATAAACCAAACAAAAACTGACTGCTCTATTTTTAATCAGATGAAACGCTATCTCTTTAGGTTTTTTCCTCTCTCCAGTCTCCTTCCCTAAAATGTGGCTCCTTTGATGTGCTGCCATACCAGGTGGTTGATAGCGGTTACCACTCAGTGTAATCACAGGTATTGAACCTGATTCTTTTTTCATATACATCAATTTTATACCACTTTACTGACTTCAATAGAATCACTCCTGATTTAAACTGGTGTAATTGATATCAGGATCCAGGTCATTATCCTCAAGGTGCTGTACAGACATTAACTATGTCTCACAATGCCTTTCTAAGCTCAGTAGGTTAATATGATTGGGCCAGAATCTTAGCTGGTGTAAATTTGCATAGCTGCAATTGAGTTCCAATTTATGCCAGCTGAGAAGCTAGCCGATTGTCTCCAGCTCAAAAAATGGGTGAACTGAGGTACAAGGCCGCCAATGTCTGTTCACATTTACACCAGTGAAAATCTTTAGTGATCCCAAAGACTTCAATGAATTTACTTCATATTTCTATTTTAGTACTGTAAATTCAAATGGCGGCAGAATTTGGCCCAGAGAAATTGGGAACAAAACTTTCAAAAGTGGATTGTAATTTTGGGTTTCTATTCTTGGGTCCCAACTTAAGATACATAGGCACTCAAATGACAATACCAAAAATTACAAGCCACTTTTGTAAATGCTAGTCTAAGTGACAATGCCAAACCTACGAAGTGATTTTGATTCTTCTACACCAATTTTACACTGGTGTAACTCCATTGAAGTGAATGGAGTTATTGCTGATTTACAGCAATGTAAGTAAGAGAAGAATTGGGTCCAGTGAGTCAGTGTCAGAGCTTAGGGAAATCTTGAGCGCTTTTGGATGTCAGTTGTGCACTCAAGTCTTGCTTCTCTTGAATGGTTATGTAATAGGCTTCCACAACAGTCCTGCTGGTAGACTTTTTATCTCCCATGTGGTATTTGCTTTGTGGTCCACATTAGAGTCCCTCTAATATTCCAAAGTGTCTGTCACCTTGGTAACTAAGCACTGAGGTCCTGGCATAGCTGGTGATCTCTGCTATATCAGCTGTTGTCTTCATATCTCATGAGTTTTGGTGTGTTGGAGGAATGTGGGTCAGAAGCTACTCAGAGCCTTACAGAAAGAAAATGAGATGAGACCCTTTTGATGGGTTTCCAAGGGTTTTCCTTGGAGTTACAGAAAGGGAATTGGAGAGACTTGTTTAAAGTAGGAAGAGGGAATCAGGTATGGAGTCAGAAGACCTAATGGAAATTGGGGAGTGGGAGCTGGGGGTCAGGCAGGGAATGATGGATATGACTCAGGAGGGATTGAGAAAGAAAGGTAACCTTAAGAGGCTGGGAAGAGCTTTAGATAATCTTTCCAAGTGTCATCACATATTGCCACCAAAGGAGAATGAACTCCTTCCCTAAATAGCAAATGCTTGCTTACTTTCTGAATTTGCTGGATAATCCCTAAAGTCCCTAAAGTTGACTTTTCTTTTCATAAATTTTGAAGTTCACATTTGTTTTTGTTCAAGAAGAACTTTTCTCTTAACTGCATCCCAAAATGACTCAAATACATGTTCCTGCCCAGTTCAGCTTCCATTTGAATTGAGTGTCAAGCAGAAGTTTGAGTCCCAGCAGCTCCTGTCAATTCTGTCCTCAGTGGGTTTTTATAAAAGTTGACTGTAGACGAGGGATCATTTTTACCACGTGTTTCTGTTGATTCATGACAGCTGACAAACCTCTATCTTTTTTGTTGTGTGTTGGGATGGGGAAAAAATGTTTTTATCTGTTTGATGACTGAATTTATGAGCTATGAAGTCCTGACAGGTTAAAATTTACACAAAGACTTGTGGGAAAATGCCCAGGCTCTTTGAGACAAGTACACTGAGACTGTTTCATTTTTAAGATCTGGACTGAAGATGTGTCTCCAGGAAACCTGGAAGAAAAGACCTAGCTTTTAGCAGATACAGCAAAACAAGTTGGTTGTTCATCAGCTATATATGGTTATCAGGGTCCCAAAATTAATCATTAGAGTGGACAAAGAAACACTAGAAGTAAATCATTTCCCCTATCTAGAGATTGAGATGTGCAATGTTGGTGACCCCATGCTAGATGTCAAGCAACAAATATCAAAAGCAGCAAACTACTTTCATAAATTTGTCAAGATTAGAAAAAGTAGCATGATTGGCACTGACACAAAAATATAATTTTTTTCTTCTGTATGTAGCACAGTCATGAAATCTACAACCAAAATTGATATGCAAACCAACTCATTCCAAAATAAATGCCTGCAGAAGATCTTCAGAGTCCATCGGAAAGAGTATCTTGCAACATTAGAAATTCTAAGTAGAGCAAACCAATCTAAAGCATCAAATATAGGAAGAAGAAGATGATGAACATATTTAGGACACACTTAAGAATGCCACCAACATAACTTCCACAGCGTGTGATAATCTGGGCACCACCTGGAGAGAGAAAAAGAGGGCAACCTAGAGAAACATTATGCAGAACAATAGGAAAAGAAGTCAAATCCATCAAGATGACATTCAGAAGCCTGAACAGACCACTCAGCTGAAGAAAGGGTGGAAACTTGTGGATGCTCTATACATCTGAGGTTGAGAGAGAATAAAGAAAGAAGATATAGTTCAGAGAACTATATTTTCAAGTTACTTTAATTAATTAAGTTCTCTCATAGGTGGAAGGTGTGTATTGATTGCCAAAGTTATGAACAACTGAAACAGGAGGTTATAATGGAACCTTTCTTGCAGCACTGTACTTAACCTAACAGCTGGCAGACATACATTATGATTAAATATGGCATAGATCTACCAAAATTGCACTCCCGCCCCTCCCCCCCAAGTAAACAAAGCATCCCCCCATAAGGCTCCCCTTCACTGGGATTCCATGTTCAGCACTTTCAGTGGATGTTACCTTCCATCCTTCTTCCACTGCTTATTTTTTTTATCTTTCCTCTCTGTTCCCCTAGGTCCTCTAGATAGGTTCTTTCCTACACTAGGAAACTGATCCATTGTTGACAATGATTGTCAGTAATGGATCTGCCCCAACTGGCTGAAATTGGTTTATTTGCTAGAGTAAACAGGACAAAATAATTACTGACACCGCTGTAGAAAGAATGATTGAGATTTTGTTCCACCGCTGAACATTTTTAGCAACAGGGCAGTATGCTAATGCAGACAGGGTCTTGATTTCCCACTGACTCATTGCTGACCGCGTTGTCTAGATGCCTAGGATGTGAGTCCCCTGCTTTAATCCACCCCAGCAGAACTGTGACCCCCTCCATGCAGGGGACTCCATTGTTGTCTGCATGTCAGATTAAAGGAAGCAACATCTTAACCAAATATAAGGAGACTTTAGTCTTTTGCTACTTTCACAGCCACGTATACAGCGGGAACCAATTAAACTGTGATGCCAGCAGCTGACTGCATCGTGAGACAGTCAGTTGTGTTCTTGCCTATTTTCTGATCTTTCAGCCTCCTTTGACACTATTATACAGGGAGGAAGTTATAATAACATCAGGGCCTTGCCAATACAGACTGTTCTCCAGCTGTGCCCTACTGAGATATGAACATGCCCTCATTGCTTCTTTCCATATTTTTACTGCCCTGGGGGTCAGATGTCCCGATGAGCGAATCCCTGTGGCTCTGATGCAGAGGCCCTGAAATATGTTACCAGTGACAGAAGTACAAAGCTTGACCTTAACCTTTCATCATCATCATCAGGAGTCAGGCAGCTAGCTGTGTAAGAGTAGCAGTCTCCAGCACTCAACATTGCTAAGCTATGGGGGGAAGAGCAGATGCACTTTCTGAGAAGATGAAATTATCCTTGGAGGACCCATGGATAGTTTTCCAGCTGTGCCTGGGCCTACCTAGAATCGCTTTATGTATCTACTGAGGGACATGTGTTCAGCTATAACTGTCCATCATGACACATTTAAACTGTGGCAAAATTTTATAGGCAACAATTCACTCCCTGTACCCTGTATTAATCACAACGGTCATCTTCAGAGGCGGTTACATTGATTTTACTCAGCGCTTATTCAGACTAAGATCCATTTGTATGAGAAAGAAAGAAATGAAAACTGGCATTATGAAATGTTATCACTTCTACGTAATATCCTTGCACCTTTAAAAAAAATGTGCTGGTGGAGCGTGCAGCACCTTGAGACTCGGAGCTGAATTTTCAGTCATTGGCCTCCATCTTTGCAGGTGCAAATGGCAGCACAATAATTTCTGCTTACTTTTCAGGTCACTTGGCCTTAGATTTTCAAGAACAATCAAGGATTTAAACAATCTATGTGACCTTTGCTGCACCTGCGATTATTTTTCTCCACAAAAATGGAAGCTCATGGAAAGCGGAGCGGACATATGGTCTCTAATGTCTATTCAGAATGTTATAGAACAGGGACATGATAGTCCATCTCTATACAATGGAATAAATCAAAAAGGGATGGTTATTCCATGCCTGTCAATTGCCCTGGGGTAAAACTGAAAATGTTACATCCTTGCCTGCTTCACCTGATGGCAGGAAGTTAACTTGCCCACACACCCTGTGATCAGCTCAAGGTACGGGTATTACATTAATCAAAGGGAAAACACTCCAAGTACTCAGCAGCATGCATTGGCCACAAAGTCCAAGTGACCAGAGAACATCCAGCAGGCCACAATGACATATGTGACCAAGGCAAATCAAAATAGAAACAGGTTGTGAACAATCATCTGTGTTATCTCCTTTTCTTTCCCTCTCTTTTCACTCTTGGATGTTGCCCTGAGCTTTGACCTAACTGGCCTATTGGGAGGCATGTTACTGAACTCTGGTAAAACAGCACCAGAAAGGAATACTGTAGTTGTTTCTGGACACCTAAGTACCAGGGCCAACATAAGGTGGGGCTGTTAGAAGGACTTCCTGTTTCCCATGGTGCAATGGCCAATAGAATTCAATTGCTATTGACTGGCATATCAAGGCATCTTGAGATTTTCTTTTCCAACTTAGTCTGTTAATATACTTTTTTAGATAAAAGATAAAAATAATAATAATAATAATAAAAAAACCTAAACTACAAACAAACTAGCATGGGTTTGGAAACTTAGAACCTGGTCCTGCGAGGTCCTCCTGAGGGTTGTTGAATGCTCTCAACTTCCACTGTAGTCATATTATCCTGAATCTTGACTTCACTTCTGCTGATCGATCAGTGCAAAATCTACATTGCCATTAACTGCAGCTGTCCTTTAGTTAATAATAGACACTTCCATGAGAGTTGGGTTCAGTGCTCTCCAGCTGGTTCTTTTTCTTGTTAAAGGAACAGTTCACACAGCATGAAAGTGGAAGCCATCTTTTCCAGCTTTTATGTTTAAACTGAGTGACCCAAAAGGTCACAAGCCTGGCTAGGTTCCTACATACATGGGCCAGCAAAATTCTCACCATACCCTTCCAAGATCCTTACCTAGAAAAGTTTTTAAAAGCTACTGAATGTAATAACAGATGCAATGCTGGAATAGGCTGATAGTTCTGGGTCTTCGGGTAGGTAGTGCAACACCGCTTCTGAGCAGCATCCCTGGGAACATCAGAGTAACAGAGAATGCAGTTTTGGTTCTAGTTGGCAGTGCCAGGACTTGAGGAGCTTGTTTCACATTCACTGTGTGTGTTCCTTAAAACACAGGGCTCAATTCACCACACAAGCATGCATTGGTCGTTGCATTATTTTAATTTCTGTGTATCTCCAGTGATCTGTTGGCAGACTTTGCCCCACCCTCGGAGGTAAACACTCACCTTTCTTTAGTTTAGGTCATTTTCATCATGCCTATATCAGAATTTGTCATTATCCCTCTGGATTTCTGTGGCTATAGGTGATGGCACCAGGGAGAAAGAGTAGCAGTCAGGAGGTGCTACGTAACTCAGTGGTGAAACTGAATTAGTAAAGGAGATTTTTCAGGGAAGGGTTCTCCATATCTCTGCTGGAGCCCCACTTCCACTTCCCTTACTACATAGCCTTCAGCCTTCACCCTCCAGTTGCAGCCTCTTGTTCTACCTGTTCCTTCCTATACAGCAGCCAAGGGTGCTACCCTGTAGTGTAGGACTGGCCATCTAACCTGAGTCTAAGCAGAGCTCTGCCACACTGAACTACTGGGCCAGCATGGGCCTTTGAATGTCAAACTCATCACAAATGTCTGATATCTGTGGGGAGACTTCAGTTTCTTCAGGCTTCTCTGTTGTACAGTCTGTTCTGCACAACAATAGTTATCAACATTTTATGGTTTTGGATCACTTGAACTCTGTCAAGGAGCTGCATAAGGTCTCCTGTGGGCAGATTGTGTCACAAGTCTGATGAAGTAGCCTCTTTGCCTGCGTTTGCCTTGCTGGCTATGCTGAGCCTGGCAACATCCATTAGGGAGTATACAACTGTACAAGGCATTCTTAAACTCTGATAGAGAAATGGGCTGTAGGTGAGGACTATGCTGTTGCTGTAGCCAACAACTCCTAGTTGCCTGCTTATTAAATTCTATAAACTAAGCAACATCCAGCTTGGTCAGCACTTGGATGGGAGACTTGAGAATAAAACCTCAGCATGCACCAGAAAGTGGTGTTGATGATTTAGATGTATACATACATGTATACATACATCTAAAACCTGAACCCTTTCTTGACAATTTCAAGTAAAAGACTGCAATCTGAGGAAGAGATGATAGGAGGCATATTTGGAATTGAACTATCTTTTCCTACGTTCCATGGTGTTTTTGAGTTCTAGTTGATATGAAAGCAGTCATCTTAAAATAGTAGGTTCAAGAGACTTTCATAGACTAGTGGAAACCACATCTTGTATACCTCATACATACATGGATTTACTCACAGTACTTCAGAAAGAAGGAGTTAATCTATGCCTGGTTACGTAAAATGTTTGGGTAGCTAAAAAACTTGACAGTAGCCAGGCTAACATAGGCGTTTAGTAATGAAGGTTAGATATACACCAATTTATGTGTATGTGATTTTGGGAATCCTTTTATTTACGGTCAATGTGAGCCTTCTGCTATCTTCATGGCTCCTCCCAGGCCTTTGTAAAATTGTCACTTTCTAAAATCTTTTGGTATAGACAATCTCTTGGTTTGTGTTTCCATATGTCTGTGAAGCACTATGTTACCCTGGGCTAGTTGCTAAGGACTATGTTTTCAAAAATATCCATTAATTTTGGGTGCCTCATTTTTTGGGGTCCCAGTTTTAAACACCTTACCACCTGATCTAGATCCAATGAATTCAGTGGGAGCTCTTCCACTGATGTTAGTGGGGATTGGAATGGGCCGCTAAGGCTTAGTTTTCAGAAGTGCAGCGCACCCCCACCTCCAATTCACTTCAGTTGGAGTTGTGGGAGGCAGGTCCCAAGCATAATTTTTTCGGGCCCCATACAAACTTGTAATATCCCGTCCCACACACATACCACAATCCCTCATTCCATACATACAATCTCATGAGCCATGAAAAAAATTTGCCTCATGGTAATGGGGGTTGCAGCCTGGCCGGGCCTCCCAGGGCCTCCAGGCCCCAGTAAAGTGTACCCTTTTCTACCTTTATGGGGACCATGGTGGGAGGCATGCACAGATTCAATCGCTTGCCTAAAGTCACAGATAGTCAATAGCAGAGCCAGAACAAGAATGCAGCAGGCCTTGGCTCCCATTGAATAAGCAATTACACATGAAAAACTGGTATAACCTCCTGAGCTATGTAGGGATCTTGTTTAACAGCAATTCTTGAAGTGGGTTATTATAATTTATTTTAGAAAATGGCTATATTTTCATACCAATACCAGCTATCACCATCTGTGCAGCAAGACTGTCTATCAGCTGGGTAGGAGCCTTTGTTCGTTAATAAGAGCTTTCCTCCCATCATAATGGCCATTTTATAAACACCAGGACTGAAACTGTTTGAAAGTCCTAAGCAGTTGAGATGAGTGACCCAGCTGATCACTGAGTGATCATGGGGCTGTTGGATGCTACAGCACATCTCACTTTTAAAATGCACTGCATCTATGTTTACTGTGTTAGGGAGGTTGTCCTGACTGGCTCTATGTACGTGCGTTAGATGGGGAGAGGATGGCTGGAACACCCCATGGCCCTAGATGTGGCCTGTCAGTGTGGAGCCAGAGCCCTCTCCCTCCCTGCACATTGGCAAGGGTTGGTAGGAGAGTGCTAGGAAGTACTGGCCAGACCTTTCTAAAGATGTAGCAATTCCCACTGCTCTCATTACTACCCTCCAGCAACCAGGAGGCATTATGCCTTACAAAGACAGTCACACAAGTCTAGAGCATTCGGTGTGGGCCTCTTTAGACAGAGTTCCACCTGGTTCAGAGCAGGAGAGGGGCAGGGCCAGAAAGGTGGGTTATACATCTTTTATATTTAACTGAGTCTTCCAAACATTGAGGTCTGGGATGCGCTTCTGCCAAGCCTCCTGGCATTCCTCTGAGGCAGCTGTTGTTATCTGTATTTTAGTGAAAAGGAGTCAGAGACATGCATTGACTTGCCCATGGCCACATGGAAATCACAGGTAGAGTCAGGATTGCAACTTTGTTACTCAGGAGCGTACAGGTGAGTGATACGTACTGCACCCTTAAATGCAGAGGAACCCCCCCACCCACACACAGACATTTTCTGCAAATACAGCTGCCATTGTGTTGAGATGCAGCCTGCTGCAAAGGAGACACCCACACTGTGCTTTCTTCCTTGCTCGCTCTTTCATTAAGACTTGTTTTTATTTTGATTTTCATTTAATATAAAATAAAGCTCTTCATGACGACTGTAAATATATTCAGTGTAATGTATGTATTTCATGATGACTGTAAAAATTATGCTCATTGTAAATAAAAGAAAGTCTATTGGTTCTGGTGGTTACTGATCTTCCAGTAGAAACCAGTACACACCAGTAGAAACAGATAGAGACCAAATGAAGGGTTTCTAAAGCTTCTTACAGAAAGCTACAGAGATGCACGAAAATGAAAATGATGGGATGATGAAGCAACTTTATTGAATTTCAAAAAATAGTTTCAGTTCAGGTGCACTCTGGAGTTTTGACCTAAATTTCCCGTCTGTTCTTAATTTAGCTGAATACCTTTGCCCATCCCTAAATGTCAGCCATAACTGTTTGTGTCAACTTCCCCAGGCCCAGCACAGAGTTTGCAGGCACTTTCCTTTAAAGCGCTCAGAATTTACATAACCCTGCAATTGTAGCAATGTGAAATGTGGCTTTGGTTACAATAACAAGGATTTAGGGAATGCAGAGAACGATTGTAACTGCAAAGACATGAAAGCAAAACAAAACCAAACCCCACATGCTGTTTTAATTTTCAGCAGCCACGTGAGAACTGTCCTCTGGTTGCTGGCTATAAATAAATTGCTGCCGTCACAGGAAGATGGGAAAACAAAACAATTTACATTCCTCCTAAATTTTCTTAAGGTTAAAAAATAGGAAAGGTAAATGTTTCTTAAGCAAAGTACATCTGTGCAGAGGAAGGTTTAATTAACACTCAAAGGGACTGACATTTGCAGCAAGTGAAGAAGTTTGACATTAATCCTCTCCACTCCCTGCCAACCCTGCCAAGCAAATCACTTAGGGCTGACTATGGATTTAAGACACAATGCCATGGTGGTGCTGCTAATGATGTGGAGGTTAACTGCCGCCAGTCGCAGTTTAGGCAGGCGCAATGCCTTGGAGAGCAGTGCTTGCTGCTAGCCCCTGTTACAAATCACAGCTTGCCTCTTCTGGGTGGTACTCTGCTGGAGAAATGGGGCCTTGGTCACACTCCTCTATCTCCTTTACAGAATTTACTGCCTTTGCCAATACTAGACTACCCAGGAAAGCAAGAACCAGTATTGTGAATGGTTTCTGTGCAGAGGCATGGGAGTGAAGGGGAAGGTCCTTGGGCTCTGTCCTCAATCGTGCATTTCATGCAAAGCGAGACACAATCTTGCCCTTACATTTTTCAGGGACAGCTTGAACCACAGGCTGAATGGGAGACCTACTGAAGTATTAGTGGATATGCCCTGACTCTGGGAGGAATTCAGTTTCAATAAGAAGGTGCCCAAATAGAAGTTCTCTCTTCTCTGAAAACCCAACCATTGGATGTGTGAAGTGGGATAGGGCGTAGCTAGACCTAGAACATCCTTGCACAGGAATTGATTCCAACAGCGAAGACTGGAAGAAGAGGCTTCCCAGAAGACTTTGTACTCCAAGAACCCATTCAGGGACCACATGCTTTAGGAAGGGGCTGGATGTCCAGAAGGCAAGTTCTCCATCATAATCCAGTCCATATCAAAACAAAACTCTGATCCCATCTCCTAATTCACAGTTTGGGAATCACTTACATTGGAATGGCCATGAGCAAGCACTTGAGGAAGAAAAAACGGTTACTAACCTTTCCATAGTTCTTTGAGATGTGTTGCTCATGACCATTCCAAAACCTACTCACTTGCCCCTCTGTCGGAGTAACCAGCAAGAAGGAACAAAGGGGGTGGCAGCTGGCTATATACTGCACCAAGAGGGTGCCACTCCAGGGGGCTCCAGAGCCAACCTTGCAGATACACTAGGGAACGCTTCCAGCAATGGTTCATACAGCGTGCATGCATGCATACCTACATTGGAATGTACATGAGAAACACATCTCTAAGGACAATAGTTGTGGAAAGGTTATTGACTTTTTTCCCCCTTGCAGCTAGATAACTGGGGGACACAAGCCCTCAGATTTGCATTCACAGTTCGGCTGTGGATACAAAAATGCTGGCACACATTTTGCAGGTGCAAATTACTCTTGCCTTTCTGAAAAGTTATCCCTGTGTGATTAGCCCAAGGTCATGCATGGAATCAGTGGCATAACTGAGTATAGAACCTTTTGTAGTCTGTTTTCCACACCCATCCTCTGATACTAGACCAGACCTCCTCCCAGTCATTTGGCTCCAAATGAAATGTCTCAGTAAGGAGTGAGAGAGTCTTTTAAAGGGGTTAGTGTAATCTTTGCAGCTAGCTAGATTCAGCAGTAGAAATACTCATGTCTATTCCTCGAGTTGAAAATCTAAACAGAGGATTTTGACTCTCTATTGTGACAGGGTCAGGCCGGAC
>ML675721.1:5467723-5578324 GCA_007922155.1 Mesoclemmys tuberculata | reverse complement strand
GAGTGAATGAATGAATGAATGAATGAATGAATGAATGCAGGTATAAGGTGCTACAAAGTTTTTACTTTGATGTGTTTGGGATGACCACATTACTCATAAGTGGTTGAGCCATGAGTGAGCAAGTCATCCCAAATAAATGCCAATAAAATGCTTTCACTCCCCTCACATCATCAAGAAGCTTATTTATGCCACTTTTTTTTTTTGGCTACCTCTTTTTTCTCCCCTTTGAAGTTCATTAGTTACTATGGAAACAATGTCAGTAGTCAGGACAGGGCTCTGTTTCAATACCAAGTGGAATATAAAGCCAGTCTGTATAGTAAATTTGAAATGCATAGAATTTTACATGATGATTCCTTTGATCACATATGTGGTTTTAATAGATATAAGTGAATTGGATGGTTCAGGCACTCAGACTGGATCCACAAAGTATTTAGGTACCCATCACGCACACTTAGACACCTAAGTCCCAGTTTTAGGCATCACCACAATTTACAGTGATAGAAGCTGCATTTTGGGTCTTTGCTGCTCTTTTCTTTCCTCTCTTGTTTCTGTGTGTCTACCTTTGAGTATTGGAATGCCTAATTGTCTTTGTGGATCCAGGCTTCCCATACCATAGCATTGAGCATGATATAAAGATGTAAGACCAGATTCTAACACCTTTACCTGTGTTGAATAATTGAGTATTTGGCAAGTATTTCCAACGAAATCAGTAGGACTGCTTGAGAAGTCAGGTACATGAGTATGAGTGGCTGAATCAGGCAGGCAGGTAAATCCAGCCCTTTCAGCTGATCATAATAGAAAATTGTCACAATCTGATGGGTCAGAAGGCGAGCTGGGCCTTTAAGCAAGTCTTGGGTGCAATCTCAATTATGACTAGTTTCCCTCTCAGTCCAGGTGTCCTGAGATGGAAGTACATGACTAAGAATCAGGCCTGCTGGGGAATAGAAGGACAGTTTGAATTCAGTTGGTGAGGTTCAGGGTTTTAAGGGTTTTAAATGCTTACTGGAATAAATAGGAGTTAGAGGCCTAAATACTTTTGAGGATCTGGGCTGAGAGTGTGTTGGAGATAGTTCTGCAGGGTACCTGTTCAGAGGAATGGGGACAGCTTGGAAGAGAAACCTGTAGGAGACCTAGGTTAGAGAAGACCTGGGAAGTCACTTTCTAGACCAGTCAGATGGAAAGGCCTAACTGGAGCTATCTGCCATGAGGCCAGAAGCCTTAAGAGTTTTATATGGCTTATATGTCAATGTAGTGGAAGGAATATCAGACAACAGCACTTCAGAGTGGGAAGGAACTATTGAGCCAGCAAAGGGCTGAAGAAAATGTAGACTTGAGAAAAGACTGGCTTTGGTTTAAGTTGACATTGAACTGTGATGTTGTGTTAATACACCACAGAATCCCAAGAAAGGAGTGCATCTGAATGCCTTGGGTCCCTATGTGTGGTTATTGGAGAACGCATGAAGGGCAAACCAAGGCAGTGGAAGGGCCTGATGGTGGATTGGATGAGCCCTGCTACCTTATGGCTCTTCAGTGTACCTTGGTATCAAGATAGCAGCAGCTGGTGTATCTAAATCCCATTTCCAGTGGCCCAATGTCCACCTCACAAAAGCTGTCATCACACTGTCCACTGTACAGAGGCCAAGGACTAAATGGGCTATATAGGCTACTCTGTTATTTTACTCTGAGAGGAGGTCACTTAAGGGCAAGATGAGGAAGTGTGGTAGACTGATTTGGAGGGGTGCTAATAGCATTGCTATCTGTACTGTATCAGTTTTGAGTTTAAATAGAGGACTTTAGTCTCTAGGGTTTTTAATGTGGCATTTTTTATTAGCACCAAATTCTCACACAAGTGAAAAATATGGGCCTGGTTTTCCACTGCATTGATATAACTCCATTAAAATCAGTGGAGTTATACCATTGTAGAACTGGGGTAATGAAGAGGAGAATCAGGCGCTATGTGTTTGCAGTCCCGAAAAGGTTAACATTATTAAGAATTATGTTAATGCACCCACGAGGGAACAGACTCCTACGACTTTAATGAAGTTTCTCTTAAAGCTGTTTAGTGAAATGCCATGGGAACAGAACAAGGAGAAGGTCACTCTGATGGTATTTTCTAGCATGGCAATAGTGCAACAGCATTCAGGGAATGTCTTGAAGCAGAATGATTTGGCTTCTTTTTTATTTTTAACAGAATAAACTGATTAATAAAAAAATAATTTGCAACAGAGCTTTAGGATTTCTCTTGAATAATGGATACAAACACTCATCTGTCTAACGTGGTTGTTACCTAAAAAGCCAAAGACAGACAGAGCCAACAGTTTTAAACCCATATAGTAAATAAACTACATTGTATATGTTAAGTATTTCCTGGAGATGATCTTTTTCTTCCTCTCAGTATTTAAGATAGTTTCACTAAACTGAAGGTGGGTGGCTAAATGGATTGAATAAAAAGTTGTCCCTGTCACTGTAGGTACTGTAAAGATCTTGGTGATGTTGTTAAGGTGCTCAGAGAGGGCTTGATCCTACAATGTGCTGAGGCCTGGGGCCCAAACCAGCAAAACATTTAAGCATATGCTTAACTTTAAACATATGAGTAGTCCCATTGAAATCAATGGAATTATTAAAACATTTAAAGTTAAGCATGTGCTTAAGTAAGTTCCTGGCTCAGGGCCGGGATGATCAGAACCTTGCAAGACCAAACCCTCACTGCCATGTTGGAGGCCATATAAGAACCTAGATGGAAATGCTATTTTTGAAACTTCTCTTGGAAGCAAATGAATCAGTGTACTTTCTTCAGAAACAGTACACTAGGGGGACCTACTTATTTGTACTTATTTCTCCAGCAGAACACCCCCACTGTCAGAAAAGCTGCACTAAATCATCTGAAGGTGGCTCCTTACACTGATGCCATGCAGTCCTGAACTTAATGTATAGACCCAAAACAGTGACAGTGAGGAGTGGAAAGCAAGATCTGCAGGGATCACCCAGGTTAGTTCTGATTTGCTTGGGGGGATGGGAGCAAGTTATTTATTTATTTGTTTTCTTAAAATGGTAGTATATTACCTGCAGTGAACATCTTGTCTACCATAACCACATAAGGGGACTCATTACAAGATAGTTTTCCATTCATCCAGTTACAGCAAGGTTAAAAGTTGTAGTGCAGACAGTGTCTAATCCCAGCAGCTGGGCTACAACCATGGTCAAATCAGGTTTTTAGTGCAGTTAGGACCCATCTACCCTACAACTTTTAGCCCTGCTCTAGCTGGAGCTGAGGACAAGTTTTGGAACTTGGTCCTTGTAATAGTTGTAGCACAGATGGGGAGGCTTTTAGGTTGAACTTTCTCTTCTAAGCTAAGGACTAAGAAGAAAAGATCTTTTCTGGATGATTGGAAGTGATAGGCTGGTAATGTGCTTGATTCTGCGGAGATAATATTTTTCTTGTTTTGGCTCACCATAGGCTCCAGTGAAAAACAAAACACTTCTTTAACTCCTTGGGACAACAGCTGCCTCTTCATCTCACTCACCAATTAAATGTAAGGCTATAAGGCTTACGTCTGTCGGGAGGAGTCTCTGTGTTGCTAATAGGGCTGTGCATTCAAGTTCTACCTAAACACTAATGTCTTGGGATTTGTATTGGCATTTAGGGTTTTTATGGTGTTGGCAGGAGTCTTTGAAGAGGCTGAAAAAGCAGGAGATCTGCTCTTCTCATGCTGTCTCCCTTATCCAGGAACTGAACTGTTGAGAAGAAAGGGGATTGACTGTATGATCCCTGCATTTTGTGGGATCATTCACACAGTGCAATGTGGGTGTCAAATGCTATCAGATCAGAATGGTACTGGCATTCCACTAGGTGAATGACTGCACAAGGTGCAGGCAATGGTAAATCAGGGCCCAGGACTCATGCTTCATCCTGCTCCCATTGAACTGGGCAGTAATGCTGCTAAAAGCTTCAGAACGAGCAAGGTCATATCCCTTGTATCCTTTTGACCCTATGGTGTTCCTGTTGGCATTAAAAAAACCCAGACATGACTGACTAATACAAGTAAACACACGGGGCCAAATTTGGCTCCTTGAAACCCAAATAATAGACTCTGCACAGAGCTCTAGTTTCCATGTGTTGCAGAATGACATATTTATTTTCCATCCCTATTAATAATTAGCACTATATATCTTTAAAGTGCTTTACAAAAGCTAATTAATTAATCATGATTGACAACATGGATGTTCTCTCAGGTGATTGATTTCTTCTCCTGCATGGGTAGTGTTTCATGAGCAAATAATGGTTCCAGGAGTCTGCTCCACATCTGAGTGTGCATCTAGGCCCTGATCATTCTCTTATCCTAGTTTTAAGCCAGTGTATTTGCTGATTTCAACAGAGTTTCACTGGCATGAAACTGGTCTATCAGACTAGAGAATCAGCACCTTTAGCCCCGATAAATGTGTGATGCTCTCCTAGAATATACTGAATCTCTTACCGGCTCACTTTACCGTTGATGGAACTAAATCTTGCAGGGTGTGGGTGTACCTCTTTTCTTATCTCAGGTCACATCTACACTATGGGCACTATAGCGGCACAGCTATGGCACTGTAGCAATGCCACTGTAGTACCAGTATGGACATTTCCTGCAGTGATGGAAGGGGTTTTCTCGGTCACTATAGGAACTCCACCTCCCTGAGTGGTGGTAGCTAGGTTGTCAGAAGGATTCTTCCATCAACCTAGCCATGTTGGCATAGCTACGGCACTCAGAGCTGCGAATTTTTCACACTTCTGAGGAATGCAGCGATGTCAATCTAAATTTTAGGTGTTAACCAGGCCTCAGTCAGCCCTTTCACCAAATATTAATATAGGTTTTGTTTCTGGAGCTACACAATGTCACTATTAATCACTTGTGTACCATTTAGCGCCTCTCTGCATCGTGGGTGCTGTACATTCCTAATGCACTAAGCCATCCTGCCAAGTATAGCAAAGCAGCTTTAAACTCCTTTCTCTCCCCGCCCCTCCTTGAGATCAAGCAGCTTTTCAAGTGAACAACTCAGCACCCCGTGCCTAATAACATGGAGCCACCTTTCCGTAGGAACGCTGTCACATTTCCAGGACTCCTAAGTATACAGGAATTCCTGTAAGGAAAGCCAAGTGTTCTTCAGGAAAGTGTGTGTCACAGACTAGGACAATTTCTGTGTGATGGGAAGTTATGCCATGTCCAGGAAAATTAGGGTGGGTTAAATATGGCACAATAGCAAAAATTGATGGAGAGCTTGGCAGCGGAGTGCTTGAAACTAAATGTCATTTATTGCTATAATAAGATCAGCTTCTTTCCTAATTGATCACAGCCTCTTACTAAGTGATCAGCTTTGCCATTGGATTGTCCGTAAATGCTACAGAATATTCATATTTAGAATTTAAATGGCACTCTGTACTCACATTCACTAACTAATCCTCCTAACATTTCCATGAAGTAGGGACATAGACAGGTATTACTGTCTCCATTTCACAGAGATTTGAAGTGGCTTGCAAAGTTAGAAGGAGTTACTGGGCCAGTAACCTGCTCCAGCTGCTTTGTTACTTTCTGATGATGCAAAGCAGATGCAACCTCATAGATCTGGCTACTTGGGAATTCCCTTTGACTGGAGAGGAATTCCTGGGTGGTGTAAGTATTGTACAAAAGCTCTACAACATCCCCACAGCGTGCCTCAGTATAGAGGATAAGGTCAGGCAATAAGACATGTGGCTGGAGCACTCTTGTGCTTTCTGACTGTTTGAACAGCATCTCGGGGGTCATAGATGGCTGGGTATAATTTACAGCAGCCCTGAGGTTGCTCTAAGTTGCACTCTAGGCCAAACTTGCCCTGACTAGGGAGCAATAAAAGCATCTTAAAGCCATCTTTGCTTCCCCCACCAGTGGACCTCAGCCACACCAAAGGATCTTGCCCAGTGTTTGAGCCAAGACTCGGAATGTCTTCCAAACCAGGGATAAATGACTTTTCTCTGGTTCTACAGTGAGATGGCCTCAGATACTTGATATGTTGATGCTTATTGTTTTCATGGATTTATTGATTTAAGCTGACTTCCAGGTGCTGGGACTGGATGACAGGGGATGATTTGATGATTGCCTGTTCTCTTCATTCCCTTGGAAGCATCTGGCATTGGCCACTGTCAAAAGACAGGGTACTGAGTTTGGTGGACCATTGATCAAACTGATTATGGATAAGCTTATGTTCTATATTTGTCTACATTAAGTTTCAATTCCTTTTTCACATACTCTGCCATGATATCCCTGAAAACCACTGGAAGCTCTGTGTGCACAGCTAGGGACTGCATTCATCTCTTAGGTCCAGATTTTAAAAGATATTTAGATATTGCTAGGCTCAACATTATAATGCCTAACTGATTTAGGAGCCTAAATGTCATTTTCTAAAGCAATTTAAGCACTTAGGAGCCCAAATCCCATTTTCTGGGAAGGAGGAAAATATAAAAATGAAACAAGCACACAGCAGTGAAGGGGTCATTGGAGGCATGCTCTATTTCACAAAGCAATTATCTGTACTTCATTAACTTTAAGACTGAAGGAAATTCCATGCAGCTGTAAAACAGCTACAAGGGAAGTGTAACAGGATGGCTTGCCTCTTATGGGCTGGGACTAGCCAACCCAGAGTATGGACTGCGGTGCACCTGGGCTGAATCAGGTAATTCCCTATAGAGGGTAGCAGCTGGCAATAGTGAAGGTGGAAGCCAAAGAAGCTTTGGTGAGTAAGGAAAGGGGTCTGTTGAGAAGATCCTGAGCTCAATAGAGTTGTAGCTAGGGAGGCCTAGGAGAGACCCTGTCCAAATAGGAGAGACTGCAAAAGCCCTAGGCAGGCAGGCAGGCAGGGGGGAGGAAGAGGAAGCGGAAGCGAAGTCTTGTGTTCTGTGGATTTAGGAATGGACTTGGTTTGGAGATGGTGACTTTTATTTGCAGAGGGTTTTTTTATATTTATAAACCTTGTCCCCCATGGAGGGGCATTTTTGACCCCCTGAAAAAGCCTAAAGGAAACTTCTGTTTGAAAAGTCCCAGAGGAGAAACTGAGGTGGGCTGCCTCTAGCATGACCCAATGTCATGGGGGTGTACATGAGAGGCAGTGGATCCAGTTACAGGATGCAACTAGGGAGGCAGTTTACTTTTGGAAAGATTTAATTTTCCCTCCTTGCTCCTAGCTAGGGCACCCCACCTTCATTCCTCCAATAGTTTGGGAACTTTTCCACTGGCTAAAAATAAAGGGCTGCCTTTCAACCCCTTCCTCAGCTAGTCTCATTTCAGTACCACCAGCTCTTGCTTTCCCTTACTCCAGGCTCAGCTGTCTTATCTCACACAGCTTGCAAAATCTAAACAGATGCCAGTTAGGAGCGTTCAAATGGATTTGGAAAGGGAAGGGGAAATGAGCCTGGAACTGGGAAAATAGAACATGAAGCTAGAGAGCTACAATATGCCATCTAGAGGAAGGCCCAAACCAATACCCCATATCTAAACAACCCTTTGGATTCAGATCTGAACTTAATGGTCTGATGAACTTTTATAACTGGCCAATCCCAAACCTTGGCTCAAAATGTCCCCCAGGTCTGGGAGCATTCAGGTCTGGATTTGCATGTTGTGGTTCAAGGCTTTCTTTGATGCCAAAACAGACTTTCATTTAGTAGAGTAATATTTGAGCCAGAATCTTTGTAGTGGAGCAGCTGAGAAAACTCCTTTTGTCATATCCTAAGGACTCCTACAAGTAATTAGGTAGCTGTTATGTTGACTGGCTTTGAATAAAGGATGCTGTCCAGTTGTTGAGGCCCAACACTTTGAATTACTTTACATCTGTTACTAATCTGGAGGGACCTTCAGCTCTAGAAACTAATTTTTAAAAATATTCACTTTACATCAGAGGAAAAATCTACGAACCACCTCTCTTCATACTGGACTTGCAATTACAACAAATAACTTTTACTCTTCTAGCAGCAGCAATTAACTAATAAACTCACTTCCCCGGGGCATGCCAGTATCCAGGGTGCTGGGAGTGCTCTAGAAAGGAAGTAAACCAACAAAGCCATCTCTGTTTCAACCTAACTTCAGTAGAAGCATGCTCTGGGACAATGTCACACACAAACACACCATGAGGTGCCAACTGGAAAATTACAAAACCCATTGGTTTTTGTTTATTTTAACATTCCATCTTCTTAGAGGATAGCAGAGGTGGGCTTGTGCAGCAAAGTCCAGTTCCAGATCCCAACTTATTTAAAGGATGCTCAGGCTTGGGATTCTAGTTTGACCCCTTATAGAGATGGGAAAAGGTGAAACGCTTGAAACTGGAACTCAGTCCTCCCGAGTTCAGAGTATTTGGACCCTGCTCCTGAACTATTGAAGTCAGTGGGAGCAGGATCTGGCCCTTAGATCTGGGGTTTTGGTTTGGCCCCAACACTAATAATAAAAGAGAAGAGTTCAACTAACTAAATGAAACTTATACAAATGTCTGTTTGTCAATATTATGTGTCGTTGTTGCCCTTCTCAAGGGAACTGAAACTTTCTGTGGCAATAGGGAGAAACATAATGCCATCCTCATTGGCACTTCCGATGGCAGAGCTGTACCAACCTTTCTCCATGTACTCTGCACAGCCAGGAGATGCTGCTACCTCTGCATGGCATTGTAGAAATGAGGGCCTGCAGAATCAGTCTCTGGAGAGGAGGGATTAAAGTAAAGATGGGCTAGTTTTGTAGCCTGCAGTGACTGAATGGTAAGAGGGTCTCACTGAACCTGGTAGCAGCCTTTGAGCAACAGCATCCAGCATGGCACTCAGCCCTGCCCAAGGAGCCATGGCATTCGGTCTTATTGTCAGATGAAGCAGGGAGCCTGGCGCTGGAGCTCTATTCACAATGGACACCTTTGTTCTCAGGTTAATAATCCCCCTGTCCCTTTGTTTGGGAATGGATCTAACAAACAATGTAGGTCTCCTGTGGCAGCATGACATCTCTCAGAAACCTTTGCAGAGCATTCAGTATGGAATCAATTATTTTGTGTGTGGCATAATTGATCATCTTAAAATGTCTGTTCTCTTTGGCTTTTCCTTCCTATTTGTTATGGATCTGACAGCTTTGTTTCTTTCAGATTTTATATGGCCCTGTTGCTTCTTCCCTATCTGGATTAATAACCCCTTCCTTGAGCCATCAAACCTGGTTACTAAGGAAATGATCATGATGTTCTCAATCCAGGATTGTGATTTCAGGTTGGGAAGCAGCAGGAACAGATGGAAAAGTAAGGAATATGGGGTTAAATCCTGGCCCCACTGACTTTGCCATGATTTCACCCACATATTGTTATCCTAAAAATACATGAATAATAACATAGATTCTGTTATCATCCTTGGAGTACAGAATGTATAATTTATTACCCAGTCCTTCAGTACCTGAATCGATTTCTTTGATTACCTTACTTGTTTTATGCTGCACCCTTACATTTTTAAGGCAGCTGCTTGTCTGCATGAGTGGCTGCCATAAGGTGAGACAATTTACGAGTTGCATGTTAGAGGGAGAGACACACATGCACACAGTGCTCTTGCTCAGAGATTTTTTTCTTGGTTTTGTTGTTTTCTCTTATTCTAAAATAAATTATTTCTCCTGAAAGTATATGGTTGCTTCTTGTGTATGGACAAATATCAATGGGGATATTCTTGTGAGTAAGGGCTGTAAGATAGGTCATCTTCTTGCTAAATGGAAGGCTTTTCAGTCTTCAGTGAGGCATCAGGAGCTCTTAATAATAACCAGATTGTGTCTTCTGTAGCTGCTTTCCTCCAAGGCCGAGAAAGCACTTTAAAAATATTAATGAATTCATCCTCCCAACACCCCACTGATGTAGGTTTGTTTTAAGGCATCTATTTTATACTTAGGGAAACTGAGTCACAGAGAAGTTAGAAGATTAGCTCAGTGTCATACATTGAGTCAGTGGTGAAGCAGGAAACAGAATGCAGACCCTCTAAGTCGCAGTCCTCTGCTCTAACCATTAAACACCACTCCCCCTAAATCCATCTAATCACTAGACTATGATCAATCAATAGAATAGCTGAATCCCATATTTGGATGCTCAAATCCATGTTTCGGTTCATTAAAAAAAAACAACACAATCCTAAATATTGGAAGTGGAAAAGACTGACCAGATCAGCCAGTCCTTCTCACTGGGGACAGCGCAGGCTTGTTCCTTACAGCACAGTTTCTGGTGTTTTGCCCAGTCTCGTTTTAAAAGTGCCTCTCAGTGGAGCCTCCATCCCTTCTTACTGGAGAATACCGCCTTCTCGTACTCCTCTTCAGTTTTGTAATTCTCCTCCATCTTTGGTGTCCATCCCCATCAAATATTTGTGCATGGCAATGTTCTTGCTCTGCCACCTCTTAGTCAAGCTCTCTGTACTTATTTCACACAGCTGTGTGCTGAACTGAGAGCCCAGTGGGAGATTTGGATAAGCTGGTGGGGCCTCTATGGTCTTTTTTTCCGTCTCATAAGGAACAAACTGCAAAGCAGTTTATCTTATGTACGTGCAGTATAGGTACGGTACAAGGTGCCAAGGTGAGAAAGAAGATTGTTAGTAACACGTGAATCTGCCTAACCCGTGACCTTTGGCCGGAAGCTTCAGGTTTTCCCAGCCTCCCTTCTAAATCTCTGGCTCCAGGCCCTCTGCCAAATGGGCAGATGTTGGGTCTCCGTGCCCTTCTACCCTTATTAGTGCCTTTCATACTCACTGCCTGCCCCCCTAGGAATTCCCAATGAGATCTCAAAGGGAACTAGGGGAGGAGTCTTGAGCTGGGCACACTGAACAGCTGGCAGGGGAAGGGGAGGAGCAGCAGCTGCTGTTGTAAAGTGCTTAGCTTGGGGGAGGGGGAGCGGGAGTTGAGGGACTGGTAGTGGAGGAGGTAGAACTGAGTGACTAAGCAGGGGACTGATGGGATGGGGGAATGGGAAAACTAGTGGACGAGGATGTGAGTGGGAGGTGAGGACTAACACGCTTGTGTGGAGACTGGGATTGGGGCACTGCTGGATATGGAAGGCTTTGTCCCCTCTGAGTTACATATGCTAATTTAATGTGTAAATCATGTAAACTTTCTCCAGTGTGCAGCCAAGGTTGCTAGCAGGGCTCATGCTAGAAGAACAGTGATGGGCCCCAGTGATTTCACACATGGCTATTAGTGCTGATGTTCAGAATTTTGTAGTGTGGTTGGATGATTTCTGCACTTGCAGTGCAAAAACACACCTGCCTAGTAGTTAGCTGGCATCCACTGAGCCCATTTGTTAAGGGTTTGGGTCTGGTTCACTAGTGCCCTGCACCTTGTGTAATCGTCACCATGGTGCAAAATGGCTGTGAAAGGCTAACAGCCTGCAATGATCATGTTGCACACTCTCATTAAAGCAAATGACTGTGCAAGGTCCAGGGCAGCAGTGAATTGGCCCCACTTTGTCTGGGCTGATTTGTGCAGTTGAAGGTGTTGCTTTTTTCAGGTGATATTGCTTTTTCTTTCACTGAAATATGTCCTGCCTTTTGACATCTGGCTCATACTTTTTCAAATGCAGTTTTTTCTTGTAATATGCATTGGCTGGTATTGTTGCTGTTTCTTATTGATTAGTTTTTGTATGAAGAGTCAGTATTTTCCATATACAAAGAGCAAACTGTGTATTTTCCAGCTGGATTACTTGTATCTGCAATTAAGGAAGAGAACGAAAGAAAGGACAAACATTAAAGTCTGTATTTGAGAACATAGCATTACTCTGCAATGGCCCCTGGAGATGGACGCTCAGCTTTGCTCCCAAATGATTGAGGAAGCAACTCCTTCCATTTTCAGGTGCAATGTGCTTAAAACAGACACATCTCTGCTATATTTACATATACCACAGGCGGGTGAATGTGAAACTGGGGAGTAGAAAATCCCTTAGAATCAGACTACCAGACTAAAGTTATTTTCAGAGTGAGAGAGTGAAGAAAGTGGGAAATTATAGGTTTGCATTTGTCAAAATGTATTCTCTGCCCTACAGGCGAGTAAACACTTTTAAGGACAATGTAATGTGAGTCACTTGCAGCCATTTCTGACTGGATAATTCGTATGATGTATTCAGCCAGTCTTCACTGGGGGTGAGTGAGTGCTGTAGTGTTTTGATCGGGTATCTGGAGTTGGGACACCTGCATGCTAGCCCCATCTCTGCCACAGATTTGCCAGGTGCTCTTGAGCAAGTAGCTCAATCTCTCCGGCTCAGCTTTGCTAGCTGCAGAATAATTCCTACCCACCTTTGAAAAACGTCCTGAAATGCTGTGTGGAAGAGTAAAGTCTTGTTGTTGTTAATGAAGGATGTAGGAAACTATTTCATATCCTGATGGTTATCAGCCAGATCTCGGACAATGAGAACACCACTCCCACCTCCCCTGCTCCAAACACCATCCCATTCAGGTTTTTTCGAAAGAGGTCTCTTCATTCGCATTGCCTGTCGGGCAGGAGCTTGTCTCTTTAAGAAAGTGTAGCACAGTAGCAGAGGAAGGTCCTGCCTCTGAAAGCTTGTAGCAGTGTAGCTGGGATGTGGAATGGGAAACAGTTCTTGATCTTTATCCGAATACAGTACACATACGCAGCCCACCCTATCTCCAGCTCACGTAGTAACATCCAGCGTGGAGACCAGCACTCCTGCTTGGCTTCCTGATGCAGGATGGACGTTCCTGAGGACTGAGCTCAGCTGCTGTAAAAAGCAAGTAGGAAAACATACAGCTGGATAAAATTGGTAAGTCAAACTAAAGTCACATCCTCCTCTCTGGACTGCAGCTTGCAAGTCTCTTCATTTTTAATATTCTTTGCAGGCGTTTTATATATATATATATATATATATATATATATATATATATATATATGCAGAGCAGCTGGGAAAACATGAGACTAAAAGAAAAATGTGAAGTAGATCTTGAGCATTTGTGCTTCTTTCTATTTTAAAATCCCTTTCCCACATTAACACTTGGCTGCGGGAGCTGGGAAGAGAAAGCCAGCAAGTGCTTCTGCGTAGGGGGGAGGAAGCTGGTAAGAGCTCTAATTGGCTTTTGTAGTGAGGAGGATTCAAGAGGGAGATCTAAAAAAATAAAAAATCAAGGCATTTGAAATGAAGTGACTTGTCATTTACTTTAAAAGGGTAAAACAAATGTCATATTCAGCAATTTAAAAAAAATTGCAGTGGATTATGTGTAGTAGGGATAGTTGGCTTTTAAAAGTGAGTTATTGACAGTGATCAGATTTCAAAATATTTTCAAGCAAATAGTGAATAAATGTTGATTTGTTTCAGATAAAATATATTGATAGATCTGGAACTGTAGACAGGCACGAAGTGCAATTTTCTCAGTGGTAGACAGAGGGCGGTGTTGCTGCATCTGGTAATAATCCACAGTAAACTGGCCAGGGAAATTGGTAAAACTCGTATGTGAATAATTCAGTAGTGATAAACTGTTAAAAAAAAATGATACATCTTTGCAGCAACCTCTACTGTGTAGCCTCCAAAGGTAGGCACATCCATTCGGTGGCTTGATTTCTGCACTTCAGGGGACAAAAGTAGGTTAATGATTTGAATGGTTATATGAATAAAACTTCAGTCAATCAAATCAGAGCCTGTTTATGCAAATGAGATTCCAAACTCGTAGCTGAGAGGAGTTAAATGTTTAATTGAGGTATTTTCTTGCATTTTACCCACTGACAGAGCTTTTTGAGCACTGCTGAGAAATGGTACTACACACCAGTTTCTAAAGCAAATGTGCAATGTTTATTGCTGGTGGTGGCATTTCGTTGTGTGCTGTGTTGCATATGTAGAGTCAGCCTGGATAAGGAAGAGGAAGGATGGTGTCAAATCTAAAAGATTGGTTAGAATCTCTGATAAACTTCTTTCAAGATGGTCTAATTCAGTGTTAACCAAGTTGCAGGTAGGAATCTGCTCCGAGTCTGGAAACAGTTTGTCCCAAATGTGAGTGATTAGTGCAGGGCATAGAGTTTGGTATTAGGGAGTCCAGGGCTCCTCAGCTCTGTTCCCACCTCTGAACCAAATATTGTCCAGTGATTAGCATGGGGATAGGGGGAGTGGCTGTTGGGAATAGATTCTATGCCCCATTTATGCCCCATTGTTCTGGACAAGTCTCTTAACCATTCCAACTCTCATTTTACCCCTCTATAAAATAAGGTTTAGAGCGTATGATAAAATATATGTATTACCATATTTACACATTCTAACTCCTACAAGGTTGCTAAATCTGAGATCCTCAAATGAAAGGCACTAAATAGGACCAAAATATTACTATAATTAATACCATTCTGTTATGGATAGAGAAGGATCTGAGCTGCCATATCAAGTTCAAAGTTTGATATCTGTATTGGGATCTGGGATTTTTGTACTGGTCTGTCTTGAACTGTATGACAGTCTGGAGTTCCTAACTTTCACTCCTGCTCCTTGAGGTGGGAGTGGATTGATAGTTTCTGAATCCTCAATGTGAGCAATTACAGGAAAAGCAGATTAAAACAGGGTGAATGACTGACTGTGAAATCTGCCCATTCAGACCTCCCGTGACCACATTTCATTGAAGGTTTCAGAGCTGTTCCATATGCTGGGGCTATGGAGCACATGAGCTGCAGTCACATGGCTGAATTGCATGAGGCTTGGAGAGAGTCATTAGGGAAGAGCCTGTCTTCCCACCTGCTAGTGGGTTTCAGACATTAGGCAGGTAGCATAGCAATACCTACCTTTTGGCCATGTGTCAATGAACCATGGATGAGAAGTGGATGCAAGATGTCCTTTTACATGATGTAGTCTTCAAGGGAGGATTTTCCCCTAGTTTTTCTTGTTCTCTCTCTCTCACTTATTAAAAGATAACATTGATTTGCTGCTTTCTTTAGTGGAGTGGGCACAGGTCAGCTGTCTGTCTAAGTGCTGCTTGCTTTGCATTTCATTGATATAGGTTTTTCTTTTACCACTCCTCTTTAAACAGTTTTTACACATTACACAACTGGAGGTCCTGTTGTCTCTCTGTCATTGTGTAGGGTATGTGAGCCTTCTCAGGCTGCCACAACTTCTAGGTGTAGTGCTAGGTTACTTGACTAATCTGTGAGCAGGAAAGACACTCTGAATGATCAGTTGCTTGGATGCCCTGGAGAAAATATTGTCTTAGTGGCTTTACTACAAGGGCTGAGTCTCCCTCTGTTTGGTTTGGGGCTATTGATTCACCTTTATGATGCAACAGTAACTATCTCTTTCTGCTCATGAAACTTAGTGGATGGGGCAGCACGTTTAGTTGAGAATGTGGCTGAAGCTATCAGAAACACAGGGGTAAATTTGCCTCCTGCTGACATTCCGCCTGGCAGCCAGGCTGTTCATTTGCTGGACGTGTCCAAACAACCTGACCTCTCTTTCCCCTCTGTATGCTGTTGTTTAAGTTAAGATGATTATTTATCAGCTGCATCTCCATATCTGGTCAACATGACTAATTAGTACATGGAGATGATTTCAAATCCAGGTATTTCCAATTTACTAAATCCTCAGACTGAAGTCCCCAATTTATCCATAGAATTGATACAGTCCAGAGTTCTCGACCCCAGCTCCTATGTATGTTCCATAGAACTCTACTTTAGGGTCTGCTTTATTTTGCACTAGGTTCTGGGCTTGTCTACACTTAAAATGCTACAGTGGCACAGCTGTGCCTCTGTCAGGCTTCAGTATAGATACCGCCTATGCTGATGGGGAGGGGTTGTCCCATCAGTGTAGGTAATCCACCTCCCCAAGAAATGGAAGAATTCTTCTGTTGACCTAGCTCTGTCTACACTGATTTTTCACACCACTAACCTGCATAGTTAAACAGACCTATTTTTCTAGTGTAGAGCAGGCCTATAGGATCCTGTTTGATCCTTTCTGCATTCTTTTTGTGTCACTTGTGTGATGCTTACTTGGTTAATGCAGTTCAGCTCTTGTAGATCCTTCAAAGCGTCATCTTCATTTGCCATAGGTATGTGGTATCTGAAATTTGGAGATATCCTCCCTTTTTTCTTAAACCTGGCACAGATAAAACTGGGCTGCCTTGAATGGCTTTTTGTAGTTCTAAGGCTTCTGGGGTCACCCATGCTCGGCTCTTTCTGTAACAGAACAGTACTTTTTCTTTACCCTTCAAAGGATGCTCATAACCTTGAAGTTGTTATGAAGCCTGAGCTCTTGTCTGTCATTCAATTAAGCTGTCACTGACACCCTCTTGTGAGTCTAGCCATACTGAGACCTGTCATTACTATGCTAGTTGCTGACAGGGTCAGTTCCTAATTCTGGTTCACTTCTGCTCAGTGACTGGTAAGCTTTGTTTTGCAGGTCTTCCAGTTTAAGCTCTTAATGCAGAAGTTAGCATCCATCATCATCTGCTTACAATATCTTTCCATAGCATCCCTTCACTGAGAACAACCTTGGCTTCCTAGAGAGCAGTAAGTTAACTGTAAGGTTTTTGGCGCTTACCTAATAGAGTTGGATCTGGTTTTGCTCTCCGCTGTTCATGTGGTCTCTTGATTTCTTATTTCCCAGACTGCTTTTTTTGCAAATTCCTCATACAAATAACTCAGTTCCATTTCTAATTCATTATATCGATAGCACTTTGCTCTGCTCTTTAAGATCTGATATCTATTTATGAAACTGAATGAGGTTGGTTTCATTTAGGTTTTATTTGCTTTCTCTGCTGTTTATATCAATTTGGTCAAGCTGCTTTTATCCTTGCACCAGGGATGCGTTATGAATATAAATAGGAGAGTGTGAATGATGGTCTAAATGCCAGGCTTCTATGTCTAATTTTAAAAATTGTAACAAATGCTCATAGGAGGTCCCTTCTCACGGTCCTTTCCACCGCTACATTTGTTTCTAGGACTCTGCAGCACTGCCAGCCACGAGATGGATTGTCAGGCCTGATTATGTGTCTATCAAGGCCCTCTGTGGCTTGTGCAAATGCACTTGTGCCCTAAGAGTCTATGGAAAACTCCTGGTGGAGGGAGCCTCTAATTATTGGTGCACTTTAGGAGAACATCCTGAATGTAATGTGTAATTGACATGTGCTGCTACAAGACCGTATTGGCCTGTAGAGACGATGAAGGCTAGGAGATGAGATTTAAAGGATTTGGAGGTAGTGAGGGAAAGAGATTGCAGGAGTAAATTCCCCCCAGAATAATTTTGCTGAAGGTACTATCCCTTCTGGATAGATTACATCAGACCTGCCAATGCTCGTGTCAGTTTCCTCTGTGGCGTTCATTATGCCATCTTTTGACTGGTATAGTGCAGCTGGTAGTTAGCTGCCTCTACTGTCAGAGCCTATGGTTCTGAATTCTGTTCCTCCTCTCACACCTGTGTGGTTTCCCAGAGGAATTAGGTATCTGTGGATGTATTATTGATTTTATTATTTGTTAGATTTAAACAACAATGAAAACTAGCCATGCAGAAAGCTTTTAGCCATCCTAATATTTAACTGCTTTTACTGGGACATAATGAAGACCACTCAGCATCATTAAATAATCCTATTATAACTATTAACTAAGCCAGCCAAAAAATCAAAGCAATGGGAAAGTCTCTGTCTTCCCCATTCCTTCTCCATTCCAATTCCTGCCCCCGCCCTCCCGCCCCCACACAATAAAACCCTGTCAAATAAGTGGTGGTTTTGCATCATGCCCAGAATGTCAGAAAATATTGTATTGCCTCTGTATAAATCCAAGGTATGCTTGCATCTTTCATACTGCATGCAAATCTAGTCACCCCGTCTCAAAAAAGATTGATTAGATTTGGAAAAGGTACAGAAAAGGGCAACAAAAATGATTAGTGGTATGGAACAGCTTCCATATGAGGAGAGATTAAGACTGGAACTTTTCAGCTTTGGACTTTTCCAAGAGACAACTAAGGGGGGATATGATAAAGGTCTATAAAATCATGATGGATGTGAAGAAAGTAAATAACGAAGTGTTATTTACTCCTTCTCATAACACAAGAACTAGGGGTCACCAAATGAAATTAGTAGACGGCAGGTTTAAAATGAACAAAAGGAAATATTTCTTCACACAACACACAGTCAACCTGTGGAACTCTTTGTCAAAGGATTTTGTGAAGGCCAAAACTATAACAGGGTTCAAAAAAGAACTAGATAAGTTCATGGAGGATAAGTCCACCAATGGCTATCAGCCAGGATGGGCAGGGATGCAACCTCATGCTCTGAAGTGTTCCTAGCCACTGTTTGCCAGAAGCTGGGAATGAGTGGCAGGATGGATCATTTGATGATTACATGTTCTGATCCTTCCTTCTGAAGCACCTGGCATTGGCTGCTGTCGGAAAACAGGATACCGGGCTAGATGGTCCATTGGTCTTGACCCAGTATGGCCGTTTTTATGCCATCAGGTTGAAGCTATTTTGGACCAAGTGATGTGAAGTGAGGGAGGGAGGACAGAGCGATTTCCAGAGACTGAGGGCCCAGTTGGAGAATGCCTTCTTGGAAGTCCAACTCCCTTTTGTGACAAGATAATTTCAGGAAAGCAGAGATGATAAAGCATCTCCATTAAAAGGAAAAGGCCAAGGTGTACACTCCTCTTCACAAGTCAGCAGGTCTGCCATAAATACCTTAAAATAATAAACAGGACAGCATGAGATTACAGTAAATTAGAGTCTAAAAAAGTCAAGCTCTCCCCTTCCAGTTATGAGGCTGGGAGATGTGGAAGCACTGACACTCAGCTGTATTTTCTTGTGTGTCTCATATTTGTTCTTTGGCAGGCTGAGGGTGTGGGTGGGTGATCAGGGATCATGGAACCCTGAATGATTTTCCATACCCAGGAAGGTGGGCTAAGGACAGTCCTCTTTCTGATTTCCCCTCTGGCTTTTCCCATTGGTGTCAGAGGCATTGCTTCAACCTGGCATTTTGTGGTTTCACCAATGTGGCATGTGTGCCTCATTCTATGTCTTGCTCTGCAACCTCTTTCTAAATGCATTGGAATGTGTAACCTTACTTAGGTCTGGCTACTAAGAGGCATGATCACATAGCCGTGTTTATTTTGAAATCCACTGAAAGTGCACGGAGAAGCACTATAATTTCAGCTCTCCGAGACACACTTTTCCAGCAGCTGATGAAGCCCAAGCCCATGCCAGATGAAAAGCTCCTGTGTTGTCATTTTCAGTTAATTAAAAAAATAAACCTTAATTCCCTTACAGAAGCAGTTTTCTAAATACAGCCTATATCACTTCACCCTTGCTCTGACTGCCCTTGACATAGACAGCAGCCAGGATATTGCAGTGTGCTTGCAGGTAAACGACTTGAGAGCAAGGAGTTGACAGGTTGTTTCTCATCCTGGTTCTTGAGAGTTTATTTTACTAGAACTAATCTTTCTGACTGACTGAAGAACATAAAGTAGAAACTTAGCATTTGCCTACAAAGGGCTTTTTTGGGAAAAAATTTTAAAGGCACAATTTTATCTACTGGAAGGCAAACAAAACATTTTTATAGCAACCTGAGTCTTTAATAAAATGAGAAGGGATTGGACTTGAAGTGCCTTTTTTGCTGAAAACAGAAAACAGCTGTCACTTGAAAAGAAAGGCGCATGAGGAACTGGGTACCTTTATTGGCTCCCATGTTGATTAGTTAAGTTTCCCAGCCATTGAAGTGGCATTATCTTTCCCAAATCCTGGGGAGCTTCACAAGTGAGCTTGGCTTTTTTCTCCCCTTCTTCAGGTGAATTTGGTTCTGGTAGAAGGTGCCAAACAGACAGCCTTGAAGACTGTAGTCCTCAGTTTATCCATAGAATAAATATAGCTTGGACAGTAACAGGGCAAACATCACCATTTTGCCCTTTGCCATTGTGTCTCAGCCCTGACCTTTAGGATCAAGAGCTGTGTTCCGTCTCTCGGTTCAGTTTCATCCTTTGCCAACAACAGGGCAATTAGTTACAGCTGAGATGGTAGTTAGATTGGGGGCTGTTTGGATATATGTGCCTTGCTAATGCTGACTGGGGCCTTTGGTGCTATCCTACTGTAAAGAATAAATAATGCTGTATGTAGTCTCTCATTCAACAGAAGCTGACCAGACTCTTTCAACTCATTTCATATGAACCTCCATCAGATGGTAATGATTTTTGGTCATTATCCCATCTGAATTTGGCCCACTGACCTGGTGGAGAGAGCTTCCATATCTCATTACCAGACCCGATTCATCCTGATGTCATTTTTCCATATTTCTTTTAAGATGTGTGTGACCTGTTCATGCCCAGGGTAGCCCACTGATAATGCCAGGGTCAGGGCAGGCTGTAAAAGGAGAGCAGATTCTCCCAGCACTGGTGGGTGACACTCAACTCAGACTTCCCAACCAGCCACAAACAGTGCTTCTGATTCCCCCACACTGGTTATCAAAAAGCCACTGTGCAAATACACACAGCCCCTTTACTGCATTTCAGTCTCTGGCTCCCAGACTGACACTAGGTCCAGTAAAGAGACCAGTTATTTAAACTCTATGCTCTTTACTAAAAGATTCCCTCTGATCCCAAAGGATCAGCCACAGTACCAGTTCACTATAAGTTTGGATCCTACCCAAAATACCACGCTGCCAGCCAGTCCTTTAGTAACTAAAACTAAAGGTGTATTAATAAAAGAAAAACAATAAGAAGTGTTAAAGGCTTAAAGCAATCAGATATATACAAATGATTTGAAAGTCCATATACATCGGGTTTCTAAAACAATTGTGGAGTTGCAGGCTTGTATAGTCCCTCTGGTGTACATCCAGTAACTGGATGGGTCTAAGTCCTTCAGGTCAGTTGCAAAGTGTGTTGATTCAGAGGTGTGTCCGCAGCTGGACAGGAACAAAGACCAAATGGTTTCTGTGGTTTGACCTTATATACCTTCTGCCTCTGGCCATGCAGCTTGTGGAACTTTACAGGAACCAAAATGGAGTCCAGAGTCACATGGGCCAATCCTGGTAACTCTTCAGATATGCCTTTAGTTCCTTCCTGGGCCTTTGGCTTCTGTAAAGGTCTTAATGGGCCATTAAGCGGGCTATTGTCTTGCGGCCTCTCTGTCTGGGGTGTGTCTTCTACAGAACAATTTGAAATACAGGTATATCAAAGATCTCCATAACTTCCCTCACACATATTACACATGAACACAAATATTATCTTCTTACTAAGCACATTATAACCTTTCTAACAGCACCTGACATGGTATGTCTCACATGAATCACTATGATTTTGACATACTGATGTCAAATAACACAAATGCCCCCACTCCCAATCCAGTCTGCATGACAATGTGCAAAGTGTATGTTTCCAGGCTCTGCATTCTTCCCTTGGACCAACTGCAGATCCTTGGGACCTTTGGGAAGACTGTGATGTGTGAATTTTTTAAATTAGTGTCTGACCTGATGATCAGTCTATGAACAACAATCTTTTTTAATCTAGACTTGAAGGTAGGATTGAGGGAATATGTTTTTCAAGATACACCGATTGTGGTAAACACCAAGAGGCTGACTCACAACTTTAGGACAGACTGAATTTGGTGGGGTGATTTTGTTTTCAGATTTAAAAAATATTACTTTAAAGCATTTTGCAAATCACTCATTCTCATATGTAGGTATTTATTTCCTATTGCCTTTGTCTCTGGATTGTCCTGTTAAAAATAATATATAGTCCCAACAAATTCCTAATCTGTATTCATAGAACATTAAATTATAAACCTGCAGTATTTTTTAAATTGAAGTTACTTTTCACTCTTTGTGCTGCTTGTTTACTAACAGCACATTGCTCAGTTTAGAAAGAGAAACAAACTCGGTCAGTTTTACTTCTTGTTTCTTGTCAGTTTCACCATTGGTGTTTCATGAGCTGTTTGGGTTGGGAACACTACAGGGATATATTTATATCCAAACAAAAAAACCAGTTTTCATTAAAAGAAAAACAAATCATGAGATCATTTCTATTTATTTTAGACTTTGTACATACATGTTGGGCCGAAGGCAACCAGAGTGTCACACCTCATGAAACTAATTTGACAATTTCAGTAGATGGAATTAAAACAAAAGAAAAATAAAGATTAACCATAGCCAGTCTTTTGGGGGTTCTTTTTGGTGGCATCATATATTCTTAAGCTGCTTCAATTAGTTTGCACAGAAAAAAGCTGATTTGAAATTCTCTCATTCAGAGCAGTGTAGGGGTGAGACCAGGAGAGTAAAGATCTGGGTTGTGGAACTCCATTTTTGGTTCTGCTGCTGCCCTGCTATTTTATCTTGGGCAAGTTATGCAGGGCCAGATTTTCAACAAAGTTCAGACCGGGTTGGCAGGTGCTCAGCATTGACACCTGGGGACAAATTTCCAAAAGAGCTCAGCCCCCAGCAACTCCCATTGTGACAGTTATGGCCAGATTTTCAAAAGAGCTGAAAATCCAACAAGCTGAGCTCTTTAGAAAATCTAGTCCCTAATTTTCATGCTTAAATAGTAGCCCAACCCTCTCTTGAAAGCCTGGTCCTTCATCTCTGTTCATCTGATAGACAGAGACACACCCTCTCTTTTCTGTCTTGCAGGCAGTTATCGTTAGTTTAATGTTTGAAGTCCTTTTGAGATCCGGGACTAAAAGGAGCTAACAGTTTGCACTTGCATGTTGTCATCTTATTTATTCTGAGAATCAAAACCAAACCTCAGCAGTACTGGAATCCCAGTGCTGAGTGCTTACAATGCCATGAGTTTTTCTGCCAGACCTCTGAATTATTGATTTCTCTTAGGAGTGTGTAGGTTCAATAAGGCATATTGAGTAAAGGCTGAGCAATCAAAAAAAAAATCAGCATTACCCTGTTGCTTAATATATCCACCACCACGTCTCTTTAAATGGAATAGACTCTGCTGCAATGCAGGGCAGCATGGGGCCAGCATATTGCAATGGAGGATTCTATTCACTTCTACTCCCACAAATGCAAGAGAGAAACTCCTTTAAGCAGCTTTGATATGACTCTGTAGCTGGACACATGAGGGTGTGTGGCAAGCAGTGTTTATATAAGGGGTCAGGCTGGATGAATATTGGTATGAGTCTGGGTGTGGCTATGGGCTCATACAGTTGTGTGTATGTGGTTGTCTGATAGCATGTGTGTGGAATTCAATTAATAGGGTGATGTGTAAGGAAAAAGAATATATGCAAAGTTACAGTGCTCCTTGGCTTATTGGGCCTTGATCCCAATACTGTAATATGATCCAGAATAGATTCACATCTTGCTGTAGCTGGTTCTTTCAATCCCCTGGGAATGTTTCCCTGATTTAAATGGATGATACTGAAATGTGTAATACAAGGCCGTAGCTTATAGATCAATGCTGACTCTGTTTGTGGGAAAAAATAAATGCCTCATGTTTGATGTGCTACGGAGAGAGATCACAACTGAATACTTATGTTATGGCGCTGTGGTTTTCTTGCAGTGTTTTTTTGCTGTCTCTTGGACTATAGAGGTGTTGCCCTGGATTTCTCAGAGAAGTGAATAGTGTAGGAGGGGATTGCTCCCTGCTGGCTTTTTAATGGCTTCAGAAATTTCTTTCTAGTGATATTCCATTCCCACCTGAAACAGGACTGGAACAAGACTGATGATGGCTCAAATCTCCATCTGCACATTGCAAAACCATAAGATCTTTCTGTTTAGCAGCGATTCTTCATGAATAACTTGCTTTCTTTGGTTTCTCACTTATTTTCCCATTGTCAAAGGAACTGAAGCAGCTGTGAACTGGATTCAGTGTCATCTGTGCAGATTCCTCTTTGCTGCTGATTTCTAGGCCTGCCTAACAATTGCATGGTGTTTGGGAAGGGGCTCATTTCCTTACCTTGTTGCATAGGGCTCTTTAGACTAGGTCAGGGAGGGGGTTCCAAGTATGATGTCTGTCTCCTAAAACCAAAATTCTTTCCTGAACACACCCATCTCCCCAGAGGTCTATAAACTCTGGCCCAGACCTCAAAGATGTGTTTAGTAAAAACCAAACCAAGGAAACTCTAGAGCTAACTGACATGCTAATTAGAGCTGGATGAATAATTTTTTTTTGGTTCATTCAGCAAACCAAAAAATCCGAAAATATTTGGTTCACTTCCAAAAATGTTCAGAATTTGTCAGCAAATCAGTAAGATTCATTTCAGGTTGACAACTTTGTGTGTGCATCCATCTCCCGCACTCCGCCCTTTATAACCTTTAGCCTGATTTAGAGGAGGGATTTGAATCCACATCTCCTACCTCCCAGGTGAGTGTCTTAATCACCAGGCTATAGAGTTGCTCTCTCACTCTCTCTTTGGCACAGTGAATGTTTAAGTATTTACACAAAGTGGAATAGCTTCAAAGAGAGAGATTGAATACCCCTCCCCCCCAGAAAAAATGTGGTCTAATGGTTAGGGTACTCATCGGGGAGGGGACAGGAGATCTGAGTTCATGTCTGCTCCAGACTGGCATTCAAACTTCAGTTTCCCACCTCCCAGGCAAGTCCCTAAACACGGGGCTAAATATTAGTCCCCCCTTCCTTGCACACTCCCAAGAAAAAACTTCTCATCTTAAATTCATGCATAGTTTTGTGTCGACTGAAACTGCATTTTTTGGCAAATAAACTTCCCTGCAAAATGCTGCCCTGTTCTAGAGCTAACTACCTTGCTAATATCATCCTGCTCTTGTTACATTTCATCCCTTTCCTTTTCTCTATATGTTGTCTGCTTAGATCAGATGATAGTGGTAAGAAGAGGGATGTGCAACAAATGCCTCCTACAGCATTCCCTGCTCTCAAGGGCATCTGTCCGGTGTCCTCAGGTTGATGATCTATAGCCTGGTTTTTTTTTGTTTTTGTTTCCTCAGTGCCCCTAAGTGCCCCCATAGACAAAACCAGCAAAAAATATCCACTTCCATCTGTGACTAGCCAGAAGACTTGTCTAACATTTTGGCTATATCAGCCCTAGCAAGGACCAGGACTGTAAGAAAATTGAAGAGGAGGGGAAAATTATTTAAATAACCCTAATAGGTTTAATTAGAGACACTGGTGTTAAGGATAGAGAAGGGCAGTTTGTTCCTGAGATTGGCAGAGGTCTGGGTCAGTTATTTCATCCACACTAGTTTGCCCATCCCTGTGTTAAATACCCACTTGAAAGGAGCCAGCTGATCAGGCTTTGGAGAGAATCCAGATCACAGACAAATCTTTGAGGGCGTCAGGAGAATAAAATAGAAAACAACCTTCCAGGCCTTTTCCCAGCAGGAATGAGGCAAATGGCTTGCAAAGCCCCAGATGAAGAAATGCTCAGTGAATGCCTGGAATCTATCGTTCTGCTTCCGAGTGGATGGGGAGTCTCTGGGAAGAGTGAAGAAGCACAGGCTGATGGAGAGTTGTGGCCAAAGACATGTAGTGGGAACCTCCTGTTGATAGGATCCCACGCTATGATCAAGCCAGGGAAGGCTGGGTATGGTTTAGCTTGTCCTTGAAACATTCCCATGCAGCCTCCCTCCCTGGGCAGTCAGGTTTGCTAGGAAGCATAATTTTTAGAGTGTCTGAGGGACCTTGCACTGGTTTCCATTGAGGTGGGTGGAGCACATCTACCAGACTCCTGATCACTGGGACTCAAAGGATATGCCTTCCTCCTGATCGCCACTGCTTTCCAATAGAAAGTGGCTGCTAGTTATTGAAAATGTCATTGCATTTTTCAAAATAGAGGTTCAATAGCTGGGATCCCTTCAGAGCCCTGCACTGCCTCTGCTGTGCATGTGGTTATGTGGTGGGCATACAGCAGCTGGGATAGCACCATGCATCATGTGCTCCTTAAGTTGTGCCTCCAACAGAGGTACATTAGCTAGGATAATTCTTGGACCCCTGTGATATGTGCGCATTGGAGGTTCACGGGACCAGTTCCTAGGGTGTATGCAGGACTTGTTTACTGATGAATATGAATTTTAAAATAGCTTACTTCAGACTCTGCCACTGTCTCACTGTGTAAACTTGGGTTAATCACTCCGTGTCTCGGTTTCCCCTTCTCTGAAATGGGGATGATAGATCTCAGCAATTCTTAGATAAAATGTAGTATTCTTGTAATAATCCCTGGAATTGGGAGATCTTAAAACACTGCACTAACACGGATCAACTTTCCCCGCCTCTTGGGAGAGGGTTGTGAAAAGTGTCCTTACCTACATTTTTCAGAGGAGAAAAACGAGAAATAGAGAGGTAGTGTCTTGCTCAAGATCACACAGCGAGTCTGTGGCAGACGCAGGAAGAGGACCGAGATTTGATTTGTATCTCTCTGTTCATCCTTCCCCATATGTAACAAAGGATGACAATAGCTCACCAGGCTGTTAGATCTGAGCTTGATTCAATTCAGCAGGTACAGTGTGACTTCTCAGGACCTTGTTTGCAGAAAACTGGATCACTGAGAGAGGTGTTGAGGGAATTCCCAGGATCCTGTGGGTAGAAGAGGGGCTCCTAAAGCTCCCCCAGGTCCTGGGATGGAATTCCCAGAATCCTGCAAGTCTTGAGTTCAGCTGTCCAGTTGCTATTGTTTCTCAGGGACTCTATCAAATATCAGCAAACAGTCCCTTGCTGTGCTGTTTTCCTGGCTCCTTGAATGTTGTATGGAAATTCAGGGAGAGGGTCATAAAGTCCCTCTTTGATTTCTGTTGGAGGATGTTGGCGTTACAGCAGCAGGGATAGGTCTCTCTCTCTCCCGCTGGAATCCTGGGGAGAGGTTCCTGCAGGACAAGCAGGGCCAGAAATAAATGTACTTAAGGGAATGCAATTTCCACAGAAGGAAACAAATTGCTCAATCCATTTCCCTGAAACTGGAAAATTCCTCACTTCTGTCCTATGGGCAGATCAGGTGGAAAAGAGATATAGCAAACTAAGAACATAGAAAGCCTGATGCTTTTTGAAGCAACGGATGCAGGGGAAAGCTGCAGGCGGCAGCAGCAGCGAAGGACCCTTCAGAGAGGCTCTTCTGTTCGGGAGGCAAATATCTTCTGGTGCAAGAGAATCTCCCCTTAGATTGTGAGGTTTTGGGGTGGGGACTGTCTTTCTTTTGTTTGTTCTATATTTGTACAGCACCTAGCACAATGAACGCCTGGTCAATGACTGGGGCTTCTAGAGGCTACTTCAATACAAATGATAAATAATAACAGCTGGCCATGCAGCTTAGGACGAACCCTGGTAGATTGTGTTTTGCTTTGAGCTCTCAAACAGTTCTGTTAGTTGATTGCAAGAGCATCTTCTCCATCCACCTCTCACCAAAACAGTTTGAATGGCTGAAGCCTAACATGACGTTCTGGGGGTTAAAATCACTACTGTTCAAAGCTGACTTGTCAATGATGCTTTAGACTATAACTGGAACTTTCGAGCAGTGGTGTTATTCACTAGTTGTGCTCATTTATTTGCAGGTGATTTTGCTATGAAATGTTAGCGCTGCTGAACATTTCTTTCCAGGTGGTTGCAGTCCCTCTGTTCATGCTCTGCTGAAATATGGAGGCCTGCTGATTCTGGAGAATGAAATCTTGCCAACACATTTTGTTTGTTTTTGTTAGACCCTAAATGTTATCTCTCTACTGTATGTGTGTGTGTTTCATTCACTGAAAATTGTGGGCACAGCTTTCTCCTCATTCCATCCTGTCTTGTTTCCTGATAACAATACTAAAGCACTGATAGACAGCTTCCTCTTTAACCTCGGAGGTGATGTTGCCATTTCTGCAAGCTCGCTGCATGCCAAGGCAGTAGACAGAATGGCCACAACTGTTATCAAGTGTGCAGGGTGGAGAATTGCTGGTGGATCTCATGAAGGGACTTATTCAACATATGCTGTGCAGAGATTGTTTATTTGAAACTCAACTGAATTTTGTTTTTTGGTTGGGAAACGGACATGTTAAGGCAGGTGGGTAAAGATGATTTGTCAATCCAATATGGTGGGCAAGAATCTGGTCCCTATTGCTGTCCAGTAGAGTTTTGCCGTTGACTTTGTTGGGATTAAGATTTGGCCCAATAATGCATCTTTTATGTATGACTAAAGTTCAGTGGTTACAAGGGGATTTTCTTCGCAGTGTGTAAAACTGACTGCAGACAGGTGGTTTACCTGGTGAGTTAAGAACAGCTTTGTGAATCTGGCATTGTCTTTTGCCTGGACATATCTCTGTGGGAGACCAAGGATCTGACATCTGAGTTAAAAGGAGGCATACACTGTACTGGCAGGTTACCGAGAGATTGGAATTGAAGCCCTTAGTACAGGTATATCCTAATGGTAGGCAGGCGAGAGCCTGAAGTTTTATAGTGAACCCAGATGCTTCAAGTTAGAGGGAAGAGTGGAGAGAAATATAAGAATACAAAGAATTAAATGAATTTTCTAGTACTCCTAATTGTTCCTAGGGAATGGGAGAGAAGACATAACTCAGGTCTTTGTAGTCACTCAAATGGCTTGATAAAACTTTACAAGAATCTGAGCTACAACAGTGATGGGTGTAGTATAAATACATAGATTAGCAAGCCTGTGGAAGTTTTTTGCATTTTCTCAGAACATAATTTAGCTCTGCAGGCTTAACATTCAAACAGCTGATAGGAGGGGCTGGGTCCTGACAGCCAAGGTCATTGCACTAACCGTAGCCTTGGGGATTATTTTAATTCTCTTCATACAACACTGATGTTTGCAATGCTGGATCCTGAGCAAATTGCCATGTGAGTATCCTACATGATGGTGTCAATTTCCCAATCGGGTCCTCTTGCAGTCAAAATCTGGCTCTGCCTCTGATCTTTTGTCCTTAACTATGATAATTTAACATAGATAATTTGCTCAGTGTTAAGCATTGAGGGAGACTGCAGGTGCCTCTCCCCAGGCCTGTGATTATTGACATGGATTAGACCCCGCCCAACCTGTCTGTGAACTTAGTCCAGTTCAGGGTGTGTTTTCTACCTGGGAAGGAAAAGTTCCTTGTACTTTGCTCTTTTTTAGAGGTAAACAGTGTTTCTCTTAGCAACGCTTTGTGGGGCGGGCAGACCTGGAGAGATGAACTATCTTGTTCCAGTTCATTGGGCAGCCCAGAAAAGGTTCCCTTTCCTCCTTGTTTTGTGAATTAAATTTTGGATTCATGAACTCTCACATGCACACGCAGAAGTCATGATGGCAATAGACAGTAATCTGTCTTTAGGGTTCCTTTTGCAAGCTGCCACCAAAGCTACCTTACTGCACTCAGCAGCTGTTCACTAATAGAGCAGGGAACATAGTTAGAGCAGAGGACCAGGAACTGGGGCCACTTGGTTCTATTCCTGGCTCCAGGAGGGCAGTGCAGCCTCATGATTAGAGCAGGGGAACTTCTGGATTGCTATGTGTCCATCTTTTGTTCATCTCTGTAGTAACAGAAGCCTCATGTGGCTCTGAAACAGACTCACTATGTAACTTTGGACAAGTCACTCAACCACTTGAAATGAAATCTAGGCCAAAACTCACTGATTTCAGTGAGGCTAGGATTTCATCCTCTCTCTCTGCCCATTATTAAATGGGAATAATAAAAATGTGTATTAATGTCACAAACACTTGTGGTTCTTTACCAAGCAGGACATGTGACCTGCCCAGACGATAACACAATCTAACAACATTTGCCTCCTCCTGCCAGGGAGCTTGTGAGGCTTTTAATTCCTGGAGAGAAGGAGCTGTAATACAACAACTGATGCAGCAAAGGAGTGTGAAAGGCACCTTCACCTCCTTTTGCAGGATTGTTGCCCCAATGAGGAGGAATGAGATCTACTGCTGACTACCTCTTTTGGGGCAATAAGATTGCATATGTTTGGGATAGCGGGGGAGGCAATAATTTTAAAACTTGTATTAAAGTTTTCTCCCTAGCACATTCTTTCTCTCCCTCCCCACTTCATTTCTATGTTACTTTTCTCTCTGCCTCCCTTCCAGCCCATACACAATCAGCTAATGCCACTTCGAACGTGAAGATGCAGGAATGTGCTTTCCCAGGCCCTTCCTCCCTCCTGAGCTAAAGCTTAATTCCTTATGAACTATTGAATTGCCCCAAGATGAGTCATTTATGGTGTTTAAATAAACTTCCTGTTCCAGTCATTTTTTTAAAAACACCCTGCACACAGCCCTGTTCTCCTGTACTGGATAACTCTGTCCAGCTGTTCGATCTCCTGCAGGGGGTGATGGAGCAGGTACAGTGCGTGATCCTGAATTGTATCAGGGTCTGCCACTTCTCTGCTGTGGCTCACTTTCTGTAGAATTTACAGTCTAATCTGAAAGGCCCCGATTGTCCTTTTTGCTCCCACAAGTGACTGCCCTGCTCCACGTGTGGCAGAGGAGATCCTGCCAGAGTGTAACTTCTGAGACTCTTTGGAAGACCCTCTGCTGGAGCTCCATGGGGACGAGATTCCTTGGCATTCTGAGGCGCGAGGCAGAAGGGGGAGGAGCTGTTCTCTGTGGTTCCCATTCCTCTAAGGGGCAGCATAGCCACTCAAGTATTGGAGCCTATATAATTTTCTACTGCCAGTAAGAGCAGCCAGCCAAGACTGTTCTCATCTTATGCTTCATTTTTACTCTTCATGTTTCCCAGACTCTTTATCTTCTGAGTTCATCTTTTGCTTGCTCATGGCTTTGTGCCTATAAAGTTGTAATGTTTGTCCTTTCTCTTGCACCTGATCATTTCTTTCAGCCCTCTGTGCCTGTCAGGTGACCATTATTTCTCTTGTACTTGAATTCTTCCTGTCTTTCCTTATCCAAGCATCCTGCTCAACATGTTCTACTTTGAGCTCTTGTTCTCATCCACTCACACTGTTCTTTCATTTTTGCTTTTCCTTCTATTATTCCCCTTTTAAATTCTTGCCTTGCCCGGGCTTACGCCTTTGTGCACTCAACCCTCCTTTCCCTTCTGCTCCATTTAGAGATATGGTATAACTGCATGGCTTCCACAAGACTCGTTTTGCCACAGGAAGGAAGCATCCTTCCAAATGTTGTCTCTGAGCCCTGGTCTACCTTAGCCTGAATTACTGAATCTGAAGTGGCTTTGGATACAATAGTACAGATGCCCTCCCTCTTTTCAGCTCCTACCAAGAATGATTCTGAATAACTGAGGCCTGCTGAAAGCATAACTTCAGTAGTGAATTCATTCCAAAGGCTTGAGCATTTAACAAGACTCTTGTTCAAGTGAGTGCCATCGTCACACAATCTCACATTTTCACATAGCCTTTCATTGCAAAGTGCTTTACAAGCAAACCGTTAACTAGATCACCCAGCACTTCTCTGTGCAACGTTATTACCCCCATCTCATAGAAGGAAAGAAGAAAAGTGACTTCTTCAAGTTCAAATGTTGATTCTATCTCAGAACTGGGGATAGAACCCAGGAGTCCTGCCTCCTGTCCCCTTCTCAAGCTGTTAGGCCAAACTTCAACCAATACTCAAATGCTGCCACCTCTGCGGTGGAATGTAGCAGCTGTTATTATAATTCTTAGTAGCCCTAGTGGGCCAGGATCCACACTGCTAGGTGCTGAACAGTGTACAGCTGTGCACAGCAGCTTGGAACAGGAAGTGAAGGAGAATATTGGGTTACCATTTCAAACAGCCCTAAATGACTTAGGCTCCTAGTCCCTTTTGATAATGGGATGTAGGCTTCTCCTAAGTCACTTACGGGCTTTTGAAAATTGTATCATTTGTCTCCAGTTATCCTGGATTTTAGCATAGCAGATTGCATTGCATTCTCTGAGGTATAAGAAATCTGTTTTACTGGGTATCTTCCTTCACTGACCCTTGAGGGAGAACTTTGTTGGCAAACTCTGTGGCATGGCTGCTTCCTTGGGCCTCTCTTTGCTAAGGAACAAGCAGATTTTTAAAAAATGGCTCCTCTCATTTTAAGGGGCCTAAGTGACTTCTCATTCCTCCTCTATACGAAGATACACCACTTCTTGCCATGCCCAGTACTTAATGACATCAGATAGTAGGCTAGGATGAGCGTAACCTTTGGCAGCAGGAAGGCTGAACCTAGCCAACGTTCAGACCCCTTCACCTAAAACCTCCAGCTCCCTCATTCTCTGTAGGCAAGGCAGAGAGTCTCTGTAGAGGATTAGAAGTACCAGTTATTAATCAATAACTTTTTGCCCAATCAGGGCTTACCCTAGATGAAATGTTACCGCAGGCAAGGAGCGTCTTTGGTGCCCCCCTCCATTTGTTAAACCTTTTGAATACCTTATTTTTATTGCATTTGTAGCCTACTTCACAATGTACACTCTTCAAGTCTTAAAACACACATACAGTTTCACAATTACACAATAAAACAAGGTTCACAATATAGCAGCTAGGCTCTCGCTTCACTTCAGTTCGTTCTTAAATCTCACTGATGGGTGATGCCCTGCCCCTTATACTGCTGCGAGGGCATGGCTGACAACATTCTAGGAACTTCGCAGAAAATGTAGTTTTCAGAAAGTCTGGAAAGGTCCACGAGATTCTATGAAGGTCCAGAACATTCTAGGAGGTTAGTGAAAAATGTGTCCACATATGGAATGCCTGAAACACTTCACTTCAGACTTTCTATTTTCCCTTTTGTCACTAACAACAAAAACAGCACTCTGAGCCTGGTGCCCCCGAAGCCTGGCACCCCAGGCAACTGCCTGGGTAGTCTGCCCCTAAATCTGGCCCTGTGCCCTACTAGACCATCTGTGATCAAACAAACAAAGAAAGAACAGAAGGATTCAGTGATTTCTATGAAATGGCTTTGGCAGTCTTAGTTCACTTCTTAGTGGATGAGTCTTTGTGTTGAAAACCCACCACCACAATGAATTCACTTGCTGGAAATATCAACAGAGATACTAAGGGCTGACCAGCCCTAGACTGTAGTAGCTTCTTTACCCTAGAGGTGGCTTTCCCAGTACAAGATTGAAGTACAGGGGGGAAAGCAGCTCTTACTACCATGCTATTTATTCTGTGGATAAACAGGAGACTCCATTCTCCACGGCTATCAGGGAGAAGCTTTTTTACTGTGGGGTGGGGGAAGATATTTATAGGTGCCTGAGGAGGAGGTGAATGGCCTTATTTTGTGTTTAGAGTCTGACTGAGGCAGGATTTTAAGATTTCAAAGGACTTCTGTGCATTTTGCTCTCTTTTGAACAGTTTCATTCCTGTGTAGATTCTGGCTTTTTAACTTTTATTGCTAAGGCCTTCGTTCCCTGAAACTCAAGAAACAGGCCAAACTTTAGCAATGCTATTTTTCCCGTAAGCCTGATTTTTTTCTTTGCCTGGGATGATCTCTTGTTTTATTAAATCATAGGCCCAACTCTGTCACAAGTAAAGCAATACAAAATAAAAGACCCACCAAAATCTCCAGGTGATGGGAAACTTTTTGCTTCTTGATTTTCTATCATAATGGACAAAAATATAATTGGAGTGAAAGGAGTTAAGTTCCTGTGTCAGTTTTAACACTTCATATCAGACTTTTCCCCAGAAGGGCAGCTTTTTGCAGATGATCTCTTGAATCTGCGATTTGATGGAGAAAGACAACTGTGTCCTGCACTAACAGCAGGTCTCAGGTGTACTCCAGAGCAGCCTCAACTACAGTGCATTGCACTAACTTAGCCTAGAAGTGACAAATAGCCATGGCCATGATGAATTCTGCGCTTTGAGAAAAAGGGATAAAATCTCTTGGCCAACTGTAGTTGAAAAAGGCATTACTGGCACTGCTGCTATCTGAAATGTTTAATAAGTCCTGAAGTGTGAAGTCCTAAGCTCTGCCAAATTCTTCTCCAACCCAAAAGGCATTCCCTTGCTTATGTTTGAACGGAGCATAAGCCGGCTAGTTCATCCAAGTCACTCCCTCAGCGACATACTGGGTGAACACAGAAATGGCACTTTGTCATCAGTGGCCTGGAGGCTGCTGGTAGACCCGATGATAATGTCATGGACCTCTGATCCGTCCACTGCCCTGACTGATGGAACTGTTCAGGATACAAGAAATGGCCAGTTACTTCATTGCTGTCAGTTAGGACATGGATTGACAATGTTGCCTTTTGTGTGGCTATGTTTTAATTATAGTTCTGCAAGTGCAGCTCTGAAATGGGGCATAAGCTACAGAATTGTTTCGTCTGTCATTTCTCCCCTAATTCCTGCAGCACTGTTAGTGGGAAAGTCTCTGACAATCACTATTACATCAGGTCACTAAAACAAGAAAAAAATGAGGCTCTGTCATCTTCATGACCTGAGCCTGGTAATTGCTGTCTTATGTGGCTTTCATATTTTCACTATTAAGGCTGTTCCAAAAATTGCCATCTCCTATAGAAGTGACGACACTGTGGGAAAAGAGTCATTAAAAATAGCATGTCTCAGGGATAATTTACCCTCCCTATGGCATCTAGGCTTGAAAAACATTGCCTGGATTCTTTGCAGTCCACAGGGTTCAAAATAAATGGAATTGTGTTCTTTTAACTGAGCCTTGCATGGAAAATGAGCCAACAAAATGCTGTTTATGTGACTGATAGACAAAGTGAATTGGAAGAAGCTGATAAGATTGTTTTTGTGTTTAGAATAGCTCTTGATCCCTTGATAACATGTTTCCCCCCCATGTATGTGGCTAAATATATTTAGGAAAGAATAAGTTATACTCAACTATCTGACATCCAGGCTGAATTTTTATCTAGGGACTCTAGTAACTTTAAATGATAATGAATCTCAAATTGCTAGATGTCAATTACAGCCTTTTTGTCGGTAGAGATTGAGTGCGTTTTGTTTTGCAATGCATAGAGCAATCCAAAGTGAGGGGGAGAAGAACGTTCTTTATAATTAACTTCTTTGCTTTGGATTTTTCTATTTTTTGTTATTGCTGGGACCAGCACAGCTTCTGACAGATGTTATCCTATCTTTGTATTGTCATCTACTTGGTAAGGAAAGCCACCAGTGCATGAGAGCACGCCCTTTCCTGCCCCTAGCAATAGACTCCAATCTAGCCTTAGCATGGCCATCTCCAGGGAGAAGGGAATTCTGTGTCTCATTCAACCCTTGCTCATTGCTGACACTGTCAATGGTGGGAGCCTGTTACGTTAGCGGACTTCTATTTCTGTTGCGGGCACACATTGAATAAGAACTGGATGGAGACAGCAAACTCATTACATAGATGGGCTACAGAACACTCATCTGCTGGAAGCAGTGTTCAATTTCTACAAAACTGGCCCTCATTTACATCCCTGGGACCCAAGTGAAACCTGTTGAATGCGACTGAAGTTCCATGAGGGGGAGGACAAGGATTCTGTGGCATGGCTGCAGGTAATTGGCGGGCATGGATTCTGTGGTTTCAGGGTGCTTGAAAGATCTTGAAGTTGGTAGCTGACTCAGCCAGGCAGAGAGCAAAACAATCCTTTGTTTTGTTAGATGACTTAAAATGGAAAATAATTAATGCCTGTGAAAGAAGATACGTCACAAAAAGGACTGTTTGGGTTCCAACTGAAGCAGGCAATAGCTTTGAAACACAGGAAGACCATCCAAGACCCATAGCATCACTTCAAAGCTTCAGTTAATAGTGTCATATACAGTGAAGTGTGCATAATCTTCTGTTTTTGTCAGAAAATGATTGGATCGAGTTGTAAATGTTCGAACTCCCATGTTGTTAATACTGCACAGGCAAACTGGATAAGAGCTTACAGAAATGCCTGTCATCTTCACAGTTACCAAATGACCTCACTGTGGTTTGGACTCTGTTGGAGTTCGTGAGAGCACAGATTTCCCAGGTTTCTTTGGAGGATGCTTTCCCCACTATTAAGCATATATGTTTCTTTCAAGGTGCCTGTCCTTATGGTTTAAGAAGAATTTGGTGAGCTTGCCACTGCAGAAAGTGAAACGAGCTGTCCCTGGAATAGACCAGGATGTCATGCCTGTAGAAAGTAAAAAGAGAATGCATGCAGAAGTCGAGCAACAGAGTGGGAGCTATTCAGTTTATTTCACTGAATGCAGCATGTATGATTACCTGCCCTATGGGCTGGAGGTGTATGTGTGCTTTTGGTCCATGGAGCTCCTGGTCCTCAGACTGCATATGGGGTTTGGAGACCAGGGCAGCTGAACTAGAGGAGTTAAGGGAGACAGAGGTGCATAGATCAGACTTTTCTAGACACAGTAGAATGGTCCCACACCCGGTATGACAGCCTTTGTACTGATGTGGAGGATGAAAGTCTCAGGGAAGGAGAACATCAAACTGGAGCAGAGGGAAAAGATCCCTTAGCTGGTATCCTCCTTCCAGGTGATGTCATGGTATCCTCAGTGTGAGAGGCTATCTCTCTGGGAGGAAGGAACTCCAGTTATAAGGAAAAGACAAGTCAGAGTTTTGGGGGTTTGATCATTAGAAACATAGATAGTTGGTTTTACAATGACTGGGAAAACTGCATGGTGACTTCCCCAGGGGGTGTGAAGGTAGTGGATCTCTTCAGACATCTAAACAGACTTGTGTGATGCAGGAAAGGAGTCGGTGGTCATGGTACATGTAGGTACCAATGACATAGGAAAGGTAGGAGAGAGGGCCTGAAAGGCAAATTTAGACTACTAGGTAAGAGATTGAAGCCTAGGACCTCCATGGTAGCATTCTCTGAAATACATCCAGTTCCACGTGAGGGACCAGTTAGACAGGCAGAACTGCAGGGTCTCAATGCATGGACGTGATAATGGTGTAGGGAGGAGGGGTTTAGATTTGTTAGGAACTGGGGAATCTTTTGGGAAAGGGGGAGCCAGGAAGAATGAGCTCTACTTTAACCAAATTGGAACCAGTTTGCTGGCCTGTAAAATTAAAAAGGTCATAGAGCAGTTTTTAAACTAAGGGTTGGGGGAAAGCCGACAGATGTGTAGGAGCAGGTGGTTCGGACAAACGTCCCCTAGGAGAAGATTTATTAATGGAGATTCTCTATATCCTAGTAAGGAGGAGAGGATGGAAGATGATAAAATACTGGTAGGATCTGATGAGAAACAGTCAAATGAAAACAAGTCCCATTCAATTACATCACATAATGGCAGACAGCTAAAAGGTGACAATTTTTTAAAGTACTTATATACAAATGCTAAAAGTCTAAATACTAAGATGGGTGAACGTGAGTGCCTCATATTAAATGAGAATGTTGATATAATAGGCATCACAGAAACTTGGTGGAATGAGAATAATCAATGGGACACAGTAATACCAAGGTACAAAATATATTAGAAGGACAAGGTCGTACTAGTAAAGGAGTGGCACTATATGTGAAAGGAATCATAGAGTCAACTGAAGTAAAAAGCTTAAATGAACCAAACTGTGCCATAGAATCTCTATGGATAGTCCATTCCATGCTTGAATAATAAGAATATAGCGGTAGGGATATACTACCAACCACCTGACCAGGATGGTGATAGTGACCGTGAAATGCTTGGGGAGATTAGAGAGGCTATAAAAATTAAAAACACAATAATAATGGGGGATTTCAACTATTCCCATATTGACTGGGTACATGTTACTTCAGAACTAGATGCAGAGATGAAGTTTCTGGACACCTTAAATGACTGCTTCTTGGAGCAGCTAGTCCTGGAACCCGCAAAAGGAGAGGCAATTCTTGATTTAATCCTAAATAGCGCACTGTCCAAAAGGTCAACATAGCTGAACCATTTAGTAATAGTGACTATAACGTAATAAAATTTAACATTCCCTTCCCCCACAGGGATACCAAAGTAGCCCACCACAGTAGCACTTAATTTCAGAAAGAGGAACTACACAAAAATGAGGAAGTTAGTTAAACAGAAATTACAAGGTACAGGGCCAAAACTGAAATCCCTGCAAGCTGCATGAAAACTTTTTAAAAACACCATAAGAGATGCTCAATTTAAATGTAAAATTAAATGTATACCCCAAATTAAAAAAAGTTAGAGAATGTTGGGAGTCATTAGGAAAGGGATAGATAATAAGACAGAAAATATCACATTGCCTTTTTATAAATCCATGGTACGCCCACATCATGAATACTGTGTGTAGATCTGGTCACCCCCATCTCAAAAAAGATATGTTGGAATTGGAAAAGGTACAGAAAAGGGCAACTAAAATGAGGAGAAATTAATAAGACTTGAACTTTTCATCTTCGAAAAGAGGATTAAGGGGGCATATGATAGTGGTCTATAAAAGCATGACTGGTGTGGAGAAAGTAAATAAGGAAATGTTATTTACTCTTTCTCATGACACAAGTACTAGGGGTCACCAAATAAAATTAGTGGGCAGCAGATTTAAAAAGAACAAAAGGAAGTATTTCTTCATACAACACACAGTCAACCTGTGGAACCCTTTGCCAGAGGATGTTGTGAAGGCCAAGACTATAACAGGGTTAAAAAAAGGACTAGATAAGTTCATGGAGGATAGGTCCATCAGTGGCTATTAGTCAGATGGGCAGGGATAGCTGTTTGCCAGAAGCTGGGAAAGGGTGACAGAATGGATCACTTGCATTGGCCACTGTCGGAAGACAGGATTCTGGGCTAGATGGACCATTGATCTGACTCAGTATGGCATTTTTATATTCTTTCCTCTGTGCTATGTCTGTTTGTCTGTCTTAGAGTCTGAGCTTCTCCTTGAGTGCTTAAAAATGTAAGTGTCAATATGAACAAGAAATGGAACAGCAGAGAAGTGAATGGCTTTTCTAGCTAGGGTGGCATTTATTGTCTGAGAAACCTCTCCCCCTTCCTGATTGCCAAGTTATAGCACTCTTCCTCTAAACTTGTTTTCATATACAGAAAATGGGCATGTTGCAGAGACGCGTACTTGCCCTCATGCTGTCAAATGCATTGATACTTACATTCACAGCAACATACATACGCTTGCAGACCCATGCACACTCTTCTGTACATAACACACACATGTCTTTTCTTACATGTTGGCATGCATGTTTGCTCTTCTTTGCTAGTGCATTACATACAGCAACACACCATCTTCCAGACACTTGCATCTAGGTCATTTTTACAGCTGGAATGTGCTTTTCTCTGTCTTAAACAGAAATGTTTGTCTTAAGCCTTAGAAATTTTTTTTGATGTTTTTGCCTTTTAGAGAACCCTGACTCAGCCATTCTGATCTGTTGTGAAATGAAGCTGTGTGATGATGTCCTACCTATGAAATATGAGTTTTCTCTGCTAGTAGTGGGATTTTATGATCTCCATAGATGCGTATGTACATCTTGTATATGTGAATTAGTGACCAGCGTATGCCTCCAGGAAACTCATTCTTTTGCAATGGGCCATATGGGTGGCTTTGCATTTTTATGATGCAGATAGGAAGATAAGGATTGTTGCTTGCGCTGTCTTTCTTTATTTAAAGCTCTTTTTATTGCATTTTGTTCCAGCACGTAGCTGATGCATCTTAAAAGCATGTCTGAGATAAAGCAGGACTAAGAAGCCCCATACCAACATTTGCAGCAGAATGTTATAGGTCACATGAGGGTCCCAAAACAGGGAAGACTGTAATCAACTCTGACGTGAAATATAAATCGTTAACGAACATACCAGCTCATCCTTAGCAAGCGGGGAATGGGAGACTGACACATACTAGCTATGTCAAGAAGGGGCTAGTGCAAATGTAACAAACCAAGGGTCCCTTCCAGCTCCACATTTCTATGATTCTATATAATCACCAAGCCATCCAATAGGAAATGGGTCACTTCCATAGGGGTTCTGAGATCTTTCTCAACCCCACAGGAAATGTTGGAGCTGTAGTGCTATGTTGGAACTGTTAGTCTTATTGGGCGTACTGCAGCATTGCTAGTTGTTGCTCAAAGAGCGGGAAAGTGGATGCTGGTGCTCAGATGCCATGGGGAAGGATGCAGTATAAGAACCCGGATAGAATGGACACAGTTTTCACTTTAATCCATGGGGCACTCTTGTGCCTTGCTTCTGAAATGCTGTCTGAGTGAGCAGCCCTTCTCCACCTGGCACCAGCACGTCTGTGGTTCACTTTGTTCTCGGCTTATTGCTTCACCTCTCCCAGGACAGTCACCAGGAAGGAACTGTTGCCTCCTGTAATGGTGGCTGGAGACCAGTCTCCAACTAAAATCTGAAACTGACTGGTTTAAACCTATTTACAAATTAAGCCTTCCTTGTCCCCACAAGCATGGGGTGAAAAGGGAGGAAAGACATAAGGGTGGAAAGGGAGGAAAGGTTTAATGCAAACAGGGCTCCTGAGGTTGCCATGGTGCAGGGGAGGCAACCCTTGCTGTCTAGGTGGATTTGATCAGCTGTGGTTTAGCCATCTGACAGTGATGAATGAACTGGGAGGCAACAATTGCTGAGTTATAAAGGAGCCTCAAGGGGAAACCTGTCTGCTTCAGAGCTGAGGTTATGTTAGGGTAGGAGTTTGTGTTGTACTTGAATGAGAGGTTAGTGTCAGGCCTTTTCTTGTACACTTTGAGGATGTAACATACCAGGGTGGGGCACTGAGACTCTCTTTCACTTGCAAGTGACTAGATCAGGGCACAGTGTTATACCATGGCGTGAAAATCTCTGGCCTGTGCTATGCAGGAGGTCAGACCAGATGACCATAATGGTCCCTTTTGGCCTTCACTATATGAAACTGTTTTAAAGTTACATGTTTCCTGCCTTTCCTGGGCAGTTTAAAGGGACTTGCTGTCCCAAAGGAAGGAAGGATAGTTCTGTAACTAACACACTGATCTTGAAGTCAGGAGATCAGCGTTCTATTCCCGCTAATAACTAATCCTGTGAATGCAGGATTTTGGTTTTTTGGTTAGTTCTCATGCTGTCTCTTGGAAAGCATATGCAACATGTTATGCACCTTCATGATGATCAGTCTTGAGCCAAATCTGGCATGTTACAGAGCAGGATGCCTGTGAGAGACAGGCATCTATTAATGCCATGCAGCTAACATGTCACAGATCTTCCAGAGGTTCTTTTCAATCTTGTTTTTCTTTGGTCAAATTCAAAGATGATTCTCACAGGGAAGTTGGTAGGCATTCTAAGGAGATGACCATACCACCTTAGAGTGCTGGGTGAAAGTTTGAGAGAGCAGGCAGGACCTGTGTAGTTAGAAAATAGAATTCTTCATTTAACGTGAATTTGCACCATTTGTTTTCACTCATTCGGAGATGCTGCATCTGAATGGCATCCAACTTCTTTTCAGTTTTTACAGTGAGGAGCCATGTTTCATTCCCATAGGTTTTTCTCTCTATATCTGTTTTAGTAATGGGGAAATTCATAGAGGAGGAGGATTCTCTTGCATCATGGCAGGAGGCTAAATTTATTAGTATTTGTGAAGTATTTTGAGATCCTTCAGTGGAGGAGCCATAGAGTATAAGCTCAAGGTCTAAACTCTGAGTTACCTTAAAATTCTTTTAGTTTACTGGGAATGTCTTCTGGATTCTAAATGCTGAGAAGGACGTATATAGTCTATCAGATGAGTCAGGACAAAATATCCAGTACTTCTGTGCAATACAGGGGTCACTAAATTCTTCTGACCCTATAAAAACAGAATAACTGAATTACAATTTGATGCAGAAATTTCTGGGGGAGGTTCTACAGCCACTGTTAGGCAGGAGGTCAGATTAGAGGATCACAATGGTCCCTTCTGGCCTTAAAATATACAAAGAAGGTAGGTTCTGTAGTGTGAAAGGTAACAAGGATTGCCATGTAGAATGGATTGTATTTTTACAATATATTCACAAAGCAAGATCTTTCTTACAGTTGAATGGATTCTTTCGGCAGAAACACCAACCAGCCCTGTTCCAGGTTTCTTCACCAAACCAAATGTTTTGCACATTATAGTTCAGCACAAGCAGATGTCATGTTGCATCGTGATAATGTTTGGATTAAGTCCCCAAACTAGAAGGGACCATGCCCCTGAAACCCACCTCTGGGGTGAGAATGGCAGGTAGAATCAGCCACATAGGTAATGACTGGATATAAAGAGCTTGTGATCTGGGAACCTATCCCAGCAGTACAAAGAGAAGCCATTTTGGTAAGACTGGTTCTGTCCTATTATCTGTATGCCAGTGTTATATTGTGGGGGTACAGGATGCTTGTGGTGTGGGATCGTGACGTGACACACTTGTATGTCATCGCAAAATGTAAATACAATGCCAGTCTGGTTTGCTGAACTTCATGCCTTTAACCTCAGTTTAATTGAGTTTGCCCATTTTGCTACCTTTGTGTTCCATTAACTCAGGATGGCACCATCTTAGGTGGTCTAGCATTCAGGGTGTTGTAGGACGCATTGCTATGGTAATGTGAACATAATGATTTCCAAGGCAAGCTAATTCCTTATAGCTCAGCAACTGCTGTAACTGAGAACAGAGAGGGAGCGTGGGAGAGTATATTTAGGGTCAGAGTATATCTGATATGCTATCCAGGCTTGTTGCCTGGCCATAGAAGATGGTGCCTGCTCAGAATCACTGCTATTCTTTAAGCTTCAACCAGGAACAAAGGAAGAAATGGCCACTGCTCCAGGGACCCTACAGTCTAAACAGGCAAAGTGACACGAGTGCACTGGGTGACGTAGAGGATAGCGTTACATGTGCCCCTTGTTTCGGGGGTGGGGGTGGAGGTGAAAGGATGTTAACAGCATTTGACTACTGAGTTAGTGTTAGTGAGCCTTACACACATGAGTTTTCAGGTGGCATTTGAGATTACCTCAGTCTGTACTCAAGAGGACTGCCCCTAGGACACACCCATCACAACACACTGATATAATGGGGAGAGCGGCAGAAAACCTTCTGGTTTCCATTTTATTAGGAAACGTTTTCAGTCGAGCCAAACTGCAGTTGATCTCTAGGCCTGAGGAGTTGGGGCTGAGGAATCTCCTGCTAATCCCTTTTCCCAGAGGTCACAGATGGACACATACCACTACCAGTCCCCAACCCACTTCAATCATACAGCTCTCTAGCGGAAAAAGCCAGGCCCAAATTAAGCATGAATATTCTCACTCTGGAATGTGCAGCAGGCCGGGCTATGTTATGTGAACATAAGCCCTGCATCTTCCAGTGACAGGCTTGGAGCTTAGCGTTCTCTCTGCTCCCTCCTCATGCTTTATCTGACAGACGTGAGGTGGTTGGGCTGGGGCAACGCTCAGTGATGATGGAGTAAGGGGGAGCAAATGAGGCTTTCAGTTACCAAAATTCTCCCAATGACTGAGTGGCTGCTCTGTGCTCTCCTGATAGTTGTAGGTGGTCTGGAGAAATGAGCTGTTGGACTTGTCTGAAACCTATGGATATGGTGACTCCAACATCTGGATCATCAGCACTTGGACGTGGAGGATTTAAGATGCAGCAAGAGGAAAATGAAAACAAAGCATCAATTATCTAAGAGCTTAGCAGTTATCATAGTTACCATTTTTGGTATGACTAATTATGCTTCTAGCTGTGCCACTATACTAGAATCTCTAGCTGAGGGTTTGTGGGATGCCTTATATAGGATAGCTGGTGATCTAAAGAAACCCCATGTCCTTGCAAGTGTTAGAATAAAATACAGACAAGGGAGCTGCTCTCATCTACATCTGTGCAATCCCAATGGAGTCAAGTGCAACTGTCATTTACACAGGATCTCGTGGTGTCTCGTGTACACTGAAGATAATGGGATTTTACAGGTCTAAATAAGAGCAGAATTTGTTCCATGTTCTTCTATACCAGTGCATGTACACCTGGTACTCTAGATGTGCCTGTATTCCTACCTGTGGGTCATCACAGCAATACTGCTCTTCCAGCAGATGGCTGAGTGATTGTTCCTTCTGCAAAATCTCAATCAGTGAAACAAGTTAAAGTATGTTAACAGTTAACTATCTGACAGCTGTGAGAGATGCTGCAATCTTGCATGTGAGGAGTAAACCAAGAGCCTTGCAGAGAAGCAATCCATGCGCTCTGTGACAAACAGGAGAATTATGTTATAGCCGTTGCTTTCCTGAGTGAGGAAAACTGAAGGGCAGGATTCACTTCTGAAATTCCATATGCCTTATCTGCTCTTTTATGTTTTACATTCCTATTGTGGCTTTCATCTTGATGATGCTAAAAGTGCTCCACAAAGGAGATTTTAAATAGAAATTTCTTGGTCTACCCTAGATATGCTGTTACCTGTAGGGTAGAAAGTAAGAGCTGTTTGACAGCACACAGGCACACTACACAGCTGTTGGGGACAGAAAGATACAAGCAACCTGCAGTTGCAACTGGAGGCAGGATTTTGGTAAAACAGAATGTGTCCATGCCAGAATACCAGGACAGAGGTGGGAGTGGGTCTTTTGCAACAGACATGTTCTTGGCTCACACTCAGTTCAAATCTAGCCAAGTTTGGTACTGATCAAAAGTCATTCTGGTTTGATGGCCAGTCAGTGGTCTGTGTAAAATGAGTTTGGTGGGTCTCAGTTCAGTTCTCATTCGATGAATGGCAGTATCACAGAAACGCCTATTACAGTTAGTAGTCTCAGCAGAGGTTGAGGATTGGATGGTCCAGGGTTTGTGCCTTGGAGAAAGGGTTAAGGCACATGGGCATGTGTGGTGGTGGGAAGAGAAGGAGGTATAACTTGCTCTCCTGTTGGCCAAAAGGGACCTTTTCCTGTGGGTAAACAGAGGATTTCTGTTTCCAGGGCTGTCCATACATATGTGGCCTTTTTCATCAGCACTAACTCCACTTAGATTAAGTGCACAATGTGAAAATAGGTCAAAACCTGGCTTGTTGTGATTCTGAGTCCTACCTATGCAATGCTTCCACTGCAGTGCTCGATGGAGGACAAGATGCTCCTCACAATTGCTGACTTGGAAATCTATTTAGAAAGGGGTCTTGGCAGCCCATTGCCTGCTTTTGTGTGACGCACAGGTACCAATATATAGCTGCAATAACGCACTCCACGGCGCGCGCTGTTGTGCCGCAATCTCACTTCTCAGACTGCTGATGCCACACAGCCAGATGTGTGATTCTAGCACAATAATATGGGCCATTCGACACTGCTCCATTCCTCCTCAGCTCAGCGGGTGCAGATGAAGGAAGATGCTGTGGGGAGAGAGAGGGGGCTCATCTAAGTTATGCTACCCCACATACAATGTACCACTGTCATTTCAATGAACAGTGTTACTTATTCACAGGCCCTTCTAAGGGTTGCAAATTTTGGGATGCAAAGCTCAAGTCTTGTTATAGTAACTTGAGTTCTCAGTTTCCTGGCAGCAAGATTCAGGCCTGAATGCTGCTGCTTTCCCTCGAGTTGACTGGTTGGCTAAATTTGCTCAAGTATCTGGTGGGAGGCAGGTTAGCGCCATGGCCCCTTTTGGAAAGTGCGAGTGAGAGAGACTGAGACCTTTATCAGTGGAGGTCATTCTCAGGTGGAACTGCTCAGGTATGTAATTCACTTCAGCTCTAATTGTTGGACTTCCACTGAAATTGGCCCCACTTTCCTTTTTAGCTAGTCCACACCCCACATATACACACCTTCAGAGGCCCAGCATCAAGTGACTTTTTCTGTGGCCAACAAGGGCTTGGACATGTCTCCCCTGACAACTTGTCAGCAGTGCTCTGAATGTTGGTTGGATCTTGGTTCCAGTTCCTGCCCCACCAGGCACTAGGAAGCTCCAGACCCATCCTCAGATCATCCAGGTGACAGCTCAGTGTGAAGACACCAGGCTGGCTGCTTGGGATGGAGTGAATCTGAGGTACAGATTAACTCATCTCTGAAACCTTTTTCTTCACGGGAAAGCTTTTGGAAGCTGGGCTGCGTTAGGAGTCAGAATTATGTTCTCTTCTCGATTGGGCTGCTGATTTGCTGTTTGAACCTGGACAAGACACTTAATTGCTCTGTGCCCTGTCTTTAAAATGGATCAGACAACGCTGTTTGTTGTTTTACTGAGTGTTTGCCATGTGCTCAGCCATAGAGGCAGACAGTCCTCCCCAAAGAACCTTACATCCTAAAATCTCTAAAGCGTGGACATGGAAGCCAAAATTTGTAGTGTCACTTGTGCAAAGTATGCATGCAGAATATGTGCAATCACAATAACCATGAGTGCAAAAGACGAGTCCCTGGAGATTCACAGTGCAGCTACCCCTATTTGTTCAAGCAACCCCAGTAACAGTGAGTACAAATTATGCATATGAACGCTTCTGGGCCATCCAGGGTAGTTGGATTTTTAGAAGGCAGGTTGTCTCAAAAGATAATCTGCCTTTCAGTGGTGTTTGTAAAACACTTTGATTCTGGAAGGACGAATGTTTTAGGGCTAGTTTTGTTTTTCCTTCTGTATGACAAAACTAATGGGGGAAAAAAGTCCCTAACTTGCTGTTTTGATACCACCTTACTGGGAATTGTGAATGCAGGCAGCCCAAAATACTCTCCTGGCTTCTGTACTCCAGTTATTTTTGAGTGGCTCCAAACAGAGGAAAATGTGTTTCAGTGGTAGTTTTCTCAAAAAAAAAAAATTCTGCTGAAATGTCTTTTCTTTGGTGGCTGAAGAAAGGAAGCCTGTGTTTGAGGCCCCAGCTCTGTGCATCTGCTGGATCAGTTTAGGCCAATTTTCCCCCCTCTTTCCATTAGCAAACTAGATATAAAACAGAAGCCATTGGATAAATAGGAAAAATGTGTAGCAGAGGAAGCCCTTGTGATTAGGGAGCTGTTAACCAGTTATTTCATGTCCGGCTTTCAGTGTATTTATAAAAATGATGCTATTCAGTGACACTTTGAATTACTATAAATGGCATCAGCTCTGTTGCTGCTTTCTCACAGAAGTGAACTTGCTCTCTATTTGTAATGTGGGTCCACTGAGTTTTTTTTTAAATTAATATGGTATTTTTGAAAGGTTCTAGAGAAAGCACTCCAGAGACGTACAGCAAGGGCAGTGGCTTAGCAAACTTCTGCACACCACATCCTGCCAATGTGCCTCATGCTCACCCTGAAGGGGTGAGAGGGCAGTTCAATCTCTGGCTGTTCTGGTGCAAGTACTGACTGAGATGTTTTGTGCCAGCAGTCATGTTTGATGTGATGCGGGACACTCATCCACTGGGGTCCGGACTGAGACTCCGCAAACTCATTTTTCATTGATCGCAAACAGTTGTCGTGTCACTACCTGCGTTTATACTGCCCCTATCTAGATACTGCGGGGAGCGCACATGGTTTAGATCAAGAATAAATAACATCTTCCCAAATATAGGGAGCAAGCACACCACAACCCCCTACCCTCTCCAACCCTGTGCTTGCTAAACTTAAAGAAAGAGATGGAGAAAATCCAGCCCAGGGGCAAAATGCCAGGGATTCCAGAGCCTACAGTTAGTGGAAAGCCTTGGACAAAAAGATGAATCTTGTATTGTTGTCTAAATGTGGTCAGATTTAGGCTTGCATGTATTTCTGGTGAAGCAAATTCCATAGGCAGGAGAGCATCCTACACAGGCTGTGCTGAGCTCTCTATACTGCTTGAGGAAAGAGAGCCAGAGTGTTCTGAGAATGTCTAGGCAGCATGGTAAGACAGAGACAGTCTCAGAGGCATGACGGATCTAGGTTATTTAAGAAAGACCGAGGCTTCGTAGATGGTACAAGTGGATAGGCAGCCTGTTTAAATTGTGGCGCATATATTTAATGTGTTCCTCTTTGTCTGGCCCACTTCGAAGTAGGAAGTAGCATTCCACACTAGCTAAAGGTTCCAGTGGCTTTCAAGGTTAATCCCAGGTAGAGTGTATTTCAGTGTACTAGATCTCAAGCAGATGGGCACCTTACACATCCATGCCTTTGTCATCTCAAAACTGAGTGTCTGTAGTGACATATAGCAAGGATTTAAGATCAACACCAACCTGGGCTGTAACCTAGAAAGGAATGTCTCAGTAGACTGTTTCAAGTGCCATGGGCCATGCGGTCCCCTCCGTGCCTGCTGATTTCCCTCTGAGTTACGCTACATACATTCTTATGTTTAAAAAGTTACCTCCACCTGAGATAAAACTACAGTAGGGCATTCTGGTTTCCAGTTTATTCAACACCATAATGGACTAAACTGTGCACTTTAACCTGAAAAATCTCAGTTGCCTACTTGGTTCCCTCCCAAAGGAATTGGCCCTACCACTATGATGAGATCACTTCCATCTAGACTGGACCAAACACTAGCCAGCACATCGTAAGGAATAATGCTATGTTGGCCACAAGGAGATGGACTACATTAGCTGGTGGACCTTTTCCATCTCTATCTTCCATGATTCTAAGACCCCCCAGTGCATTTTGGAACATGTCACTTTTGGAGTGTTCAGTCCATTCTTAAAAAAACAACAAAGGTCTTGTAGCACTTTAAAGACTAACAAATTTCTGCAGGCATAAGCTTTCATGGGCTGCAACCCATTTTGTCAGATGCATGAAATAGAAATCATATGGGGGGGGATGCGTGCGTGCGCATGCACGCACATATATCCAAGGGTGAGAAACAACAATGGGAAGGGTAGGTGTTAACAAAGTCCATTCAGTTAAAGTAGCTGAGGCCTATTCACAACCATTGATTAGAAGGCGAGAATGTGTGAACAGTGACAATTACTTCTTGTAATGAGATAACCATTCGAAGTCCCTATTCAGACACAGTTTGATTGTGTCAAGTTTGCAGATGAGTTCCAGCTCTGCAGTTTCTCGCTGAAGTCTGTTTTTGAAGTTTTTTGTAGAAGTATGGCAACTTCCAAATCAGCTACAGAGCGTCCTGGGAGATGGACATGCTCTCCTACTGGTTTATGGAGGTTACCATTTTTTATGTCTGATTTTGTGTCCATTTATTTTTTTGCATAGTGACGGTCCGGTTTGTCCAATGTACATGGCAGAGGGGCATTGCTGGCACATGATGGCATATATTACATTAGTAGATGTGCAGGTGAATGAGCTCCTTATGGTGTGGCTGATGTGGTTAGGACCTGTAATGGTGTCATCAGAGTCAGTGTGCGGGCAGAGTTGCCAACGGGGTTTATTGCAGGGATAGGTTCCTGGGTTAGTGTTCTTGTTGTATGGTGTATGGCGGCTGGTGAGCATTTGCTTCAGGCTGGGGGGCTGTCTGTAAGCAAGAATAGATCTGCCTCCCATGGCTTGAGTGAGTGAGGGATCATTTGGTAGGATAGGTTGTAGATCCTTAATGATGTGTTGGAGAGATTTTAGCTGGGAGCTGTAGGTGATGGCTAGTGGTGTTCTGTTGTTTTCTTTGTTGGGTCTGTCCTGTAGTAGGTGACTTCTGGGTACCCGTCTGACTTTGTCAATTTGTTTCTTCACCTCCGTAGGTGGGTGTGGTAGTTTTAAGAATGTTTCATGGAGATCTTGTAGGTTTCTGTCTCTGTCTGAAGGATCGGAGCAAATCCAGTTGTATCTTAGGGCTTGCTGTAGACAATGGATCGTGTAATGTGTCCAGGGTGGAAGCTGGAGGCATGAAGGTGTGTATTGCGGTCAGCTGGTTTTCGGTATAGGATGGTATTCATGTGACCATCCTTTATTTGTATTGTAGTGTCCAGGAAGTGGATTTCTTGTGTGGACTGGTCCAGGCTGAGGTTGATGGTGGGGTGGAAATGATTGAAATCCTGGTGGAATTCTTCAAGGGACTCTTTCCTGTGCGTCCAGATGATGAAAATGTCATCAGTGTAGCATAGGTAAAGGAGAGGTGCCTGGGGATGAGTTTTGAGGAAGCGGTGTTCTAGGTGAGCCATAAAAATGTTGGTATACTGTGGGGCCATGTGGGTATCCGTAGTTGTGCCACTGACTTGAAGGTTTAGATTGCCTCCAAATCTGAAGTAGTTGTGGGTCAGGACAAAGTCCATGCATCTGACAAAGTGGGTTGCAGCCAATGAAAGCTTATGTCTGCAGAAGTTTGTTAGTCTTTAAAGTGCTACAGGATTCTCACTGTGTTTGCTGTATACAGCAAAACATTGCTGCCCCTCTGGAACTTTAGTCCGTTCTTGATAGCCTTCCAGTTTGTGTCTCAAGAGGATCCTTCATAATATTTATATTTGCTTAACTAGAATGAAGAAACTGATAGCTGTTTGTAAAGCATTGTGTAAATGTATAGCACAGAAGTAATGAGTTTTTAATCATACTAATACAGTAGACCATTGCTAACAGGCCCTTTACTAGTCTGCAAATTTTACAACCTACTTAGCTCTCTTGGCAGAGATTTAGTAGCAGATGCTGTAATGAGGTCTCCTATTACTCAGACAGTATTTTTTAAAAAATATTCTACAATCTATTAGCTAGTGCATTCTGAAGTATTGTCATGAGTAACTAATTTTTAATTTCAGTTGCATCTTACCTCCACTGTGGCTGAGAGCAGAATTTAACCATCAAGTGGGAATTGCTCCCCTTTTCCTTGCCTCCATTGTCTCATCTGTAAAATGGGGAGAATGATACTGACACTATCTCTATAAATTGCTTTGAGACTATAATTTCCAAAAGAAACAGTCAATTTTGCAGTGCAGTATCCTTGCTACCTTCTCATCTGTTTGCTTACTTGCTAACTCACTCTATATGGAAACTTTGCAATGGGTCCTGCAGTCACGAGTAGGAATTGGCAAGATTCAACTGTAGAAATCACTGAGTTAATTCACTCACATGGATTGACTAATCAGCAGGCGCTTCCTAGTGTCCTTGTGAGGTAATGCTGAAACAGAAAGGACAGGGAAGGTGCTGAGGAAGGAAGATAAATGAAAACTGCATTTTGTTCAGCATCCTGCCTCAAGCCCAGCATGACTGTGTTTGTATCCCACTGATGGAACGTCCTGACATCATGATGTTTATTTTCACCAAAGTCCTGAAATGTAAACAGGACATTTTTGGATGCTAATCCAAGGGACAGGAAATGATTGGGAATCCTGAACTCTTTGGCCATTGGTAAGACACAAGGAAATGAACTTTAAGGGAGGACTGGCACAAAAGCCTGCAGTGTGCTGGAGTGTAAATGAATGGACACATCTGTGTGATTACAGGACATCTGAGGTGTGTGCAGCAGGCAGAGCAATAATCTAGGGCAATAGCATCTGGCAAGAGGCACTTATATAGCCAGAAACACATCTGCATATGAGCAGACGTCCTGAGGAGAACACCTGCTTTGTGGAAATTCTGAGTATTAGGGTGCTCTGAATTCAGCTGGTAGGTGGTAAGTTGAGACAGCATTTATACGGAATAAATAGCATCTCTTTTCATTGGAGGGTCTGTGCTCCTCTAGGAGTGGTGCAGAGGGAGCAGATGTGGATGACGAGCATGACAGTAGTGTGAAGCAATGCTCTCCAGCCAGTCCCCATAGGCCAGGACAATAATACTGTTCCTTGCTGCATTAACTTCCAGTCAACAGTTTCCACTTCCTCGATGGGTGGGTAAGGGCAGCATGAGGCATCGAAGGCAAGATGGCGCTGAGTGAGGAAAAAGAGGGTCTGCAGGAATATCCAGGAGCTGACTTTCAGTGCAGAGCACAAGATCCACGTTGTTGGATCAGGACAGGAGTGTGTTGTAAAGAATATAAAGGGGATCCTTTTTTAAGGATGCTAGATACAGAGAGATCCTGTACTTCACCCTGGCTCTCTAGTTCCCAGAATGACTGGCTTCTCCTTCTTGTCACCACACAAGGTCTTCTCAGTACTGCCTTGGACCCTGCAGTCAGGAAGGAATTGCGAACAACACTGTATACAGAGAGAGTGATTTAAATTTTCTGTGCCCTTAGTCTCGTCCGTTGCTTTTTTAATAGTAATTTCTCCCCTTCTGTGGGTTATTTGCACAGAAGGAGATGACCTGACTGTGTATCTATTGCTGATTTTAAACAAACCATCAAATTGGTTGTTTGATTTCCTGTGTTAACACATTGGCCAACATGCACCGGATTGTGCCTCCCTGCTGTGCTGCATGGGTTGGCTTTCCCTCCATATCTGAAATTGGAAATTCATTATTTGGAATTATTTATTAAAGGTGAAACTAACCCAGGTTTCCTGTTACCTGCCAAGCCCAGAGGGCTGACTCGCATTCTTTACACCGCTTTGGGGGTTAGTGACTTCATCAGTGCAAAAAAGGCAGAACCCCAGACTCTGCTCTTGGCAGCTAAGAGCAGGCAAGTGACTTGAAAAAGAAACTTTTAAAACAAAATATTTCATATTCCTTAAGGTACCAGGTCAGAATGAGAACTTTTTGGGCAGGCTTAGAAATGACCATTAAAAAAATGGAGCTACTTGGTTTGCTCTGAAATTTAAAAATTGGGCAGATAAATATCGATCAAGGCTCAGACCCTGTGATTGAATCCACTGTCGCAGAACCCTGCCCTGTGTGGAATACCACTGCAGTCATAGGGGAACTGGGACCTACGCTACCAGATGTAAGTGCAGGATCCAGGAATGCCATTATTTGGTATTTCTCCCATGCCCCAAAATCATCAAGACGAAAGTGATACCTGAGAAGACTGGAGCTTCACTTACACTTAGATGTAAGCAAAACACATGAAAACCTAACTCCAGGGGTGTTCTTTAGATAGGCTTTTTGTTCCATAGAGTATTGAGATTAAGGCACAGGATTACAGGTCAGAAGATATAGGTACTATCTGGGCTCTGCCACTGACATGATACATGACCTTGAGTAAGGCACCTGATCTCTCTGTGCCTGCTAAATAGGGATAATACTTTTGTACCTCATAGGTTTGTGTTGAGTCACAATCCACTGTTTTGTTAAGCACAGTTCAACTCTTGGGATGGAAGGTGCTATCCCGGTGTAAAGTGGTGTTATAACACACATACTATTGCAGTCTGTAGCACAAGTCAGTGAAGCTGAGGGTTACATAGTTAACATTTCTACTGTCCAGTTCTCTAGGACAAGGGCTAGACTCAAGGAACTCAATTTATTTAGCTTAACAAAGAGAAGGTGAAGGGGTGAATTGACTGCTTTCTAAATACCTACATAGAGAACAGACATCTGATGATAGAGAGCTCTTCAATCTACACGCACAGATATAACAAGATCCAGTGTGAGTGGCTGACAGTTGAAGCTAGACATATTCAGATTGTCTAAGCCAATATGTTTGTTTAACCATTGGAACAACTTATGAAGGGACGTGGTGGATTCTCCATCGCTGGAAATTTTCAAATCAAATTGGATGTTTTTCTAAACTATATCCTCTAGTTCAGCCACACATTAATTCTGGGAAGCCCTATGGCCTGTGTTATGCAGGAGGTCAGGCTAGTTGACCTTAGTAGTTCCTTCTGGTCTTAGAATCTATGACATTCTGTCTTCAAATAATGGAGTGCAATTCCTACAGAAGCCAGCTGAAGCCAGCGAACCTGAGGGCAGAATTTGGTGCCTAAATCCTTCCCACACACTCTGTGCACCCAATATATAGTTACTTACTACTCAAATAAGACTCTGTTAAACTTCACATGCAATGGTTTTACCTTCAGGCCACTGCACTGTAGCAATTAACCCTCTGTTCCAGCCAGGGTTGCCTCTCAGACACGCAGGAAAGAGTTTTGCCAGAAATCTGAAAGGAGGCAGATCAAGTTTCAATGACAGTCAAAGAGATGGAGATTCTCACACATCCTGGGCACTGATGTGTATCTCTCTGTGTGTCTTTTCATGCCAGCATCCTATCCAGTATTAATTAGCAGAGAATTCTCTGGCTGATTGCTTGATTAGAAGAGCACTCAAGACTCAATCCTTTCCCCAAAGGCATAATGGAAGGGGGTCGCTTCTCTTATCTACACTGGCATTTCTCTTCATATCTCCCACTGTTTCCCTTCTACAAGTGCTGCTCCACCAGCTCAGAGGCAGTTAGGCCACATGGTGGTAAAACTCCAGGGCCTTGTCTGTATTAATATTTCCACTTTTGCCATCACCAATGGGGCAGCCCTGGTGGGAGTGCAAATGCCTCTAGATAAGGGAGATTAGTTATGGATTTTGGAGCAGTTTTTTCAAGTGCTCAGCACTCACAAATGAGGCATCCACACTGTGATGCTAGGCCAGATTTTCACAAGGCTCAGTACCTATTACTAGTGCTGGTTGTATTTTTCCCATAAAATTGGCCTCTTTCCAAAATTGGGAACCTTTGCAGAAAGCTTCCAATGTTTCAAAATGTTCTGCTGTTTCATCAAATCCAGAAACTTCATATTTTTGAGGTATGGGTTCCCCTCCCCCCTTCTTTTTTTCTATTGAATGTAATACAATGAATGTTATCCAGGGTGGGGGGGGGGGGTTTCCCACCCTTTATTTTGTCCCTCTGGAGCTTTCTATTGCATTCATTGGCAAAATGGAAAAAAAGCAGTACGAAGGAGGAAATTAATTTATCCCCAGCCCCTAGAAACACATCAAGCTTCCTGCTTCACAACAAAAAACACTTCTGAACTTTTTTGCAAGCATGTCTGTGTGTGTTTACCAGCTTTACCCAACATGCTGAGCTCTTATGAAAATCTGTTCCCTTGCTTTGATGGGAGCTGAGCTTTTTGTGAAAACTTGGCCCTGATTGTGAGTGCCAAGTGGTTTGAAAAATCTGACTTTAAACATCTAACTTTGAGAGTGTCTTGCACAAAGCATGTCATGGGAAGTTGTAGAGTATGTGTAAGCTGTATTTGTAAGGTGGCGGTGGCAGGGGTGGGTGGCACAACTGACCAATAAGATAAATGATTTCCTGATTGAAATCTTCATACATAATAATATGATCTGTTTGTGGCATGTGATTGGACACAAACCATACAATTGACAAGCATGTTCCCCTGAATTAGGCCCCACTTTGCAAGACTGCTCTGAAGAGCCAAGCATAGCTCAGAATCCAAAATACCCCTTACACCATTTCAGGCACCTTTTTAAGAAGGGGATTTGGAATTGCTGCATCTGATGCATGTTGTGCCAAATCCTCCTGTCTTTGCAGAGGCCTAACTCCATCTGGTCATAACCACTTTGACATCGATCAGGTAGGCTCAGCTTTTGCACACCATAGACCTGACCTTGAGATGCTGCCTGATTTCACTGCGGTGAAACTTGTGCACAGCACCTCCCAGAATCACCCTGGATGGGAAATGCACTGAAAAACTCCAGTGTACTAGCAGCATAGGTGGGCCTCGCCTGAGAAGAAAGGATGCTGTGGTCCTCCATGGGATGCCCTGACAGAGGCCACGCCGCTATTTGGGATGTCACACCATGCATCTGTCCCCTTGCTCATAAAGAGGATCACCTACTGTGGTGGTTCTTTCCTGACTTTAGCTGCTAAGACTCTGAAAATCCAGTTTTATAGACTGGGAGCTTGGATGCTCATTTTGAAACAATTGAAAGGGAAAGCTCACCTCAGAAACCCCATCGCAAGTTTTTTCTAGAGGCTGTGCAAGGGAGACTAGGAAAGTGGTGTGTCAGCATATGGTTATACCCAGCCAGTGAGGCTGGCTTCAGTCAAGTGAAGTGTATCTGATTCCAAACTCCCACTGATGTGGGAGCAACATTATCTGCAGCACTGATGTGGGCGTAAATAGAGTCTCCATCAGGTCTGGTTTAGAGGAGGGATGGTGTGTTTCCTTTGTGTTGAGGGTGCTTTGGGGGGAGGCACCAAGGAGGAGGCTGAGACTGGAAAGAAGAGGTGGCTGGAGGATGTGAGAGAGGGAAGATCAGCTTCTCACTACCGGAAAGTTGGCTCTTTTTGGTGTTCTGGTTTCACAAGCCAGGTTTCTGTGGAGACAATCTCCAGTACATAAACTGTCAGATGTTTTGGGAGCTACATGCTGCTGAGCAGGAAATTGTTCACATTCTTTATCTTCCACACAGCAGGCTCCGGAAAAGCTCTGCCAAACGTACTGCTCCCAGACCTCAGGGACCAGGGCTTGAACTCTGGGAGGGGGTGGGTACCTCCTTTGGCTTCTTAAAGGGTTTTGCTCACCAGAATTGACTTCATCTGCTTTCCAAGCATTTGTCCTGAAAAGCTTCCTAAGGGCAAAGACTGGATGACATTTGATCGCCTCTCCTAATGCTTCCAGGGTCCCATCTTGCTCCCCGGGATATGGTGGTTGAGCACCCATTGACATAAATAGGAGTAGGAACAGCGATGAGCACAGATGAATCAGAATCAACAGGCTGTATCCAAAATTCCCCGAACTTTGGAAAAATTCAGCTCCTGATCCAGATCTTGCAGTTTGGGCTCATCTCCAATAACAATGACCTCGCGGGTAAATGAATTCTAGACTGCTGAGTGGAATCCATCTCAAGTGCTGACTGGCTTATCTGGTACGGCCCCTCTCATGTTCCCAGGGAGTGTCAGATCTTCAGAACAGGCCAGTGCTTTCTGTCCTCATCACACGGGAGTTGATGTAGAAATCAGCCACTACGCGGTTAAAGGCGTGTCAGATGCGCTGAGATGCATTAAGGCTGCTGTTGCTGTTGGAGAAGCACAGCTTTACAAAGAGACTCCTGGATATTGTGTGTTTGGAGGGTGCAGGGCTTGGAAATGTTCGTGTGAACGAGTCTAAGGTTTAAGACCCAGGAAGTTTCCTTTAAGTCTGGAAGTGCTCTTAGTGCTGCCAAAGCTGCAGATTCCCCAGCAGTTTCCAGTGCTTGGTGTTTCATATGGTAGTTTAATAACCAGGCTTGGGAAGGGGGCGGGGCAGATGCTTGCACTGAGCAGGCTGTGTTAGTAACAAAGCTTGTGCAGTCTAACCTTCTGCAAACAAGAAACGGGAGCTGGTGTGTTTTGTTGCTCGCAGACATGCTCCCTAAAAATTCCCTGGGCCTGACAGCAGACAGGCTGGCTTATAAAAAAGCTCAGCACCGGCACATTTAGACTGGACTGGGTTTTTTAAAATATATTTCAAAAACACATTTTTAATGCACTGATCTTTAGTTTTGCAGCCCATCCTCCCAATACCACTGCTCACAAATACGGGCCCACACATTCAGTCACCACATCTAGACCTGCACTGACAAGTAAGCCCCCTAGCCACTCATACATGGACATACACAAGTGTCCCTTTCTCTCTCTCCCTCGGTCCACATGCTCACAAGCAAGCCAAAGAAACCCCTATACCTACCCACAAGGAAGGCCTGCTCTCTCTTGGACAGATCCATGTCTCCACGTATGGGCATATGCACCCTCCCCCATCCAGCTCAGGTACGCTGTGCTGCCATCTGTGAGATAAAATGAGGAGTGCTTTACTAACACAGCCCCTGAAGAAACTATCAAAAGAACCATTAAAAAGTAACTTGGCCTTAAGATTTTATGCAGCATAGTTGTCCAAGGCAGGTACCGAACAACGATGAACATATTGCAAGTGGGACAGATGACTGCATCCCTCTATCATACCTCTCTTCTCTGGGCTGATCGGACCCACACAGGCTTTTGTCTACACACCCTCCTCTCGATGTGTGATTTCTGTTAATGCTGATAGATGTGCACCGTGGAATACAAAAAGCAGGCTAAATTCACCTCTCATGCAGTTGGCTTAGTGGTGTTACCCCAGAGATTAATCTGGCTTGATGGCTCTTCCTTGTGAATAGCTGCTTCCTCCTTCCAATCTAAATGCAAGGCACATGTCTTTGACCTTCCCTTCTCTAACATAAACATATAGCAACCCCCCCCCTATGTAACATGATATACAAAAATCAAAACACTCCACCCCACTGCACAGACTTCTACCCCCAGGGACAGGATGAGAGAACAAACACAGGGCAGATGTTAGTGATGTTGCTTAATACATTACAAGGTGCTCCGACACTATGGTGATGTATGCTGTATAAGAAGCTTTATGGAATAGATGCTTAGTGCCACGCATGGGGCATGTTTCGTTCCTTCCCTCCCCCCAGTCCCAAATCCATCCTTTGTAGACCTGCTTTTTCGCTTGGAGGGAGTTCATTTGTGTGTCCTGCTGCTTCACACCATCCCATCCTCCTCCTCTTTCTCTGCCAGCTGCTCAGGATTCATGTATCGACTTCTGAATGAAGGGTGTGTCCTGGCTAGTCTCTCTACCAGAGGTTCCAAGAATTGGTTCACACTGACTTGTGCCTCTTGAAGAGATGGTGTTGGCTCCTTTTTATCAAGCTAGGGTTTGTTGGGGTTTTTGTTTGTTACCATGCAGTGTTTGCAAACCCTTTTTAGAAGCTTGTGAAGGAAGCTTGTGAAGAAATTTTCCATGAGGCTAACAGCAATTTTCTCATCCCCTCCCCTCCCTCTGACCTTTTTTCCATGTACTTCATGCATTAGCCTCTGACGCTAGCCGAACTAACATGGACACACAACTGCTTCTGCCACACAGATGTGGACGTTACTAGGGATGGGCCCTAGCTGCAAACCTTGGGTTAGAACTAAATCTTCTCAAGAGAGAAGGAAATGTAGGTGTATGAGATTGGGAGCAGGACCAGAGCTGCATGAAATTTAGTGCTCTTAGTATATTTGAAGCTGTAAAGGGCAAAATCTGTGCTGCAGTTCGGAGTGAGCTTCACAGCCTGGAGAGAGAAACTCTCACTAGCTCAAGCTTGAGCTAGGGCCCTAAAAATAGCACCGTGGATGTTGCGGCTCTGGTGGAGATTTGAGCTAGCCACCCAAGCTCAGACACGGCGCTGGGTGGATTTGAGAGCGCAGGCTGCTGCCCAAGCGTCTACGTCCACACTGCTATTTTTAGAACACTGGCTCAAGCCCTGTTAGCATGAGTCTGTCTACCCAGGCTGGGAGGCTCACTCCCAACTGAAGTTTAGATGATCCCTTATGAGCCTGGTTCCTGTGGGGCGCATGTCTTGCTTCCGTTTCAGGTTTGAAAGGACCCAGAAACTCTGGCAAACAGCTGAGTTCATGTAAAAAGACTGTGTTTCACTAGCACCAGCCTGTAGCCCAGATGAGCAAGATAACTTACACCAGGGTTCTTCTCCATCTGGGTTTCACCCCAGATATGGTGTGGAGAATGCACCCTGGACTGAGGGGTGCCATGGACAGGGTAGCTCATGTGCAGAAGAGGGCTCAGGGGTGGAGGGAGGCTCACACGTTCTTCTGTGGCCTTCTCTGCACTGGAGAGCTTCCCAGTAGGGAAACGCGGGGAGAATTGATTCCCAGAGCCAGCGTCCTGGGGGAAGTAATGGCCCTGTAGCTCCAATGGGACTATGCTGTCAGGAAGCTGGGAAGAGGCCAGAGTTGGTGGGAAAGCATCAGGTCTCAGCAGAGATTTCTCTGGCTGGCTCCTATAAGTCTCCCTGAGATCTTCAGGGTTTGGGGCTTGTTCTTCACCCCAACCCCACTCCTCCAAAATGATTTGGGTAAATCTATTCTTGGCGATTCTAGTTGGGTTTTCTGCACCCCCTGCCCTGCGCAGTTCTCCATAGAGGTGTAGCCTGAGAGAGTGGATGGCAAGAAATCCAGCCCTGCAGTCTTTATGGATGAATGGAGTAGAGAGAGGTGACTGACTCTAGCTGCACTTTGTCAGGACTGCTAAAAATTGCCTTTGGCTCCTGAGCCCTCTTGCTGCTGTTCTGGTTTTACCTTGAGGAGGTGTAAGAATTACAGGTTTCCTTCTAGCAACAGGGGGAGTCTGATCCTTTGTTTTAACAAGGCAACGCAAAGTGGGGTTATGAGGCTTTTATTGTTTGTAAATGGGGAGGGTGGGCTTGTGCTTTATAGGCTGGGAAACCTGCATTAAAGGTTTGCTTGTTTGTCTTTGCCTTTGAAGTGCAGTACCTTTTTTTTTTTTTTAAGCATGTAAACATTTACAGTAGGGGAGCACCTGTCACCGAGAAAATCGGGAACATGCAGCTACACCAGACAAAGAAGCTGCTTGTTTGGCAGATCTTTAAGTGTTTGGGTTTGAGAGTTCTTAAAAGGATGCTGTCAACCTACCTTTAAATGTATATATTATTCTAGAATATTTGTGAGCTTTGCTGACCAACATTCTTCATTTTGCACACTAGAACACTGTTTCGTTGTTGGTCTGTTGGCAAGCATGCTAGGTTGTAAAGGCTGGTCTGTTATAGGATTGCTGATGTCAGATTCTGGAGCTGTTTTATTGTGATGGGCTTGCTTGTGAATGTGGGCTGCGGGCACTGTTCTCTTTTTGTAGGACTGCTGCTGCATATCAGACTTTGTGTCTGCTTTGGTGTTTAGGCTGCTTGCAATTGCTGGGTGGTTTGTTTTGTTTGCGTAGCTTTGCTTGAGGAGCCCTGGGCTGGTGTCTTAAATTTCATGTTCCAGTCCCCAAGGCTTTTTTTTGTGGGGACAAAAGCCACGTCTAGAGTTAGATCTGAGGGGGTGAGAGCATGAGAGACCTTTTAAAATAAGAAAAATAGGTGCTACTCATAGAACACACTGGCAGATCCCAAGAGGTCATGCAGTTAGTGGGGAGTGTGACAGGATCAGACTAGATGGCTACCGGAGAGTTCTAGAAGGCCAATATATCAGCCCCAGGATCAGCAAGTCCCTTTTCCCCTGGTGGCTGAGCAGGGGTCATGCCAGGTTAATTAACACAACTGGAGCCAGTCAAGGCTCCGCCTAGGACTTGTTAAAAGCCTCCCCTCCAGAGAAAGGGTGGGGCTGGAGATGTGAAAGTGAAGTGAGCTAGTGCACGTGAGGAGGCAAGACACTATCAAGAAGCCAGGAGGGTTTAGGAGAAGGAGCAGAACGCTGACAGAAGAGAACCCTGCAGGTACAAAGACTGGGGGAGGGGAAAACCCTGCCTGAAGAGGGCAAAGGACCTTTCCCTGGCCTGAGGGAAGAGACCCCGCCAGTAGGGGAAGATTGAACTGGACATTTGGCTTGGCACTACCACGTCCAGTGGGGCTGGCAAGGAGGCCAGGAAGGACCTCTGTCCGAGCAGGACATGGACATTAAGTCAAGGGGCACGAGGAAGTGACCCAGGGGAGTTAGCAGCTTTCCTGAAGCCACAGCTCAAAGCTGCTACTTGTAGGGTCCCTGGTTTGGGGCCTGGAATTGAGGGTGGGACCGAGCCCCCTATACCGCACTGGCCATTCACTTGAGGGGCAGGAGCCCCAATGAAGAGGCAAAGGACTACGAGAACCGGAGATAGGACTGGGAGCTAGCAGGGATCGCCCATCTTAAAGTGGTTGTATTACCCTCACCTACCACTAAGGGGTGAAGCAGTCCCTGACCTACCGCTAGAAGGAACCTCTGGACCCCCTGAGGTAAAGGAAGAGCTTTGTCACAGGAGAAAACCCGAGTGTCTTAAATTGCTTCCTATTTGAATGGTGTGGTGTTCTTTCCCCTCTCTAAAGTGAGCGCTGCGCAGGTAACACAGCATAAAACAATGTCTCCTGGAAGGCTTTGGGACAGGGGGAGGTGTTAGCAAACTGCAGTTGTCGTTCCTGTCCCCACCCATAGGCTCTCACTCAGATAAGACTGAAGCTTATTGCAATGGGGAAGGCATAGTGAAAACCCTGATTTGGTGGTTGTCTGAGTTGCAGAAGCACTGTTCAGTTTCCTGTGACCTTGGCTACGCTTTGCTCTCCTGATGGAGGTAAGTGGGTTGCATTGCCATTTGCAAAGAGGTGAGAAATCAGTGACTTAGAGAGAGACTCTGGAATGACCTCTCTTGGGTCCTGGGGTAGTAGGTGCCTTTTACTAATGGTCTACACAGCAAAAGCTGGACATGGGCTAGCCTATCTGAGCTAGCTTGAATACAGCTAGTGTGGGTAAAGATAGTACTGAAGACAACACGGTGCAAGTAGTACAAACCTGGCACAGACCCTGGCTATGTACTCTGCTTGCTAGCCCTCTCTGAAGCCCGGACTCTGTTGTCTTCACTGCTGTAATGACCCATGCTAGCTGGATTCAAGCTAGCTCATATAGGCCTGCCAATGCCCATCTTTTGCTATGTAGACATACCCTGACACACACAGGGTCTTATTCTCTTCTCTCATCAATGTATGCCCAGCCACTTAAACTGAGTTACTCAAGATTAAGGTAGAGAACTAGGAGCTTTACTGAGTGCAGCCATCCTAGCAAGGAGATCCACATGGCACTGACTAAATACACCCAGTCTCTTCTGCTCCAGTGTGAGGAACTCTCCCTGGTTGGTTTATCCTTTCAGTGAGTTCTGCTAAATTAAGGCAAGGGACATAGTTTTAGGGCCAACAAACAGAAAGCATTGTATCTAGGCATAGCTAATTCTCAAGATGGTCCCTTCTGGCCTTGGAATCTGTGACTCTGGTGATTTAACAGAGTCCTTCTCGGAACAGGAGAAAAAGCCGTCACTTTTGTGCTTAGTCTCAGTACTAGTTGCTTTGCCTTGCTGCCTTTTCTTCTGGGTGGGAAAATGGTTTGAACAGAATGGCACATGCTTGGTCTGGAACAGATGCACCAGTTCAAGATTGGTACACCAGCCTGTGGTTGTGAGTTGTGTGTAACCCTGGGATAGATTCTGCAGGGTTCAGGGTGGTGGTGGTGGTCTTTCCTTTAATTGTTGCAGAACACTGCTCAGGAATACAGGATTGGCTTTTACAGGAATGAAAGTATTTTCCATCCTGTTTGTGCAATAAAGAAATTGGGCCCAAATGCTTGGTATGCTCAAAGACCATACACCAGGAATGAACATAGCCTGCATTTTGTGAGTTGAGAGATTGAGGCTTGGTAAATTTTTTCCCATGAGGCATGTACATCTATCTGGGCTAGTGTGAGTGTCATGTACCCATGGAGAAGACAATGTATAGAGGAAGCCTTTGCTGGACTGCTCATTTGAATGCCGAAACTGGAGATATTACAACCTGCAATTCTATCCTGAAATTACTGCTTTTGAAACGTGAACAACATTTTTGAGCAACAGCTCTAAGGTCTATTTTGGAAGATGAAAAAAAACTGGAGGTTCTTCCCTGACCCATCCTCCATCCCCAGAACCTATGGAGTGTCTATTTTTTGGGTTCCTTGGCTGTGGCAGGAAAATGTTCCCTCTCCACAGTATCTAGGTTTGAAGACCTCTGGTCTCCAATAAGAAATGGAGAGCATTCCTTCTGAGGTTGTCTTGGCCTAAATATTTGAAAATCTTATTGCAAAGGCCTGAGGTCATTTTCTGGTTTGACCCATGGGCTGGTTGACCCACTCGCATTCTCTCACATATAGGTCCTTCCATGACACAAGCCAAGCTTGCTATAATAGCCCCAGAGAGCACAGCAGTCTTCCAGCCAGAAAACAGACCTTCTCATACTGCCCTTTGCTCCAGTTCCTGTGATAAAGGGCTTCTTTGGTTCAAATAGTTAGTAACTCAAACTCAGGCCTTGGTCCTTAAGGACACTTTTTCTAACTCAGAGAAACACTTTCCTGGGGCAGGAGTGATCATTTAAGAAGGCTGAGAGAAGGAAGGCTTATTTCCAAGGTGCTGTCATGTCAGGGTTGGTTTCTCTGCTGTTAAATAGAAGTGTCAAATCTCCATCTTTCAGCGGGGCCAGTCTGAGTACTAGAACATGTTCCTCTTGTTTCACTAGGGCTCTGTTTATCACCCTCCTTTTACACAGCAGTTTCTTGGACTAATATGGGGATCATGTCCTGTGAGAACTCTACCGGGTCCCTGCTGGGAAGCAAGTGCTGACTTGCATGCTGGGAGGTATTAGCACTCAGAGTGGAGGCAGGGGAGCTCTAGCTGTGGGAGTGCTGAGATGCATGCTTGGGACATGCTGTACTATGTCTGTACATTCATGAAATACTCTCTGGGGATGATGGAGAGTCAGTGCAGCCATCAGGAGGCTCTGCAGGAAATAAATCAGTTTCCACTAGAGTATGACCTTTCAAGAGTGTAGGAAATTAGTGTCCATGATCTAATCTCTAATCCCATTTTTGAAACCTCAGTGTGAACAGAATATCCTAGCTGGCACTTAGCAGATTCACTCCTATCAGAGGAGCCTTTTCACTGTACATCAATTTTCCTGTTGAAAAAACTATTACAAAAAATCCATTCAGACAATGTACTTAAATCACCTGATCTGAGCAGTTTAATTCTATTGGGGTACTCACTGGGGCCCAGTAGCGTTAACTAGCTGGTAGTACCACTTTGAATCCAGAGCTCTGAGTATTCTCTACTCATGGTCATGTGGTTACATCACAGACTGTCCACATGAGCAGTATTTATTGAGAACAGGGTGTGGATAGCACAAGCAATGGGAGGTTTTCAGTTGCTGGAATAGGTCACCCACAAGAGCAGCTTAGCACTGTTGGATCCAGGTTTGCATAAACCTTTTAGTTTACCCCTTTGTAGGTGTTTGGAGGTAGAGCTGTATGTCAGTGCTCAACTTCTCCATCATAAGCAGTGGATCTCCAAGAACTATAACGGTAGGGTGGACTCTCTTTTTTCATTACACACATTCCTATGACAGAAGCAGAGCATAGATTCTGGGTGGGATGGGAGAAAGCCTTTCCACCTCTCAGTTGCTTGTTTGAATACAGCCCAGGGACCAAGGGTAATGATCGAGTGGCTGAATGAACATTTTTGTGAAGTATGTTGATGATCTCTGTCTAGGTTTACAATCTATTCCAATAACATGGGGCTTGATTTGTGAGAGGTGCTAAGAGCCTGCAGCTCCCACTGACATCACCTCACTTGTTGGCACTCAGCACCCCTGAAAATCAGCCCCAGTGTCTCTTTCAGGAGACTCCCAGTGTGGCTAAATTTACTTGATGTTACACTGTGACATAGTGCAATAACCGATCAGTGTAAATATTGTGTTTCAGGGGATGATTTCCACTGCTTGACAAGTAGAAATTAACCGCAACCCTCCCTCTGTCTCTCTTTTGCAGCAGGCAGTGAGCCATCTTGTATAACACATTCCATGCCTATCATTTACCCTACTTGGCAGAGCCAACAGAAAAGCCAAGAAATTAACAGCCCACAAACTCTATGCTGCCCACTTGCCCCTCCAGGTGATTGTTGACTACCATATTCTGTTCTCATCTACACTTGTGCCAACCTGCCATAATGTTACTCATAATTGTCAGTGGTGGGGCGCAGAGGGCAAGCTTGCCCTGCTGCTATCTGAGCTGTATTTCTCCTGTACATAGAATCATAGAATATTAGAGTTGGAAGGGACCTCAGGAGGTCATCTAGTCCAACCCTCTGCTCAAATTAGGACTATCCTCAGCTAAATCATTCCGGCGAGGGTTTTGTCTAGCCTCAGCTTAAAAACTTCTAAAGATGGAGATGCCACCACCTCCCTAGATAAGCCATTCCAATGCTTCACCACCCTCCTAGTGAAAAATGTTTTCTAATGTCCAACCTAGACCTCCGCCACTGCAACTTGAGACCATTGTTCCTTGTTCTGTCATCTGTCACCACTGAAAACAGCCTAGCTCCATCCTCCCTGGAACCCCCTTTCAGGTAGTTAAAGGCTGCTATCAAATCCCCCCTCATTCTTCTCTTCTGCAGACTAAACAGGCCTGGTTCTTTCAGTCTATCATAAGTCTTGTGCTCCAGCCCCCTAATCATTTTTGTTGCCCTCCGCTGGACTCTCTCCAACTTGTCCACATTCTTTTTGTAGTGGGGGGCCCAAAACTGTACACAGTACTCCAAATGCGGCCTCACCAATGCTGAATAGAGGGGAATAATCACTTCCCGTGATCTGCTAGCATATTGGGCTGCATTAGTAAGAGCATTGCCATTAGCCTTCTTGGCAACCAAGGCACACTGCTGACTCATATCCAGCTTCCTATCCACTGTAACGCCCAGATCCTTTTCTGCAGAACTGCTGCCTAGCTCGTCGGTCCCCAGTCTGTAGCTGTGCATGGGATTCTTCCATCCTAAGTACAGGACTCTGCACTTGTCCTTGTTGAACCTCATCAGATTTCTTTTGGCCCAATCCTCCAATTTGTTTAGGTCCTTCTGTATTCTATCCCTCGCTTCCAGGATATCTACCACTCCCCCTAGTTTAGTATCATCTGCAAACTTGCTGAGGGTGCAATCTACCCCCTCTTCCAGATCATTAATGAAGATGTTGAACAAAACCAGCCCCAGGACTGACCCCTGGGGCACCCCACTTGTGACCGGCTGCCAGCTAGACATAGAACTATTGATCAGTACTCATTGAGCCTTTTGCTCTAGCCAATTCTCTGTCCATTTTATAGTCCATCCATCCAATCCATACTTTTTTAACTTGCTGATAAGAATACTGTGGGAGACCGTATCAAAACCTTTGCTAAAGTCAAGGTATATCACATCCACCACTTTCCCCTCATCCACAGAACCAGTCACCTCTTCATAGAAAGCAATCAGGTTGATCAGGCATGACTTTCCTTGGTGAATCCTTGTTGACTGCTCCTGATCACCTTCCTATCTTTTAAGTGCCTTAAAATGGATTCCTTGAGGACCTGCTCCATGATTTTTCCAGGGATTGAGGTGACGCTGACCGGCCTATAGTTCCCTGGATCCTCTTTCTTCCCTTTCTTGAAGATGGCCACTATATTTGCCTTTTTCCAGTCATCTGGGACCTCCCCCTGTTGCCACGAGCTTATCAAAGATAATAGCCAATGGCTCTGAAATCACATCAGTTAACTCCCTCAGCACCCTTGGGTGCATTGCATCTGGCCCCATGGACTTGCGTATGTCCAATCTTTCTAAATAGTACTGAACCTGTTCCTTCAGCACTGCGGGATGTTCCCCTCCTCCCCATTCTGTGCCACCCAGTGCAGTAGTCTGGGAGCTGACCTTGTCTGTGAAGACAGGCAAAAAAGGCATTGAGTACCTCACCTTCCTCCACATCCTCTGTCACTAGGTTGCCTCCCTCATTCTGTAAGGGGCCCACACTTTCCTTAATCTTTCTCTTATTGCTAACATACCTGTAGAAACCCTTCTTGTTCCCCTTTACATCCCTTGCTAGCTGCAACTCCAATTGTGCTTTGGCCTTCCTAATTTCATTCCTGCATGTTCGAGCAGTATTTTTATAATCCTTCCTAGTCATCTGACTAAGCTTCCACTTCTTGTAAGCTTCTTTTTTGTGTCTAAGCTTACCAATGACTTCTTTGTTAAGCCAAGCTGGTCACCTACCACACTTGCTATTCTTTCTGCACATTGGGATGGTTTGTTCCTGTGCCCTCAATAAGTTTTTCTTTAAAATACAGCCAGCCCTCTTGGATTCCTTTCCCCCTCATATTAGCTTCCCAGGGGATCCTGCTCATCAGCTCCCTGAGGAAGTCAAACTTTGCTTTTCTGAAGTCCATGGTCCGTATCTTGCTGTTCTCCTTTCTTCCTTTTGTCAGGATCCTGAACTCGACCATCTCATGGTCACTGCTGCCTAGATTGTCACCCATTTCCCCTACCAAATCTTCCCTGCTTGTGAGCAGCAGGTCAAGAGGAGCACAGCCCCTAGTTGGTTGCTCCAGCACTTGCATCAGGAAGTTATCTGCGACACAGTCCAAAAACTTCCTGGATTGTTTGTGCTCTGCTGTATTGCTCTTCCAGCAGATGTCAGGGTGATTGAAGTCCCCAAGAGAATCAGGTCCTGTGAACTGTAAACTTTCCCTAGTTGACTAAAGAGAGCCTCATCTACCTCATCCTTCTGGTCTGTTGGTCTATAACAGACACCCACCACAACATCACCCTTATTGTTCTTGCTTCTAAGCTTACACCAGTTGAGTGTCTCTGGGTTATCTCCAGTTTCAAACTGGAGCTCAGAGGACTCGTGCTCTCTTACATACAGTGCAACTCCTCCACCCTTTTGCCCCTGCCTGTCCTTCCTGAATAGCTTATACCCATCCATGACAGTATTCCAGTTGTGTGAATTATTCCACCAAGTCTCAGTTATTCCAATCATGTCATAGTTCTTCGACTGTGCCAGGACTTCCAGTTCCTCCTGCTTGTTTCCCAGGCTTCTTGCGTTTGTGTATAGGCACTTGAGATAACTCGCCGATTGCCCTACTTTCTCAGTATGAATCAGGAGGCCTCCCTTGTTGCACTCTCCTCCTTCATCTTCCTTGTGGTGTCTCACTTCCCCACTTACCTTCGGGCTTAGTTCTCCGTCCCCCATCAAACCTAGTTTAAAGCCCTCCTCACTAGGTTAGCCAGCCTGTCTGCGAAGATACTCTTCCCTCTGTTCGTTAGGTGAATCCCGTCTCTTCCTAGTAATCCTTCTTCCTGGAACAACAGCCTATGATCGAACAATACAAAAGCCCTCTCTCTGACACCACCTGCATAACCATGCATTTAATTCCACAGTGTGATGGTCTCTATCTGGGCCTTTTCCTTCAACTGGGAGGATGGATGAGAACACCACTTGTGCCCCAAACTCCTTTATCCTTCTTCCCAGAGCCACATAGTCCACAGTGATCCACTCAAGGTCATTCTTTGCAGTGTCATTGATGCCCACATGGAGAAGTAGGAAAGGGTAGCTGTCTGAGGGTGTGATGAGTCTCGGCAGTCTCTCCGTCACATCCTGAATCCTAGCTCCAGACAAGCATCACGCTTCTCTAGTTTCCCGGTCCGGATGGTAGATGGATGATTCCGTCCCCCTTAGGAGGGAGTCCCCGACCACCATCACCCTTCTCTTCCTTTTGGGAGTGGTGGCACAAGTGTCAGCAGTTCTCAAGCAATTGCTACGTTTACTTCTGAAGAATGTGGCAAAGAAGCCACATTAGGTGATGACTTGGATGAAGGCATAGGAAACCTTGTAGACCATTTCCTGCCATACAAAAGCAAGAGGCGAAGAGAAAGTTGAGATGATCAATTATTCATCTCACTGAATGTATTCAGTGTTTGTTGTACAGCTCTTCAGAATATTCTTTCCATTACTTATTCTTTGTTCATTCAAGCTGATAGACAACATCTACAGCAAGTTGATGAGTGCAGTGGGAGTAGAGATGAATCTGACGGAATGGTTTGAGACAGCCCTAGGAGAGTGCTGATGATGCACGCTATGACCAGATTTGTCCATCTTGATACTGGAGGCAATAATTGCTGTAGTACTGAGAGATGAAAAAGGATGTTATATGATAGGACGATGCATAACCTTAGATTCGCAGATCATAATGACCTCACAGCATTGACCAAGCAGGATTTACAGATGCTAACTGTCTTAGACTGGGAAAGCAGACAATTCTGACTGAAGATCAGCATAGAGAAGGCAAAAATTATGACAATTTGAAGGCGAGAGAGAGGAAAAGATAAAACTCAGAGGCAAAGAGCTAGAACAATTGGGAAAATTTTGTGTACTTTGGAGACTAGTATTGAAGAATGGAAAATGTGAAGATGGTGTAAAAAGATGAATTGAACACTGCTCTGCAAGGTTTGGAAATCTAAAGACATTTTGATTAAAAAAAATAAAAATCAGTCTATCTGACAAGGGTCCTGCTGATACCCCTGTATGGGTTGGAATGCTGGGGTCTGACTGTGATGGTTTGGACACATGTCAAGGATGAACCCAGAAAGGATACCATACATGACGATACATACCAGAGTGCAAGGAACTAGAATGAGAGGAAGACAGATATGGAGAAGAATGATGTAGAACAAAAAAGGCTTAAAGGTTAACGAAGCCGTGAAGCTGGAACAAGATAGAAAGTGATAGACCTCATTCAACCCTATATCACTGTTGAGCTGACTGACAGGAATCAGAGAGCTTGACCTCAGTCATGAAAGATACATGTTACCTTGGGGGCAGCAGCTGGAAAAATATGCTCCATCTTTGGTTAGGCTATCAAAGTGTTGTGGCCACTGAGAAATCAGGAGACAAGCACTGAGTGTGAGTTGCAAGTAATTTTCCTGCTGCTTTCCTGAGGCAATGGAGCCCTGAGATGATCAGCTGATCTGTATTTGGGAAAACACAGATTGTTGGTCGGTCAGTCAGTCAAAGATCTAGAAAAACCTTTATCCAGACATACTTTTCTTTACTTCTTCAACTTTGTTCCTACTACAAATCTTCATGAGCTGCCAAAGGTCTGAGTGTAGCCATGACATCTTGCCAGGAATTGAAGGCAGGCTACACTTGAAAACTGGGTGGTATAGTAGTAAAACAAAGCTAGTGGCTGTTGGCATGGGATGTACATGTGTAAGGACCATGCATGTGCTCTGGGCAATGTGGACTCACCACTTTGTACAGTAGATTCCCCTTGGCTGCATTGTAAAGGGAGGGGACAAGTGATCTGTATACTTTAGACTCAGGTGAACCTTCCCCATGTATTTCAGGTCTTGCTTCCCCTGTTCTCTGATCTTAGGAATGGGTTGTGTGCAGCACGGTATCTGTCAAAGGCAGCCACTGCTCATGCAAGCAGTGGCAGACTTTTGCCTGACAACACAATTTCTTTTCAGGCCTTCCTAGTCAGCACCAAAGTCATTCTGAACACCCTCCCCATAGACTAAGGGCATTGTTCACCCTAGTGTAGCCACAGAACCATTCTCACTGGCCCCAAACCCAAGGACACAAGTCCACAAACTGTTGGTTTGTGTTGGCCTGTAATCTCCTGCCCCTGCAAGTATTAGAGCAGCCAGAAAAAATATATTATCTGGATACTACTTAAAAATGTGCACAGAAAACAACTGACAATCCATCAGGCAGGACTTGCTCCAGCTACCCATTCTTCATGAAGACACAGTAGGTTAAAAGTACAACATTTTCACCAAGTTTCTGGCTCAAAGTGCAAATCTACTTACGTAATGTTGAGGTTTCAGGGCATTGAACCCAGATTAGCCCTTGTTAAAATGCTTAAAGAAAATAAAAATGCTGTGATAAAATACTGTGTTTGACCTCTTTTTAATTTCATTTTTAAAGTGAATTTATTGTTGGTGCCAAATTGACAGACCGGGAGTCTGAAGTCCTCCATTTATCTAGAAACAGGTACAGCATGAGTGGTGCCTCATCCTGTCCATTTGTCTTAACTTTGATCTGGAGGAACCATCACTAGGACCAAGAAAGAAATTCAGCATCTCAAGCCGTTTTCAGTTCCTGGTGCCTCTAGTTTAAACAGCCCTTGAGAGTGTCAAGTGGTATCATTCAGACCAATGGATTTTTTTAGAGTAGACATCTGTGCGCAGAGAACTAAACTGAGACCCTAAACTAAACTTAAACACAGAGTATGTCAACTCTGCAATTAAATACCTGCAGCTGGCTTGTGTTAGCTGACTCTCGGTCTTGGACTGCAGGGCTGTTTAATTGTGGTGGAGATGTTAGGGCTCAGGTTGGAGCCCAGGCTCTGAGATCCTCCCCTTTCACAGGCTGTCGGATCCCGGCTCCAGCCCAAACCCCAGTGTTTACACCACAGTTAAGCAGCCCCACATCTTAAGCCCCATGAGCCCAAGTCTGCTGACACTGGCCAGCCATGGGTGTTTAACTGCAATATAGGCATGCTCTTAGTCCTGCAAATGGCCTTTGGAAGCATACTCAGCCCTCACTGGCCTACAGACTGGGAAGAAGGAATGGGACCACAAATCAAACCCATCTTCTCCACATGGCACCACAGAACATTAGCTATTAGGGTACTGCATCAACCATATAAGTGAGATAACAACTTAGGCCCTGTTTACAGTGTGGGCTTGCCCTGGCGACAGCTATCAGGGTAGAAAGACAAAGCTATTATTTGACCCAGTGGAGCATGCCTCTGCTTGAAATCAATGTAGCAAGTTTGCCTGACTACACTGGGGAATGCACTGGTGCAGCTGCGTGTGTGGCTGGCTATCGATGGCTGTCATTTGGGCAAATCCCCAGTGTAGACCAGTCTTTACTGATCTATTAGAGAAGTACTGATTCTGGATCCAGTGTAAGAATGGGAATCTCACACTATAAATCAATGGTGACATCATATGAAGGGATGAAACATTCTTCTGCTAATTGTCTGGAAAGAAAACAACAATGCATGTTGAAAGGGCTGGAGTTTGGGAAGATATAATTGGAGTGCTACCATTTGTTTGTTTTTCTTGGAACATATGGGCAATTCTTACAGAATGTTCCTTCTCCCAGCAAAAAGTATTAATTCCCTCAGTGGTTTATTTTGTCTGGAAGATTCAAGCACCCAGGATAGCAAGCAAATAAATAAATAAAATCTTAATTCCCAAATCCCTTTGCAAAATAGTTACATCATATTTGGAAAGATCAAGATGAATCAGACAAGTTGGGGAGGTTCTTGGGAACAAGACTCTGCTCATTCATTCTTTAAAAGGCCATGTTTGTTGGTGCTGGTGAAAGATCAGGATTGGCCAGGCATTGAGCGTAAAATCCTCTATATCCAATGGAAGTACAACAAGGACAGAAGCAGGACAAGCTTCCGCCCCAGTGCACCCTGCCAATTTTCCTCACCTCTGAGGTGGAGAGAGTTTCTTTTGCAGACCCATTCAATCCTTGACTTCTATCCTGAGATGATTGACAAGGTGGTTTTTGACAGATAATACTGACCTGGGCCAGATCCAAACCACTGATATCGATTACAGTTTGATGTAAAAAAGTGCATGTAGATTTGTAAGTGATGCTACTGTAGACCTCCCATAGCTGACTTCACTGGTGTGGTAGAGTCCTGTGTGTCTAGAGCTGAAGGAGCAGGGCTCTATTCCTGGCTGCCCATATGTGTCTGTGTGATTTATTCAGCAATGTGGTCTTGTCTTCTGCACACAAATTCATTCTAGCAAGTGAAAGGCTTCATATCCCACTCCAGCTTCCCAGAGCCAGTCATTCCCTTCTCCCCTCTGTTTTGTAAAATTGCATGGCTGGGTGTTATATTGCCACATGAAGGAGATCTAGGAAACTAGTGAAGCTGAGCAAAACTATACTACTGCGATGTATGGCTTGCAGGAGAGGCAGCTTAGGCCAGCTCAACTGAGTAGCATAGACACAGCAGGATTGATTGAACTGTGGGGACTATCACAGCCATAATATTACAATGTATGCTTTGGACAGTGCTAAATATAACATTCTGGGTATGTGATCGTTTACAACCGCAAATGTCTGAGGATTATTGAGCGGGTCTGAAGTGACTGCTTCTGATTGGCCCTTGGACAGCATCTGTGAAGTCTGTGGGACTTCCCCCCCTTGTTTATTTTTTGGTAGGCAGATTCCTAGAGGCCTCCCCAGATCACAGAGACTTGCAAGAAAACCACGAAGCGGATCACGTAACCCATCTAGTTAAGTTATGCTGTCACATATGTGGTCGTGAAAACCATTTAATGAATTCCTTTATTTCACAAAGCATAAAGCTATCCACTTTCAGCCATTATATAAACTAACTACACTGACCTGGTGGGCATGACTAAACACTGCCCCAAACAAACTCATCATTGTTGGGGTGTGAACCTCAACGTCCTTGCCAAATTCCAGCTGGGACGATTATATTCTGGCGACCTACTGTTTTTATTATTATTTCTATAGTGCCATAACTCTACATGGCACTGTACAGTAACTTAGCTGGGTTAAATATGTAACAAAGTCCCTCCCCTGGAGGACTTGCAACCTGAAGGCACCAGCTGGGACAATAGAGTATGATACAATAAAAACAGAACATATGCAGAGTGGGGTGCAATCTTTACAGATTGTGTCATGGAAGAGGTGAGTTTTCAGAAGCTCATTTTTAAGAGAGGAATGTTGGAGTTTGAGCTGCATTATGTGGGAACTGGAAGCTATTTTAGGTATAAGAGTTCTGTGACAGTGAGCCAGAGAGGGTTAAACCACTAGCAGGCTAAATGACTCAAATTCAACCTTTAAAAACATATTAGAAAAGTATTGAAATGATGATAAGGGCCATTCCTAATAGATAATTAGCCAAGCCATGTTAGTAAACCTGAGTGTTTGAAATGCAAGTCTATATTGCTAGTGGTTAACAATTTAACTAGATGGTTCCTGTCTGTTGCTATATTCTATTAATTCAGAGATGAAAAGAGGTTATTAACATTTAGCTAAAACTTGGGTGTAATAATGTTATTTGTCTTTATTTCTCTTTGAAGTTTGTAGTAAGCTACCTATGAGTGGCTTGAGATAGTTAGTTACTTTATGCTAATCAATGCAGCTAATTACTGGTGTGTGCTTAGGAAATAGAGATTTAATTTCAAAACAACCATATACATTCTTCACCCATGGAATATCTGTTGTCAATAGACTATCAATAACCTGCCGGAGGTCTATAAAATAACTCTAGGGCCCTGATCCTGTTATCTGAGATCTGCTTAAGCTTGTCGGGAGAAGCTTGAGTCGCAAGAACGAGTTCTCCAACACTAGCCTTGATTACCCTGCTAATTCTCCCATGAACTGTGTAGAGAAGAATTTGAACACTTTGCACGTAAACTGCCTATTGGACTATACATATGGAATGGATTCTGAAGAACTTTCAGCAATTCAGCAGCTCCCATCTCTACTAGGAAACCGATCTAAGAGCTTTATTCATGTCTGTATGTATAATGATCTTTTAACCAATACACACACTTTCTTTTAAAATAAATCTTAGATTAGTTAATAAGAATTGGCTGTAAAAGTATGTATTTGGGTAAAACCTGAAATATTCATTGACGTGCTGGGTAATGAGTCTGATCTCTTGACATTGGTAGAACTTAGTACATGAACAAAACTTCAGTAATCCTCATTATATTTAACTTGGCTGTCTGAGTGGGAGCCCAGGGCTGGACTGCTTTAGGAGAGCTGTTGTTCTGGTTTCTGAGTAAACAATAAGGTATTATAGAAGCTGTTCTGTTGCTGGATTGGTGCATCTAATTATTAGAAATAACCACCAGTTTTGGAGATTATCTGCCCTATTCTTTGCACTTTGTCATGATTGAGCAATCTCAGTGAGGCCCCTCTAGCAAGCATGGTCACAAGCTAGGATGAAAGAAAGCAAGAGGATGAGTGAGAAGATAAAAAAGGAGAGGTCAGGAAGTAAACTTTGTGAAACAAAGAATGGGAAAAGGTTTAAGAGGAGCTGAGGGTTGTGCTGAAGATCAGGAGGGTGTTTTGAAGAATCTAAAACTGGAGGAGAAACTTGAATTTTGTGTATAGAAAATGGTGAGTTTTAGGGCGGTGTTAAACCTGATCTGAGTGGAGAGAAAGGAAAATGATCCTGGTAGCAGAGCAAGGACTTTGATATGAGAGAGAAATAGAGGATTTGGAGAAAATACCAAGGTTGAGTAACTGGAAAAATAGTGGTGATGCTACAGTGAGAGAAAGCGAGAGAGCTAGGGATGAATTATGATCAATGTCTTTCATTTGAAGGGATGCAATACCATTGACCTCTAACACCTGTAAGTGACATCAGAATTTGATCCAGAGACCTTGAGGTGGTGGCAAGACATGTATTTTTTGGATAAGAGAACAAATTTGGTTGATAAAAGTAATAGTGTTGATGTAATACACTTAGACTTCTTTCGGTGTTTGTCTTGGTACCACATGACATTTTGATTGTAAACTAGGATATAAAATTAACATGGCACATGTAAAATGGATTAAAACTGGTTAATAGTTAAGTCTCAAAATGTAATTTTAAATAGAGAATCATCATCAAATGTGTGTTTTTCCAGTGGGGTCCTGCAGGGATTGGTTTTTGGCCCTAAATTATTTAATATTTTTATCAATGACTGGAAGAAAACATAAAATCATCATTGTTAAAGTTTGCAGATGACACAAATTAGGGGAGTAGAAAATTATGAAGAGGACACTGATTCAGGGCTATCTAGATTGCTCTGAAAACTGGGATCATGCAAACAATGTGTTTTTAATGTGGCTCAATGTGAGCATACACATCTAGGAACACGGCCCGCAGGTCATGCTTACAGGATGAAGGACTGTATCCTGGGAAGCAGCGACTAAAAAAGATTTGGGGGTTGTGGTGGATAATCAGCTGAACACTAGTTCTTTTGGCCGGTGTCATGCTGGGCGCTCATGGGATCCTGGGATGTGTAAACAGGGGACTCTTCAGAGGGAGTGGAGAGATTATTTTACCTCTATGTTTGCCACTTGTGCAACCACTGCTGGAATACTTTGTCCAGTTCTGGTGCTCACAATTCAAGGGGGATGTTAATAAATTGGAGACCATTCAAAAAAGAGACATGCAAATGATTAAAGGATTGTAAAACATGCCTTATAGTGATAGATTCAAAGAGATCAATCTGTTTATCTTAACAGAGAAAAGGTTACAGCCTATAAATACTTAAATGGGCAACAAATATTTAATAATGGGCCCTTCAGTCTTGCACAGAAAGGTATAACAAGAGCCAACGATTGAAGCTAGACAAATTCAGACTGGAAATAAGATGGACATTTTTAAAGATGAGTGCAATTAACCATTGGAACAATATACCAAAGGTTGTGGCGAATTCTCTATCACCTGCAATATTTCAATCGAGATTGAATGCTTTTCTAAAAGATACGCTCTGGGAATTATTTTGACAAAGCTCTATGGCTTGTGTTATACAGGAGGTTAGACTAGGTGATCACAATGGTCTCCTCTGGCCTTGGAATCTAGGAATCTACATAGACATGCAATAATTTAGGATGGTAATAGAAGCAGAATTTCCTGCTCTGTTATAACAACAAGAGGAAACTTATCATTCTATCCACACCTGCTGTTCAGTCTAATATCTCTTCCTTCCTCCAACCGTGATATCTCTGATACTTGGAGTATGTCTACACTGGAGCTGGAAGGTGTAATTCTCCTTCGAGTGATTGCTCATATGCATTCCACTCAGGTGTGTGTGCACCCTCATGCACAGTCTCCGGACAACTTTTTCACCTAGCAGCCCCTGTAGGGGCTGGTCTCGGTGCCTCCTGGAGTGCCGCCCTCATGTGGCGGCATATAGGGCGCTGCCGGCCCCTCCCATCCTCAGTTCCTTCTTTCCGCCCATGACGGTCATCTGGAACAACTCTTGCTGCATCGCAAGTATTCTTCCCCTCTACTGTGTTAGTTAGTTAGCAGTTCTCCCTGAACTCAGTTAGTTTTCAGTTTAGTTAGGAATTTAGTCAGATAGGAAGAGTCTTAGGGCTCTAGCGACCCGGCCATGCCGGGCTCACCAGGGTTCAAACCCTGTACTGGCTGCGGGAAGGCCTTCCTGGTCAGTGATCCCCACGAGCGCTGCCTAAAGTGCCTGGGTGAACAGCACCAAAAGGATCGGTGCTGTATTTGCAAAGCCTTTAAGCCGAGGACTCAGAAAGAGAAGGAAATTTGGCTTAAGGCCATCTTGATGGAGTCCGCCTTGCGTCCGGCGTCCGAGCCAACTCGGACCCCATTGGCACCGAGTGTCTCGTTGGTGCAGAGTGCTCCGCCGGCACTGCAGACACCTCGGCACTGGGCGTCTCCGGTGCCGAGAAAGAAGAAGCGCCGCCAGCGCGTAGAGTGCTCTCCCTCCCCCACACCGCAGGAGCGGCTGGAGTCAAGCCCAGAGGTGCTGCAGCTTATGGATGAGCCACCGGCACCGACAAACAGGGAACCTCCTCTGACTCCTGGTTGTGGGGAACCCGCTGTCCAGGACCCTTCTACGCCGGAGGCGTTCAAAGTGGCTCGAGCCTTGCTGGCCTTGCTCACGCTTCCGGCTCTATCTCGGCTGAAAGAGCCAGGGCCTGTGTCCCAGGGTAAACCTGCAATGGGTGTCCCCAAAGGGTGGGCATGCCCGGCACCGGAGCAGTGGCCGCCCACCACCCAACGCCGGAGAGTTGAACTACATAGCTCCTCTTCCTCCTTGTTGTCAGACGAGTCGTCTCGGCACTGGTCTCGTTCATCGAGATGGCGCTGTTCCGAGTCTTCATTGCCTGCTGCTCGCTCTTGGCGCTCCAGCCCAGCACCGAGGCACCGTTCACTGGCACCGGGGAAGAGGGGACGCTCCTCGGGATCGTCCGACAGCGGGTCCCGAAGCAGCTCTTCCCGGCGACACCGCCGGCACCGTTCCCCTAGCTCGGGATCCCGGACCTGACGCTGGGAAGAGATACAGCCACCAGCACCGGCTCTGGCACCAGCACCGAGTTGGCCCCAGCCCCCATGGCAATGGCCATACTGGGGGCCGTGGGGAGCCCAGTTGGGTCTGGGAACTACATCGGCCCCTGCCTCTGTAACCCAGGTAGCTCCCCTGCAGGCACCTTCAGTGCAGGAGAGGGACCACTCCTCGGAAGGGGAGTCGGACCCTGGGGAGGGCCCCTCTACAGGACTTCGCCACCTGTCCTCTTCTTCGTCGCTGGATGAGGCGTTCTTCAGAGACCAGGGGGCCCCTCTTATTGATTTCAAAGCTCATCAGGAGCTGCTGAAACAGGTGGCCTCCAACCTTGGCCTGGAAGTCAAGCTACTGGAGGAAGAGGTGGACCCCCTCTTCGGGCGTGTGGGGACTCAAGGACCGTCCAGGTTAGCCCTCCCCATCCATGAAAGAGAGTTGCGCCTGGTCAAAGTCGTATGGCAGACCCCTTCCTCGGTTGCCCCAACCTCCAAGGGCACTGAGAAGAAGTACTACGTGCCAGCCGAAGGGCACGAGTACTTGTACGCTCACCCAGCCCCGGGGACTCTGGTTGTGGATGCTGCCAATCAGAAAGAGAGACAGGGGCCCAGAGCACCACTCCTAAGAGCAAGGAGGGTAGGAGACTAGACCTCTTCGGCAGGAAGGTCTACTCCACAGGGGCACTCCAATTCAGAGTGGCTAATCACCAGACCCTCTTGGGCAGGTACAATTTGAACCTTTGGGATTCCATGCGAAGGTTCGCAGAGTCCCTGCCCCAGGGCCAGGCTGCAGATTTGGCCACTGTCCTGGAGAAAGGACTGACGATAGCCAGCGCAGCCTTGCAGACTGCTTCGGACGCTGCGGACACAGCCAGCAGGGCTATGGCATCCGCCATTGCCATGCGTCGCGCAGCGTGGCTCCACTCCATGGAACTGTCCCAGGAGGTGCAGCACTCCATTCAGGACCTGCCGTTCGATGGAGCCGGTCCATTCTCGGAGAGAACGGATGACAAGCTGCACGCCCTCAAAAACTCGAGGGCCATCCTCTGTTCGCTGGGACTATATACCCCTCAGGTGGTGAGGCTACAGACTCGCCAGCAGCCGCAGCACCCCCCACAGCGGCAACAGCAGCAACCTAGGCCACCGCCTAGGCCTTTCCCCCCGCAAGGGGTAAGGATAGGAGCAGGGGTTCCGGATGACGCGACCACTCTGGGTCGTCCGCGGCTTCCCATAAAGGACCTCCCAGGGCTCCAAGGGAAAGCGACAATTTTGATGGTGCGCCCGAGGGTGGCACCAGTACTCTCCCCCTGGATTCGCCCCTGGCCTTCAGGAACAGGCTGAGGCCCTACCTCAGCCTGTGGCAGGGCATCACTTAGGACTGCTGGGTCTTGGACACCATGCACCGGGGTTATGCCCTCCAGCTTGTGGCTTTGCCCCCCAATTCACCCCCTTCCCTGTCCCTCTTCAGGGACTCATCTCACGAACAATTACTCCTTCAGGAGGTCCGCTTCCTCCTGCACAAAGGGGCCATAGAAGCGGTTCCGCCGCTCGAGGTGGGGAAGGGGTTCTACTCAAGGTACTTCCTTGTTCCCAAAGCCAAGGGAGGCCTCAGACCTATACTGGACCTGCGCAGGTTAAACAGGTTCATAAGGAAACTAAAGTTTCGCATGGTGTCCCTAGCGGCCATTATCCCTGCATTGAATCCAAGAGATTGGTTTGCCACCCTCAATTTGAAGGATGCATACTTCCATGTTTCCATCCTTCCCGCCCACAGGCGGTACCTAAGATTCACAGTAGCTGGTGGCCACTACCAATTTACGGCCTTGCTCTTTGGCCTATCTTCCTCCCCCAGAGTGTTCACCAAGTGTATGGCGGTGGCGGCCCACCTGAGGCGCAGAGTGGTCCAGATATTCCCCTACCTGGACGATTGGTTGATAAGGGGCGAGACCAGGTCTCAGGTGTACGAGGCAGTCTCCTTCGTCCAGGCCATCTGCAACAGGCTGGGACTGCTCATCAACGAGCAGAAATCAACGCTGTCCCCAGTACAGCGCATAGAGTTTATAGGGGCATCCCTAGACACGGTTCGAGCCAGACCCTCCCTCCCACGCTCAAGGTTCGAGGCCATGGCGGCGATCATATCGCAACTTCAGAGGTGCCCCACAACGACAGCCAGGCAGTGCCTTCAGCTGTTGGGCCACATGGCCTTGTGTACGTATGTGGTGAGGCTGGCCCACCTCAGGCTCAGGCCTCTCCAAGGTTGGTTGGCCACGGTGTATGTGCCCAGCAGGCACTCCCTGGACAGAGTGGTGACAGTGCCCACCGCAGCACTAGGGTCACTGCATTGATGGATGAACCCCGGGACAGTCACCCTGGATGGATGAACCCTGGGACAGTCACCCTGATCACAGATGCATCAGACCTCGGTTGGGGGGCCCACGTCAGCGGTGGCCTGAGCATTCAGGGCTGCTGATCGCAGGAGGAGACTGCCCTCCACATCAATGTAAAAGAACTGAGGGCAGTCAGACTAGCTTGCAAAGTGTCCCTTCACTGTTTATTGGGCAAAATGATACCGGTGCTGACGGACAACATCGCAGCAATGTATTACAAAAACAAGCAAGGGGGGGCGCGCTCGCCATCGCTGTGTCAGGAAGTGCTTCAACTTTGGGACTTCGCTGTGAGGCATGGCTTTTGTTCAACTGCCTCTCATCTCCTGGGGGTCAGGAACGATGAGACGGACCGCCTCAGCAGGTCATTTCTCCCCCAACATGACTGGTTGCTGCATCCGGAGGTAGCGGCCAGGATTTTCCACGAGTGGGGTGTTCCCTGACTGGACCTGTTCCTGTCTTCCTGGAATAGGAAGTGCCTGAGGTTCTGCTCGCTCCGGGGTCGCGAGCTGGGCTCCCTCTCCAACGCGTTCCTCATCAAATGGATGGGAACCCTCATGTACGCATTCCCCCCCATCCCGCTCTTACCCAGGGTCCTCTTGAAAATCAAGAGGGACAGAGCGGACGTGATCCTGATTTGCCCCAGTGTGGCTGAGATAGTATTGGTTCAGCATGCTGCAGGACCTCTCTGTCGCCATGCCAATTGAGCTCCCGCGGAGCCCGGACCTGCTCTTCCAGGACCACGGTTGCCTGCTGCACCCGAGCCTGGACTCCCTGCACCTAATGGCCTGGAGACTCTCTGGCTGACCGAGGAGGAGAGAGCCTGCTCGGAGCAGGTCCAACGCGTGCTGCTGGGTAGCAGGAAACCCTCCACACAGAGGGTAGTGGAGCCAAGTGGAGGAGGTTCACCTGCTGGGCGGAGTCACAGGGCATAACCCCTGGTATGTCCCCCATGCAGGCTCTTCTCGAGTACCTGTTGCAGCTTAGACTCCAGGGTCTAGCGTTAGCTTCCCTCAGGGTACACCTAGCGGCCATCTCAGCTTTCCATCAGCTGATGGAGGGGTGGTCCCTGTTCTCCCACCCCATGTCAGTGAGGTTCCTCAAAGGGGTTGAGAGACTGTACCTGCAGGTCCGTGACCCAGTGCCTCCTTGGGATCTCAACCTGGTCCTCGCTAAACTGACGAGGCCCCCCTTCGAACCCTTGGCCACTTGCCCCCTGCTAATCCTGTCCTGGAAGGTGGCCTTCCTTGTGGCCATTACCTTGGCTAGGAGGATCTCTGAGCTAAGAGCTTTGACCTCGGAGCCCCCCTATACCGTGTTCTTCCGGGATAAAGTACAGCTGAGACCACATCCAGCTTTCCTGCCTAAGGTAGTCTCCCAATTCCATTATAACCAAGACCTTTTCCTCCCCGTGTTTTTCCCTAAACCGCACGGGTTGGAGGAGGAGAGGAGACTACATACCCTGGATGTGAGGAGGGTGCTGGCTTTCTACCTGGAGAGGACAAAGCCATTCTGGAAGACCACGCAGCTCTTCGTTGCGGTGGTGGACAGGATGAAGGGATCCCCTGTTTCCACCCAGTGCATCACCAGATGGATTACCGCCTGCATTAGGTTCTACTACAATGACATGAGCTACAATCACATGGTTAGCTATTCTGAGTATGATCCTGTGAGAGACACTAGGTGCATACTTGGGGGGCTGGCCCTGATGTGCATCCCCCCGTGGCTACAATTCTAATTTTAGCATACTAGCATGTCTACTTAAGCTGGAAATAATACCTTCTAGGACCAGTGTAGACCTCCTCTGAGACACTAAGGTGATGAGGACCATGTCGCTGCCTGGATGAGTAGATAGGTAAATCTCCTCTTAATTGTTTTGACCTCACCTTAAATTCTGTGGGCAAAATTAGCTCTCATTTACAGATGTTGAAGTCCATGGAATTCCATGCTGTAACTGAGAGCAGGGTCTGGTTCAATAGATCCATGATTGAGCTTGTAGATGTAGATGAAGTCAGTAGTTTGTGTAAGACCCATAGGATGCATAATGTAAAATAGGTATAAATAATGAATATGTTTTGTAAAATAATTCACCAATAGAGAAAAGACTACATTTCTTAGATGAATTATTCACCCAGCTCTGCCTATGAAGCAGAGAAAGATTATGATCCATATTAGATAGATAAGGAAACCAAAGCATAGGGAGGTGAGGTTGGCTAAGGCCAAAGAGAATCCTTGGCAGAGTTGGATAAACACAGGAGTCTTGACTCTTCACTTTAACCACTACACCATTCTTTCCCTTCCTCTTCCACATTCCTGATTCTAGATTAGAGTGTATTTTTAAATCTGTTTTTATGACTGTATTCTGGATTGATGATAAAGTTAACAGGAGAATCTACCCCGCTAAAACTGAATATTTTGCTGACACAGCAAGAGAGAATGTTCCAGACAACATATTTCAGAAGGAGTGGCCTCTTGCAACCCTTTGTGTCTATACTTAGTTGGTGCGCTGGCTTCGGAACAGAGTCAAAACACTGAAATTCTGATGTCCTTCGTCATTAGCAGCCACCACATTTTTATCATCGTTGTAGTTTTAAAGTTAAGGAATAAAACCAAACTGAATTCGTTAAATTTTGAGCCTCCAGGACAGTTAAAATAATTTAATTTAGCAGAGGGCCGTGAATGACACCATGAATGATCAAATTAAAGACTTTATTTAGAATAAAACAGTTAAAGTAAACAGACATTACAGTATAACTATACGCTGCATTGATACTCACAGGCTTAAAATGAAATGATGAAATCCAAGGGTGATCAATCCCTGAATGGGAAGAATGGGTATAATCCTTTCTTTAAGAATACATTGATGGTGGATATGTGTGCCTTATCTCAAAGAAGTGTGCTACCTTTTTATAATCAGTTATGGCACCCCTTAATTAATTAACATTATATCCACCTTTTACCGTATCTATATTTCTGCTACTGAAATTAAATATTTTCTGCTTTCTCATTGTCCATTTAACATTAAAGCATCATCTTAATTTACATCTGCGTACATGTCATATCATTAACTATCAGTACAGAAAGCATTTTCCAAAACATTAACATTTTATTTAAACACTTATAAAACAAATTATCCCCAGATCATGTTGTAAACATGTTTTGGTCATAACAATTCCCTAACTTGCTTCTGAATTGTCTCACTTCATTCACATTTTACCAGGCTTCACTTAACTATTGTCAGGCCCATTTTTAGGAAATATATGTTCGGACCTACTTACATTTCAGCACATTTCTGTATAACAAACAATCATCATCTCTAGAGGCTACACCTTCCAGAATTAAAAAAAACCAGATTTTTGATAGACACTTTGGATGATGTAGTTCCATGTTTATATGCAGATCTGCATATCCCCCAACAGCCCTTGGCCCCCTTGCACGGGCGATCTCTTTTCAGGCATCAATTTCATAGCATACCCAGTAACATAAGATGTGGTCTGTGCCTGTGAGAAGTTACAGGTGCCATGGGATCTCTGAAGTTCTCAACCATCTGTGCCTTAATAGAAAACTTCATCGCTGAAAAATTGTTGAAGAGAAAAGTGATGAATGAGTTTGCCTTGTGAAGGAATCACACAGGAATGCAGAGCAGATCTGGGTTAAGTGTTTGGGTGGTGGGCTGGTTGGTTGGCTTCCCTTTCCACTGGGAGAGTCTAACTTTTTGTATTGGGGGAGGATAAATCAGATTCAACATAAAATATAACATTTCTGCAATATGTTCAGGGCTCAGATCTCTTCTCTGATACTATAGCTAGCTGTAGGCTCTGCAGACTAGCTCAGCAAATGCATTTCTGCTTCTATAATGAACCTCCTTTGCTTTTCAATATTTTCAAAGCAAAGTTTCACTTTTCTTTTATTTTCTTTCTCCTGTCCCATTTTGTTTGAGTATTTTGTCCTACCATGTAAGTGCTAGGTAGGACTAGTCAGGAAGTGGTAACCATCCCTTCTGAATGAATGTTTTCATTGCAATTGACTTTTAAAGTACTTTTGGTACTCCCAGAACCAGGAAATTAATTTTCATGATGGATAATAGAGAGCTAGGAGTTACTATTCCAGATCAAACCATTAAGCTAGCCTCTGCCTCTAGTCCAAACTATCCCGTGTTGAACCTGGCTTAAAGTATTATAACATACATAGGAAGCCCCCTGTGGAAATCAGGACATGGTATGAAGCATACAGTTTGATTACCTGTATCTTGGAGCCCCAGGGTGGCCTAGAGAATGAAGCACAGGAAAGAGATGGGAAACTTTTTGGCTTTAATCCTGGATCTCCCACTGTGTAACTTTGAGCAATGTTACTTACTCTCTCCCCTTCGCATCTGGAAAATAGAGATGGTGATAGCTATTTCCTTATAATGGCAGGGTGTTGTTAGGATTTATTGGTTAATCTCTATACAGCATAGAGATGAATCTGGTTTGCAAAATTTGAATCTGGATTGAATTGGATCAAAATCCAGACTTCAGAATTCAGAGATGTTGGGATTCAGAGCACCAGTCTGATCCATTGTAGGAAGAGATTTGATCATTGATGTTTGTGCCTGTTTAGTGGAGGTTCAGATCTGGTGTTCTTGGGTCAGGTCCATCTCAGTTTCTTTCCAAATGAAAACCACTATATATTATTATGCATAAGTAGAAATTTTATTAGTACTTGTTGCTGGGATCCATTATGGGTAGATATCTGGAGGCAGATTTTGAAAATCTGATTTTTAGTGAGACATGTTCCTAAATCCCTTGAACACTTTTGAAAAATCTTCCCACTAGAGATCACTGTTGCAATGCATAGCAATGGTGGGCGAAGTATAATCAGCAAGCCCTTCTTTGAGTGCCTAGCCCTGGCCAGGACCCTTTATGGCAGCACTAGGCACTACAGATTGTGTTCAGTTAGAACCTGAAGTTCTATCTAGTTGTCAATCTGTGTCCAGCAGAACATAAGAACAGCCATACTGGGTCAGACCAATAGTCTATCTACCCCAGTAGCCTGTCCTTTGACAGTGGTTTATGGCAGATGCTTCAGAGGGAACGAACAGAACAGGACCATGTTCTAAAGTGATCCATCTCATCATGCACTCCCAGCTTCTGTCAGTTAGAGGCTTAAGACATCCAGAGCATGAGGTTAGCTAATGGCCATTGATGAACCCAGCCTCCTTGAACTTATCTAATTCTTGTTGAACCCAGTTATATTTTTGTCCTTCATAACATTCCCTGGCCATGAGTTCCACCGATTGACTGTGTTGTATGAAGTAGTGTTTCCTTTTGTTTATTTTAAACCTTCTGCCTATTAATTTCATTGGTCATTAATTTCATTGACCCCAAGTTCTTGTGTTATATGAAGGGGTAAATAACACTTCCCTATTCACTTTCTCACACAATTCATTTTATAGACCTCTGTCATATCCCAGTTTAGTCGACTTTTCCAAGATGAACAGTCACAGTCTGTTTAATCTCTCCTCATATGGCAGCTGTTCCATACCCCAGTCACTTCTCTATATCTTTTCCAATTCTAATACATCTTTTTTTTTTTAGATGAGGCAACCAGAACTGCACGCTGTATTGAAGGCGTGGGCATATCATGGATTTATATTGTTGCATTATATTTTCTGTCTTATTATCGGTCCCTTTGGTAATGGTTCTCAACATTGCTAGCTTTTTTTGACTGCCACTGCACACTGAGTGGACGTTTTCAGAGAAACATCCACACTGACTCAAATATCTTTCTTGAGTGGTAACAGCTAATTTAGACTCCAACTTTTTGTATGTATAGTTGGGGTTATGTTTTCATTGTGCATTACTTTGCATTTATCAACATTGAATTACATCTGTCATTTTCTTACCCAGTCACCCAGTTTTGTGAGATCTCTTTTTAACTCTTCACCTTTGGACTTAACTATTTTGAGTAATGTTGTATCATCTGCAAATTTTGTCATCTCACTCTTTACCTCTAGTTCCAGATCATTTATGAATATGTTGAACAGCACTGGGGGGACTGTGCTATTTACTGCTTTCCATTCTGAAAACTGACCATTTATTCCTATTCTTTTTTCCTATCTTTTAACCAGTTACTGATCCATGAGAGGATAGCTCTTATCCCATGACTGCCTAGTTTGCATAAGGGCCTTTGGTGAGGGATCTTGTTAAAGGCTTTTTAAAAGTCCAAGTGCACTATATCCACTAGATGTTTGTTGACCCCCTCAAAGAATTCTAATAGACTGTGGTGAAACATGATTTCCTGTTACAAAAGCCAAGTTGACCCTTCCCTATCAAATCATGTTCATTTATGTGTCTGATAATTCTGTTTTTTATTATAATTTCAATCAGTTTGCCTAGTACTGAAGTTAGACATACTCACCTGTAATTGCCAGGATTGCTTCTGAAGCCTTTTTAAAAAATTGGTGTCAAATTAGCTATCCTTCAGTCATCCGGTACAGAAGCAGATTTAAGTGATAGGTTACATAATTGCAGTTAGTTGTTCTGTGATTTCATAATTGAGTTCCTTCAGAACTCCTCGGTGAAAACCATCTGGTCCTGGGGATTTATTACTGTTTAATTTATCAGTTTGTTCCTAAGTCTCCTCTAATGACCCCTCAATCTGGGACAGCTCCTCAGATTTGTCACCTAAAAGAATAGCTTATGTTTGGAAACCTCCTTTGCATCCCCTGCAGTGATAGCCGCCTAACAAAGAATTCTCTTTATATTAATCAGAACTGAGCTGTGTCTGACAGAACAGTAGGGACAAAGTCATGATGGTTAGCCTCTTGCCAATGACAGCTGCTGAGATTGCACATTGCTTTAAGTTTGTGACTCTTCATACAGTGTGAGCACAGGCTGTTCGGGACCTTTTGTGCATGGAAAGTAATTTCTGAGAACAAGAAGAGGATGTTTCTGTCTCCTCACATCCCAAGAGAAGGAAGAGGGGATTTAGAGGCTGACCTAGAGAGAGCGGACCCATGCAGGCAGTTAGAGTGTATCTTGTCACATGTGCTTAATCCATCTGATAAGTCTTGGGGAAATTGCATTAGGTTAATTGTGTTTGGTCACTGAGCCAAGTGGATTAGAAATGAACACGTACTCGCTGTCAGAGGAAGAGGACATAGTTATAATTAGATCTGAGGCAAAGATTCAGGCCCCAGCTACCGACCTGAGCCGAACCACAGATTGGGCTGAGGGGTGAGAGCAAAGACTGAAGATAGCTGCTCAAATGACAGTGTGCTGTTCTGTGTTGTAGAGAAGGCCAACACTGCACAGCCAAGAACAGGAGGGGAGGATGTTTCATGTGTGATAGTGGGACTCCTCCAGGGAGACTTTTCCCATTGATTCTCAGTATAGCTGTTTAGAAGCAGATAATAGCAAATGTTTACTATTTTTGTAGCCCTTTCCAGCTGAGCATCTCCAAGGGTGCAGAATCATTAAGATGGTCAAAAAAGATAGTTTTCACTCAATACTTTGGAGATTTCAGAATAATTTTGGTTTCCATAGATTTAGAAAAGGAACAAATTTTTGTTTTAATTTTTTTTGCTAAACTTTTTATCAAACATTTTCAGTGAGAAAAATGGGGAAAATTTTTTATTTCCTCCTTTTCCCTCCAATCATTTGCCCCTTTCCTCAGTTTGGCTGGGAAAAAGGGAAAGCAAGATCAGGGGAAAAACATTTTTGGAAATTTTGTTGAGAAAATATCCAGAAATTATATTAAAAAATCATAAATTTTTGTTTGTGTAAAAAGGCCATTTTTCATCAATGTTTTTTTTTAAAACCAGCTCTAATAACCATAAAACTGTAAGGGCCCCAGTGCTCTCTGACTCTCAGGCTCAGGTGTAAGAAAGGCAATATTCGTCTTAGCACATGCCATTGCTCTCTGATTCAGTTTATAAAATACTTTGTGTGTGCCATTTTGTAATCCCCAATAAATCTATATTTTAAAACTCCTCTGATATCTCTTCTGACTATAGTTATAACATTATGAAGGTGGCATGTCACACCTCTGAGTCAGTATGGAACTCCACCATGGGGCTGGGATGTGGACCTGGAAAATACTGCTGTTCTAAATATAGGTCATGAGAGGGTTGAGTGGGGGTGCAGAGAGTGAGACGCTGGGAATCTTTTACTGCTACAAGTTTGGGATAACCATGTTACTCATATAAGCTCTGTACAAGTTTTATAGCTGTGCTGGGTGGTCTCAAGCCCAGCTCCCAATGAACAGGTGTGTATCTCGCAAAAAACACCATAAGAATGGTTAACAACTGCCTCCCTTGTCAGCAGAGAAGGCTGGAGAGTGACTTCTCAGCTCCCTATGGGTGGCCCCTCCAGATAAGAGTTGAAATGCATTGACGTGTCAGCATGGGGAAGCTAGCACTGCAATTGCCAGGACTGAACCTATTCAGTAGAAGATACCAGTCTCCATAGCTGTCTGTCTAGCTAAATTCACTTCCTAGAGGTGTCATCTTCTAGGTGAGAGAGAAAGAAAGCTGAAGTCAGGGCCACTGCTAATAATTAAAGACCTCATGGCATTTTTTGTAACCGCCATGTCCTGACCAAATTTCCATATGGGTAATTAGACCTCCGTGCTCCCCAGGTGTTGCTGCATTGGTGGAGAGGTCTCTAGGCAGAGAACCACATTTTGAGTGCAGTTACACCAGTGCCAATAGGCAATAACTCTACAGACCTCAATGGAGTTATTTCAAACTCTCACTGCAGGAGAGATCGTCCGAATTCGGTGTGCAGTTTGGGGCTGCTTGAAGGAAATGCTGCGTTAGTATTATTGTCATTATAACTCCATCTGTGGCAGGAGTATCGTATAAGGCATCAGGCAAGGAGCAAGCCCTGAGGGAGGGGAATGGGGAAAAAAGTCAGCCTCTCTTTTGAGTCGCTCTTGGGACAATGTATAGGGCATAAAGCTGGTCACCAGCTACAGTGAGAGAGAAACATCCTCTCTCTTGTTGGTACAGTATTGCACATGATGTATTATGTTAAGGCGTGTTGCTTTTCCAGCGTGGGTCACTGTCAGAGACTGGATTCCAAACTTAGATTGGTCTATTTGGGTGAGATTCCAGTGTTCTTATCAGTGTGCCTTGAAAGGCAACATTTGTCTTCACTAGCTTTATTGATCCCAAAGGTCCGTACTAGATATTACAGCTTTGACATGGACAGCAAAGTCATTCCACAAGTGCAATGGATGGCACCCCTCACCAGGGCTTGTCCCTTTCCTCTCAGCTGCATGAAAGAAGTAGCCAATGCCCTCAGACAGGGAAGGGAAATCTAAATAGGATAATCCAGGTCACAGAGTAGAGGCCGTACAAGCTGTGCCAAGCACGCAGTGCTGAAGGCTGATTGTGTGTGCTTTCTGTACAGGATAACCCTGGAGTGCTGTTGGTTTGACACCATGCTGTGTTAGTCTCACTGTGCAACTGTCACCATAAGTCACTTTTTTAGCCCATACGCTTGGTCTCCATGAAAGCACGAGACAGCCTTGTTCTGGCAAAGCAACAGGCTAAAGGGTCCTGTGGCAGGTTAGGACAAATGTGGCAGGTTAGGACAAAACTTACCTCCATGACAAAGATCAGTTGTGTTGCAGTTGATCTGGCACGCAGTGGCTCAGTTCACCTGACACCTCCTCCTTTGCTCCTATCCCCTGCCTTGTCCCCAAAGAAGCCTGACTTTGCAAAGGGCTTTAATTATTTACTCTCAAAATACAGTTTATTCTGCAGATTAAGTGAAAAAATGAAGCCCTTAAAAAACACAAATAAACCCCTGAGCTGTCAAATAACAAGTCCCTTAAAAGGGCAAAATATGCAGCTTTCCATGGACTGCACAGATCCCTCCTTTCAGGCTGCTGGCAGCAGATTTCCTGTTTTGATGGGGTGCTCACAATCGATGATGTGTGTTGAGATCAATCATTTCCCACCCCCTCCGACCTCCTTCCAAATCTCTCACCCCTTGTACTCCCAGCACCCTGAGAATCTCAGGCCTAGGTCCTGTCAACATTAGATCTGGTATTTAAAACATAAGCTAGGAAGTGTGTGTTAGTTGTGAACAGCCCTTCTCTCCCGAGCAGGGGATAACCCCTTGATTGGTGAAACATCCCCAAAATACTTATATTTAAAAAAAAGTGATGGACAAAATGGCCCTGCTGAGTTACTGCTGTCCATGAAGGGTTCAACTGTGCCCTTACCTGGCTGATTACTGGATTTCTCCTAACTGGGTTTATTATTTTTGTTTTATTAGAATGAGAGTTGTTGCCCTGCAGATGAATTCTCTTTCACACACAATTTTTGTAGGGTAGGCTTTATGGTACGTGGGTCTCTAAGCCACTACAGTGAGAGAAGGGAAAATCAAGCAAGAGATTGTGTCCTATGCTGGCTGCTGAGTCTTATTGTTGGGACTGTATGAGTTTCCTTCCCCTCCAGATGACAGTTCTCCTCAGTAATCTTCATTTCTGTTGCATCTTGGTACATATTTCCCCCGGAAGCAGAACAGGTGAAATCCCAGAAGAGACTTTTCTGGTAATATTCTTGGCCTTGCTGGAAGAAAGCATTTCTATCAATGAGCCTCTTGCCATATGATTTCCAGCCTGACTATACTGACTCAAACAGATTTCCAAACCTTTTGGAAGTTCCTTCTTCAGGGCAAAGTGATGATTGGCACATTTTTTTTCCATTAGGGTGCATCTTCATCATTTTTAGCTGCAAAAACAGTGTATCCTGGTTTAGAGATGGAGAAATGTTATCCTTTGGTTGAAACAACAAAGTCTTGTGAGAACATGAGAACTTGCAAGGTGAAAAAAGCCATGTTTGCTCAACTGAGTATTCACTCTTTTCAGCTCTATCTGTGACTCTCAAAGGAACTCGAATGGGAATTTAATTGGAAGGGGTTTTTTTGCTGGTGGAGTTGTATGGAACTTGATTTTTTTGGTTTCTATCAATCCTCTTCACATGGAGTTTCACGCTCAGTGTTTCATTTTGCATTTCAGGTTTGAAAGAAGCCCAAATATCCAAGGCTTTTATTTTCTTCCTTACAAACTAAACTGAAAATTTTGTGTTGCTATTTTAAATCCATCCCTGGCATGCTTGGAAGGTTTTTGAACCTCAGGAAAACTTTTGACAAAAAGGCTGAGTTCTGAGTTTATTTTTTATCAAAACCCAAAATCAGATGCAGTGCAATGGATTTAGTAGTCTGGATTTAGTAGCAAAGTTCAGCACAGCTCAGTTTGCTGATTCTCACAGCTTACTTTTTCATCCCACCCAGGAGCTAGCAATCTAAGACCACTGCACCATAAAACTCTAAAGACCACAAGACCATAGACTGTGAACCAGGCATAGTAGGCAGAAAACAGATGAATGACCTCATTTTCTTGAGGATCTTCCTGATCGATGTGTGGGCTTGGGCTACTAAACGTTTCCTGTTGGACAAAGTCATAAAGTGGCTTGTGTTTTTTCTTTGCATAAATATGGCGCTGTTTCAGTCTTCAGGGAATGTTTGTGAAATGGGAAGACGTCTTGAATTGTGCCTGTTCACATGCCAGTTTTCTGAGCAGTGTATCCTGGTGCCCATCTTATTCTTTTACCCAGATGACTCATGTACTTTTGTCACAAATTCACCATCCTGGAAAGTATCTCCACTGTAAGGTAGGCAGACTCCTAAGCCAGGAGGACCTCTCTGATTCTGTCAAAGAGTTGTCTGTGACGCAGAACTCAGGGGCCTCACAAGACCACCTCACCACTTTTCCTTATTCCTTATCTTTTACAGTGGGAGTGAGTGTTCTTCTCCAGGATGAGGAATCTTGGAGAGATTGGGTTAGATCCTCATTTATATTAAGCCCCTTTAAACCTTTCTGTCAGTGGAAAGAGGCCTTAAAGTGGCCATAAATACTTTATACTGACATTAAGGCATCTTTACACTGCTAGAGTGGTATAAAGTGGTTTTTGTGTGAATGAAAGTCCAGCCCATTGTACTGTGTTTTATTTTGAAGCATTTCAGACCGAAGTGTCTGATATGTGGGGGAGCACCTGGTGTATGTTTTGGCTGGTGTAAAAGCACTAAGCAGCAAAAGGGTTAAACCGGTGCTTCCCAAGTTCTGGCTTGTGTATCACCGGTATCAACAACTTGTGTGTCTGGGGCTGTAGCCTCTTTTCCTTCAATAAGCTTTTGCTCTGGGCACTTGTATGAGGTCATAGCCAATCTCCCGCACAGTGAAGTCGGGGCTGCTTCAAATCTCTGCATCAGTGGTGAACAGCCCAAATGCCTGTTTCAGGTTAGAATGGGCACAAGCGAATGGAGGCAAACACTGGCTGGTATAACACAGGGGTTAGTCCAGCAAACTGGCATGTTTGGGAACCGGAACAAGACAAAACAAAACAATTCTCCAGCAGGCCAACAGTGGTTAGAGATTAATTCCATTAGTTATGGGGAGCTCGGTGCCACTTGTTTTACTGTAGACTATTTCATGGGGATCAGATGTTTTCATTACAGGGCAGCATGACTCCAAGCTTCCCGAGGTGTCTGCATAGTATCTAGAAGCAAATTCTTGCAATGAATCAGATATGAAGGGCTCATAAAAGCAAAGATTTATTATCCTCATTTTCTCCAGCACAATGCCTCAGGCCGCTGACCCCACCAGTCTGTCTTCTGGAGGAAACATGGGGTGGAGAGGGGTGGTTACCAAATACTGTGCAGTCTAATTGAAACACCCACTCCTCTCTGCCATCATGAATTGTGTTGATTCTGTGCTCCCGCCCTACACAGCTTAATGAGGAAGGAGTTACTTCAGTGTGCCAGGTAAAAGACAGAACGACATTATGCTGAGTTAAAACCACATGGTCCTATATAAAAGGGGAAATAAATACAGGTAGATATCTCGCACGACTGCCAACAGCAAATCACATATTGGTGAGGCTAGTGAGAACCTGACCTGGCTATGAAATATTAAACAGCTCTCAGATGCACTAGGATGCAGTAGATGCTGAATTCTCATCATGAAAAGCACCTGGGTTCTCTTTTGCATTTCACTTGCTAAAGTGCTGGTGGAGACCACTTGAACTGTGGGATGCTCATTCCTACTTATAGCCTATTTTATTTAATAATGTATGTTAATGTCAGTTATTCTTCCTTGTTTCTACATCACTGAGTGAGTGTAATTCTAATGGAACTTGCTGAATTGATGGCCCCAGAGCTGTTGGAGACTAGAGTCCTCCGTCTATCCCCAGGGCAGATTTGCTTGGGCTGCAACACTGCAAGCTTCCTCCACATACTAATATGCCTCAGCCCTAACACAGAGGGACCCACTCTTACAAACAAACCAAAATTTAAAAAAAAAAATCCTGGTATGGGTTTTTCGCCCAAAAAAAAAAAAAAGGAAAATTCTGAAAACGCAAACATTTTCAATTTTGAAAAAAGGCCAATCTGGGGGGAGGAGGAGAAGGTGGTGGTGTGTGTGTGTGTGTGTGTGTGTGTGGAGAGGGGGGTTAAAAAAAATCCATTTGGAATGAAACATTTTGAACAGTTCTGGTAAGTGTCTCCCATTATTGCCCGGCTAAGGTAGTGGTTCTCAAACAGTAGTCATTTGCAGAACTACTCTGTCACTGGGGGGGAGTGTGGAGCAGTGATTCTGCTTAATGGTTGTATCCCACCCCCCTTCAGGAATCTCAGCATTTCCAGAGGCCTTTTTAGCCAACAGAACTAAAAAAAAACCCAAGTCCTTTGCTGCAGCCTTTGCTCCTGTTTAGCTAACCTGCATTTTCCCGGGCCGTTTCAACTGCTTCAGTATTCTTTTGCTCTTCCTGCAAAACTGTTTTGCAGTATTGTGTTCTACTCTGTCCATGTCCTCCATCACTGGTATCTTCTGCGTGTGGGGAAAAGGACTGCTGCATTCTGTCCCAGAGGTGGTTGCATGTCAGCTGTGGGTGAATTTAGTAGCTGTGCTTGTCACTTTGTTATGAGTGGAATTTCCCAAAGGGCTTATTTTGTGGCTTAAATCCTCTCCCACTCAAGTCAGTGTTAAAACTCCCACTGATTTTGATTAGAGCAGACTTAAGTAAGTAGTGTTTGGACTGAAAGTCCCACTCTAAGTCTTTATAACCTTTTGGGAACTTTTGGGATGAAAGATGCTATGTAGCCATGGGAGGTGGTGGTGGTGATACATTACATCTTGACTAACTAGTCCATCTATATGGATCATTTTTATTTTGCTCCTTAGCATGGCAGATCAGTCTGTTATACTGATGATGGTAACCACAAATAGCCTGTGCTGGATGGTGCAGTTTGTCATTTAATGGCTTCTCTTCCTGTCTTCTTTGCAGATCATGATCAGTAGATAGCATCTCACACCATGACCATGGCTCCCCGGAAGAGGAATCGTCATGCTTTGGGGTTTCTTTGCTGCTTTGGGGGCAGCGACCTCCCTGAAATCAACCTCAAGGATAACAACCCCCTCCAGTTCCTGGAGTTCTCTGTCCCGATCCCACCAGCGGAAGAACTCAATGCTAGGTTCTCCGAACTTGTGGTGAGTTTCTGCCATTGAGCTTAACTTTCAGGGTGTGGGAGAGTTCTCTTGTGGGGTAATGTAAGCTGTTTGGGACAGGGACTGTCTTTTTGTTCTGTGTTTGTGCAGCACATAGCACAATGGGGTCCTGACCCGAGACAAGGGCTCTTAAGCGCTATGATAATACAAATAACAGATGATGATGATAAGAAATCACATACTTAATGGGAGCTGGGAAAAACAAACCTCCAGTGAGTCTTGTAGACTACTTCCCTGCATTGTGGTAGGATTTAGTTAATTGCTGCTAAATAGCAGTTAGACAGCCTTCTGCCTTGAATAGTTCTTTGCTAAAATTCAAAGAGAAAAGACAGACAATTACTTGAATGCCAATAATATTTCAGATATGAATGGGATTAAATAATTAATTATGGTGATTCCTTTCTCACAGGTTTAGGCAGATAGCCAGACCAAGGGTTGGGAACCAATTTCTCTCAGGGCATATCATGCCATCAGTGCTTTGATCCCTGATCATTGCTCCAGAGATCAATTTCCTATGACTGCCTTTGGGATAAAATACACTATGTTAAAGAGTACACTGGGTGATTTGGGCTTTTGACCTGGATATGGAATGGAGATAGTAGTTGTCACTGACTTCCTGCTGGTGACAGATGAGAACCATGGAACCATGATGATTTTGTTGTATCTGTCAGCTGCCTTTGACCATGAGCTGGTGTTGACACAGCTGCACGTGTTATCAGGAATGGAAGGAATTGTCCAATGGGCAGTACTGAGCAATTTCTCAGTTCCTCTAATGAAGTGTGCTGAAGGATTCCATTTTTTGTGGCCATGCCTCCCCTTCACCCCAATTCAGCCTGTATGTGAGGCTGTTGGGGGAGATGAAAACAATATAGATTATGATGTCTACAGTAGGAAGAGGACACCCAGCTGGATCCATGTGATGCAGTTGACCAGTTTCCTGGTGTCTGGGCAAGATTGGGGTTTAGATAAGGGTGAAATGTCTGTGATTACAGATAGCACTTAAGTTATGCCGGTGGGATGAGGAGGGTCAATAGGACTAGCAAAGTGGATAGTGGCTCCTTCAATTGGAATTACATGCCTGATTATCAAATAGCTGGCAAAAAGGAATGCTCTACAGGATCTGCAGCTGATTCAGGATGACCACTCGTCTACAGTGGTCAGAATGTTTTTGCATCATATATGATTAGTTAAAAGTTGCAACTTTTTCCTTTGGATGTGGATATCACCACACAGACCCACACCTTTGTCAGCTTGAGACTGGATTACTATAATGCGCTCTGTATTGAGGCTACCCCTTGTCTATTGGAAACTGCAGGTGAAAAAGAATATGGGAACCCACTCGCTGACTGGTGTTTCTTATGGGGAGCACATCTTGCCAGTGCTCTGTGATCTACATCAGCTGCCAGTTGATTTCTGAGTGCAATTTACAGTGTTGATTTTTTTCATCTACAGAACTTTAAATGGCTAGTCCTGGATAGCTCTGCCTGTCTTTCTACCTATGTCCTACTATGATGGCTGACATATTTGACAAAGTACTAGAACTAGTTTTCCCAGTGGAGGTCCCTAACTAAGGTGTTTGCTCTCCACCTCGGTTTTCCAGAAACTTAATCTGCTGACCTTAAGTCACACTGCGGAGTCTATGATGCTCTGCCAGGCTTTTCCTTGTGGGAGGATACATTTCTGAGGGGAGACTCTGTGTGTGTGGGCGGGGGGGAGGAGGATGGGGAGGGGGATTTGTAGGGAGACCATTGAAATCTAAATAAACCAAATCTATTTCTGTGTATTTCTTGTTACTATTAGAACCATAACTTTCTGAGAGCTTAGTTGTGGGAGAAGAGTACTCTCTTTAAGAAGGATAAGGAAGTGTTACTTTACTTTGGAAGGTGCTCAAATACTATGGTGATGGATATTGTATGAGTTCCTAGAGAGGCAGGTAGAGAGCGAGAGAATAGTAAGGGATTTCTGAATGTGGTAGCCTGGGCTAGAAACTAGGCTGGTAGATTTGCCCGGGAGGCCTGGTTCACCCACAGTTCCAGGCTAATGCATGTTCTCTGAAACACTAAAATAGAACAGACCACATTTGTATTGATGGCCGAGATGAGGTTTTAATTGGATTAGAAAGGTTCAGTCTGTAAATATGCCAGTGTAAATCAGCGACCTGGAAATGCTTGAGCGGGCTCTGCATTGCATACCAGCCACCCCACTGTTTATCCTTCATGGTCTTTGAGACATAAAACAGATATGACTGTGGAGTCTTTTGACCCAAATTTCTGAGTGAAATGGTGGCACCAACAGAGTCTGAGATCTCTAGTGAGACAGACGTGGCATGCCCTGGAACATGCCCAGAGGTTATGGTTTGGCCTGTGCCATCTGTTCTGTAAAAGGGTATAATGAAAAAATATTCTTGTACTTGATACATATATCTGTCATTTCAAAGCCCAAGTTTGTTCTCCCCTTGTGCAGCTAAAATCTGGGGCATTGTCCCACATTTCAGATAACATGAAAAACCAACCTTAGTTCACAAGATACTTTTCAGCCCACTCGATATTCAGTATTCTGGACTTTCCACCTGACTTTCTGTGGGAAATGTCTACTGTGAAGGAACCCCTCAGGCGCTCAGGTAATGGGACATTGTAGGTCAGGTGCGTGTCTGTGACTCTGCTGGTCTTATGATTTTAACTTCATCTCCAAACAGTGAGCTTTCTGGAAGCCCTGTCTTGCTAATTGACTGGGAGATGAAGTTTGGAATGTGCTGGGATACTTATTCTAGGAGCTGGATGGTATTTTTGCAGTCCTGTCTTCCCCAGTAATATTCTCAGTGAAAGCAAGGAGGCTTTTCACTCACCTCATGGGGCCACATTAAAGCCCTGGCTGAGCTCAATGGGAGCTGCCTCTGCATATGGCATGTCTGGTTTCCTAGTGGGGATGTTAACTCATAGGCCATCTGCCCCCAAAGATTGCTTCAGAACTTGCTCCTAATGCTGTTGTCGTAACAAGTCCATGTCCTGTGCACCAGTCCTTGACACAAAGCAGATACCCACTTGGGTTCTTGTAATTCTGGGGCATCCATAGGACAGCTAAGCTTTGCAGCTCAAGGGCAAGCCATAATTCTTCCTCTGGCCCTACTGTAGGAGGAAAAGAAACATTGGGAACCAGACTCTCTTCTCCACCTCTCCTGGTAGTAGATCCAGAGAAGGGGAGGCCCTGCATCCTGGTGCAACTGTGGGGTGGCTTTGTGCCCCAAAAATAATAAAGCTGGCCCTATCCTATCCTTCTAGATTGCTTTTGCTTGCTCTCTTCTCAGTTGGCATCGTGCATGTTGCCTTGTAATGAAGTGCTGCTGCAGTTGGTGGTCTGTCCAGCGTGTGCCAAGCTGGTTGTGTGCCTGCTGGCAAATGTGGTCATGCTAAGAGCATATATTTTCCTTTGCACAGATGTATTGACTGAAGAACTATAGAAAATCTGGGAGATTTTGTTTTAAAATTTGTGGCGAAACAAGGGGAAATCACTTACCCCCCCCATCCAGTCCCAAAAAACCTAATTCCTTGTTGAACTTCATAGGTACTGTGAGGCTATGATACATCCTCTCCAGGATGAGTTCAGATTCCCTTTGCTCAAGGATGTGATAGAAGTCCAAGGCTTCTGTTGCTAGTGGAGGTGATTTGCTTTTGAAGTCTCATGACTCTGGAGGTTTCACCTCCCAAATCTGTCAGTTACCCAGGAAACGTGATCTCAAGTGTGAACTCAAACCACACCAGGAAGGGTAACTGTGACTGCTGCAGACGCAGAGAAATCAGAAAAATGAAAGGAATGTCAGCTGTTAGCCAAGAAAGAAACGCAAAAGATGGTGTGGGTTTTCTTTTATTTTTTTTTAAAGTACGTTGTCAAAATAATTGCTCTCTCTCTCACATATCTATTTAGATTGGAAGCTCCATGGAGTGGGTCTGAGTCATCTTCTGTGACCTTTCACAGAGCTGAGCATGCTTAACAAAGCAGTGATGATAATATTTGCCTCACCTGGGTGACCAACACCATATTAGATGATTAAATCTGACAGAATTTGAAAAATTCATAGCTATTTTCCATCTACACGCTGTTGCTTTTGCAGTACTTCTTCCACTTTGCTCAGCTTGGACACGGACTTTAGACTGGTCGGATTCCCTTTCCCTTTCTCTTGCATGCGATGCTCTTGTGTGATGGGTTCCCAGTAAGGAAGGAATATTTAAATCCACCTCCTTGCTTTGGCCCCACAAAAACGACTAATTTACTTTTTAATTCATGAAACTTTTCTATCCATGTTACCTCTTTATTTTAATGAATAACTAAACTTTGGGCCTAAGCTCCCTCAGTCCAACCCCTTAGTTGCGTGCCAAGGAACAATAAAAACAGCTTTGACCTTGCAGACATTTTCTAAGACAGAATTTCCATTCATTCTGTGTGTGAAGATTTTAGGATTTTCTGTCATTTTCCTCCTGCCTTCCACCCCTTGTCACCCTTTTTATTAAAGAGGACTCCTTCCTGTTCCCCCCCCTTCAGACCCAATTACTTCAGTCCCTAATCAGGTGAAGAGGTAGGTCATTGCTTAGTTGGGGGTAGCTTGCTCTCTCCCCTAAGAGACTGAGCACTCTGGCCCTGCCTGATGTCTCCTAGCCCTCATTGGTATAGGTAGCAAGGAAGATGGTTATTGAGCCCATGTCTCCATCACTGCTCCAGCCGGGTTCCCAGCTTGAGCAGCAAGGGACTGGGTATTTAAAGTGTCTCTTCCTTGGCAGCATTGCCAGCTCCAGAAAGATCAGGTAAATAGGGGACCAAGTACTGAAACTCTTTCTCCACAGGACTGAACATCTGCCAAACTCTTGGCCCCTGCCAACCCTGGGAATGAGATTAACTGTGACTGGGAAGCAAGCTTCGTTCCCCTCCACAGCTATGTGCCGCACTAACTAGTAGCATAGAGACTCTCTGCCCCTTCCATCTATTACCCAAAATCTGGCTCCTTTTTCTTTCTCCTGTTGCCTTTCATCACATAATCCTTTATGCTGGTTTCCGTGGCACCTCATGCTACCCCTGATTCCCCAGTTAGGCGAGAGCTCTACTGTATTATGTTGTCCCTCACAGAGGGTCCTAGAAGCTCCTTCCCCCTACATTCTTCTAAGCCTTTCAGGGCCTGAACTCTCTGAATGCCTCCAATCTGCTTGAAACCTACTATCTGCCTTTGATCACTGCGCTTTCCTAACACCACCTAGAAGTGAGTGGAATGACCATTTCCCTCAATCCCCTCCTCCCCAGGGTCAGTGAGATGCACCTGTTAAGAACCTCTGTCTGAGGGTACCAAACAGCCTGAATTAACACTTCCCTGGTCCATTTCCACCTGAAGTGGCCTCTGTTCTCATCTGTGTTGGATAAATTGAATTCTAAACATGGAATGTCACTGAAGCTTGACTAACTCCATTAGTCAATTTATCCCATGGTGACTGCCGTTGCAGGTGACACTGTCTCCTGGGTGCAATGATACTGCTATTTCCCAAGCTATCCTCCCAACTCTAGCTGCATGGTGTGTGTAGTGTTACTGGATCCAGGTGGAGATTGTTGGCCCTCTCAGCCTTCAGGTCAATGCTGTATTTGTGCAAGCCGCACAAGTAGTTGCTTTGATAGGACTATACATGATGGGGTTGAGGGAATCTAGCCCTTTCAGACTGAAGGAGTAGATGCTATATAAGCCCTCACTTATTTGGGGGTAGTGAGCTTTTTCTCTCCTTTATTTGATTAGAGGCGATAGGAGGGGCTCAAGTGGGTGGCTAGCAAGAAACCACACTTTGAAATCTCCATCTGATGCTACTCCATTACAAGAATGGAAAATAGGGAGGGGAGGAGAGTAGATAAACTAAAAGACTGGAAATGGGACATGGAGCTTTTCATTTCTAGGTCCCCAGCCCTAGATCACCAGACTGAAATCCTAGATTTCAGATCCAGCCCAGGATTGGCAGTGCGTGGACATTGTAACATTTGGATGGCTGCATGACGGAGGATGTGAAATGAATTGGTGGGTCTCAGTTCCCAGTAGGCTTATCTCAGAAGACACCATCACAACTGGCAGTCTTGTCAGAGAGACAAAAGAATGAATGGGCCATGAAGCCTGAAATCCCAATAATGCTGATTCTCCGGGAGAGAGAGATGCAGGAGAGGCAGGGAGTGATAGATATGCAGGTGGGCAGGGATAAGATACAGAGTGACCTATACAAATTGGAGGATTGGACCAAAAGAAATCTGATGAGGTTCAACAAGGACAAGTGCAGAATCCTGCACTTCGGACGGAAGAATCCCATGCACAGTTGCAGACTGGGGGCCAACCGGCTAGGCAGCAGTTCTGCAGAAAAGGACCTGGGGGTTACAGTGGGTAAGAAGCTGGATATGAGTCAGCAGTATGCCCTGGTTGCCAAGAAGGCTAATAGCATATTGGGCTGCATTAGTAGGAGCATTGTCAGCAGATTGCGGGAAGTGATTATTCCCCTCTATTCAGCATTGCTGAGGCTGCATTTGGAGTATTGTGTCCAGTTTTTGGCCCCCCACTTACAGAAAGGATGTGGACAAATTGGAGAGAGTCCAGTGGAGGGCAATGAAAATGATTAGGAGGTTGGGGCACATGATTTATTAGGAGAGGCTGAGGAAACTGGACTTATTTAGTCTGCAGAAAGGAAGAGTGAAGAGGATTTGATAGCCTTCAACTGCCTGAAGGGAGGTTCCAGGGAGGATGGAACTGGGCTGTTTTCAGTGGTAGTAGATGACAGAACAAGGAGCAATGGTCTCAAGTTTCAGTGGGGAAGGTCTAGATTGGATATTAGGACAAACTTTTTCACCAGGAGGGTGATGAAGCCCTAGAATGGGTTACCTAGGGAGGTGGTGGAATCTCCATCCTTAGAGATTTTTAAGGTGCAGCTTGACAAAGCCCTCGCTGGGATGATTTAGTTGGGGTTGGCCCTGCTTTGAGCAAGGGCTTGGACTGGATGTCCTCCTGAGGTGTCTTCAAACCCATATCTTCTATGACTCTAGGAGGTTAGTATGGGAAGCATATACTGCTGTTGCCCAAACTGTACCTGTTCTGTGGTTAAATAGGACGTCTACCTCCAGGATTTGTGGGAATTCTAATATTCACCAGACTGGTTCACCTGTCACTAACTGCTAGCTTTGTGTTTTATATACAGATTCTTAACTCTTGATAACTAAGTGTGTATTATGTTGGCTACCATCTTGTAGTCTCTCTGAGTCTGAATACTGTGTTTTATATCTAGCCTTCACCTGCTTATTTAGGTGCTCTTTCCACATTTGGTATCTTGTCTCACAAACCAAAATGTGACTGACTGAAAGTGCAGTATGGTTTTCAAAATTGTCTTCTGTCACATTGTGGCATTGTTGTGTCCTACTGGCAAAAGTGATTTTTCTCTCCTTATAGGAAATTCAGGTTTTTAAAAAAAAAGTCCTTATAGATGAAGGACAAATCCAGCAAAATCAGAATCTGGTGCTGTCTGGGGAACTCAGTCAGCAGGTAACCCTACATTGTAGTGAATACAGGAAAGTTCCTGAGCAGAGGCTATAAAGAGAATTGGAGAGGAATTGCTGAGGTGCACAGCCCAAATGCCATACCTGAGTGGACTCAAACTGCCACCTTTTTGGTTAACAGTGGAACATGCTGACCCATTGCACTGATATGGCAAAGCTAATCCTCTTTCTTTCAGGGTATGTCTATGTTTAAAACACTTAAAATGCTGTAGCGTTTCAGTATAGACACTGCCTATCCCAGTGGGAGGAGTTCTCTTGTCAGGATAGGTAATTTACCCCCCCCAAGAGGCGATAGCTCGGTCGATGGAAGAATTTTGGCATCAGTCTAGCGCTGTCTATCCGGGGGTCTAAAATCAGCATAACAATGCACTCAAGGGTGTGTGTTTTTCAGACCCCTGACTGACATAGTAAAACTGACCTAATTTTTTAATGTAGAGCAGGCCTTAGTTGCTGGTGTCCCACCAGAGCCATGACGGCTGTTCAGTGGGCTGTGTGAAATAAGGTTGCTGTTATCAGTCTAGCTCCTAGTGAACAAGGGTCCATGTTCAAAAGAACAAAATGAAAGACCAACCACTGCAAATAGTGGCAGCTCTACCTCTGAATAAAGGTGAGAGACTGAATGGGTTATGAACATGAGGACTCCTATCTATACAAGTGATACCCCAGAACAGAGATGAGGTACACTGGGTGGGGAAGTGTGGAGCTGGGCAGAATTTTTTCAGTGGAATAGTTCCCTTTCAAAAAATGCTGTTTCATTGAAAACGACACGATTTGCAGAAATGAGTCAATTGTGATTGTTTTTTTTTTCGGTAAGTGGGGAAAGGAAAAATGCTCTGATAAGATGGAACGTTTCAGTTTTATAATATACAGGAAGTCAAAAGCAGAATGAAACATTTTGATTTTATTGAAACAAAATGTGTTGATTACCCCAACATGAAATCTTTTCAGAATTTCATTTCACAGGAAACTTCAACATTTTTTGGTTTAGCTCTGTTTTGGAACAGAAAACATTTCAAAATCTTGGAATTTCCTGCAATAAAGAAAATCAGGGTTCTGCTTGGCTCTGGGGCATAGCTGCTGGAACTAGAGGTACTTCTGCATCCCCTGGGTTAAAGGGGTTTCCATCATATAAAGCATTTACAGTTTGTTTCAATGGCTCACAGCACCCCCACTCTACAAATTGTTCCAGCCTCCCTGCTCTGGGAAGGTGTTTGTGGGTAGCTTCAGGGTCAGATTAATGCATAAGCAAACTAACCATGTGCTTCGGGCCCAAATTCATGATGGGGGGCCCCATTTGGCGTGGCTGCCTCTCCTTTCATGCCAGGGGTGGCTGGGCCACACCTAAGTGCCACTGTGATCCTGTGTGCTACTCATTCAAGTTTGGCCTGGACACTCGCCTGTGAGGATGGAAGGGTGGCTGAGTCAAATTTGAATGAGTGGTATTGCAACTTGGCACCCATGTAAGGGAGGGGCCCAAAAATGTATGTTTGCCTAGAGCCCAGTGATGGGTTAATCCAGTCCTGGGTAACTTACACTGATCCCGTTCATGTTTCACCACTTTGGTGGCTAAATAGAGACCTTTCAGTCACCGGGGCTGTTGATTAGTAGAAAATTCACTGAAAATATATTTTAAAAGTGCCTCTGTTTTCCCTCCTGCACCAGAAACGTGGCCTTTTCACTGCCTGAGCCAACTCCTACTATACATTTATATACTGAATGGCTGTTCTTAATTAACTAGGAAAGTGCTCTTGTGCCAAATGCAATCAAGATCTGGAGAGGCCCCTCTGTTTCATTCACATATGATGAGCTCTGGTTCCAGTAGATCAGGAGACTTGCTGGCTTTCGGCCAACTGAGACTTTCCCCCTTCCTAATTATGGCCGCCATACCCTTAGGCTGCTAAACAGGAGCATTTCAGTGCAAGCTAAAAGAAAAATCCCAGTGAAGAGACTAACTGGTATTTCTCAGATATTCAGTGGGGCCAGGAAGAAGGCAGGGGTCTTAGTCAGTATCTGAGGTGATCCTCTGAAGGCAGAGAGTTCAGCAGGGCCCTATCAGAATGCCTTCCACAAAACCTTCTTTATCTCTATCAGGTTAGACTGAAGCTGCCTCAGTAAATTTTTGTACACTGCTGTCAGAGGTGATTCGTTTTCAATAAAATCATTGGCAAATGTGATGGACAACAGATTCAGATTTTTGAAGCTGTTAGGAAAGCAATTCTGTGACAGCAAAGGCTCTCCATACTTGTGCCGTGTGTCTTGCTCTCCTCACACATTTCCTCTTATTTCCTGTTCTGTAGAGAAGAAAAAGTTAAATGCTAGAAATGGTGGGAGACTGCATTGGGAATGCCATACAGTGACTGGCCCCTTTCAGAGGGAGTGAGGTCCAGTTCACCTGTGACTGATTACCTGCTGTCCAGTTGGGTTTAAGGGAAGGCATGTGGGCCTTATGAAAGAGGAAGTTGTGGCAGAAGAACTGCAGTGAATAGGGGGTGCTAGGAGAGTTTGAGATTCTTGGAGTACAAGATTCCAGGCAGATATAGGGCTGGGAGAGACCAGCTAAAAGCAGGGAATTGAGTTGAATTTTATTTTGAGACTGAGTTTTGTTTGAAATTTTGATATTTGGGTTTGTACAGAGAAAATTGTGTGTGTGAAGTTTGAGGAGGGAAGAAGGGAAACTGAGGCAGGGTGTTCCAGAACCACCCCTGACCACAAGCGGGTGCTTGGGAGGTGCATCGCTTAGTTGCGGGTAGCATGTTGACAGTCTTGTCCATCAGTGTGCATTTGTCCTTGGTGAACCCATCCTCTTTTGAGGTTCTGGTCTTGCAGGACCAGATTTTTCCAAAGCATATGCATATGCTTTAACTCATGCACAAACCCTGACATTCATGGACAAGTCCTGATTTGCACACACGTTTCTATAAGTAAGCGCAAATCAGAGTCTGTGCTTCTGTTGCCAGATTTTGGGTTTGAGGAAGCCAGGGACCACAAAATTACCTGTGATGTATTGTGTCTATTCTGATTGCTGCTGAATGCCCCAGGTAGAGTGTACTTGCTGTATTGCTCAAAGGTCCAAGTAGCCTGCATATACTGTGCTCATGAAAGGTTTGGATACCTTTCATGCACCTGCTGTGCCTAGAGACCACCCCGGGTAGGACCCACTCACTATGGTAAACGCATCTGAGGTAGGATTCCTAAGCTGTGCTGAGGGGAAAGCGTTTTGTCCATCCTAGCAATCCATTTATTTCAATGGAATATTACTGAATTTCAGCAGCATGGGAGCAGGTATGTAGATCAGCAAAAAGAAGGTAGAAACCAGAGCAGCTTATAAAAATGCAAGCTTTGCTATAAGTTCCCATCAGTTTAACTTTCTCAAACAGAGAATGATGTACAAAGAAGCTGATTTGACATCATTCCACTCCTAAAGGCTTGGAAGTTTTAGTTAGATCCTGTCTTCTATGCAGTTGTTAGGTTTGGTATGTTTGCTGTTCAGAAATCATCCCTGATCCCTCCATGATGTCTTTAATACATTATCAACTGACTCGATGGCACTTGAATGGTCTGAGGTAGCTGAAAGTGCACTTAAGGTAAGGGCTGAATTAGAGTGAGAAGTTCATGTAAAGCTACACTGTGGCCTATTTCTTACTGCAATGACGTTAATACAGTAAGAATTGTGCATCCCATTAGGGTCTAATTTGTGTCAGAGAAGCTCCCAGGTAGTATTTTAAGGCTGTTGAAATGATAAGATGCTGAGATTACACTGAGAGTGCAGGATGGACATACTGGCTGGCACTGTCAGACTGTCTTGCTTTCTTTCCACGTTGCCTGGGTCCTTTCAGTACCCATTTTATGAGTATAAAGCAAACTGTTTGTTTACTTTTTCCTGAAGTTTCCCTATATATGAACTCGCATTGCCATGAAGTCCTGCTGACTTGGAGGAACCGCCTCTGCCCACCCCCGTGGGAACGGAGCAGCATTGCCAATACAACTATTCTTTTGTCTGCCCTCTGATCTATCTACCTTGTGTATGGGTATAGCAATTTATGCTGTTCCTAAGGGTGAGTCTGTAGTGCAGTTGTACTATTTAATGTTTTATAGAGTTCAGAACTGTGCTAGGCACCTCACAAATCAAATAAAATCTAATCCCCACCCTCGGGAGTTTACAGTCTAACTACAGATGTGAGGCAATGAAAGAGGGTGACAAAAATAGGAAGAGGTTGGGGAGAAAGGGCAGGGCAGCAGGAGGGCTGTGGTCTTGGGAACTAGCCCAGGAAGGGCATTTCATCTGTAGGAGTATGCATGGAGGTGTTTGTGGGAAAAGCGGACCGGCAGGGTATTGAGGCTGGCATTGCTGGTGGAGTGGAGGGGGTATGGAGTGATGTAGATAAGAAGGGAGGGAGGGGCAGAATTTTGTAGGACTTTGGCTTCAGTTTTCTTGTGTTCACCTTCAATGTGGTGCTGAAGGGATAGCAGTTGAATGGATCTAAAGAGGGGGAATGACAGGCTAGTAAAATAATCCCTCCTACTGTGGTTTTCAGGAATTGGAGCTGGGCTATGTGAGTGGCAGGAAGAGAAGAAGAGCTGCAGTCAGATGGAGAATGCTGGACACCTGGATGTGTGTTTTGATTGTAGGAGTAGAAGGGAAAGGTGTGATCTTAATACAGTAGAGGAAGAAGGGGCAGGATTTGTCTGTGGCCAGGATGCAAGAAGCAAGGTGAGGGAGACCATCAATTCCTGTGGAAATGGGGGCCATGTAGAATTTAGATATAAGAACTCTGATAAGGAAGACTCAAAGGTGCTCCCAGGAAGAGATGTCAGAGAGGGGGAGAGAGGTTAAAAATGTGGGATTGGATGGAGTGAAGGCCGTCCAGGCAGATTTGTGAGTCATCAGCATACAGGTGGTAGTCAAACTCTGGAAGCAGATGAGAGAACTTGTAAACGAAGAAGAGAAAGAGGAAAGACTGGAATTTAGTGGGATCTCCATGCAGAGTAGAATATCGAGGGAGCAGGACCCACCAGATGAGGTTGAAGTAGAGAGCAGAGAGGTAGGAGAGAATGTATTGAATCAAGTTTGTTCAATTTACTCCCAACTAATTAATCTCCTGCTCTTGCCCTCTTCTCATCTCTCTGACTCAGTCTGCCCACCTTGTTTAACAATGGAGATCAGAAAAGATCATGGCCTGAGAGATCTGCAATACAGTATCTGTGTGTACACGGCAGGGGCTGTAATTCTCTAATACCTCAGTAACTTTGTGTAATATCATGACTGGGGGAGAATGGGCAATGTGCCATATTTTTGGATTAGTGGTTGATTGGTGCCTTCCTATGTGATGGGTGGGGAAAAAACTTTGTGTCATCAGATGCAGCAAATCAGCAGCCATTCCTTTGGAATCCAACTGGAAAATCCTCCTGAGTTTTCTGTATGGTAAGGGGAGGGAGGCCACTGAGGGGGCTTTCTGTGTCGCTCGTCACTTGAGGCCCACTCAGCAGCTGCTTTGCCTTAGAGGCACTATGTCAAAGGGAAGGGAAGGAAAGGGACTGATGCTTTCCACCTGGGGTTGGCATGCTGGCTCGGCCATTCCTATGGAAGCCTATTTGCATTTTTTATTGACAGGTCTTTAAAACTTCTGAAGGTCTGGCATTAGGGGGTAGCAAGCAGGGAAATTCCCTGGGGCCCTGAACAGCGGGGTTTGGACTTTGGTCCCAAGCAGTGGTGCTCAGGCTTTGGCTTCAGAAATGTTGCAGAAATCCAGTGTGTGAGCAGGGAAGGGAGGCGGTGTGGGAGCCTACTCCTTACTTTCTGCCCTGTGCCTCAGCGAGTCTAATGCTGTCCCTGAGTTTGTGGGGAAGGGAACAGCAATGGAGAGTAGCGCTCTCCTCAGAGCTATGAGCACAGACCTGAGAGCCAGTAACTCCTGAGTTCTCTTCCCAGCTCTGGCCTTAACTCTCTCTGGGCCCTTGGGCAAGTCACTTCACTTCTGTGTCGCAGTATCCCCAACTATAAAATGAAGATACTGTTACACCAGCTTCTGTGTAAAGTGCTGTGTACTGTTGACTGAGCCAAGGCACAAGCTGCTTATAAGCAAAGTGAAACACCCAATCCTATTCGACTACTGTATTCTGGTTCTCGTCAGCAAATTTCCATCACTGTCTCCTATTCATAGATTTTTGTTTTGCTCTCATCAGTAACAATTATAATGGGCGTAAACTCTTGTGCAAACTCAACTCTTTGTGGCAGGAACTGTCTTTGTTTTATGTGTACAGAGCCCTACGCCATGGGGCACTGATCACCATTCTGATCCTTTAAGTGCAAATGTAATAAGAGCAACTCACATTTCTAAAACACCTTTTCGTCTGGAAGACTCCCAAAACTCTTTGCTGACTATGTACAGAATCACATACCCAGAAATACAGAACAGCCATCTACAGAGCAGCTACATCTGTGTTTACCAGTATGTCACAAAATTATGAAACCATTTCTTAAGTGGAGAGCTAAAGAGTAACTGAAGTTATTCTAACTGAAGAATAGCTAAAGTTGAAACTGAAGGGGGAATTTTGTGTAGGTAGAATGTAATTACCCAATTTGGAATTTGGCCAAGGATATCCCTGAGTCATGGAAAAGACTATGGGATTTTTAATGGCCAAGAAAGGTCAGGGCCTTAGTGTTACATCTCAGCACTGACAGCAACAGCTGGATGAGCCTGTCTGTCAGTATGAAACTGTTGGCTGCCTCATCTACACTCAGATGAGTTTTGTGTTACAATTGTTTGACACAATAATAACAATGAATGGTAATTGCATTGAAGAAATGCACAGGATCCACAAGAGTGAATGTCCAACCCTGTCTTGTTCCTTTTCCCATGTTTTGAGGTTTCCTGTTAATGCTCTTTAAAAGATTTAAAGAAAAAAATCGTTGGCTTGTATTTTATCAATCAGATTATGACAGTGCAGACATAGTGCATCATGCTATTTATCAGAGTTTTTGATCAATGAGATACAAAAGAGTGTGAGTGGCTATTTGCATACACTATTACACCTTCCCGGTAGTGTTTGCGTAGTTGATTTAAAATGCACTTTTTGTCTTAAGGCAACATGCATCACTTTTTGTGCAGTGATGGTTGTACTTACCCTGTGAAATGGTTCCCCAAGGGGGGTACAAAGTTTCATTGCATGGGACAATTAAAACTTCTTTGGATCAATTACTAGGAAATATAATACTTCACTAATTCAGGGAAGAGATTGTAACACATTAAACGTGACTTAACAGGTCTCTTCTATCCTTGAAATCTGTGGGGAAAACTCTGTTCTGTTACACTGGTAAAAATCTAAAATAAATTCACTAATTGAGTTAGAGAAGGATTATGTTCCCATTTGTCCTGGTATCAATCCAGAGTAACTATACTAAATTTAGAGGAATTAGGGCCAGATTCTGGTTTTACACTGTGGCAAATCTGGAGTAGTTGACTAGAATTGGTGCCAATTTCTGATTTCATTTATGCCTGTGTAAATTTGGAGTAAGTCCTCTAATTCCATTGATAAATTAGAGTTCCTCAGAGTTCCACCTGCATCTGAGAGCAGAGTCTGGCCCACTGATCCTGAGTTCCAAGAGCAGACAATATGTTAATTTCACTCTTTGGTAATCTTATTAGCCCTCTGTTTCTCCTGCCCTTTTACATAATATTGTCTCGGAGAACTAAAGGTCAGCCAAAGCTTTGTCTTATGTGTTTTTCCTCAGCAGGGGCGTGTGGTAAATAGGATGCACACAAGGGGATAGAGTTGAGGGGGAAAGAAGAGGGCAATATCCACACCCCTGGAAACACAGCCTGCCTTTGGCTCAGGGCTGTAACAGCAGTGACTCTTTTGCTGTGCCCTTCCCGACCCATGTTCTATGGGGTGAGCCAGAAGAGCAGTGGTTGAGCAGGAAACAATCAGAGAGGTGTGTGCCTGTGTGCTTTGGCACAATCTAAGCTGTGAATTGCTCTAGCACAGGAATCTCCTCTGAACTCATTAGAATTAAACAGAAGAGCAGAGACTTTGGGGCTGAAGGTAGGGTGGGGAAGCCGGAAAGGTAGCAATTGAGATGGCTGTTTCCTGATAACCTTTCCCACACCTAACTTCCCATGCAAAGTCTCATCTGAACGTCTCTAACCTGAAAAACAAATCTTGGGTAGGGAGATGGGGAAGGGAAATGAGGGGAGGAGGAGGAAGGGAAATGAAGGGTGGGAAAGGGTCACTTGTGCTGAAACAGCACCTCTTGTTGTTGTTGTTTAATATTAACGGTAACACCCAGCAGCTCCAATTGGGAGAGGGGCTCTCAGGTGCTTCGTATGATCCTGGTCCATGGTCCTGGCCCCAAAGCGCTTACAACCTAAAATGGTGCACAATGTACAAATGATGGGAGAGAGGGGGACACACACACACACACACACACACACACACACACACACACACACACA
>ML675721.1:5422798-5467713 GCA_007922155.1 Mesoclemmys tuberculata | reverse complement strand
ACACACACACACACACACACACACACACACACACACACACACACACACACACACACACACACACACACACACACACACACACACACACACAGAGTGTATGTGTGCACACTTTGAGGGATGGTATGTATGTGTACACACGCGCTGTGCAATTGCATAAATTAATATTGAGTATCCCAGCTGCCTGCCCTGGTTACCAGCTTTCTCATACTTGCTCCTTCTGTGTGGGAGAGAGGAATGAAGAGCCACAAAAGCAGCTGACTACATCCCTGTGGGGAGGGGAGCCCTGGAGCCTGTCAGAATAGGTCTTGTTAATAGCATGTGCTGTAATACTGCTTTGAGAAGCAGGATCTGGGTGGCACTCAGCTTTTCTCCAGGAAATAAACAAGAGATTAACCAATGCTTAATGAGGGAGAACAGAAGCAGCAGTAGAGCACTGTGTGTGTGGTGGCTGAGATTTCTCTTTGGAAGCGAAGTGCCCTCTCCTTGGCAGGTGAGATCTCTATTCTAGTCCTGAGTTTTGGACATGGACAGCCAAGACACCCAGGCCCTGATTCTCCTCTCACGTATGCCAATACAAGTGTAACACCATTGACTGAAATGAACCTGCTTTTGATTTGCACCGGTTGAAGTGAGAGGATAACCAGGCCTCCTCATGCAGGAGCCTTACAGAGCAGCATTTGTTGCAAAGGCAGGAAAAGAAATCGGGGAGGTGGGTTGAGGGGGACATACAAGCAACTGTTCACCTGCATTTTAGAGTTGCAGTGAGAGCCACACTCAGGTGTCTTGTCTGTCACACACTGACAGTTCCCGACTTAGAAGTACCCCTTCTTACGTTCCATGTGTGTTGTGTGAACATATATCTTGTATGAACACAGCACACACATGCATGTACATGTAACACATCTCATCCATTGTACATGTGTGCAGGCATGTACCATATGTGATACGTGCATATTATGTGCTGTGACAAAGCTCTTCCTCTACCTCAGTGGGTCCAGCGCTTTCCGCCAGCAGTAGGTCAGGAAACAGCTTCACCCTTTAGTGTTCTTCCACCCTCTAGTGGTGGGGGAGGGTAATGCAGCGTCTCTAAGATGGATGCTCCCTGCTGGCGCCTGGTCCTGTCTCTGGTTCCCACAGGCCCTTGCCTCTTCGCTGGGGCTCTTGCCCCTCCACTGAATGGCCTGTAGGGAGTGGGGGGGTGGGCCCCAACCCAGGGACCCTACAAATAGCAGCCTCATGCTGTGACTTCAGGAAAGTGGCTAGTTTCCCTGGGTTACTTCCCTGTGCCCCTTGACTTAAGGTTTGCACCCTGCTCAAACAGGGATCCTTCCTGGCCTCTTTGCCAGGGGAAGCTCTTGACCCCTGACAGCCACACTGGGCATCATAATGCCCAAAGCAGATGTCCAGTTCAATCTTTCCCTTACAGCAGGGTCTCTTCCCTTAGTCCACCAGGCCTGGGAAAGGTCCTTTGCCCTCTTCCAGCAGGGTTTTCCCCTCCCCCAGTCTTTGTACCTGCAGGATTCTCCTCTGCCAGGATTCTGCTCCTTCTCCTAAATCCTCCTGGCTTCTTGGTAGTGTCTTGCCTCCTCACATGCTCTAGTAGCTCACCTCACTCTCACATCTCCAGACACACCCTTTCTCTGGAGGGGAGGCTTTTAACAAGTCTTAGGTGGGGCCTTGATTGGCTCCAGGAGTGTTAATTAACCAGGAGTAACCCCTGCTCAGCCACCAAGGGAAAAGGGATTTGTTGAGCCTGGATCTGATATATTGGCCTTCTAGCACTCTCTAGTAGCCATCTAGTCTGACCCTGTCACAGTCAATAGAGCTGACACAGGTTCCCACAGCATACTTGTATGCATATTTGTACGTACATAAAGATATGGAAGCCAAGATTTGCTTTGTCAATGAGTTCACAAACACACGTCTCATTGCTTTCAGACAATGAACAGAAAATGTTGCTTCTTCCCCAGTCTTCTCCCACGAGTGATTTATTTCGTTGTCCCTTTAAAGAAGCAGCTTTTCATTGCGAGGGTTAAGATACGGTGGAGGAGTCATTCACATGGATTATGGAAGCACTGGCATATGTGGGAGACAGAATGTGCCTTCTGCACATGTGGGAAAGCAGAGAGCCCCATCCAGGTAGGTGACAGTGTTGTTGCCTGCTGAGTATGATCATCCACCAGGTAATTAATATCTGTCGATTGATTACCTGCTATGAAGCTTGGTGAATAGAATTTCTCTTGCATTTCGTTGAGCTGACAACTCCAGCCTGCTCATGGAGTTGAATTAATCTTTCTCAGTGAAAACGCAGTCATCAATTTTCAGCACATCCTGCCAAACCCTTTATGTTCCAAGCACAGAGTTCTCCAGCACACTGCCTCTGATTTGTCAATGTGACAAACTAGCTTGGACATAGCACTGGAAAATACAGTGTGGAGGAACAGTCCTATACTGTCCCCTGGAGATGGACAAAATGATCTAATATATCTTCCCTATTTCTGATTTCTGTGATTTCATAGCTCTGTGCAGTGGGTTGAGATCTGAAGAAGGATTTTATTCATCCCCTCCTGGATGGCTCTGAAATTGCTTTCAGGACTGCTGACTTTGAGCCTTTGATGGGGCTTCTCTCACTCTTTCTTACTCCTCAGCAGGGAGAAGTGCAGACAGAATGTGAAGGCCGTCAGTGTAACCCATTTGTAGTTTGCCAAGATGGGGCTGGCACAGAGAATGGGGACTGAAAAATAAAGGTTCCTGGGATTGTTACTAAATGCAAAATGTAGTTGTCAGGCAATATAAATCACATATTAGCAATGTGGTCTCACCCAGTTCACTTGTTAACACCATAACAACAATGCTGGGTTGGATCCTATATTGGAAAAGATCATACTATGCTGTGGACCACCTCTCCCTCATCTCTCTCTGCTGGAGCACAAGACTTATGAGGAGAGGCAGAAAGAACTAGGTCTGTTTCATTTGCAGAAGAGAAGAATGAGGGGGGATTTGATAGCAGCCTTTAACTACTTGAAAGGGGGTTCCAGGGAGGATGGAGCAAGGCTGTTTTCAGTGATGGCAGATGACAGAACAAGGAGCAGGTCTCAAGTTGCAGTGGCGGAGCTCTAGGTTGGACATTAGGAAAAAGCTTTCACTAGGAGGGTGGTGAAGCATTGGAATGGGTTATCTAGGGACGTGGTGGTATCTCCATCTTTAGAGGTTTTTAAGTTGAGGCTTGACAAAACCCTCGCCAGGATGATTTAGCTGAGGATAGTCCTGCTTTGAGCAGGGGGTTGGACTAGATGACCTCCTGAGGTCCCTTCCAACTCTAATATTCTATGATTCTATGTTGTCCTCCCTCTCCAATCCCAAAGACACTAGTGCTTTTTATTTGGTTTGGTGTGGGTTGCAGTTCAGCATTTCTTAACCCACCACCACCAGCTTCCCCTAAGTGACTGCGCTGAGAGCCCAAACCCTCTCTAGAGTCCTCATGGTGCCAGGGCCAAAGGACACTGGATTGGATCCTGTGATGTGTTAGAATCCATGTTTGCCTTTTACAGAATAAAATAAACCCATTCAGAATGAGGCAATTTTTTTTGTCAGGACCAAGGCTCTGCCATCCCCTTTGGGAGTGTCAAAGAAGCTTGGAATTTTCATTTTTGACCCTTCTTCTAATTATGTGATGAGAAATATACATGTTAGCAGCTTTGGTCTGGCGTGTCATGGAATTGGGATCCCAGTGCAAAGCATTTGGCACATCCACTGCAGGCCAGCTGCCTGTGAGCCAAGGATGGCAGTGTGAGAGAGGTCAGAGGAAGGAGTTTCACTCTGTGATCTTTGCAACTAAAATAAATTTGGTGCTTGTGAAATGGGAAAGATGAGCGAGAGGGGTGAAAAGGGTGTGAGAGAGCCTGCTTCTGTTTGGGACAGAGATGAGGGGTAGGGGGAAATGAAAAGGTGTGTAGAGGGCAGGGAGAGAAAGAAAAAGGGTAGGAGGCATGACTGAGAGGATGTGCACATGGGGGAGGGTTCATTTAACTAAAATGCATACAAAGGCATAAAGTTGCAATACAAATGTAAACAAACCACAGGGACCAGATTTGTTTGTAATTGTCCATGTAGAAGGACCCTAAAACAAGGAGACCTTACAGAGCGCTGTGTGCATCTTAACATAATTAAGCAAATTCATTCCTAGGTTTCTCACAATTACATGTTCTGATTAGAATGCAGCTTGTGGGAAAGTTCCAAATGACACTGAAGTGATAAGCAAGAGAAAAGCTTTGCAGAATTAAAAAGTTGTCCTAGTATGGAAATATTTTGTAAGGGACAGACATTCACCTGCTTTAGGGCTTTAGCCACTCTGTAACTCAGGCAGTTAGGAACAAACATTTCCTAGGAACAGCTTATTCCATAACTTTCTACTGTGGGGTTTCTGCGCTTTCCTCTGAAGCACTTGATCACTGCTGGAGGACAACATACTGGATCAGACAAACCACTGGTCTGATCCAGTATGGCAATTCCTGTCTCCCTGTTTTGAATTTACCACAAAAAAGCAAAGATTGAATTCTCAGTTGAGCTATGCCAACCTACAGTATCAGAGAATTTGATCCCAGGATCTTTGTTGAGGCAAGTTCTCAGGGATTGAGGGCTGATTGTCCTTTTGCAAAATGAACACCCAGGTCTTCTAAAGCACTGACTGAAATGCAACAGAACCATGCTCAGATTGAAAAAGAAATGCTGGCAATAATTTTTGGTTTTACTGGGTTCACAAATATGTTTTCAGGCAGAAGTCAACTGAAACTGTAACAAGACTATAAGCCTTTGGAAGCCATGTTACAGAAACTAATGGGCAAAGCACCACCAAGACTTCAGAAAATGATCATGAGATTGCAAAAGGACTCGCGAAAGGTGAAATGGCCTGGGAAGGAGCTTCTTCTAGGTGCGATACTTTCAAGAGCACCTTTAAACAAGGGAAACCAGGAGCTGCAGAAAGAGAAGGCTACTATCCATTTCTGAAGCAAAATTTGACAAGCTCAAATGAGAAACACAAAATGACCCAATTTACAAGAGCTTGAGCAAAAATTAAATGGATAGCCAGCAAAAAGAGCACAGATACTGCCTCACATAAAAACATACAAGACTGCAGAGATGAACTTACTGCCTGTGGTGGAATTCTGTACAAAGAACATCATCCTATTTTTGTGCCACGCAAGGTTGGAAATGCTAAACATACAATTCTGCAGTGTCCATCTGAGTACTGAGAAGTTTAAGTACAGAGCTTGAGATATTTTCTTTGGGCCAAGCATGAATGTTGCTATCAAAGAGAAGGTGTCAAGATTGGTTAGATGAGAATAACAAGGAAATCCTGGCACTTATTCATCAGAAGAGGAGTGCATTTTGAACTTGGCAAAATGAACCCTCTTACCAGCAAAACCAAGAAACTTATTGTCTTAAAACTGTAGTTCAAAGGAGGCAGGGTGACATCAAAAATCAGTGGTGGCAAGCAAAGGCCATGGAGATCCATTGTGCCAGTGCATCATTTGGAAAGTTGCTCCATCATGTCTTTATTGACGGCGATCTGCAAGTGGAAACTAAGTTCCTGGTCCGCAATGCAGAAGTCATCCCCGCTCTTTATGGGTGTGAGACATGGATGACATATCAAAGCCATGTTAAGCATTTGGAGTGGTACCAACAGTGGCACCTTAGGAAGACCAACACACCAATGATATAGCGTTCTTTCTGCAGTTAACATCAGCAGTGTTGAGGTGAAGATTATGAAATGTCAACTTCGCTGGGCTGGTCATTGTGTGCGGATAGCTGATGCTTCCAAAGAAGCCATCTATTCTCAACTTAGGCATGGTAAGAGGATGGGACACCTACAAGGACACCCTGAAAATATATCTTAAGAAGGGAGGCATTGACCACACAAATTGGGGAGAGCTGCCTGGCAATAGAGTGCATATATCAAACCACAGCCTGTTTTGAAGAAAATCGTCTTGCTCAAGTATGACAACTGCAAGCAATGCAGAAGTATCACCCTCAATTCAATTTATTATTATTATTATTATTGGTTGTTTGTATTGAAGTAACATCTAGTGACACCAGTTAAGGATGCTAGCACTGATGTATGTGGTAAAAAGACAGTTCCTTGCCAAAGAGATTGCAGTGTAGGTTGGGACAAGACATAACAAGTGGAACTATGTGAGATTCCTAGATTCAGGAATCACTGGATGAAACCTATGGCCTGTGTTATGCAGGTAGTCAGATTCAATGGTTATAAAGGCTCTTTCTGGCCTTAAAATCTATAAAAATTCAGGATTGTCCTTAGGCCAATACTGGCACAAACTAATTTGAATTGATTTCAGATGAGTTAACAGATAATAGCCAAGAATGCAGGAGGGGCACCTTTTGGTAATTATCTTCAATGTCAGTCCAAGTACACCGTATCAAGCCCTTCCTATGCACAATCAAAAATCTGCATAAGTAGCAAAGAACTTCATTTAAAAAAAGAGCCCTGCTGCGCTTGAGGGATTCCACACATTGCACTGTTAGATTGTCCCAACACACCTCACAATAATTTATTAGGCTCACCATGTCAGCATATATGAAATTCTGCTCTCTTACCCCCTTCAGTTCCAGTTGAATGAATTATTCTTCCTTCCTGTCCTACAAGACACTGATGGGCAGAGTTACTGCGCTCTGCTAAGTAGCTGCTATGTTCCACCCCAGAGGTGGGTGAAGTGATCCCTAAACACACAGTCCTTAATAGACAGCCAGATCTTTCTAGATAGCCATGGGGTGTTTTTATTTTCTCACATTATTTTTCCTGTATTAATTTAATGTAATGCTTTTTCAGAGAGGAGCAGCCTTTTATTAGTGAGAAATTCACTGTTGTTTCAGCTTGTGCTGGACTTTGATATCATAAAACAATGGCTACCAAGCACCAGATCCTGCTTTCACAATTTGTTGAATGTTCCCTAAACATGGGACATAATAGGGTTTTAAATCCCACAAAAAACTATTTTATGTTTCCTGACCATTCCTCCTTTTCTTTCCCTCTCTCTCTCTCTCTCTCATTTTCCTGGGTTGCAGCCATTTTGAATACAGGCCATCTTCCCCTTTGGCCCAGAAAACTGGACTGGAAATACTTGAACCTCAAATCCAGCTCCAATATGTTTTAATGTTGTATCATCAAAATTCAGTCTTTGTTCATATAAAGTGCCCACATAAAGGGAAATTAACTGAACGTATCCCACCCTCAGTAAATAAAAGGAAAAAAGAAATAGAAAACGGAGTGCAATGTAAGGAATAGGTAATTGCACTTTGTTTTTACATCTCCCTGAGGCTGTCCTGGCAAATGTCTCTTTAATCTGTATTTCACTGGAGCCTTTGCAGCTTGAAGTGCTTTAGAGAGCCAGGCAGTCGAGCTGTGTTGTACAGAAGCCTGTTGGCATGAACCTCTGGAACTGAGCCCCCTGTCCAAGACAGGGTAGAAGAGTTACTACATTTCTGCAGAGGAAGTGCCACAACACAGAGAAAAGGGTTTCCCGCCCCTTTGTTCCTACAGAGCCTCTCTTCTGCCTCCTCCCCCCCACCCACCCTCCCTGGGCATCCAGGCATGTGGGCTTCCACACCTGGCTCAGTCTCTATTCTAGATGACTCTATTTAAGATCCTTACTTCTTCCACACTCTCCCACATCCTCTTTTTTTGGTCCCTTCTTCCTCTAGTGGCCGGCCACTGTCACTGCACTCACAGTAGAACCAAGAGTGTCACTCTTGAAAACAGTCTGAAAAGAGGCCAGCTTGATGTGTTCACAAGCACATCAGATATGCCCTTCTGTAATCTCTTCAGAGCCTGAGGTGTTTATTACTTCCATGCTCCCAGGCAGTGAGGTTCTTAAGGTGGCTTCCATGAGAATTTCATTTTGGAACAGGCATGTAGTCCAGTTTCTTATCTCTGGGTCAGATCCTGCCCTTTCCTCTGCAGTCACAGAAGCCCTTCATCCTGCCACTGCAGAAAGAGGTAGACAAAGGCAAGAGGAGTTCCTGGGCCTCAAGCAGAGGGGCTTTTGAATGGCTGGGTAAGGGGGGGAGGGGAAAGGTAAGCAAGGCTTATTTGTCCATGACTATGCAGTTTCACTTGCTTTTGTCCCTCACTAAAGGGGAGCACAGCTGCCACAGGAATGACTGCTCACTTCACTGAAGGCCAACGAGTGGCATCTCTGCTGCTCTGTGTTCAGTGGGGGGAGGGGGCAGGCGTTCTTCATACATTACAGAGGTGCCCAATTACAACCTTGCCATTTGGCCTTTGAGCTGGAGTTCAGGATTTGGCCTTCTGACTGTGGTCAGTGCTCATTGTTTCAGAGGAAGAGGTAGCCCATCTGCACCCACCTTCTCTAATTGTTGTTCAGTGGAAGCAGATTCCTTCCTGATCCTCAGCTGAGCAAATTATGTCCTGAAGCAGGAAGACTGCAGCTATGGCAATGACTCTTACTGTTTGTTTTTTTAGATTGCAGTGAGGAGGACTGCCTGCATGTGCATGCTTTTTTCCATTGCATCATCTACCATCCAATTAGCTAGCTGTTCTGTAAAGAAGCTCATACAATCAGGATGCACAATATGTAATTAAATGGCAGAATGCTCACTGAGGCAAAGACAGCAGCATGCAACTTGGTCAGGAGGTCAGACTAGATGATCATAATGGTCCCTTGAGGCCTTGTAATCTATGAATCTATGCCTGATGCATGCAACACCCATAAAAGAGGTTCAGCAACTTTCAAAGTGGCTAGGTTACAGCATCCTGTATAATGGATATATTCACCCAATGAGAATGTTCTGATGTCATGTTTCTATCTTGTCTTTTATTGGTTGAGTGCACTGTCATTCGGAGTTGGGTTGACAGAGCTTCTGTGCAAAGCAAACAGAACTAGCTGTCTCTCAGCTTGCACTTGCTCAACTTGCATGAATTAAGCTTCTTAATAGAGCTCCCAGTGTTTGTTTTGTTTGCCTCCAGTTTCTTGCATATTATTACTCCAGATACAGCAGCATGGGTTAGAATATCTGATTAGTTGTTTGTAAAACAAATGATAAACTGATTAGGCATTGAAATAAAGCAATGATGATTTTCTAAGGATTTAGCAGAGACCGGCCAGCTCTATTCATGTGTGTATTGCAGCCCCTGCAGCTCTTATTCCAAACCTTGGAGACTCTGATTTTCCTCCTTGACCCTCCCACTCATCCCGCACACTTGACCTCTAACAGCATTCCTTTGCTTGTCTTTCAACCTTACATGTAGTTTCTCTCTCCCTCTCCACCCAAGAATATGATTCTGGTTTGAGCTTTCTAATTGTGTGTAGCGAGGATAGAACTCCTTGTCTCGCTTGGCTGCCCCGTTGTTTGGAAACTCACCCTAAACATTTCCACATGGTTTGCACTCTTCATGCACAGCTAACATGTTTTTTTTTTCTTTAAACATTTTTGAGAAAAAAAAATCCTCCAGCTTCTTCTGCCTTCTGCTGCTGGCAGTGACCTAGCCTTGTTACTGTTTGCATTTCTTTTGTACCTTTCTGCCGCTGAAGTCTCTGTGGACCTTTAAATCTGTCAGCAGCCGCTACCAGGCTCAGTATGCAATTTAGCTCACTGTTTTCACAAGTTTCCCAGGCCTCCAAGCTTTCCAAATGAGCCATTGTGGCGCTGAGTTAGACATATTGTCCTTTCACTGGGCTAGCTTAGTGTGGGTGCTGCATTTACAGCTCTGTTAGCCCTCACTAAGTCATCTTGATATAGGACCCCTGAACACTTCCTCCTTCAAATATATATATATTAAAATAACTGGCTGAAACATTTGAAACCATCAGCCAGGAGTGGGTGGTCTCTGTACCTCACACACAAGCTCTCTTACTCTTGTTCAAGCACACCCGTCTGCCACTTGTCTTACATGATCAGCACCAATGGACCAAACAAAGCAAAACATGTTGATGTTTGTTTGTTTGTTTTGCTCTTCAGAATATTATTTATATTCCAACAGAATCTATAGACTTCAACTGAAATTGGAGCCCATTTTGCTAAATGCTTAACATACACAGTAAGAGTTTACCATCTAAATAGCTGGGGAAGAGGGGAGTATTACCATCCCCTTCCAGAAAGGGAACTGAGGCACAGAGAGGTCAAGTGGCATGCCCAAAGTCTCACTGGAAATCTCTGATAGAACTTGGAATTGAACCCAGATCTCCTGAATCCAGTGTAGTTTCTCAATGACAAGGTAATCCTTCCTCTTCCAGAAATACTGGGCCAAACTCAAACAGAAGATGTTTGCCCATTAATGCCAATGGTGAATTTATCTCATAAGAATCTTGATTTTTTTTTCCTCCTAGACATGAGATGTTACTTCTGTCTTTTGTTGGAGATTGGATGGTGCAGGGGCATGGTAATGGGAAATGGATCCTTTTGCTGGTTCAAAGCCAGCCAAAAAAACACTGCTAGTTTGGTAAAACTGGCAGTCTCTGGGATTGTTCTATTGGGGGTTGCTGTGGATCAGTGTTGAAGTGTACTGGCAGGGGAAGCCGGGCTGGGCTGGGCTGGGCTGGGCTGGAGGTGGGTGGGATCCAGACTGGCATTATGGCCCTGGAATAAGGTGCATTGACTCTAAATTTTCTCAGAGAAGCCTATATAGTGTCTGCTCTATTTTAGCCACAGCAGGTTTTTTCAACTCTTTTCATGATCCTTGTATCAGGATGTATCACATATTCACCAGATACAGCAATTGCTCCCACCCATGTGAGCACAGGTGTAATGATAGTTCCTGAGGGAAGTCAGACACTGGTTGCTCATGTAACTTCTCTGGGTCTGTTCTGCTGTGACTGGGGGAACCTGTGGCACAATGTGTGAACATAAATTAGTGGTGAAGGGGGTGCAGGCACTAAAAATCTTTACAGGGATCAGTCATTACAGGGAGACAGTAAGTCCTCTGCCTCTTTACTTTAGAGTGGAGGGATGTGCTTGATCCATATTTTTCCTATGATATTGGCAGGTATAAATGCAACTGCTGACTGTGTATATTTCATTTAACAATCCCAGGATGAACTGGATCTTACGGATAAGAACAGAGAGGCTATGTTTGCACTCCCACCAGAGAAGAAGTGGCAGATTTACTGCAGCAAAAAGAAGGTACTGTCTTTTGATTGATTTAAGTAGCAAATAATGAACTCTGTGTAATTAATTACGTGTGTGTGTGTAGCTTGTTTATCCATCTAGATCTACATAGAATATGTGATGGAGTGGTATAAAGCTTTATTGGCATGAGTTTGGGACAATATCTTATGAGTGAAAACACAATTGATTTATGAAGGGCATCCAGAACAAGTTAAAGCCTTTATGCCTTATCATACCATCATGAATTTTGCGCATATATATATATATATATATATATATATATATATATATATATATATATAAATAAATGTATGTATACAAATACTTATACTAATGTTGCTGTTGTGAAGTTTGATGTCTCAAAGGTCTCCAGAGAAAGTAGCAAGCAATGTTTATCCCATTTGACAGAGAGCGATCAGTTCATGTGAGTTACTAGTGGTAAATTCCTCATTCAAATAAACAGGCAAGTTTTGAAATTGCTGTCAAAGAAGAGAGAGGCCATGGACTTGTAGCTGATAGCCAAATTAATTTCCACAGGCTCCTGTCACTAGAAAAATGGGGAGCTGAAAGAGAGAGACTCCTCCAGGAGTAGAGCACTGGATATTATTGCTGGCCCACAAGAAATAAAGGAGCGTTTCTCTGATGGTCTAGCACATGTTGGTTAAAGAGAAATGCCTGGAAAAAGTGGTTTTGGTGTGTGTTACTACTTAAGATTGTGTTAATCAAACCAAGAGATTTTAGATTTTGGTCCAGATAAGAGGGTAACATTCTGGTTATATCTGACAGAGGAGTTGTCTCCAACAGTAGACTCATGCTTTTAGCAGTGAAGGGTCCAGGTTCAAGCTCTGCAGATGGCACTACTGAGATCCGAATATTTGCTCTGTGGCTGCCTGTAACATACTTTTTCTGTGAATAGATCAATGGTTTCAGTACCTGGTGTTGTCAATCCGGAGACCCTGTTCTTGACACTAAAATTCATTTCTTACAGTGGAATTAAAAAAACCCTCAATTAAACCAAAAAAAGATGTGTTTTGCATATGGGCAGCTCTCAGCTGAAACCTATCACCCAGGAAAGTTAATAATGATGAATAACGTATTAATTTCTGAATGATTCCAGGAAGTACCTAAGAACGTCTTCGGCCCTGAGAATTCCCTAAGCCTATTCTGTTTGGTGGCTTCCATTATCCTTCCTGCTGGTGCATAGAGCTTGCACATGGAGAGAAGGTGCAGGCTTCTGTGATTAATGTCTGCCTTACGTTTTTGCTGGCAGACTCATCTAGCTTTCTCCGCTCTAGTGGGAGAGGATCTATTTGTAGTCATCTTAGGGAACCACACATTCCATTTCCTGGACCAGCCAGCTTTGGCAGGAAGTTTCAGACTTTAATGTATTTAATATGTTGGTTGGATTCACTACATTACACTTTTTTAAGGCAGCAGATTTGATATAAGAATTCTGAAGACCTCTATAGTTAAAGGGGCCTCACATTGGAAAATCTTTTTAATGCACGTATGGTGCAAACTCAATTAGCCAAACTCTAGATCTCTGAAATGCCCTGTTAACTGAAACAAGGTCCTGATGCCAGATGTCCATTAATTACACTGCAAATGCACTCAATTATCAGATGTTCTTCACCTTTTCTTCACTCCCTGACCCCCTTCTCTCCCCATGGGCAGCTAGAATATCAATGTTGATCTCTCTCTGGCTGTGTGTATCTTACTTATCTGTCTATCTATTATTATTATTATTTTACAATGACAAGAGTTTGTTATGTATCTCACAACACAGAGTGAAAGACAATGTCCCTCCCCTTTTAGTCTGGAAACTAATATTAGACACAAAGGGTTCCATTCTCCACTTTAAAGCACCCTGCGGGAACCCAGGATATGCCCAACAAGGGAGGCCATGTCCTGCAATATGCAGAGGCCTCTCTATTCCCATTGGTTTCATTTAAAAAATCAAGATTGGATTTTTTCTAAAAGATACTGTGACTGTGTGACAGATCTGCTCCAGGAATTATTTTGGGGGCAGTTCTTTGGGCTGTACTGTACCGGAGGTCAGAGTAGATGATCACTATGGTCCCATCAGGCCTTTGAATTTGTGAATCGGGAGTTGAGGACATTCAGCATCTTGCAGGAGGAGAGAGCAGTCAGTTCTGAGTAAGAAGTATACTTTAAAATGACATTGTTAAGAAGTAAAAATCGAGAGACCATTCATATACATTAACGCAAGATGCCATTCTAGTCTAAGACAAATGGAAGGTCAAAGTTCCCGAATTTACCTCAGAGTTCATGGGACCTGTTGACTGTCTTAAGTAAACAAATGCCCTTTACAAAAATGTGGCTTGTGCATCACTAAAGGCACTTTGTTCATTTATCTTGGCAATTATAGTTTAGATTTAATTATTTATGATGATGGTTGCTAAGGTGTTTGTGAAAGGTCACTGTGATACACTCAGACCTCATTACAGCCTGTCTTTCACGTCATATAATTCTTGAGAAATGGGGAAAGACAAACTTTTTTATTTTAAGATATAGGCCTGAGCCAAAACCCATCAAGCCATGCACCACAGGACTCGAAGAAAAAATCTGGATCCAAATATTTTGGTTTTGGGGCCTCTCTCTTATTTCAGATTATAACAACTGCAGATTAGCAAATTTCTATAGCATCTGTGTAATCAGTTCCACTCTGGCTATCATTGGCCTTTTTGAAACTAGGACCACTAGTACTAAAAGCAGATTCTCCACTCCTTGAGCTAAAGGAGTAGCACCTCTACCTGGAAGCTGCAGTAGACTCTTATCCTTTTTTGTGGACCAACCACAGGAGGGAGACAAAGACCCATACAACTCTGACATAAAACATTTGCCTCTTTCTCATGTCTTTACGTCAGCTCCTTCAGCCTGGTACTATTCAGAGCTGATACTAACAGACAGGGCTCACTTCATTTGTATTGGACTGAATCATCATTCAGTTTCCTTTGAAGATCTCCTGACCCAAGGGCCTAAAATACCAAACACCATACTCTTGCATTGGGTCCACATATTGGACTCTCCATACTGTGAACATCCACTGATGTCAAAGGGGGCATATGTATTGACTGATTGTATGTTTTTCATGTGGCATATACTGCATTTGTTCATTGTGTGCATCTCATTTGGATGTCAGTGGAAGTCTGGACTTTGATAAAACTATTGTCCTAATTCTGTAATCCTTGCACATATAAAACACCATATGAATTTCCTGGGAAATACTTGTTTGCAGGAACTGCAGATCAGGCCCTGTACAGTGCAATCAGATTATTTTTTTAAGCAGTAAATGTTCTGGTGTTTAGGAAAACGTTAGAATTAATTATTGCTTCACCAGGAGAAGAGCTCTGTGCATGTTTGTTTAAAAAAATAATTAAAAAAGGCATTGGTTAAATTATTTGACTATTACTTGACTAGCTCTTATTAGGATTCTATAAGGGCCAGACAGTGTGAACTACTGAGCAACGGCAACTCATTCTGATTTGGAACATTCTGCACCTCACACAATCAGGATTTAATGGCCAGTAATAGTGCCTTCTGCACAGTCTCAATCACACAAGGCTCTCTTAGACTTCTTATTGCTAGATAAACAAGTGAGGTTGTTTTCTTTTCACGGCCCTTGCTGCCTCCAAAGACTAATTTGTAAACCTTCAACTGACTAAATTTCATCAGTAAGTGAATAGATTTTGTGAACTTGGGTGGATTTTTTCTTCTTTTCTTTTGCTTTGAACTAGAATTAAACAGTAAATCCATTTCTAAAAGCAGATCAAATTAGACCTGATCTGTCTGAAAGAAACAGGCATGTTAAACACTCCTTGACTGGTTCGCTAATTGGTGCTTTGTTTCCTTATTTGTTGGACTTCTTTGTTCTGCTTTTTATGATAAAGGAGGGTTCTTTGAAGGAGCAGTCTCAGGAAGAAGGCTTGATAGCTTCATTCTGATTTTACTGCGGAGTAACTCTTTTGATTTCAAGAGACTCACTCGTGATTTATACCAGATGAGGTAAGGAGAGAATTAGGCTTGAGTGTTGAAGGAGGAGCCAGTCCAGTCTACCTCTGCCAAAGGAGGCAATAATCGTGTCTAAGAGAACCTATAGCACTTTTAATCCTCCAAGCAGTGACACTTCCCATAATGATACCTAATCCTCTAGACATGGGGAAGCCATGCTTCAGTGATAAAGTGTTGACTGGGAAGCCACCTGAAAAAGCTGCCTTCTGTGAAACCTTGCTCTGCCTGCCAAAAATGTAGCACTTGAGAGAAAACAATTTGCTCATGATTTCAGTGTTCCTGGATCATTATTCCTGTCATCTGTCTATTATGGGGTCAGGGAAGGGGATGGTCTTTTTTTTATTCCCTTGCTATCCTTCATATTTATGAAAAGTTGTAGTCTAGTAGACTGTCTGAGACTCGGAGCAAGGAGCCCATGGACTCTATGCTTGAAGCTGCCATTGATTTACTTCACAGAACTTGTCAAGTCACTTCACATCCCTATGTCTCAGTTTCCTCATCTGTAAAGTGGAGATGGTGATCCCTAGCTAAATTCACTGGTGTGGACTGAAAGTTACTCATTATTCTCTGTACAGTTCTTTGCGGTAAATTGCTTTATAAGGGCTAAGTATTACTAATGATTATTTGTGGACATAAACATAGGAAGAGAGGTCTGAGAAACACTTCACCTGTCGGAAAACTAGTCTGTATCATGGAAACATCCTGTTGCTCACTCTGCAATGTGCACACCTTGCCCAAAGGGTACAGAGCTATTTTGTAGCAGAGTCCGTAGACATTCTCAAATTTCAGCATTGCTGCTCAGCCTGTCTGGTGCAAAAGTCCATCATTTTGGGAGTGTTAATTTGGGAATGGATCCTGCAGTGAGCTGTGTGTTCTCTGCTGACTGTGTTAGGAATGGAAGGTGCTTACTGCCTCACAGGGTCAGACCTATACTTTTTAAAATAGAATTTGCTATTGGTTTTTATAGCCTTGCGGTGCAGAGTCCCAGTGTGCACCCATGCTGTCTGTCTAACATTAATGAAGAACATGTCTAAATGTTTTAGAAGAGTTTCTCTTACCAGTCGAGCTTTGCCCTTGTGATTTGCATTGTCAGCAGAAATCCTCCATAAAAATGCAGCATGATATTGTGCAGCTGGATGTAGAGCTGGAGGCTTCTGTCTTCCGCCCCCATGTCCAGGCCCTGATCTGTCCTCAGCCTCATTTCTAGCCAGTCCCAAATCCAGCTCCAACCCCAATCCAAACTGCAATCGCTGCTTTAAATCCATCCCCAGGCTACATACATAGAGCATTTTGTCCTAAGCCATGGATGTCCTTCTCTCCCCCCCCCCCCTCTGGTGTTTGCTGGTGAAATTAGAGCTGTATTTGCAGCTTTTGACATATGTAGGTAAGAGTGAGGGGAAAATGCTAGTAATGAAATCAGAGTCCTTCTTAGCCCTTAGGTGAAACCTAGTGAACTGATGGAGGATCCAGCGTGCTGTTTGTACCCTGACTGGCTGATGCTGAAAAACAAGATAGGCTATTACTTGTGTTCATTTCTCACCTTAGTTGTGAACTGAAAGTCTGTTTTCTTCTCAAGCCCTGAGGTCTTAGCTCTATGTTTCTCTTGCTACAGCTGATGGCATTACTGATGTCTTAAGGCAGAGCAGGGAGCTTTTGTTGTTAGCTACACCATTGCCTGCAGCAAGGAAAAGTATTCATTTTCTTTGGATCCCTTCAAACATCTCTTTCATGAGGACATTGAAAGGAAACTCTACAGAAGCAGAGAGAAAAACTGGACCTTGATCTGGTCTCATTTAGAGACATTACATATCAGATGAAGGTCTCACCATCGTATTGTCTGAATGTGGGTTTTTGCTTTTGTTTTTATATTGTCTGATTTATGAATCCCTTGGGGCAGAATCCATGTCTTCATTTATGTTTGTACAGTGCCAAGCACATGGCTGGTGCATAATAAATCATGATGGTTTTCAGTTAGGTTGTTTTCAACTCTCTTTTTGTGAGTTTATTTGAAAGTCTGTTAATAGAATCTGTTACTGATTTAGGATCTGAAACATTTTTTATTGTGGATTTATATTTGTAAGGCGTATTTAATGTCCCTTTGAAGAATATGCCTACACTGCAATGTAAGACTGGTGTTTGAACTCAGGCTGTAGCCTAAACCTCCTTCTGTGTACACAGAGATTGCACTAACCTAGGGTCCCAGGACCCTATGAGGGTAGAGGATCCAAGTCAGAGTCAAGCCAGGACCCAGGATTCAAGCCTTATTGCTTTGCAGTGTAGACGCAGGACCATTGGACTTGTGTTCTGGAGGTCTGTCAAATGTATCCCAGAATCCCATGGGCAGACATTTTGTCCTCTTATCAGTCAGGGTTGGTGGACAGTTATGTTTTCTCACGCTGTACCACGAATAAAGGGCTAGAGAAACCTGATTTTGGGAGGGCACTAAGTCTGAGATATGAGTGGTTGGACTTGGGCCCTCATAATGCAGTGTAATGCTGGAGCCCCAGGTTGGGACCTGGGATTCAACAGTTCCTAACAGCATGCGCGCGCAAGTGTAACATCCTGGCTAAGTGTGTGTGATATCTTCTCTTGCCTGTGACTGATTCACACATAGACTCACAGACTCAAGGTCAGAAGGGACCATCCAATAAGAGCCTCTTACATATATCTGATTAAGGTAGTTACTGCTTTAGTTGAAGTAGTTCACGCTGGTGTTTTTGTGCCGGAAATGTCAGGTTCTCTCCTCATTGATTCTTCCTAATTTTGTTACAGAAGCTTATTGCTTCAAATTTTGTAAGTTAAATAGAAATGTCACAGGGGTCATAGGCCAAATTGGGGAGAAACTGCTTGTGTACAGGACCGAAGGAGCCCCACAAAAAACTCAGGCAAGAGTGAATCTCTGTGTTTAAGTTCTTTCATTCACCCTAGCTAGGATTCATCCATCATCTTCTGCACTATCACAAGGAAATCTGCTCCTTAAAACAGACTGCAACTTCTAGTTCCCATTAATTCCCCTCCAAGTGCCTAGCATCTGCAGTCACCGTCAGGCAGAACACTGCATTGCTTCTTCAGCTTAGGAGACTGGCTGATGAAAACCAAGTCTGAAATGTAGAATTTCACAAACTAGGCTTTTCAAAAGTAGTCTAGAGTTTCTGTTACTGTTGTTCAGAGGAAATCTCAAGGTACTGGTAAGTCACCAAAGGGAGGATGTTGCTCTTTGGAAACAGCTGCATTCTTTAGCTGAAGGTTGGAGAATGCCAACATCCTTGGATTTAACTTGCTATTTTCCTGCCAGTAGCTGCTTCTTTCCCCCTAAACAAATGATTTAATGCTCAGATACCTGGAATGATTTGTTAGACTACTACTATCCCAGAACCACACCACTCTCTCTAATCTAAATATCACAGACTTGGACATAGAAAGTTACTGTGGTGTAAATGAAAGTGGAATTTAGACCAAGGAATTCAGATATACAGGCCGATGACAAGCACAGAACATGGATAGTATGGGCTGTCCGTCATATCAGATGATGATGTCGCAGCACCTCGTGTGTTCTTTTGTTTCTGTATAAAATACTGCATGTGCAGCACTAATGCATCTGTTTGTTGGAATGAAATATACAGGTAAGGTGCAGTGGCCCAAAACTTCTCCAGTTCTTGCATCTAGAATATTGAAGTATTTAAAAGAGGAAAGTAAAGAGGTCCCAATCGCTATCTGATGAAATGACATTCCAGGGCTTCTTCAAACTGAAATAACTATTTTAATAGTGGTGCATGTTAATGTACAACATATGTTGTGTATTGCAGGTATTAGAATAAATTGTCAGAATTTGTGCAATATGATTAGGACCAATTAAAATCCAATGCAAATCAGTATCTTTTTCCTCTCTTCAGCTTTTGGGTTCGCTTTTTCAAAAGGGTAAAAGGATTTGTCCAAATTTCAACTGGGTGAGCTTAGTGTACAAAATGTTAAGGTGCAGGAATAACTTTTGGGTTTCAAATACCACATTCGCCATGTCACTCCGTTATGGCTCCATGTAATGGTGTTGGCCCTGATTCTCTTCCCATGCTGGTGTAACTTCACTGACTTCAATTAATTATACTCTTGATATAGACCAGTGTGAGAAAAAGAAGAATCAGGCCCTTGTTTCTGCATATTGTTAGGTTCCCCTAACTACCTCCTTGATGTAAAAATTTTGTCCTGTTGGACAAATGGTTGAAGATGTTTACTCTGAGAGTTTGCTAACGAGACTTGGTATCGAGACTTGGTGTGTTAGACTCTTCTACACTTTTCTCTTGGAGATCTTGAATACACCACTTGCATTGTCTTGTTGGCTCACTGTGGGGAATCACTGTAGTTGATGGCTGAGTTGGTCAGGCGAGAAGCAAAATACATTGGTCTGGTTATTAATCTGGATAAAACTAAGTCACTGGACATTAACATCAAGCAGTCTCCAGCTCCAGATTGCAATCACTTTTTAATTTACCTGTCCAGACAGGACACTAAGCAGATGGCAACTATTAAATACTTGGAACGTGTCCTAGACAACGCTGGAGAAGGTTCGAAAGATGTAGAAGCTTGTATAGCAGCAGCTACCATCATGTTCTGTGCTTTTTAGTGGCCTCTTTGGGAACGTTGTGACACCAAGCTTGTGATGAAGCAATGGATTTATAGAACAACAGGTATACAAATTCTATTGTATGGCAGTGAAACATGGGTGCAGAGGAAGGCTAAAGAGTGGCAGATTGACATTTTTGGTTCATAATCTTCATCAGCTGTTCCATATTAAGTGGGAGGACAAGATCAGAAATGAGGTATTTGTAGCTGAACACCCAGAAACCACCTCTGTCAGTACTGGTGCAATTTTTTGGAGGCTTTCTTGGTACAGACATATCATTAGGATGAAAGATTAATGAGTTACAAAGCATGTTCACCAAGGAATGCTGCAACACAGCAAGTAGTCAAGAGGTCACAAGTGGTGTAATAGAATCACCAGTGATGGACATAAACTGAATATCTAGCCAGACAACCAAGGATCTAGCTACAGATGGATCTGAGAGGCACTCAATTTGCAAGGAGAATATATCCCTTTGGGATTTGCCATGGTGATGAAGACTCTTCTTCATCAGATCATTTGAATCTCCCCTTCAACAGTTTCATTATAGTTTAGCTGGTGAGGAAGGCAATGGAAAAGAACAGATTAAAATCACTCTCAGCAATCAGCTGATGTGCCAACATTCCAATAGAGAAAATCTGTGTTCAAACAGACTCCTGAAATGCCCACCCCATTCTAGGGGACATCAGAAAAGAGAAGAGTGCTGGGTTTTTGTTTTTTGTTTTTTGTTTTCCCCTGTACTTTGGCTCACAATTTCCATGGTGCAATGCTGGCAATTGTAGGCTCATTTATTTATCTGGAGAGCAAAGGTTGTTTTGGGTCATGTCCCTGGAATTATGTATTTAGTTTTTAAATCTGAGGATGATTTTTTTCCATGATAGAGGCACAGAATATTTTGAGTTTCCTTTTTGGTTTTTTGTTTTGAGCCCAGCCATTGTCATTCAAAAAGGTCGGCAGCCATGCAGGAACAGTTTTTGTAGATCTTCAGGGAAGTTTTCTGAAGGCATAGACCTAAATCATGACAGTGATCATTATAAAGGTTTTGGTGTTTAGCCAATAATTACTCCATTGTGATATCAGTTGCTCTAGTATTCCCCTCCCCCGTTCATAAAAGGAAATAACGGTGGAGTATCAGATGCTGTGGTGTGGGAACTGATGATTTTGTGTGTAAAAGTCAGCTATGATGATAGATCATCTGGAAGTCCATCCTCTCCCAAAACAGGATCAATCCCTACAATTTGTGTATTGCTCAGTTTTGTCTTACTGATGGTATGTAGTAATAATAATTAATACATACACTGTAAAGCTCTCACCCTTCAGATAGTTTCAAATGTATGAGCAGGAGCAAAGAATAAATAAAAAAGCCAAATTAAAACGTTCACCTAGAATGCTGAGAAGCCATTTAATACAGAACAGAGCTCAAACTGTTTATTACCTGTGTTCTGAACTCTACTGAACTGCTCATTAATCTTCCAAGGATTGCAAATGCCTAAAGCAAAAATCATTTCATCTTTAGCCTCATAGATTTTAATGCCAGAAGGGACCATTGTGATCATCAAGTCTGACTTCCTGCATAGCACTGGCATAGGGCTTCCCTGTATTAATTCCTGCTTCAAGTCATAGGCTGTACTTTAACGAGTGCATATATTTTAAAAGAATCCAATCATGATTTAAAATAAGAGGGAGTGGATTCTGAAACAAGCAAATTAAAGAATATTTTCAGAATCTACTGCCCATAAAAAACAAAAACAATAAACGCCCCGCAACCTGGATTCTGTCTCTTTCTGGGATTCCTGCTTTTGGAAGGTTCTCTGATTTTCATTATTAAGTTTATATACCATTGCATCTAGATGACCAAACAAGATGAGGGCCCTATTGTGTTAGATACTATGCTCTCATATAGTAAAAGAAAGCTTCTGCCCCAAAGAGTTAACAAACTAAATGGGCAAGACAGACAGTATTATGGCCCACAGAAGGGGAACAGATGCAGAGAAAAATTATGTAACTTGCCCAAGATCAGACAAGAAGTCTGTGGTAGAACCAGGAATCGAAGCCAGATCTTCATGAGTACCAGTTTAGTGCCTTAACCACAAACCCATCTTTCATACTGCAGAAGTTTTCATTATAGCCAGCATTTTGCATGGCATATGGTGGGACCCATAAGAGAGAGACAGATGGTGATAGATTGGATCAGTCCATTAACACTATTAAAGCTCCATCAACTGTCCTTGCAACAAGAAAGGCCCAGAGTTGGACCAGTGGAGAAGCATGTTGAAGAGTGGATGAGAAATCTTTGAAAAGAAGCTTATTTTTTGCAGGTCAAAGCTTTTGTGAGAGAGGCAAGATAGCCTTTCAGACCTTTTTGTTAGCCAATTCTGTGCATATGTATTCCCTTGGGGGAAAATTTGTGGTGCCTTTGAGGAGAAGTGAAGTCTGATTTCCGTCACCATCTCAGCAGGCAGAGTTCTTGCCATGAATCTTGCAGGATTTTTTTTTTTAGTTTGGAAAAGAAAATAAGTGGTTGTTCTCTAGAAATAAACAAATCATCACAGAAAGAGAAACTTCAAGTGCAAGCATGTGGCAGCTGGGAGGTTCGGTTACGCTGGCTTTGGCTTTGCACTGAGCAGCCGAAAGGATGCCAAGAAAGAGGAGAAGGAATCAAAAAAGGAAATTTTCTGCCTCTGCCAAAATGACATAAATACCAACTGTTTATCTAAACAATTGAAAACGACACTGCTGGAAAGGAAGAAGATGAGTTGCAGGCAGTCAGCCTGAGGAGCAAATCCTGATCTGTAGACACACCACCATTCCTGAGACTCTGTCAGTTGTTACAAGCAAAGCAGGGTCAATACTGGAGCAGAGATTCCCAAGCAACAGCTAGATGTTGCAGGGACTGGAAGTGGTACTGACAATTGGAAAGAGGTGGGTGGGGTGCCTTTCTCCCTGCAGAAGGCTTTTTCTGGGATGGTAGCAACATCCTTTCCCTTCAACCTCTCAGGGGGAACTCTGCTAGGATGGTAGACAGGGAGTCTGCTTCCACAGGGCTTTAGGCTAGCTGGGTCCTCCCTGCTTCAGCCCACTACTACCTGGGTTTGGGTGGGCTGGGACTTGGTCCAGGAGCAGGGAAAACTCAATCCACTTATCCCCATGCTATCATAGGAGAGGACTCCTGACATCCCAAAAACCCTGTGCCTGGAATCAGCATAAATTGACTTATTGAGGGGACTACCAAGTATCAATGTACATTGCCCCTCCCTCATAATACATTGCTTTAGTGTGGGGGAGAATTGAGTTGCATAGCATTAAATTTTATTGGGTTTGGGGGGTGAAATGGACAGCACTCATTGCTTTATTTGGGGGTGGGTGGCTGCCCAGCATTAATTCATTTATTTGGTGGTATTTAGTGGGGGCACAGAATTCAGCCAGTAGGAAACTGAGGCCTTTGGGCCACAGTAGTTGAGGGAATCTAACCAACAGGAGACCAGGAACAAAGGCGCATGACTTGAGTTATTGGTGTAGTCCTGCCATGCGAGTAAGCTTTCTCCTTGGGTTTTCAGGAGTTGGGTACATTTTTCAAGTCCCAGCTCCAGTTATATGTTTGATCAGACTGACGAACACAGGGAGATGATGTCCTCTTATCATCCCACACCTTTAAATTAGTGGCTCATGCTGACTTCTGGGATTGGGTGATATGTATGTTTCTGCCAGTATTGTGGGAAGGTTCCGAAGAGAGAAGCTCCTTGGGGATCTGAATGCTTTTTCTTCTTTCTATCGCTGATTGTAATTCAGGAATGATCCCAGGATCCACTGGACCAGGACTCCAAAGACTTGGGTTCTACTCCTGTCTCTGCCATTGACCTGTAGTTTGCCCTTGGGCAAGTCACTTTCCCTTTCTGCCCCCCCCCTTCCCCCCGGCACCCTTCATCTGTTTTGTCTAATTAGATTGTGAGCACTTTAAGGTAGGGACTGCCTTTCCCTGTGTTTGTGTGCAGTGCCCAGCACAGTGCAGCATCATCTCAGTTGGGACTGAGAGGCGCTAACATAAATAATGATAAAGCATGACAAGCTTTGTTGAATTCTGTCCTTGAAACATCAGTTAGCAGCCACAATGAGAGACAGCATACTCAGCCTATTGGAACAGTGGCTGGATACTGCCTGGCAGGAGGATTGATAGTAGGCTAGAAGAAACAACGGTCTGCTTGGATATATGTCCCGACTTTGTACTGCAATGAACTGGGTAGCGTTTGTGTGCACCTCTCTCTCTGGTAGATGGAACTGCAACATTTCAACAGTGTTCTAGCCCCTCTAGTTGTTAATGAATGGATATTCTCTTTTCTATCTCATGATACAATAAACTGCTTTTGGAGCAGAAAGATTACTATCTGCACATAGCCTCAATCCAGGGGGAGAAGTATTATTTGTGTCTCTTGTGCATAGAAGGCTTGGGTATGGCTCCCTCTACTACACCTTGAGAATATTCGTGTCAATGCTAGTCATGCTGTATGGGAAACAGTGCAGTAACCACATCTGTCTAGTGAATGGCTCAGTCCTGCAGTCTGTCCTGTTTCAAAATTACCATCTCCTGGGACCTGGTTGGCTTTTCAGATGCATAAACTGTCTGAAAAATTCTGGATTTGTTTCAGCTGCTGTTATGAAGTCATATTTTGTCTCATGGGAAATCAGACACATTTTGTATCCGTTAACCAAAGTGCTCCACTGAGGCAATCTTTTTATTACTGATATAGAACTGAAAAATAGCTAGCTAAAGTTCAAGAAAGAATTTCATTTGGGATTCAAAGATTTGAAAAAGGTGAAATGCAAAGGCTTGAACATTCAGAAAATCAGTCACCTAACAAAGGAAAGTGGTCTATCTGGGTAAAAACACAGGATGTAGGCGTCTGACGTAGGTTCTATTCCTGGCTCTGTCGCAGATTTCCTGTGTGATTTGGGGGAATCAATCTCTCTGCCTCATTTTAGCCACCTAAACTGACCTAGCTGAAAGGGCTGCAGAGGCGCTTACTTAATTAACTTGTGAAAAACCTTGGAATATTGGTGGGGGGAAGGCACTACAGCAGTGCGAAGCATTTGTTGTAGGTATAGGCTGAGATTTTCAAAAACATCTCATGGGACTTGAGCCCAACTCCCAATTGAAAAAGCCAACAAAAAGACTTAACCAACATGGCAAATCTTTAATTATACCTTTTTAAACAAAAACTAATCTGTTTCCTTTAACCACCTGAGTTCAGGGTTCTGTGACTTTTTCTGCCATTAAGTGATGACTCTGTTGACAGCGAAAGCTGAGTATAGGAATCTGCTTCCTCCTGCCTGGGATGAGAATGATGCCATCAGCTGTTGTACAGGAAAGTGCACTAACCTGAAGCTGAGTCTTGTCAAATCCAGTTCTCTGATACCCAAGTGTAAATTCAAATATCCTTATGGATTTCAATTCTGTTTTTTCTCCTTTACGCTAATTCCAAGAGCCCGTTTGCTCTGTGTTGCAAAGTAAAATAAACAAACAAACATTTGTTCCTATTTTAGATGTTTGCCTGTTTGGCTTTCTTCTCTTTTGAGTACCAAGTTGCCTACACTTAGCATTTAATCTGGAACAAGGTTTGAGCTGAATCTAGGTTGCTTTTTCCCTTAGCTCAGCTGTAACGTCTAACCCAGGTCTTTGCTATTCTAGTTTGTCCAGTCTCTATTATGAGGAATATAATCTCACACTGTAGCTAATCTAGTAACTGGCTGGAGTTAGAACTAGATCTTTCAGGAGTTTGTAAATGAAGTTGTGGGCTGTGCTAGGGATCCTGTCTGGGATCTTGCACTTGTCCTGGGACGTGCAAGGGTATCTTGCTTGGGCTAGTGGTTCTGCACCTGGTTGTGCTAGGATCCTGACCTGGAGTCTCTCACTGAGGTCTGGGGTCCTGCACTGGGGTGGACTTTCCTATTCTGGCAACTGCGGCTCTCTCTGGTGCAGGTGGGAAGTGGGGTATTCCTCAGCAGAGACTCTGGCAGTTGCTCTTGCAGCTCTAATGTAACCACTGCTTCGGGGCCTGCATTGCTCCCTCTGCTGGTGGTGAAGCAGCTGTGTGAGGTGGGCTCTTATATCTTTCTCAGGCAGCTTGCACTTTTGAATTTTTGTGTCATAGGCTCTGATTGACCAAATGGCACCAATAGAAGCAGGAAAAGGGTGGGGCAAAATGGTGGCAATGACTCACAGAGGTGCCAGAAGGGTGTATGGGCACATACTAGTAGCTTAGTGTGAGTCCTGCGTGTGATCAAATTAACAAACTGGAACTAATATCTTGATTTCAGTCACCTTCTTTGCAGAATCTGTGTAATACTCCTCCATCCGTTTTGTACGCTCTTTCTGCTGAGGTCGACAGGAATTCAGCACACAGAATAAGGAATTCAGCACACAGAATGCCTTTTGTGAAAAATATTTTAAAGCCAAACACGATGGCATAAAGTAAGTTGCCTGTCCCTCTGCTTCTTTAAATCATGCTTATCAATCAAATGGACTGACAATTTTAAAAGATGGGGGGAAGGAGGAGGAATTCAGCAGGTAAAGGTAATATGTTAAGCATACATCCTGATGAGAGGAAATAAGTTTTATGGCAGCTGTGTAAATGGCAAACAGTATCTTTGTCTGTGCCAGCGTGACTCATCAGCACAGGATATTTACATCCAAAGTGTGGTTAAATGCTTCCAGAGCCCAGTGTGCACATGGCCTGATTTGCAAATATGTGAGCACCTCCAGTTCCCAAGGAGTTGTGAGCTTCCAGCATCTCTGAAAATCAGGTCAATGCCATCAGGTGTTCTTGTAAGGGCCCTGGCTTGAGAATCAAGTGGTCGGGGTTCTATTGCCAGCTGTGCCACTGACTTCCTAGGTGAATTTGGAATGTTACTCTCTCTCTTGTTCTTGTCCTTCTTTCTCCCTTTCTAAAATGGGAATAAATCACTCCATACCTCCAAAGGGTATTGAGAGGATAAATCCTTTCATATCCAGGAAGTGCTTGGGTACTCCAGAGAGAACCTGGAGAAGTACTGTGTGTTGTGAATATATTTGGTGTTGGTGTAAAATTTCAGATTGACAACTGGACACTGATGTTGAGTGTTTAACCACAAAAAAGGTACAATGCAGGCAGCTTTTCCCAAGTGTCTCAACTTTCTCATGAAAAAGACACTTGTCAGATGAGCTAGGCGTTTAGTCTTCAGGGCCTATTCAGTCATTGATATCTTACCTATTTTTATGGTGCCCATCACCTTAGTGTTTGAGTGTCTCTCCACAAAGGCCCACCAACAGAGGGGAATGATGTACTTGCAGTGGTTTGGGGTTTCCCCCTATTGTGTATGTCTTTTCCTCTAGGAGCTGACATGACCCAATACCTTCGTGTCATTGAAGACAATGTGCCCATGAAGACTGTGAAGTGGATTGGTTCCCAAAAATACTGCAAAAGGCCTACAGGATCAAATGAGCTGTGGCTAGAATTTTTTGTTTAGTTTTATTTTTGCAGTTGGTTCAAATATTTGACACATTCCATTAAATCCTATTTTAAATGAAGTTGGTCAGCTCAAAAGTCCCAAGTTCCGCCATGGGATGGAGTCAGTCCAAATTAGCATCAATGCCTATATAATACCTTGATTGTTTTACAGGTTTGTATGATATCAGGACCCTGTTTTCACAGTAGTTACATAGCTGTTGCTCTGGTGAAGAATGATATGGTTGCTTCTGAAACTCACAGACTGACGTCTGTTTTTTAAATGTAATATTTACACTATTCAAGGAGCTAAAAGGAGGCTTTGCTCTAATAGATTCCTTTGGCTGACATTTTGCTTCATACAGCTGGGTAATTGTTTCCAGCTATTGACGCCTATGTGGTTTTAGATATCAGGACCTACTTTTTTCCTTCTCCATCTGCTGGAGCAAAAGAAGGATTTTGTCATCAAATTGCCACAGCAACCTGCATTGATGTTGAAGTGTTTTATTTCATTATCAGAATTCTGATGGCTTTTCAAACATCCAACATTTTAGGTTTTTGACTGTGCTTCCATTGTCAGAAAGGAACTGTGGTGCTGTGATTTCATACTACAGAGAACATTTGCATCATCTGGGCAATGAGGCATCTTCTTCAGTGTCTCTGATTGCAATATATCATGGTACTGCTCTACAGAGTGATGTAAACCTCAGTGAGATCTTGGTTGTCTCACTTCGGATTCTGATTCTTTGAAAATGTTCTCCAGGTGGTTGGTTAAAATTAGTGATGGACCGACCAATGTTTTGAGAGTTCAGATAAACATCTATACACTTATCCTGATCTTTTGAGTTTGCAAAAGGAGCTCTTGCAAAAACTGTTTTACTGGAACTTCAGGCTGGAAATAGAGGACTAGATTTTAAAGTACCCAGTCAATGTTTATTTGGATCTTTTCCAAGCAAAATAATCATTGACTTCAATGAAAATTATGTCTGAATAAGGACTTAGGAATGCCTGTTTGATTAGGCCCATAAACAGCACAGCTTTCCTTAGGGGGTTTTGAACCTTCTGGTTTTGGTCCAAACCAGAACCAGGAAGTGTAATCACACAGAGAAAGGTATAACCAAACTTTTCTGAATCCCAGATCAATGCTTGTTTCATCTAACCCAGTTCTCACCATGCCCTAGTTCAAAAGCAATAGGATGGTCATAGAGGAGGCATTAAGCTTTGGTCTCCAGGTTAGTACCACAATATATGGTGGATATAGAAGGGTAGATGGTAGTGGGAAGGAAATGATAAATCACAGAGTAAAATGAAGACTACCTGCTCAGCCAACCAAAAATACAGAACCCTTCTTTAAGAAGGTCAGAGTTCCTGGTCCTCAATACAGCCGGTCAAACCTCCAAAGTGTCAAGAGTTTAGATAGAAAATTACACAGGGGTTTGGTTGCATCTCATATCTTGAACCTTTTTAGCCTGTGTGTCTGGGCTGGAAATCTAGTAAGAACAGGATTTCTCCTGATATTCTATAACTTCTTCTTTATGAATCTTAGAACATTTTTGATTCATATTCTTTTTGAGATTTGGAGAATGGATCTGGGTAGTTGTCACTTTATCTGAATTTCTTTCCTTATCCCTAGCCTGGGATTCAATGAATAGGCAAAGGAGATGCCATATATATTGTTCTCACTGACCTTTATGTCCCATTTATCTAGGGAACAGTTGTCGCTCAGGTCACTCACTCTTTCAAACTCTTTTAGAGAGGAAACTTTCAGGAAGACAGATCAAGGCACCTTGCCCTGCAAATTGGTGTTTTGGGCTGATGTCCCTTTACGAATCAGTCGGTGTATATGTCAGGGTGCTCTGTGGAATGGCCTTTATTTAACTAGCACTAGATTAGCTGTCTGTTTCTCTTGTGCTACTCAGGCCATGATAAGATTATCTTCTAAAAATAATGCTGTATTTATCAACTGCATGTTTTTGTGTTGTTTTTTCCTTCAGAAAGGTCATAATTTGACACTTTCATAGGAGGTTAAGGCCTGCTGTGTGCAAAACAATTGTCAGGGATATTGCGGCTGCTAAGCATCTAGTAGAGAGTAGGTGTTAAAAGGCAATCTGCTATAAAATGAGATGTAGACATCTAGCTGATTACTTATGGGGAGTCATATAGCTCTGGGATCTGTCTGTAACCAAGGATTTAGCACTATTAACCAATTGCCCTCATCAGGGAAACGGAGAGAAGGAAAACTGAAGCTTTCCTATTTGTACTGGGAAAGTGTGCATGTGTGGCATAAATTTCCACACACACCACTTATGGGGAGGTGGTCTATATGCAATTAAATTGTGGAACCAGCCAATACATTTGATACTTCTTGCCATTTTGACAACCTCTCAGGTTTTATGTATAGCTGTAAGTAGGTATTGTAATAAACTAGCTGAATATGTATATGTGCACTGCCCTCTATTGGTGATAAGAAAAACTGCTCTATTATGTCATTGGCTGTATACTGCTAACAGCTAATTGAGGTTCTCCTTTAGTTCAAGTGATAGGAGCCAGTGGTCTTGGAGGAGAAAGATCTGAGTTGTTTTCCTGCTGTTGCTTTGAATTCCAACTGTGAAGCCTTACATTTTTCCATTGATTTGTTACAATGTATGCAATAATTTAATTTTAACCTGAAAGGAACTTGACAATTATTAAGATTCTTTCAAAGGCAGGCCAGTTTGGGGGCATGTAGAAATATTTCTTCTTACCAAACAATATAAATATGTAGCAGGACTGAAAGAGTTGATGTGATCAAATAAAGATCTGGCTATTTAATGTTCATCTGTATAACTTCTACAAGCTAAGCCTGTTGATATGAATAATTGTTTATACATACAGGACACTAGAATGTCAGGAAGATTATCTTTCTGTCTGTCTCACTAATCTCCATTCATACATCTTAGTACAACTCCAGGAGACCCCGTTCTTTTATCACAAGATAGAACTTCAATTGATTTTAATGTGCGCTACTTATATCTTGTGGTGAGAAATTAGGGCTCCAGAAAACCAATTATTATTTTCTTACTGGTTTCTATTCTTTCTATATCCTCTTCAAAAAGTAAAGTAAAATACTTTGTAGTGAAACCTCTTAAAGGTCCATCCAAATAACCAGCAAAAAGTGGTTGCCTAGCAGAGGTAACCCTTTAACTGAAGGGTGAGTTTAGTTGCACTGCAAAATGTATGGAGATACTTTAAAGTGATTGGTTAAGACTGTTCTTGGGGATGGTCTTCAATACAGCTTTCACTGTAAGTCATAGATTATAGTTATGTTCATCTGGATGCTTTGAGATTGTGCTTAACTTTCTCTGTTTATGAGCTCACCAATAAAGCAGTCATTTGGCCTATTTCCAGATTCTTTGGCTTGGTATTTTTCTCTGTAAGGAATGTTGATGAATCTCACCCATCCACTTAGCAGAAATAATGCAAAATATTTTCTAAAATCTGTAAAAAATGTAAAACTTGAAAATGTAACTGAATTTTCCCTGAAGCCTCTGTCCTTTGAGTGCAAGCTTTGTCAGCATACTGTAAGGTGTCATTTGGACACTGAAGACCAAATTTGTTTGTCAGTTCTGGAAAGCTGTTTTCAGTAATCCTATTTGAAGGGTGATCTTTCCTTTTCTACCATCATAAGGATATCTCTAGCACTAGACTTTCAAATAAACTTGTAATAAATGCTATAAAGATGCTTGTTTTAAATAAGGATACAGGCAGGAGGTAAGACCGTCAAGAATCCCAGACGATTTCAACCAATGAAAACTATTCATCCTTTAAGACTCGTCATGTAACTTTGTTTAATTTTCTGTTTCAGGAACAAGAGGACCCTAATAAACTTGCCACCAGCTGGCCAGATTACTACATTGACCGCATCAACTCCATGGCTGCAGTAAGTTACCTCTGTTGTATGGCAGGAAAGATTTCCGAACAGCAAGGACTATTTGATTGTAAAACAGTCTTTTAAGAAGATCAGTGAAAGTTGAATTGTTTGATTCATTTAAAATTGAACTGACAGGGAAGGGAGTATACTCTGTAGGGAAGAATCCTGTACTGGCAGAGAGATGGATTAGATGAAATGCAAGCCTTTTTCAGCCCTTATTTCTGTGATTCATAGGATTGAAAATGATGAAATCAGATTCTTCACTGGAAACTCTAAACTATAGTAAATAAATTTTGAAGGTGTGGCTTTCATCTGTCAAATCAACAGTGGGTTTTCTACTATGCATGTGTATAGGTGCACACAGACATGCATATATATTATCTCCTCTTTTTAAACCATGTTTAAAGATTATCTGAAAAGCTTTAAAAACAAATTAAATGTAAATGTAAGATCTTAAACCAGTTCCCACAGAACCTGATGGGAAGGGCAAAAAATGGCTTCATGCCACCTTTGTGCTTCCCTGATCTTAGGGCAGATGTGGGCCCCAGCACAACAGACACCTCAAGAAAGAAGTGATGTCAAAAATAGGAAAGGCATCCACAGTTTTCACCTAATTCAACAAGGTATGGAAATCAAAGATATACAGCGCTAAACCAAAACTGAGGGTTTTCAACTTGCACATAGCATCAGTACTAACATATGTGGCTGCAAGAGCTGGAGATTTAATAAATTGTTAGTTAGAAAATTAGATGCTTTTGAAAATAAGTACCTACACAAACTTCTGGGCATTGGATGAGAGAGTTTATCACCAATGAAGAGTTCCAAGATATTACCAAGCAGCAGCTTGTTTCCACCAGAATCTGAAGGAAGTGTTGGACATACTTGTGTAGGTATGCCACCTGCCAACACAGACTCCCACAGTAAGCTATCCAGTGGAAACTGACTGGTGTGAGGAAACAAGGAATGTTAAGAAGAAATGTTAAGAAGAAACCTTAGCAGGGTTGGCACAACTGTAATCTCAACACCATAGAGCAGATGGAAGCAACAGAAAGAGTTGGAAGGGGCTATTTTCTGCCCTGTACACTCACATTGTCATGGAAAGGGTGTAATAATAAAATACGACAGAGAGGAATCTCAGGGTTACGCCGGCTGGTAATGGTCCACAAGGGACAGTTATGCCAATGAGAGCTTGGTGGAGCACAGAGACGCTTCAGCCATTCTCCTTGAGTTTGGAATTTAGAGGGGTGGTGATGTCAAGCTGGTTTGTCCCTGTCCCTCGTGGGACCTGGTTAGGTTGGAGAGGTGCTCATTGGATAGTACCTTGTTCTATAAGTTGCCATTTTTACTTGAATGGTATTGCTTGCAAACTGATGTGCTACTTAGTGTGAGTAAGGGTGACAGGATTTGGCCCACAGAGAAGAGACAAATAAGTGAAGAGTTGATGGGTGTGTATAAAATCATGAATGGCAAAGAGAAGGTAAACTAGCTGCTCCTATTTACCCTCAATCACAACAGAAGAACACGGGAACATTTGTGAAATTTGAAAAGCAACAAATTAAAAACTGATAATGGAAAATACTTCCTCCCTTCCCTATACACATGCACAATGTATAATGAACCCACAGACCTTGCTGCCACAATATGTTACTGAGGATAAGAATTTAGTGTAAGAGATGGTTAGTCATTTTTATAGATAATCAAAAATCAAGTTATATGAGACAGGATAAAAACAGAAATACAGGGCTATAGACACTCAAGCTTCAGGTTAAAACTAACCACTTACTGATAGGATCTAGGAAAAAACTCCCCTTATAAGCATGTTACTTGATAATTATTTGCTAGGGAGTTCTGATATCTTCCTCTGAAGTGTATAGCACTGTCTACTGTGAGAAGCAGGATGGCGGGATAGATGGATCTCCAGTGTGATCTGATATGGCAATTCCAGTGTTCTGAAGAGTTATAGTTTGTCACTGATTTGTGGCAAAATTCTGCCTTTGGTTATTTCTGTGCAAAAGCCATTGACTTCCCTTGGTGGCTGTGCATGAACGTAGCTGTTCACACCTTGGACAGTATGAGTTGGTGATGGGTTTTTTGTTTTTATCATTAGAATTCATTTATAAAAGATTTCAGTTCACCTTTATAGCATTGTTATGAGCTGAAAATGTTACTCTATATAAACAACAACCTGTTGCACACTTTATAAATTGCTGAAGTTTCTTCTTGATAATGTGTTTAGTTTACTGACACAGTCAAGGTTTTACTAGCACTTCAGAGCTATCCTATGAAGGTAACGAAAGAGCTGCTTTTTATTGTGCCATGACTCATCAAAACTACCACCTAACTGCTGATTCCAGAATTGTTTGGTGATGAAGGGTGAAGTGGAAAGATCAGTTTGGTTTTAAGAGGAGAGGATGAATTTGCATGATTGGAGAGGACTAATGTTTTGACTCCTGGACTGAGCAAAATTGCTCTAGAAGAGTCATTAAGGGCAAAGAAATATGGAACCTTGCAATGTCACCAAGTTAAATTCTGCTCTGAGGGCTTGATCCAAAGCCCTTTGAAGTCACTGGAAGTCTTTCATATAATTTCAGTGCCTTTGGATTAGTCCCTAAATTTATCCCAGTGTAAATCTGGACTGAATACGTAACTGACAATGTTCTAAAGCTGGAGCAGCTTCAGGGACTGACCACAGATTTTGGCTTGCTTTTCTGATTTTAACCACATTTTAAGAGTACCAGTAAACCACCACCACATTCTGGCAATGGTGTTTTGACATGCCCCAGCCCTAGAATGACTGACACATTTTCCTTTTGCCTCCTGTTTTACCCTATCACTGGGGATATTGAAGAGCTATTCAGTTAAAATTAATGGGTCTGATATACCATTTATTTGCTCCAATTTTATGCAGGTATAGCTTCATTGATTTGATTTCAGAAGAGTATATTACTGTAGATCTGGTGTAACACAGCAGTGAATCAGGGTATTTTAAAACAAATGTCCTTACCTGTGTTAATAGGACCTCTGAGATTCTTAAAATGGAAAGTATTTTTTTAAAGCCTCTTCACTTCCACTCCTAATGCTGCTGTTTTTTCATTCTCTGTAGTGTTAAAGAACAGATTAGTCAGTTTTACTTTGTTTCCAGTCAGCATCTTGTCAGTGGATCTCCTGAGGTAGCACGTGATGCAATATTTAGATTGCAAATACTAAAAGGGAATGTTCAATTTGAAACAAACAAAAAAAATTAGTATTTTTAAAAACATTATAAACACATTTCTATTGTTTTTAAACATTATTCCCTGGCTTTTGGAAAACGTAAGTTTTGGACCTACTGTAAATCAATCAGTGGCCCTTTAAGCAGTACCTCCGTAACTTGTCCCTAATTGCTTAGTTATAGGGGCCTATTTTAGATATTTATAAAAGGAGAGCCTGATCCAAAGCCCATTGAAGTCAGTGAAAACCTTTCTATTGACTTCAGAGGGCTTTGGATCAGTTCCTGACTCTCCAAGGCCACCATGTTGAATGATTTTGTTACCAGAAGACCCAGTAATGTGGTGACTCTTGAAATGATGGACATTCCCAACCCTAGGCCAGTATGTTAAGAAACACTCTGTTCACTGGACTAGAAAGCACAGATTCTTTTTCAGTTAAATAACCTGGACACTTTGGGCCCAATTCTGTTCTCTGGTTGAAAGATCATACTTGGAGTAGTTATCAGTTGTTTACTCTAAAACTGGGAGGATATAGATACTGGCGTCCAACAGGGAATCTGTTCTGGGTCAGCTACTAGTCAATATTTTCATGAATGACTTGGATAATGGAGTAGAGAGTCTGCTTATAAAATTTGCAATGACGCCAGGCTGGGAGGGGCTGCAAGCACTTGGGAGAGTTAGAATTCATAATGACCTTGACAAATTAGAGAATTGGTCTGAAATCATCAAGATGAAATTCAACGAAGACAAGTGCAAAGTACTTCACTTTAGAAAGGAAAAATCAAAGGTGCAAATAGAAAATGGGAAATAATTGGCTAGGTGGTAGTACTGCAGAAGAGGATCTGGGGGTTATAGTGGATCATAAATTGAATAACAATGTGGTGCCATTGTGAAAAAAGCTAATGCCAGTTGGGTGTATTAATAGGAGTGTCGTATCTAACAGATTGGAGGTAATTGTCCTACTGTAGTCAGCGTGGGTGAGGCCTCAGCTGGAGTATTGTGTCCATTTTAGAATCTCATGCTTTAAGAAAGATGTGGACAAACTGGACAGTTTAGTGGAGAGCAACAAAAATGATAAGGCTGAGAAAACCCGACCTTTGAGAAAAGGTTAGAAAATATGGGCCTGTTTAGTGTGAAGAAAAGAAGACTGAGGGGAACCTGATAAATTTCTTTAAATGTATTAAGGGCTGTTATAAAGAAGATGGTGATGGATTGTTCTCCATGTCCACTGAAAGTAGGACAAAAACCAACTGGCTTAATCTGCAGCAAGGGAGATTTAGGTTAGATATTTGGGAAAGCTTTTTACCGATGAGGGTAGTTAAGTTCTCAAATAGGCTTCCAAAGGAAGTTGTTGAATCCCCATCATTGAAGTTTTTAAGAACAGGTTAGACAAACACCTGGCAGGGTTGGTCTAAATTTACTTGGTGCTGTCTCAGTGCAGAGGTCCCTTCTAGCCCTACATTTCTATGAGTTTATGATTCTCTCACCAGTTTTATATTGTGTTTACATCAATATGACTGCATTGACTTTTGTGGTTTTATTTCTGATTTTCACAAGCATGGGTGAGAGTAGAATCAGACCCCACTATAACTGGAATGCTTCTGTTATAACTTAAGTGAGCTGTTCTTCAGATCACCCAGCAGGAAGGAAGATACAACTAGTTCATAAGTGGAATAGCTCCTCTATCAATCCCTGAAAGAAAGGGAGCTAACTATTGACACTACCTAACTTAGAATATTAGTCTTCAGTTTTGCACCTGTAATTTTGTGTCTGCAAATCCAATAACTTGACATCTAAGTGCAATAAATTAGACCAGTGATTATCTGCAGACACAAAATCATACACCAAATATCCAGGTCATCATCTCTTCTGATTCATCAAGTCACAAAACTTCTCTTCGTACGATACAGCAGCTGCCCTATTTGTATCACATGTCAAGAGACCAGTCTCTTTCTCTCTGAGATACTGTCTGCTTGGCAGCCTCAATAAATGCAATCCCTGCTTTACTGGGGAGAAGGAAGATTACTTTTGACGCCACCACGTTGCTTTTATGATCTCGGCTATATTTGCACTTGTAAGAAGAGCTTGCCAGTGAACAGTAGCTGCAGATACAACTCTTTGGAGTGATGGCTGTGTTGAGAGCATGAGATGGGGTCAAGATTAATAAATACAGCTGTTACCTTTTTTTCCCCTGGCTCAGAAATCATTTGCTCAGGGCAAAACAGCTTCAGAGGACATAAAAGAAAATATATCTTTCAGCAGAATTTAACAGGTGGAGGATGACTCTATCTCCCATCTGATTCATGCTGCTCTAAGCCATTGTTTGCTCAGAGCCTCTTATGTTTGTTTGTTTGTTTTTTAATTAATTCTGTAATTCAGGATTTCTGCTTTTGGATCAAGATGTCATGGCAGCTTGAATTCCACCTGGGCTCATTTCTTTGAAGAAATGTTTTTAAAGAGATATTGTCCAGATACAAGTCACATGATTAGAATGTTTGAGATGCGATATAATAATAATAATCTACTGTGTGTCTCAAATGGGGGCAATATTAAAAAGCAGTGAATGCCACGTTATCTCAGGAAAAATCCCGAGAGTGGGAAATATGTTAATGTGAGTTGGAGGAGCCCACTGTTCTTTGCTTTGCTTGATACAGGCCCCATGATGATGATGAAAAATGACCTTACTCTAATTATGGCATAGGGCCTGACTTTGATCTACATATACTTGTTTAAATCGGAAGTAATTTCATTGAAGTCAGTTGAGTAACAAGTTGTAAAGCTGGTACATGTGAGATCCAAATAAGGAGCATGGACTAGAATTGCAAAAGTCTTAAAATCCAGTTCTCTGCTTTTGCTTTTTTTTGCTATTTATTTCCTTTATTTCATCTGACTCAGCTTGGCAAATGAAACTAGGCTGGTTAGTTTATTTTCTGCTTCTAGACAGCTCCCTTTTCTGGTTCTCAGTCACTAGCATTAGGCTGCTGTGTTTGGGTTTCTAGGATTTCTGGGGAGTGCTTGGGCGTGGGAGGAAAGGCAGAATTTTCTATGGATTTTAAACAAAACACAATATATAAATTTATATTTCTATTCAAACTTGGCCATATTTCCAGAGCAGCTTCTAAGATTGCCTGTAATTTTGAACACACAATTCCTCAGGTATAATTTTTTGCACATACATGCAATCTTGGACTAATCCATGCAAATCAGGTGGCTACATGTCAGATTTCCCTGATGAATTTAAATGAACATTTCTGAACATGCGAAATTTACTTGTGAAAAATCGTCTATATGTAATTGTGCAATGAGTATCTCAGGCTGGTTGAAGTCTCTGCAAGAGTTTGCTCCTTTTTTTTGTCTGTTGAACAAAACTTAGTGTAACACTGAATCCTAAAGTAGACCAATGTTATCCCTTTAATGTAGTTTTTAGTTCAGAAAAACTATTTTCCAGCCAAACACAACTATGAAACACAGCCACAAACAGTGATCCCCACAAACAACAACAGTTTCCCGTCCCTCTCTCCTAGTGGTGATCATGTTTTCTGTAACTTTAACACTGTAATTTTATGATGTGGACATGTGACCATCCTGTCATTAGAGGAGGACAAGGAGTCGTGTAGCAGTGAGAAGCAAAGGGATCTTGGCTGCTTACAGCGTTCAGAAAGGGTTTTTCTGTAATTAACCATCTGCTGCAAAAGCAGGATTACTTATGTTTGTTTCACTTGGAAACAGGCCGTCTCCACTCTCAACAAAATACCTTTGAGCATCCTCCTGCCATCCATGTGCCTCTCTGCAACAACGGGTCAGAGGAGAAAGTAAGCTATTGTAAAGATGGGAGCCTTTCAAAGGAACATTTATGGGCCAAGAAAAGTTGACCATATGGGCCCTCACCCAAGGAAATACAAATCAAGTCCCGAAACTCACCCCAGGAATCTGCCATTGAGATTCCACAATACAGTTTCACAGTTTCTGTTTGTTTTTTTGAAGAGGGGATCGTATATGGCTTGGCTTGAGTGTTTCAATATATGTTTCTGGCCGTTGGGAGATGCTGGCATAAGATAAAACGTTGTCAGCTCATTTTCCATCAGTAGCGCTCTGTCATTCCATTAGGGCAGGAAATATCTCGCTCCATTGCTGAGTGAATTTGACTTTAGTGTGGATCAGAGGGAGGACCCCTAGAGTTAAATACAGCTCCCTGTGCCAGCTGTAGTGTAGCATAAAACAGCCCTGGCTCTTAGCCAAGTGACCACCCTCAGGAGTTGGCATGTGTTGGCACCACATGGTTTGCAACACAAGAGGGTGTGGGGAGGAAAGGGGGGGAGTTGAGATGTTCCAGTGAATGGAGGATTTTCTTTGGGACTTGCTTACTAAACGTTACAATAAAGACACTAGTATTTTGCTGTAATGGGCCATTATTGTACATGCTCAGTTTCCACCATGGAGGGATTCCATATAAGAACTTCACTGGATAATATTTGTTTAATCAAGGTATTGATTCAAGAAGAGCATGAGTTGACAGTTGATGTTCTCCTCATGCTAAAATTATTTTGTGAAACCCCACAGTACTGCTGCCAATACGGTCGGAGTGATCATCCTTCTTTTACAATTAAGGAAGCTGAGGCAGGGAAAGGTAGAGGCCAAATTTCTCTAGGCTAAACAAATTCAATTGATTTCATTGAGACCTATACGTGCTCGCCCTCTCTGAAAATCAGGCTACTTATTTCAAGTGTCTGACTCTGAATTCAGGTGTCTGGCTTTATGCATCCAAATTTGAAAGTGTGGGTTTAAGTGACTTGCCCAAGAACATATAGTGAGTCAGTGGAAGAGCTGGGAATAGCTCAGGAGCGCTGGTCACCCAAAATTAGTGGTCCCATTTGAACATTTTGTGCCTTTGTCTACCTGTCTAAAAATAGGAACAACAATACCTGCCTGTTAAGAATGTTGAGATTAAATTGTTTGTTCAGACATATTGCCGTGAACATCCCAGATAAGACACGGGACCGTTGTTTTGTGAGGGCATCTGTGGTTTCCTCTAGTAATGCTGGGTTATTCTACACACTATTGCCAGTCCACAGGAATCGAAGCAACCTCATCGGGACTTTGCAGCTGGCAGCAGCAAGCTCCTCCAGGTGGTTTGATGGAATATTTCTTATTGATGATCTCTGCACTGCCCAGCAGCCTCAGTTTTCTCTGAACTTTCATTGGCCAGCTCTGGCTTTTTGTAACTCTCTCTCTGCTTTTCCAAACAGATGCAGACCCTGTATGCTTTTGATGAGGAAGAAACAGAAATGAGGAACAAAATAGTTGAAGACTTGAAAACAGCTCTGCGGACTCAGCCTATGAGGTAATTGTTCTTCATCTTCTCTCTCTCCTTCACAGGGCTATATCTGACACAGGAAATGGTGGCAGGCAGGTACCCAATTGTTTAATCTTCAAAAAGCAAGAAAACGTTCTTTGGTAGCTTGTACATTTGATAGGGGACCTTACAGCCCTCACCTCTAAACACTTCATGCAGGTGCATGTGGGGAGTTGAGAATGTGCCTCCAGGAAAGCAAAAGGCAAGTTGCATTGTTAGAAACCTTTAGACGGTCTTTGAAAATATAGGTAAAAATCATGATGACCCTAAACCACGTGGCCTGCAGTACCTCTTGGGTATATTAGTGAATTAAGGATGGCATGTCAGTGTTAACTGTCAAACTTTGTTGGATTCAAATCACCCCTTATCTAGAGCAATGCAAAATGTTAACTACAAAACATCCAAGTCATCTGACATGCATCTGGTTTGGGGTTTTGTTCCTTGATGCATGTAGCTATGAGAATGTAGTGAGATGTTTGATTATATGATGGGTTTGCTTGTGATAGCAGAGACGGGAGGCAACCCAGGAGTTTCTTCCGGTCCTCTATTCTTATGTTCTTTTGTTTTCAGTGTATTTGTGTACTGCACCTTTAAATATAAGGTCACCTTTTGTTTGCTGGATGAGCAATAATGAATAATTAAAAGTTGGCTATTTTAGAGACCCTTTTTATTTAAAAGCATGTTGCGTGGAAAACAGAACCATAACAGGTATGACCTCAGGAAGTAGAGTGAGTTGGTCAAAATGTTCATGAATATTTCACATAGGCCTGAGGCTGATTGCATGTGTCTGCATCCAAACCATGCAGAAGTAATTTTCATGGGGCTTCAGTACATACCCTGGTGAAGCATGACAGTTCCATGGTGTATTCTGAAAGCAAAGTTCCAAGTGATACCAAGAGTGGGATCCACAAAGGTGCTAACATGCCTAACTCCCACTGAAACCATTCACCTTTGAGTGCTACCCCAAATGAGTTGGGAACTCAGGTGGATGGCAACTGAGGACGAGGTTCTTCTCGTGAGTTCCTGCAAAGCCAAATGGCTGAGTTTTGCACATCTCTGCCCTTCATATTTCTTGCAACAGTTTTTTTGAAGATGAATTATATAGAAGTGTGGCCTTAATCACAGATTAAATGTGGTCCGTGCAGTTACCCCAGGGATAACCTTGCACCAGTGTTCCAATTACCCAAATCAAACAGTTGGGAGCTTGATTTACACAGATGGTTGTACAGCTGTCTGGGTGGTGTGTGCGTGTATGCAGCTTCCTCTAAAACATCAGGTTTTAGTCCCTGTGCGAGGCAGGATGGAGTTATTGATGACCTAGTGGCCTGATTCATTATGGCAAATCCTAAATTGTCTTAACTATAACAGGAAGCCAGTCCTCCCTTGTCAGGATTATTTTTCTTCCTCTTTCCATGCTGGGAAAACATAGTCCACTCAAAGCTCCTGAAAATGTAACCCTCTAAGAGAGCAACAAAAAGGGTGTCTTGTTTGCCATGTCTTTCATAAGTCTCTGGGTCTCTCATCTCACCTCACACACTCTAATAATCTGCTATGTGTCTTAAGTGGGGCAATGTCAGAAAGCAGTCAATGTCATATTATCTCAGGAAAATCCCAAGAGTGGGAAATACGTTAAACTGCACAGAACGGGCTCACTGTTCTTTGCTTTGTTTGACACAGGCCCCATTAAGAATTCACCAGGGTGCTACCTCCCTGCTTTCCAGGGGGGAAAATAACTTTTATTATGATACTTGTTCTCTGTTCTGCGGGGATGTGGAGGGAAAATCTAAAAAGCAGACTGTTGCCTGTGCAGCATTCTTACAAGGCCTCTCTCTTGAAAGAGCTCTGTGGTTCTGAGAGCATTGTGAGACGCTGGGAATTTTGGATTCAGGTTTCAGTCCCTCAGAAACTTTGCCATTTTGGATCCAAGGCTTTAATTTGGCCCATTATAGAAAGAGGCTGGCCACTTACAAAGTCCAGAGGTGGATCTAGTTTTGGAATCAAGTTCAGGAATGTCCAGATCTGGGATTTGGGTCTAGGACCCTCTCTAACTATAACTAGAGTGGGGACACCAGTAGATAGGAGGTGTCAGATCCGAGTTTCAGGAAAGTGGATCTGAATGCTGAGCCAATTTGAGCCTATGAGGATTATGAGCCAGGCTGGATGGTGGAACATCTCCCAGAAAAATCTATTTGTGTTGCACTCTGAATGGAAAGGAACCTCTCTGCACTCGCATAATAAAAATGACCTCCTTTCTGAGACAACAAGCAAATGCAAATGGCCCATCATTTTAGCCTGGGTCTTCTGAAGGGCAAGGTGAGTGTATGCGCACAGCTTTTGGATGAGCATGGAGCTTTTAAGTGGATAAGGGAGACTGTGGCTTGTTGACCTGGTAGAATGTTGTTTTCAAACTGGTTCATGCTATGAATCTATATTCAGCCCCTTGCAATTTGACTTAGTTTAATGCAACCCAGAATCCTGTGTTAGTTCTGACAGAACTTCATAGAAAGTGCTACTCTGACATACAGCACTTCCTCTATGGTGAGTTTCAGAGCAATGTAGTGGAAACTGGTGCAATGATTTTTTTAGAGGATGTTGTTGGCAACTTCAGGACAATCTGCTTGAGAGTGATGATTGAATCTTGTCTGCCTCCATTCTGTTCACACAGCACAGAACACAATACAATGCAAATTGACTTAGAGGCCAAACAGGTTGCAGCTTGCAGCTTGCCACAGCTTCCTCTCTCTTCTAGGACAGGTGCTGGTGTTTCAACCCACATGTCAATAACTGCTGTGAGAGAATGTAATCAATCCAATGCATTCATTCAGTCATATTTTGGGGCATAGCCAGTGAAACTGACTGACTTTCACCGTGTCAGTTGAGTATATTCCTGGCAGCCGATGATGAGTGAGGCATCTCCATGGGCTTGAGTGTCCAACTCAAACATATATTCACAGCCACCAATATAGTTTTCTTCACCCCTTCTGACGTCCTGGGGGGAATATGAGAGGGGTAAAGGAATTGTCTTCAGCCAAAAATCAGATTTGCAAGGCTTTCCTAACCAGGGTCCCACTGACAACAGGCATTCATTTAATTCCTTTATGATAAACATCAGCACCAGTGTCAATGAACTGTCACGTAAAGCGTTCCCTCTTAAGTTGCTGACAGGGGCTTAGATTTTTTTTCCCATAGTTAAGCAAAGCCAAATTTTGAGTTAAGTCCGTGTCTCAACTAATTTCCAGTGACTCAATTTGTTAGCTGCCAACCGGGCCATGTGCCAATGCCTGATCAGCAAGCCAATTCCTTCTGTGATGGAAAGGATGCTAGGGAAGGGCCCACAGCTACATTAAATCCCTTCTGTAAGCAGCTCTGTACGTAGGCCTTCAAGTTACTACTCTTTCAAGTGGAATTTGGACAAGAATCCTATTTTCCATGCTGCTTCTTTTCATTAGATCCCTGGGCAACATGGCAAATGAAAACCTAAACTTGTATAGAATGGACTGAACAGAATCTGCTTCTACAGAGGGCACAAGACACTGATGGGGTGCCTTTGATGCTTTCCCATAGGCATCTCTGTTTGGATTGTCTTGCATAGGAGTCAATGAACAATCTGTGTCTGTCTGGATATGTACTTTTTAATATAGGAGCATTGAGTCCCTTTAACTGGAATACCTATCGGTAAAATCTGAATTGATACACACCTGAATTTCAGAAGTCTTTTTGAGGCTTAATTCATTAAAGCACTCTGCTTTGAGATGAAAGTGCAATAGAAACTCCATTTATAATAAATCAGTGTGCGTGTCCCAGAGCTCAGGGGCAGCCCTACAGTAATAAATAAGTGCATGCACCTCTGGAGAAGCCCTATAAAAATAAGCCACTGAATGCATCCCAGTGCTCAGGAACATCCATAACATTCAAGAAAATATGTATTGTAAGAGAGCCAATTTTAATGTAAAGTTCCTAACAGGTTATTATTATAAACAACTGTGATTACAAACTATTGGGCCAGAGTTGGTGTGAGAACAGTGTTTCTCTTGGTATTTCAGCACTTGAATGTGGAAGTGCAGCAGCTCAGTGAAAATGAAAATTGATGAGGGGCACGAGAAGTTGAACGAAAACTCTCCCAAGTTAACGTTGGGTTAAGTTTGAGGGCAAGGAAAAAAGGATCTTATTTAATCTGAATTATCAGCAATAAATAGCATGACTCTTCTATCCTGCTGCAAGCCTTAAAATAAAAGGAGGTTGGGCTCTCTTTATTTTGGCTTGATTTAGCCATGTCACACTCCTGTGTACTTTAGCTGATCACTAATCTATCCAGCAAATGCAGCGTATTCTGCTTTGAATTTCAGGCAAGGCAGCGGTCCAAGGTTTGTCAGGGTTGTGCATGTCTCCTGATCCAAAGGCCACTGCTGCAGCTAGCCTGGGAAAGTGCCTTGACTGTCGGTAGGGTGGGAACATCCTGCCCTCCCCACGCCCTCCGGTGTATGTTCGTTCTGTCTTTCCCAAGCTGTGTCATTTCTCACAGTGAGGCTGCAGCACAATCTGTTCGGGGATAGATCAGGGAATAAGACATAGCACTGGGGAAAATCACTGCCACATAGGCCTAGCCTATATAAGGATAAGAGGTGTGTTGTTAGGATATGTTAGCTAACATTCAAATTAACATGTTTTAAAACTCTAGTGTAGAAAAGTAAACCTGCTTTTCATGTGTGTTAAGCTGGTCAAACTAAAGCCTGCAGGGTTTAATAAAGCCAATTTAGCATCTGTTAAAGTATACACTGCCTTGTCTATGCTGGAACACAGAATGTGTTACACAGGGCACATTAGCAAACGTGTTCTGATATCACACCTTCAAATCTCAGTCTAGAACAAGGCCCTCATGGGCAACATCTAGGGCATACTGGAGGCTAAATGCACACACACACAACACAATGATGAAGACACTTTCCCTAGAAAGTGGACTGCATGCCTCAGACATGCACAAGCACGTGTTTGTGTGTGTGTGCGCCTACATACACACAGATGCACAAAAGCACCAATCAGACATGATGATGTAAATGGCATTCAGCCTGGGAGCTGAATTCTCCATCTCTCTGTCTCACACCCATGCACGCCTGTGGGCCAAACAAATACACACACACACACACACACACACACACACACACACACACACACACAC
>ML675721.1:5296825-5422788 GCA_007922155.1 Mesoclemmys tuberculata | reverse complement strand
CACACACACACACACACACACACACACACACACACACACACACACACGTTTTGAAAAGGGAAGGCAAAAATCAAAACTTTATTCCTACTTCTGATGTCAGCTGAGACTGGGAGGTAGTCAAGTTTGCTTCCTATTGAGTAATAGAGATTAGCATTTTGCTTTCTGGACCAGATAGCATACAGGAAAATCCCGACATTGTTTGAAATGTTGTCATTAATCAAGGTCTATGACATCAATCTCTTTCCTGCACCTACTCTCCTGCTGGTTAAGTGACCTTAACCTAGGAATCCTAGCAATAATTGTCTGTCAGTAGATTTATTGGTGTATTGTACTTGGAAGAATGTCACTGTGTCTTTCAGAAATGATTTGTCACCCTGTCTTCAGGGCTGGGCTGGCATAGGCACATGAAGATTACAGTGACGTGTATGTCTTGCACTGTGAGCCAGTGTTCCATCTAGAAGCAGAATTCAGAAACCCTTGCCCCACCGGGCTCTGAGTGCAGAAGGCTGTGTCCTCAGAGAAAACTCAGTCTTAGCCTTCACTTAGCCCTGGAGCTATGAGGATGGCAAACTTTTGCCATGGGTTTTTGATAAGTTTGGCAAGTCCTTGGATTCACAAAGGAACTTGGAAAGAGTCACCATGCATAAACAGATTTGAAGTAAATATGTTAGGACTCCACACTGATGATAAATCTAAAAGTAATTTCTGTTTCATATCCGGTAGTCTGGGCAAACTTATTTTGGTTTCAGTCCAGTTCCCAGTGGACTAATGTCCACAACAGACACAGAATCACCACAAGTGACTGTGACTGCACAAATTTCAGTCTCAGCAGAGAGGCCAGTAACCAAATGGGTCATAGACCCTTATTTTTCTTGTAACCAGCTGGAAGAGCAAAAGGTGTTAAGTGTCCTTCTGACTTCCTGGCACGCTCTGTGTGATTTTCCCCTCTTTCTGGAGGGAGAGGGGCTTCTGTTCGTGTGGGTCATAGAGTTAGAGTTAGGCTGGTACCCTCAAAATGTGAGTAACTTGTGATCAGAGCTGTGTGAAGGTTTGCAGTTTTGCTGAGCTGAGTTAATGGAATTCCTCTTCTCGTTGGTTCATTTATGTTTGGCCCCTCTGAAATTTGCTTTGAAGTTCAACTTTGAACAAACCTCAAAGCAAAGCTCATTTGAAACCATCAGTTCTGGTCAAAACTGTTGGTCCAAGTAAGCTGAAGGTTGGCAAACTGTCCAGCATATCTGACCCAACTTTCAGGTAGGCCAGGAAATTTCCCATGTGGTAGAGTGAAGTACAAACCACAGGACTGGCCTATATACTTTGATTGTGTGGTGTATACTAGATACATAAATGAGGCTCAGGAGTGTTCTTGTGCACAGAGAAAAGAACTGAAAGTAACGAGACACACTGAGAGCCCCAGTGTTCACAGGTGGGACAGAGAACTGAATGGAATCCTGTTCACCTCACTTTGCATAGGACCCCAAAATCTTAAGTCTACTGGAAACTCTCAGTGAAACTCAGCTAAAACCAATGGGGTGAATTTGTTCCTAGTATTACGCCATTGACTTCAGTGGACCCATTTAACTTCAGTGGATTCATTCCATGGATGAATTGACCCATCGGGTTTTTATCTTTGTTTCAGATTAAGTTATAGTTCCCTTCCTAGGCTTTGTCTATGTTGTATCCATCCACAGATTGGTGCAGAATCTTTATCTGAAACCAGACACACTTTGCCTGGTTTCATCATGAAAGTTTCACATGGAATCCTCATGACTTGAAAAGTGTCCTTAAATTTGTTCCAATACCGGTTTAGTCCATGCTGTCCCTTTTGCAATTTCGCTGTCTACATATCTAGTCTATTTGTATCCTCATAACATACCCTCACAGTATCCAAGGTTGTCATTGAGTCTGCTCCCTCCTTAACCACACCTCCTGCCAGCAGAAATCATACAAGCCATTTTGAGAGTTTTGCCTGATCCAGGACTGTAGGATTGCGCTCTCTATATATACCAGTATATAGGAATATTTTCACTAGCCATTGGCGTTGAACATGGTTATATAGTAACATTGTCCAAGCATGGAGGACAGGGGAAACAAAGGGTAGGATTCTAGCAGAGAGATTGTAATTACCCTAGTTGGAAATCGAACAGGACAACAAGACTGACCACCTGTTTTTGTGTCAAGGGCTCTGGAATCATCCAGAGTCCTTTACAAACTACTCTGTTCTTGGCATCATAGTTCTATATTATATTAATTCGATGCCTACTGTACAATTTGCCTTCATTCTGTTTTCCTCACTTTTCTTTTAGGTTTGTTACCAGGTTTATTGAGCTGGATGGCCTGACCTGTTTGTTGAACTTCCTGAAGAGCATGGACTATGAGACCTCAGAGAGCCGCATACACACATCCGTTATAGGGTGTATCAAGGCACTGATGAACAACTCCCAGGGACGTGCACATGTCCTGGCCCATCCGGAAAGCATCAATATCATCTCCCAGAGCTTACGGACTGAGAACATCAAGACCAAGATCGCTGTGCTGGAGATCCTCGGGGCTGTCTGCCTGGTGCCGGATGGTCATAAAAAGGTCTTACAGGCCATGCTTCACTACCAGGTCTATGCTGCAGAGAGGACAAGATTCCAGGTATAAACATGCTCAGCCTACAATGCCCAACACAGTGTATCTTGGTAAAGGGTGGTCTTTACTTACACATTGTGTACAACGTTGTCAGATGTACAAAAGTCCATTTTCCTCATCTGGACTTTGGATCAACCAAAGTAGTGCAGTTCCCCACAGAGACTATGTAGCAGAATTATTCTACAGCCAGTCACTACAATCAATACTGATTTCAAGTTACTGTTCTTTACCTTAAAACTGAGCCTTGCTGTATTAATGATGGCTGTCCATAATCTCACACTATAATCTAGACTGATGGCATCTGTTGGGCACCCATTACCATACTATTTAAGTGCCGATAGTATAAAGGCCCCAGGAGCTTCTGTAATACTTTTAAAGTCAATTTGATCATAATGCAGAAATGGATGGAGTAAATGAAGTACAGCGGAAGCCATTAATAAGTCAACATTTGTCAGTTGTTACAGCACAGTTACCGCACACATTTCCCATTCTAATGAGGAAAAGCTCAGAAAGATAGATCACTGACATTCTGGCTGGTGGGCCGTGGTTGGGTGGATTGTAAGTGGATGCTGTGACCGCCTCTTCCTAATGAAACAACCATTGATGAGGAGAAACCTCATGAGCAGCTGTGCGAAACAGTGGTTTCTAAACATTTTTGGGCACTGTTGGTTTCCATTCTTATGGGTGCAATCATATGCTCTTTCCATGGATGAAGTTTCCATTGGGTTTTGCCAGGCTATGATAAGGAGGGTAATATACAGTTGGGCCCTAAAACCTTGTCTACACCAGTCTTTGCCCCCTGCCTCCCAATCAGCTGTGTGCACACTCTCAGCTTCAGTGGATCTTTGTTTGCTCTAAATGTGAGATTGTAATAGTAGTTCAAGCTCTGTGGAAGTTTGCAGCATACTCAACTGAGTGGGAAATGGTCACTGGTCACCGACTGTATCTCCTATTGTTGTTTCTCAAGGTGAGGCTCAGGGACTCAAGTGGCTTAGTGTCCAGGGTACACGTTAAGATGCAGGAGACCTGGGTTCTATTTCCCCTATCTGCCACTGACATACTCTGTGACCTTGGACAAGACATTTCATCTATCTCTGCTTCTGTTTCCCCATCCACCCTTTGTATAGTCTATTTAGATTGTTTGCTATTCTTTGCATTCACTGTGTCTCACTATGTATTTATACAGAGCTTAGCACATTGGGGCCCTGATCTCAGTCAGGGTCTCTCACTGCTAATGCAACCATAGTTACTATTACAAAAGGAAAGTGAGGGGACTAAGACTTCAGCCACAAAAGACTAAAGTTACCAAGAAGAGGTTGGGAATCACTAATATAGAGGATGCAGTTGGGGAATGGAAGCCAAATGCAGAGAGAGTATAATTGTTAATGTGCTTTAGTCTGTGTGTATGAGACAGAGGATCAACCTTAAACATTGCTAGTTTTCTGATAATTTGCCTAACTGCTTCTTGGAGAAGCTACTCCTAGAACACACAAGAGGAGAGGCAATTCTTGATTTAGTCCTAAGTGGAGCACAGGATCTGGTCCAATAGGTGAACGTAGCTGGTAATACTGAACATAACCTAATAAAATTTAACATCCCTGAGGGAAAGAGTGGGGGTAACACCAAAGCAGCCCACCATGGTAGCATTTAATTTCAGAAAAGGGAACAACACAAAAATAAGGAAGTTAGTTAAACAAAAATTAAAAGATACAGCACCAAAAGTGAAATCCTTGCAAGCTGCATGAAAACTTTTTAAAGACATCATAATAAAGGCTCAATTTAAATGTAAACCCCAAATTAAAAAGTATAGTAAGAGGACCAAAAAGGCATCCTTTAAAAAGTAGAAGTTAAATGCTACTGAGGGAAATAGAAAGGAGCATAAAATCTGGCAATTGAAGAGTAAAAGTATAATTAGGAAGGCCAAAAAAAGAATTTGAAGAACAGCTAGCCAAAGACTTAAAAAGCAACAGCAAAAATATTTAAGTACCTTAGAAGCAGGAAGCCTACTAAACAACTTGTGGGGCCACTGAATGATCAAGATGCTAAAGGAGCGAGCACTCAAGGAAGATAAGGTTATTGTGGGTAAACTAAATGAATTCTGTATATCAGTCTTCATGGCTGAGGATGTGAGGGAGATTCCCAGACATGAGCCATTCATTTTAGGTGAGAAATCTGAGGAACTGTCCCAGATTGAGGTGTTGTTAGAGGAGGTTTTGGAACAAATTGATAAATTAAACAGTAATAAGTCACCAGGACCAGATAGTATCCACCCAAAAGTCCTGAAAAAATTCAAATGTGAAATTGCAGAACTACCAGCTGTGGTATGTAACCTATCATTTAAATCAGCTTCTGTACCAGATGACTGAAGGATACCTAATGTGATGCCAATTTTTAAAAGGGGCTCCAGAGGTGATCCCGGAAATTACACGCTGGTAAGCCTGACTTCAGTACCAGGAAAATTGGTTGAAACTATAGCAAAGAGAAGAATTATCAGATCCATAGATGAATCTGATTTGTTGGGAAAGAGTCAACATGGTTTTTGTAAAGGGAAATCATGCCTCACCAGTCTATTAGAATTATTCACAGGGGTCAACAAGCATGTAGAGAAGGGTGATCCAGTGGATATAGTGTACTTAAATTTTTAGAAAGTCTTTGACAAGGTCCCTCACCAAAGGCTCTTAAGCAAAGTAAGTAGTCATGGGATAAGAGGGAAGGTCCTCTCCTGGATTAATAACTGGTTAAAAGATAGGAAACAAAGGGTAGGAATAAATGGTTAGTTTTCAGAATGGAGAGAGAGATGGGGGTGAGGGGAGAGGTTCCAGGGAGAATGGAGATAGGCTGTTCTCAGTGGTGGCAAATGACAGAACAAGGAGCGATGGTCTCAAGTTTCAGCGAGGGAGGTCTACGTTGGATTTTAGGAAAACTTTTTCACTGGGAGGGTGGTGATCCGCTGGAATGGGTTACCTAGGGATGTGATGGAATCTCCATCCTTGGAGGTTTTTAAGCTGCAGCTTGACAAAGCCCTGGCTGGGATGATTTAGTTGGGATTGGTCCTGCTTTGAGGAGCAGGGGGTTGGACTAGATGACCTCCTGAAGTCTCTTCCAACCCTAATATTCTATGACAAATAGTGGTGTCCTCCTGGTACCTGTACTGGGAGCTGTGCTGTTCAACATGTTCATAAATGATCTAGAAAAAGGGTAAACAGTGAAGTGGCAACATTTGCAGATGATACAAAACTACGCAAGATAATTAAGTCCAAAGCAGACTGTGAATAATTATAAAGGTATCTCACAAAACTGGGTGACTAGGCAACAAAATGGCAGATGAAATTTAATGTTGATAAATGTGAAGTAATGCACATTTGAAAACATAATCCCAATTATACATATAAAATGATGAGGGTCTAAATTAGCTGTTATCACTCAGAAAAGACATCTTGGATTCATTGCAGATAGTTCTCTGAAAACATCCAGCAGAAGCAGACAAAAAAGCTAACAGAATGTTGGGAATCATTAGGAAATGGATAGATAATAAGATAGAAAATATTATATTGTCTCTTTATAAATCCATAGTATGCTCACATCTTGAATACTGCATGAAGATCTGGTCGCCCCATCTCAAAAAAGATATATTGGAATTGGAAAAGGTACAGAAAAGGGCAAATAAAATGACTAGGGGTATGGAAAACCTTCCATATGTGGAGAGATTAACAAGACTGGGACTTTTCATCTTGGAAAAGAGCACAGGGGAAATGATAGAGGTCTATAAAATCATGACTGGTGTGGCGAAAGTAAAAAAAGGAAGTGTTATTTACTCCTTATAACACAAAAACTAGAGGTAACCAAATTAAATTAATAGGCAGCAGGTTTAAAACGAACAAAAGGAAGTATTTCTTTACACAAAGCACAGACAACCTGTGGAACTTGCTGCCAGAGGATGTTGTGAAAGCCAAGACTCTAAGTAGGTTCAAGAAAGGACTAGATAAGTTCATGGAGGATAGATCCATCAATGACTATTAGCCAGATGGGCAGGGATTGCTGTTTGCCAGAAGCTGGGAAAGGGTGACAGAATGGATCACTTGATGATTCTCTGTTCTATTCATTCCCTCTGAAGCACCTAGCATTGGCCATGTTGGAAGACAAGATACTGGGCAAATTTGAACATCTGTCTGGTCCAGTATGGCCACTCTTGTATTGAGGAAGCCATTCTGAAGCTTGAGGTTATTTACATTGGAGGCATTTTGGGTTGGCCTCACATGCCTGAAGGTAATTTTAGAGTTTTGACAACTTTCAATCAGATTTTAATTCTTTGTCCCAACTTGACCGAGTTGATCTTCTGAATAAACCCATGTGTTGTAGCGATCCCAAATCAGCTCAAGTGCCTCTTCTGTGTGTCTTTTTTTTAATTGGTGTAAAATAGAGTAAATGACTGGGATGATAAATTATTGTTGGGCTAATGTATGGTAAAGCATCTCATCTCATACAGCTGGGCCTTTGAGAAGTCACATCTAAAGACCCACAGAAGCTTTTGTGAGCCTGGGGGAACTTACTGTCTCATACATGAATGAATGGAATGCACAAATAATTGCCTTTGTCAAACATTTTTTCACCGTGGAGAAAAAAAGAAAGATAAGTGTTTGCTTCCTCTTTAAAACAAATCCTCAAACCAAATACCAAACAAGCCATGTGATTTGCAGCAAGGGCGTGCTCCTGCTTGTAAAGTCTGTGTCCTGAAGCTGGAATGGCATTTTCCACAGAGTTCCCTCCAACAGGTTGAACCCAAGCAGTACTTATCTTAACTCTGAAGAAGTTTACAGACACCTACCTCTGTCACTTTCTCTCCCCCCCCCGCCCTTCCCCTCCCCCCGGTTTGCTTCTCTCAGTGGATCCGTGGTGGTGTCCCAAATGAATGCGCTTATGCTCAGTGAAAGGCAAGGAAGGAAGTTCATGCCATACTTTAAGGTTCTCAGTTAAAAACGTCTGGCACTTATACAAGCCAGCTCTGGGTCTTTCATCTGCATCTTTATAACTAAGACTTTGCAAATACTTCAGAGCTTCTTCAGTTTCCAAGGACAACTTTGGTGGGAAATGTCTCCTATCACCTGAGCAGGAAGTCTTCAACAGGCTTAGAGCTTCCTGCTTTAGGTAGATTCCAGTCCATCACTTTCTAATTCCCTCATCCTCAGAAATTGTCTCTCCTCCTATAATACCAACTCAGAATTCGCACAAGCAGGGATCTTGCATCAACAGAATTAAGCCATTAAAATTCTTCCTGAGTAGTTAAAATTTATCAAAAGCAAACTCTGCACAGGAGGAACAGGAGAAATATATTCTGCACATGCAGAGTGGAAACAAATTCTTCTGGCTCCATTGCTCTTTATGACTAAAGATGAAATTATGGATTGGCCTCATGAAAAGGATGTCTGGAATCCCCCAGAGACTCTGCTTTGTTTTCACTCTAGATCCGGCTCATAGTGATAAGACAATAGGCTAGTTAAGGAGAGAGAGCAGATGAACAAAAGAAGAGGATGATTTCAGGATCCCAGTCTTGGAAGCCGACAGATGTGGGACCACTGGGTCCATAGAAAGAGGGGAAGATTGGCCTCCTCTGGAACCTGGCCTGAGCTTAGTCTTTGTTGTATATTCTAAGGCCAGAAGGGATAACTGTGATCATCTAGTCTGACCACCTGTGTAACACAGGCCATAGAACTTCCTTGAAATAATTCTTCTTTGAACTAGAGCATGTCTTTTAGAAAACATCTTACTGGTGTGCCTGAGAGTAACTTAAAGATGAAGAAGATCTAAAATACAGGTGTACTCGTTCGATTTTATTTTGCATTAGAATGGAATTCTGTGCTGGTGAAATGTGTTGGATTGACAGCCCTAGATGGGAACAAAGGAAAGTTGCAATACAGGCAGGAGCTGTGTAAGCCTTGTGTTACTCCCTCACTACCATACTTCAGCCCTCAGATGTTTGGACCAGCTAGTGAAAGGATGAGAGAGGAGTTCAGTCTTCATCTTTGTAGGATTCTCAGTTGAAGCTGCCAAGAAGAGTGCCACTTATGATGGCATGGTGAGTCATGTGGAAACATATGCATCAGGAACTAAATTGAGACCTCATAATTCATTTCACACAAGGCATCAGATGGTTGCAACTTTTGGCCAGTACTGACTCAGGTTAGATTCAAACCAGTGACATAGAGGTGAAAAGCTCCATATGCCTTTAGCAGTCCCCTGAATTATTTAGTTCCCCCCTCTTTGACTTTTCGTGGCTTCCTTGTAAGAACAAACACCATTTATCACTAGTAATGAAGAACAGTGATGCTGAGAGTGGCCTTTCCCTCCCACTCCACAACCTGTGCTTTCTTTCCCCAAGTCACCATCCTGATAGCAGTGGTATGTAATTTCCTTTTTCCCCCTTGTTCCTCTTCTTGCTTAAATCCTCATACTTCGTCTCAACTGCTCACTGGTCTTGGAGTTAGCATTTTACCAATAGCAGCAGCAATGAATGTCAATTTCTCTGTCTCCTTGGATCTTCTTTGGCAACTTCTCCCAATAGCAGATGATTCAAGGAGTCAGTGAGTAAATGTGACACAGCTGCTGCTGGAACCATTTTCTCCCAGAGAACTGAGAGAGAGTTTTATTTTCCCTTCTCCCTGTTTCTTGTCATTTTTTGTTGGAATTCCTTAATGGTTTTTCTTCTCCCCTCTTCCTCCCACTTCCTCATAAGAACAAGGAAGTGAGGGTCAGCTTTATTTATTGGCAGCTGTCTAAAACTTAAGCCCCTGCATAACTCACTACTGACAGCCTCAGTTTGGAACACTGATTATTTCCAACGTGCATGTACCTCAGTGGCGTGGGTTAGCAAATGGAGATCACTCTCTTAATTCTGAAGCAAAGAACATTGTATTCTTGTCACATGTTACAGGTTGCTGCTCAGTCTTAAGTCGTCTCCAGTCTCCCAGGCATGACTTTTACTAGCCAGAATGCCTAGTACAGTCTAACAAAGACAGATACCAACCAATGAAGAAGCAGTAGGGAGATTACAAAGGAAAAGTTTGGACTTTGGGCCAATTTTGTAATTTGGTTACGATGATGTAATTCTGGTGTAACTCCTTTGATTTGAAGAGGTTTACTTCTGTTTTACACCAGTGGAACTAAGATCTGAATCCAAACCATGGTCTGGATTCCAACTGGTGTGAACTGTTGTGGCTCCACTGAAGTCAGTGTAGGTGCACCGGTTTACACCAGCTGAGGATATGGCTCTTCAGCTATTAATTCTACTGAAATGCATTTGTAATGATGATTATTTTATTGGACCTAGTGAAAAATATAGACCATTCTTTTGCTAAAACTAGGGGTTAGCGCTGCTAAATTGGGAAATTTCACGCTTGAGTCCTACTGAAAACTGAGGCCTGAATTACCACCCCTTTGCAACCAAACCATCATTCCATCTATCATGGGACTGACTCTTACCTTACACTGGTACTAATCCAGTGCAACGCTCATTGACTTCAACTGACTAACTCCTGATTTATTTGATTTTTGGAGCAAATTGATACATTTAATAGTAATAAATCCCCAGGATCAGATAGTATTTGTGCAAGAGTTCTAAAGGAACTCAAATATGAAATTGCAGAACTACTAACTGTGGTATGTAATCTATCACTTATATCAGCTTCCGTACCAGATGACTGGAGGATAACTAATGTGATGCCAATTTTTTAAAAAGAGTCCAAAGGCAATTTTGGCAATTACAGGTTGGTAAGTCTAACTTCCATACCAGGCCTATTGCTTGAAATTAGCAGATATATAGATGAATACAATTTGTTGGGGAAGAGTCAACATAAGTTTTGTAAAGGAAAATCATGTCTCACTAATCAATTAGAATTCTTTGAGCAGGTCAACAAACATGCGGAAAAGGGTGGTCTAGTGAATATAGTGAACTTGGACTTTTAGAAAGCCTTTGACAAGGTCCTTCACCAAAGGCTCTTAAGCAAACTAAGCAGTCATGGGATAAGAGGGAAGGTCCTCTCCTAGATCGGTAACTGGTTAAAAGACGGGAAACAAAAGGTAGGAATAAATGGTCAGATTTCAGAATGGAGAGAGATAAATAGTGGTTTCCCCCAGGGGTCTGTATTGGGACCTGTGCAGTTCAACATTTAATAAATAATCTGGAAAAAGATGTAAATAGTGAGGTAGCCAATTTTACATACAACACGAAATTATTCAAGATAGTTAAGTCCAAAGCTGACTGCAGAGAGTTACAAAAGGATCTCACAAAACCTAGCGACTGGGCAACAAAATGGAAGATGAAAATCAGTGTTGATAAGTGCAAAGTAATGCACACTGGAAAACATAATCCCAACTATACTTACAAAATGTTGGGGTCTAAATTAGTTGTTGCCATACAAGAAAAAAATCTTGGAGTCAGTGTGGATAATTCTCTGAAAACATCTGTTCAATGGGCAGGGGCAGTCAAAAAAGTTAACAGAATGGTAGGAACCATTAGGAAGGGGAAAAATAATAAGACAGTAAATATCATACTGTCACTATAGAAATGCATGGTACACCGGACCTGGAATATTGCAGGCAGTTCTGGTTGCCCCATCTCAAAAAAGATACAAAAAAGAGCACTGAAAATATTTAAGAGTATGGAACAGCTTCTGTAGGAGGAGAGGTTAAAAAGACTGGGGCTAGTCACCTTGGAAACAAGATGATTCAGTGGATATGATAAAGGTCTATAAAATCATGAATGGTCTGAAGAAAGTAAATAAGAAAGTGTTATTTGTCCATTTACATAACACAAGAACCAGGGAGGTCACGCCAGGAAATTAACAGGCAGCAGGTTTAAAACAAACAAAAGGAAGTATTTCGGTGCACAGTCAATCTGTGGAAATTGTTGCCAGGGGATGTTGTGAAGGCCAAAACTTTAACTCGATTCACAACAGAATTAGAATATGTTCATGGAGGATAGCTGCATCATTGGCTATTAGCCAAGATGGTCAGGGATGCAGCCCTATGCTGACTAAGCCCCTGACTGCGAGATGCTGAGAATTGATGACAGGGGCAGATCACTTGATGATACCCTGTTCTATTCATTCCCTAGGAAGTATCTGGCATTGGTCACTGTTGGAAGACAGGTCACTGGGCTAGATGAACCACTGGTCTGACCCAGTATAGCCATTCTTATGTTCTTACACCAGTCTGAGAGGAGAATCAGACCTCATATCCCCAGATTTCACCCTTCTGATGCTTTCCACTGCCAAGACTTCAATCTTGACTCCAGTCATCTCATTTGACTATTGCAACCTCCTTCCTTTCTGCTTCACACATCTCCCAATTCTGCAGTTTGACCAGAATGCCACTGTCAAGATCCTTTTTCTCTTGCCAGATGCATCATATTTCTCCTTGTCGCTTTTCTACTAGCCTTTATCTCGTTTCCTTCAGTATACCCTTCCCATGTCTTCATGTTTGCCCCAGCTTCTTCTCTGAGTTGAGTGGTCCCTTTGCCCATTCTGCACTTTCTTGCATGCTTTCCCTTATGCCTGAACCATTTTCCTATTAATATGACAAGTCTCCTCCAATTCCCTCTTTTATGATACTCCTGAAACCCAACCAATTCTGGAAGTATTTCACCTCTAATGACCACACTCTTTTATGGGACTGGGTCCCTTCCAGTTGTTTGTGTGGTGTTGTAGCCTCTTGTGTCTGGTAGATGGAGGTTTTCAAAGCTGCCATGGGGATCTGGCCAGTCAGTGCACATTAAAATTAATGTCAATTGGGCAATCAAACCACCTAGGTGACTTTGAAAATCTCAGACTTAGTCTTCAAGCTCTCCAGGGTGGATCTACGAGCTTCATCTAGGTCATTGACAAAGGTAGAGAACCACCACTACTATATATATATGAGAAACAACTGATTTATCTAACTGAGTAGAGCAGGCATGAATAAATGCAGTACACACCTAAAGGAGGCACAGAGGTCATACTAAAATATAATAATAGTATTAAATATAAATGCATCTGTTTAGCACTCAAGTTTGGACTGTGGAACCCCTATCTACTTAAAGTTTGCTCCTCTGTTTGCACTCTTGCCCATAGTGTATGGTGGGAAATGCTTTAAATCTCCTCCCTGTTCCAGTCTGACATGCCTCTGCTCCATCAGGTTCCTCTTTCAAACATACGTCTTCCTCTATCCCATAAACTTGTCACCCCCCCCACCCGCCCCCGCCAAGAAGAAAGAAAATATGGAAAACAAATCAACAAACCCTCTGAACAAAAATCATGGAATTAACAAGACAAATTCTAAACTTCACCATTTTATTGCTTTCCTTTCTCTTGTATTCAATCCCACTAATGGGTACTATTTCCATTTGGTCACTGACTCATTGTGTGGCCATGGGCAAGCCACTCAATGCCTCAATTTCCCCCTCTATAAGATGAAAATAATGATGCTGACACACTTTGGTAAAATGCTTTGAGATCTGTGAATAAGTGTTGTGCATAAGGAAAGTACTCATTTATACATTGCCTTATTTACATTTGTATCTCTTTGAGGCAGGGACCATATTATTGTTTGATAACTCTTCTACGATGTGCCCAGTGCACTGCTAGCACTAATAATTATGATTGCCATCTTCCAAGGTTTTTCCAGTGGGACAAACTCGTTGTGTCAGGGCATTATAACATTTGTGCATCATAACAGCACGCTCATGCTTTGTTTCAGTCTTATCATTTTGCAAAGTGGTGATGCCACTCTGGCCTGAGAAGATGTTTTAGGACCCACTAATGTCCTTCATGTCCAGCTTTACATCTGACAGACTTGTCAAAATGGGGCTCACCCTGCTGAGTCATCCTGCTTTCAGTTCTGCATTAATCCAGTTGTTGGATACAGGCCACATTTCTCTTTTTATTAAAGCAACTGTTTGTGATTCCAGGCCACTTGGCCTTATGCCGTGAAGCAATGGTACACTAAGCCACACTCCAGGATTTTCAACTGTGCAGTAGCAGTGTTCATACAGGACTTCACTTCTTGGCAATCAAATGCTCTGCAAATTTGCACCCTGACTGGCCATGCAATAACTCACGATTGTAGACAAGCCCTTAGAGTTACTGTGACCTGGCAGATGTAGCATTAACAAGCATCTCCCTGGGTGATAAGAGCTGATGTCCAGTCACTGTCTAAGATACTATCTAGGATCAGGAGGGCAGAAGCAGTATGTGGGTTTTGTGTTTGGTATTCATAGAAACATTGAGGAATATAGACAGCTCAGTCTTGTTCCTAAACACAGTCTTTTCAACTGGCATTCCTTCCAGACCCCCATCACCTGGCCTGTATTAAATACTGGCAGTACAGAAGAGGACCATAGAAGGAGATGTGAGCAATCTGAGATTACAGTAATGGGGCTAAAAAGTAAATTAAAAAGAAGCAAAATCCTCTGTTCCCATTTGATTTGCTTCCACCCCTCAGGGCTCATCCAAACCGCTTTGAGGTTTGCTGCTCACTGAATGGAACCTTATTCAATGTGAGAGATGAGGAATAATAAGATTAAGTGGGAAAGATTTGCTTAAATAATATGAACTTATATAACTATAAGCTCTATTAGGATTCAGAGGCATGGCGAAATCTTCACAGGAAATGTTCAAGTCAACACTTGAACAACAGCCATCCAGAAGGTTAGGGGTATTAGAGAGCTGCCACACCATGTGAGGTAGAGACTCTGATTCTTTAAAGGCTGCCTGACCTTACAGGCAGGCAGCCCTTCTAGACTGAAGTGATGGCAGAGGATTCAGTGCTGTTCACCTCACTCTTGTTGCTGTTGCCCTGCAGTCAGCTCTGCCCTGTCATGACTGCTTTGCACGTCCTAGTCCCAGCTCTTTCACAGGAGAGGGACAAAAAACGTCAGCAGATGTCCTTTGAGTTGACTGGATAGTGGGTCTAGAATGATGCTTTATAAATCTTAACATTCCGTTTGTGTCTCATACACACATCCTCACCAAAGCACAGAAATATACTGTGGACATGGATGAACATACATCTGCTCCAGCTTAGTGATGTCTTTGCCAGATAACTGATGTTTATTGACTTTGACCAAAGGGAATTCTGACTTGGAGGTCAGGTTTGTGCAAAGTTTGGGGGAAAACAAAAAATATCTTACTTTTGGAGATGCTGTTTTAATGGCTGGGGAAGCCCTGCCCACGTCATTCCAAGGAGACCTAAGTCTTTGGATTTCAATTTCAAACTCTTGGCACAAAATCTGAAGTAACAGAATTAAATTCTCTCTGCTGTTTCTCCTCTGCTTTTTTGCCAGCTCAAGAAGATTGATTTTTTCGGGGGTCTTTGAAGTCTTGTGCCTATTTATGGCAAATAGGAAGCGGGGATTGGGGAGTGGCCTCTTGAGCAATGGGAAGACATTGTCATTGGTGGAAGATCCAATGCCTGGAGCAGACGCAATTGCAGCTGGTGTAGAAGACAAAGCTCAGACTTACTCGGAGCTGCCCACTGAACTGTAAAAAAGTTGCTGGCTGTAGAAGGAGCTTAGCATGCAGTAAAGGATGTAGTAAAATGGAGATGGATACACTGTGTTCAGTTACAGCAAAAGCTGCCGGTGGATCCTAGGGTGGATCAGAAAATATAATAAGCAAGAAAAGGGATTTAGACCATTGTACAAAGAGTGGATTTTGTGATGCCTTGTCTCTATGGGGACGTGCTGTTCTGAAGGTGGCCAGCTGAGGCCTATTAAACTTATCACAGGCATGGAGGGATTTGGCTATGAATGAAAAGCTTTCAGTAGCCAGGGTCACAAAAGCTATTATGTAAAAAGTGAACTTCCTTACTCAACATCTCTGTTCTGTGTGTATATTTTAGCCATATCTGCTGAATGTATTACATGAGAACGTTTTAGTTCCATTCTCCCTGTACAGCCAGAATACCTTTGGAAGAGTGACCAGGATTGCATTCTCCCTAGTCCATGAGCAGCACAATTGTCAGCTGAATTCCAATTGCAGGGATTTGGTTGGTGATGTGAGAGGCAGAAGCTGCATGAGTTATTTATCTTCCATGGGAATTTGCAGCTTCGACAGTTAGGACAATCATTTTTGGATTTACAAACTGCGCAAATTTGCCCTGGAGTCAGAGAGGGAGGAGACATATAGAAGGACACAATGTCTTTCCCACAGAGTCACTTTTATGACTCTAATCAGTTTTTAAGGTGAACTCTACAGCATGAATTCAAATGGAGTTAAGCTTAACTCAGCTGCAAGGTGCATTTGGCACTAAAACGCATTAACTATTTTATTTTTGTTTTTGTTTTTAACTCTTCCTTGCCCCCCCAATAACATCTCTTGGTGCTTGCCAACCCACTGGTAATATCCGAGAATGCATCATTCTGTAACATCATAAATACTGGCTGCCATGGTAGTTATGACTAACAGTGATGTGCTCTGGGATATCGCCAGTGAACCAGGGAGATTTAATATAAGTTAGTTCAAAGATATTTCACTGCCAAATGCTTTGGTAGCTTGTTTAATGGGGAGGACATCAGCATGGAAATTTGGGTTAAACTCAGCTTCCACTTTAGCTCTGCAGCTCACTTCTAAACTCTAAAGAGTTTGGAACTGAGTAGACCACAGGGGATCTTCCTATTGTGTACATATATATAAAAGAAACTTACGAAGACTTGGGCAAAAATCTACCTATGTCCACTAACCAGAGCCAAGGGAACAAGTGGAAACTAAAAACACTTCTTGGTCTAGGTGCAGTAATACACTTCAGGAGGTTCTTCCCCAGGAGTAGTTAATGCTTGGGATTCTCTATCCCATGAGGCACTGGCTGAATCCACTGTGCTAGGATTTAAGAAAAGAATGAAAAATTATTTGGATACCACTGGTAAAAATGGGCCAAGATGCGTAAACCATGGAGATTCTGTCCTGCATGTACCAAGTTAAACTGCCTGTCAGATCTAGGGTGGGGAAGGGTCTCTTACTGCTCCCATAGAAGATCATACTGACAGGACTTGAATGGGAAAGGGGAGATTTGCTCTCCTCCAAAGCAATAAGCAGTGATGGTCCATCAAGATCAGGTGGGCATTTTATAATTAATTATTTTTCACTGAGTCTCCCAAATTGTAATGAATGTGGGCAGATAGATGTGGCTCCTACCCTGAAGCACTTACACCCTAAGCATAAATATGATACGTCAAAAGCAGACTGTGTATAAACCCTGTGAATGGACGGCATGCAATGTGGGAACTGTGTAGTGGAAACCAATGGATTTTATTGGTATCTCTGACCTCACCCTTTGTATTTCAGACCTTGCTCAACGAGCTAGATCGAAGCATGGGGCGATATCGGGATGAAGTGAATCTCAAAACAGCCATCATGTCCTTTATCAACGCTGTTCTGAATGCTGGTGCGGGTGAGGTGAGTCACTGCTCTGGGAATTCCATCTACAACAGAGCTGTTGCTACCGAATTGTTTACTTTGGGAATGGTGATTAAACCAAAGCGCAGATCGCATGGTATTATTAAGTGGATTTAGTTCTTGGAAAAGGTGCTCGACTGGTAGTATCAATCCTACCTTACAACATCTTCCTCACTCTTTGCTTGCAACTCCCCCTTGAAGCCCCTCCTGAGCAGAGACTCACAAGTATGCCAGTATGGGTGGTGTTTGTGTGAGGTGCATAGATGGAAACTTGAATGAAGCCTCCAGTATTCTTAGAAGTGGCCTCATCTTAGCTTACAGAGTATGTACTGGTTGATTTGCTCTTCCTTTGTCCCCGCCGAGCAATTTGCAGAACATTGTTAGGTCTCTAAGGCCCGGTCTACACTTACCTTTGGGCTTCGGCGGCAGTTGATGGGAGATACACAAGTGACGTAAATCACTTGCGTATCTTCCGTCGACTTTGCTGCGTCTCCTCTGCACACCGTCCACACTGCGCTGCCTTGAAGGGAACAGTGTTCCCTTCGATACTGCGCTACGCCACTTACCGGGGTGGTTTTCCTGCATCGCTTGCTGGATCGACTGAGCGGATCTACACACACCGCTCAGTCGATCCAGAGCAATTGATCTGACGGCAGCAAATTTGCCGCTATCAGTGTAGACCCAGCCTAAATGCTTCCTTATCAGAATGATACCTGAAGCTGATAGCAGTTATATGAGGACTGTGGTTTTGAAGGGGGAACAGTAGGACACACTGTCACCCTATAATGCCACAGTGACAAAAGGCCCACTTTGGACTTGGTTTTTGATGAAAGGGGCAGGATTGTTGAGAAAAATTGTGAGTAAACTTTGAAAAGCAGGAGAGGCGATATTCAAAGTGAGAATTTACCTTTAAATTAATCTGTTCAAAACCTTTTTGAGTCTGAGATTTGTTTTTTATTCCCCCTTCTTTAAGGACAATTTAGAATTCCGATTACACCTGCGATATGAGTTTCTAATGTTGGGAATTCAACCTGTTATTGACAAGCTAAGAGGACATGAAAATTCGACGTTAGACAGGTGAGTCGTGTTTTTTTAGACTAGTTACTGAATTATGGAGCAATGGTAACTCTTCCAGAAATAAACTTTCCAGCTGTGTTTCCATTTTAAGCTTGTTGGCCCTCTCCCTAAAAGTCACAAAAAAAGGAATAGCATTCTCAGAATTGGTAGATTGGTTATGGAGGCAACATGAACATTTTTGAAAAAGGAGTTCCAGAATTAGGTGCTTCTAAGATACTGATGATCACCAGAATCAAAAAATTATTTTTTGCCGCTGTGTAAAAACAAACAAAAAACACATCAGCATCCCACAATCCTGATAGTAAAGAGACAGAACCGGAATTCAAAGGATACATCAAATCAACATCTAGTGCCAGGGCCAACGTTCTGGTTCTTTGAGTCCTATTTTAAAAGTTAAGATATTAAATAGACTCTCCGGTGTGGTACTTCTGCTTTGGAGACTTTAAATAAGTTCACCTCACATTCTGTAGCTTGCTGCATTGACTGAAACAGCTTAAATTAGACTCTTCAGAAATCTACAAGCCAAAATAAACTTAAAACAACCAAATTAGGTGACTTGACTGAGGTGCCTGAGAAGCTTGAATAACCTGTACAGGTTAGAGAGGAGCCTATAGAAACTTAATCAGATTATAAAGTGAGGCCATGCAGAATGCAAACCTTTGGCTGTATGGGAGTGTGGGTTAATGGAGTAGGGCGTAGTGGGGCAAACTCTCTCCTGCAGCCCACCAATGTTCCATGGAAAGGGAATACCCGCACTGCAGTGCTGCTACCCTCCTGTTACTCTAGTTCAAACCACTTACTGTAAGACAGGGCTGGTCTGGAGGTACCAAGTGGCTTGGAGAGTGACACCAGTTCCTGCTGGAATTACATGGGTTGAAAGACAGCCAAGTCAGGCCCCTAAATTTTATATCAAGTTTGCAAGAGACAGATCGTCCCATCAAAACTGGGCTTTCCTACAAACCACAGTATGGCTGGGAATGCTGTGGATGAGATTTCTACCCAAGGATCAAATCATGACATGCTGCAGCCTGGCACTTCAGATAAATACTGGATTAATGCCAACTGCCTCTCATCAAGGATAGCAAAGGAACCTCAACTCTTTGACTCAGAATATGGAAGTATGTTGCTGGGCTTATATTTTTACACACATACCCCATTGTATTAGCACCACTGGGCCAGATTGTGCTCTGTTATGCTGATCGAAAGCTGGCCAAATGGCTGAAGTCAGCAGTTATTCTGGATTGACATCACTGTATCGGAGATGAGAATCTGGCTCATGAGACCAGTGATGATCCTTTATCCAGTAACCACAGACATTCAGCAGGAAGTTCGCTGGGCCATTGAATCTCCCAAGTTCCAATGGAGCAAGGTTAGACAAAGAGAGCATGGAGCCCTGAGGGCTACAGCAGTTTAAAGAGGACCCCAAGTGCCATGACAAAATGTCTTGTGTTTAAAGGAATACTTGAAATTCTCTGTGCTACATGTCATAAACAGAATGAGATTATTCCAGCAGTCTGGCTAACAAGCAGGGCATCTGGATTTTCTCTCTATGCAGTGCGTGATGTTGTGTCAGTTATGATAAAGCATGCCATATGCCTATTTTATTTTCATTTTTTAGGCTATAAAAGCAGCCATCACCTTGACATAGGGATTTAAATAGGGATTAAAGACTAGTTGAACCTTAGGCCATCCACACCTCCCAGCTTGTCATTAAGCCCCATGGAATGCCCAGTGCTCTGAGCATTATGGCATAAATATGCCAAGGTGTCAGGACAATTCCCATCAACCTTGCCATTATCACAGCCCTCTATCAGGGAATGGAGTTCCCCTTGTCCCCTGCTATGGCTTCGGTTCAAGTGAGAGTTGTGCCATGAGCATTGGTTGGATTTGTTTTTCTCTTTCCTAGGCACTTAGATTTCTTTGAGATGGTGAGAAATGAGGATGATCTGGAACTTGCCAAGCGGTTTGATGTGGTGAGTTGCCTCTCTGGGAGCTGGAGTTGCCAGAGACTGAATATCTGCTTTGGCTGCTGAATGCAAAAGCCTGCAACTTTCCTGAGCTATCACCAAGGAACAGCCTTGGCTGCTGAAGGGATGATGGATCTCCTTTGTTTGCTGTTTCTCATGTACAGAATAGGGATTGTACATGTAAACAATGAAAACATTAAACACTGGTATGTGTTTAATGCTCCTCCCAAAGGGCTTGGGCAAAGTTGATTCCCTCTCTGCCTTGCGCACAATTTGCAGGGATGGAACAGGGCAGAGGTGGTGGGAACATGTTCTCAATAGTGATGGTTCTGAACCAATATTCTGGATCCAAATATGCCCTCGCTTTGAGAGTTCAACTCTGGGTGTGGCCCAGACCCATCTCCGAATTTTCAAATAACAAAACCCAGGATATGTTTCTTAAGGTTGTCACCTAGGGAGTTGTGGAGCCGGTGGCATTTTAGAAGGGTTAAGTGGGTGAGGGGCGCACACATTGTAGAGAGGGAAAGAGTAGCTGGAGCAAGATCAGAGGCATATGGTCCCACCTTTCCAGCCTCCTATCCTTTCCTTACTGCCACTGCAATTAGGTGTGTCAGTGCTGATCTCAAAGGCCCACCTGATTCCCTATGTACTAACCCCTTTCTCACTGAAGTCCTTCTATTGGCTCATCACAAGGGACTCCTATCTTTTGAGGTCTGCTCATCTCTCTTGTTAAAGACTTTTCACTCTTGGATCCGTCTTCCACTCTGTATGTTTCTCTTCCTTCCGCACACATTATTTCTCTGCCTTTCCTCGCTCCAGATTCACATTGATACAAAAAGCGCCTCTCAGATGTTTGAGATGATCAAGAAGAGATTGAAGCACACGGATGCCTATCCCTATTTGCTATCAGTCCTTCAGCATTGCTTGCAGATGCCTTGTGAGTACATCACTGCTTCCTGGGGCAGAGGGGATAGAGAACCTTGATATAATATGTGGGACGACAGATCACAAGAGGGAATGTGCTCTCTCTGATACAATAGAGGCTTGTTCAGACATTGATGTGTGTGAAGAAGCTGGGATTTGACATTGACCCCATCCTGTGGATTTTGGGAGGTTGCAAGCCAGCAAGTGGCATCTTTACCTCTCTGCATTCTCAAACAAACTTAAACAGCTTGGGGGCCTACCAGCTAGTTGCAAACTGAGCTATTGGAGGTTTAAATTGGAAGTTTCAAAGAAGAAGGACAGAACTCCTGTGCTCTAGGTCAGGGAACTCCCAGGATTGGGGCCATTTGAATTTTAACACAATGCAATAAGGAATTAAAAAAAAAAAAGCTATGTTCTCCATGGATGGGAAATCCCCCAGTAAGCATGTCTTTGGGTACAGTCTCAGGGCAATGCCTCAGTAAAGGAGCTCTCAGACCCCAAGTGGAAACCAAATCAGTATTTTCTTTTTTACGTGTATGCTATGAATTGGTTTATAAAAGTTATTTGATTAAATAATCAAATTTGTAATTACTGCTTCCAAAGGATAGTGACCAGGAAAGGGCTTTTAGCAGGATCATTACGCACCTGTTTAACCCGGTTCTTTTAAGAAAGAGGGTCTGTGGAGTCTTGGGGATTGGTTTTAGTAAATTTCAGCCTTTTGAGCAGTGAGACTGAGGAGCTTAGCAGGGCAGCTGGGGGTAACCATCCTGATACGTCTTTCCAAGAGGTTACACACACTGCATTATAGGGAATCTGCTGGATTTAAGTGCATGCATCCACAAAGCAGTTGTATGACACAGTGAATTCTTTAATGTGATACAAGACTACCCATGTGCTTTAGGGGCTGAGTGAGAGCACAGAATGTGCTACCAGAGGAGGGTTAAACTTGATGGGAATGTTGTCAGTTTAGAGGTACACTTCAGCAGTTTGGAAGTATTTAACGAAAACAGCTTTTGATGGGCCAGACTTTGAAATTTATTTGGCTAATCTGCAGTGCTTTCCTGCTGTTGTGTCTGCACTGCGCACTCTGCATCTTACTATCCTAGAAGGATCTTGGCCCCTCTGGCAAGTACCAAAGGGGTCAGTCTCTCTCCCTTTTTTTAATTTTTTTTTCACACATTGTAGCTTTTTTATAGCTTGCTATATCCATAAAGTGTTATTGAATTGAATTAGATAGCTGAGCATGCAAATCGTGAATATAAGTATTTGTAAAACACCTGGTCTCTGCGGTAGCTAGGTATTCGTCCCCCACCCCCAAAGCCAGGACCCAACAAGTACCAATGTCATAACTGTGACCTATGGAGGCACCTCTGTAGGTACATTTCTGCACACACTTACCTGATCTACAGTAGGAATCATGGAATTTGAGTGTGCAAGTTAGACTCATGGTGGTGCATGCACTTTTCACGCTATTCTGACTTGATAGGATTTTATACCCTTGTTGCCTGTATATAAATGACAGTGCAGAATCAGGACCTGTTTTCTATAATTTACCTGTAATGGGACATTTCAAACCCCAACCGTTTTTTAAGATAGGTAAAAGGAAAGTGAGGTATGTTGGCCTGTTATCTGGGGAATACAGGGATTCAGAGCACCTTTAGATGCTAATGACAACCCTTGTACATTGGTATTTCTCCCTGCAGATAAGCGGAATGGGGGAAATTTCCAGCAGTGGCAGCTGTTAGACAGGATACTACAACAAATCGTTCTTCAGGATGAGAGAGGGGATGATCCAGATATAGCTCCATTGGACAACTTCAATGTCAAGAACATCATTAAGATGTAAACTGTGTTAATTATTTTTACTTAATTCTGTTATCCAGCACTTTAGGCGTGAATGGCACTTAAACTAAAATACTAAGTCCCTGCACTGAAGACCTTACATCTACGTTATATTTTATTGTATTCTGTTGTAAATTTTCTAGTTTAAGCTATAGTTTTGAAGGCAATTATCGGTTCCTTGTTTTCCAGCGTATGTTTTACTTTCTTCTGCTCTTTGAGCTCTGTTAGCCGTAAAGCTGATGGAAAACCAAGGAAGGAAAGTCATGAAATGATAAAATTGTTTCCTTTTTTTTTTCTCAGTGTTGATGAAAGTTACATTGAAATTTTCTGAAACTCTACCAGCTCTACTTAGATCTCCTTCATCCATGGCCTTGAGTTAATTCAGAAAGATTTGAAATAACAACATAAAATAAATCAGCAGCCAAATAGCATAAATAACATTTACCTGTCAATTAAATATCTGATCTCTCCCTCACCCACACGCATTTTCAGCCAGTGGTTCTCCAATTATTTCATTTTGTGAGCAGCTTCATGTGAAAGAGGTAGGCACATAAGCCGTCTCTCCATTCAGCTCTTCCTGTACCCCCATTCATAGTATAGCACTGTATCTTCCAATCCCAAACCACCTGATTCTGCAGCACACCAGGATGATCTGTGTGGATGACTCCTGGCCCCTGGGCTGTAGGTGGAAAACCTCTCATCTAGACACTATAAAGTGCTTTGCAATAATTTGCGTATAAACCCTTATATAGAACTAAATTCTTTTATATTAAAATTATACAGCACCTTCTCTTATGGATGTGAGCCAGAGCTAATTTCTCATTAGTTGTTTTGAAAAATGTACTGTAGTTGACTTCCTTCTCTCTGTCCCAACAGGACCAAATTGTAAATTCTGTGCCTGGTCTCCCCCATCACTTGTTTCATGGCTGCTCTTTCTGTTGTATTTAATCACTCCTTCTCCGGAATATTTTCTTTCAGTAGTGGGAAATGGCCATGGCAGTTGGAGATGTTTGCATTATCTGGCAAATGATACATTTATCCAAAATATAGCCAACTTCCCTCTGTCTCCCCCACAAGAAACAAAAATGCAGCTGCAAAAGTGCAATAGAAAAATGGCACCTAATGCTTAAAAAAGGGTTGGGATAATTTGTAACCAGCGGTAGTAATAATTTTAGCTATGAAGACTGTGATAAAAGTGAATAGATATCATACTGCAGAGATATTGACTCACCACAAAAGGGGTCAGGAAGGATTTCCCAACCTTCATGTATAGCATTAAACAGCAATGCAGGTACATTAAAGGCCAATTACATCATCATCTGTAACATCAAGTATTGGCTACTGTGGGAAGCAGGATACTGAACTAGATAGACCACTTGTCTGATCCCGTATGGAAATACTACAATACAACAAGTTGTCTTTTCCAATCATCCTACTTTGGGCTAGCTGCTGGGCTAGATGGCTCAGAGTAGACCATGAATGATCTGTTTTCCTCTTTCAGGTTGGTGAATGAGAATGAAGTGAAACAGTGGAGGGATCAGGCAGAGAAATTCAGAAAAGGTACGTGGTCTCTCTCTGTTTGAAGAACTGAAGGAGATGACGTGATTTAATGTCACAATGGTATACAGGAGAGATGAAGATGATCTGTTTGAGCCTCCAGTCCATATCCTCATGGAACAATGCTTGTTTGGTCCTAGCAGTATATTTCCCAGTGCTTTCTCTAGTCTAATTTAAATGACTCAAGTGATGGGCCTTCCACAAATTTTCATGGGAGATTATTCCACAGCCAGATAAGTCTCTGTTAAAGGATAGCTCCTGAAAATCAGTTTACAGATTCGTTTCCCCAGTTTCATCCCATTGCTAGCCCTAGTTAGCATTGCTAATCCTAGTTATAACCCCCAACGAGTTTACATTATTTATCTCAATCTAGCTCATATCTCCTTAGAGAGCTTACATGGGTTTTACTTAATCAGTCATGCTTCCTCATTCTCTCTGCCCTTCTCTGTGTAGAACATGCAGAGCTGATGAGCAGACTGGAAAAGAAGGAAAGAGAATGTGAGATAAAGACCCAAGAGAAAGATGAAATGATGAAGACATTGAACAAGATGAAGGACAAGCTTCAGAAAGAATCCTTGGAACTGCGCCAGACCAGGGACCAGATGACTGACCTGGTAGCTCAATTCAATGAATTCTCGGTATGAGATTGGGACTTTTCCTTTCATCCTTTAAACGAATGAGAAATGAGCAAAGGCAGAATAAGGGTGAATTGTGTGTCCCCCAAAGGAGGAGGCATAGGGTATGTCCACACTGCAATCAGAAGTATGTGACTGCAGCATGGGTAGACACTCCTGCGCTGGCTTTACCTATGCTAGCATGGCTAAAAATAGCAATGAAGATGTGGCAGCCCGGGTTTAGCATTAGGTTGTACGACCACACCAGGGACCCTAGGTGCATACTTGCATTGCTAGCCTGGGCTGAAGCCCCTGCTGCTGCACCTTTACAGCTATTTTTAATTATGCTAGCTTAATAAAGCCCGCACAGATATTCAGCTCATGTTGCAATCACACTTCTGATTGCAGCATAGACACATCTGTAGAGGCTGCATAGGCTTGCTTTAGGGACCAGAGTACGTGCCCTGGTAAGATATACAGGGATCAGTGCCCGCATGTCTATAGATAGTCTGTCCCATTCTCTCTTTGTACTCGTCCTCTAATTTAACCATACATAAAAAGCCGAGGAGTACGTGCTGCTTCCCTCAGTGCAGCAGACATCCCTAATTTGTGTTGAAAATCCCAAAGGGAGAATGTTTGCCCCTCACCTTAAAAAATGGCTGGAGGAATGCCAACTTCACCAGTTATATGGGTGTAGGAAATGTTGGAAGGTGACCATGCTCCTTGTGGTGCCTCTAGAGGGACTGCAGCTGCTTCTGCACTCTGCAGGCCTAACTTTTTCAGCAGCTACCTCCTGCCTAGTGCAGCACCTTCCCCACTCCCAGCATGCCTCAGCCTCCTTGAGTCCAAATGCAGCTTTTAGAAGCTGGCCACTCTGGACAGCGCTTCCCTCCTGTCTTGGTGCTAGTGGGGTTAGTTGGCATGTATTGAGTATTTCAAACCCCACGGTTCAAAAATCATGCATCAGCCCCCAAAATTCTTGAGATTAAAAGAAAAAATGACGTATTGCTGCCTTTTACTTGGCTCTCTGTGTTTTAAGGGTCACATTTTCAAGCTCTTTCCTGCAACCACGAGGGCTAGAAACGTACTTCTTCCTCTCAGATGAAAGCTGAGATTCTCCTGTCATCACAAAACTCTGCAATTTGTGGCTTTAAGAAAAACACCAAATACTGTGAGAGAAAATCACTTCAGTTGGCAGCACAAAGTTATTGTACATTTAAACAGTCTCTGCTTATTCTTTTGTTTTCCAGCAAGGAGGTGGCATTTCCTTCCCTGCCCCTCCCCCACCCCCTCCTGGTGGCCCATTAGCTTTGCCCTCCTCTCTGATGGAGTGTTTGCCCCCGCTGCCACCCCCACTCCCATTCTCCAGCTGTCCCCCTCCACCTGCTCCACCGCCTCCACCTGGAGGGCCTCCTCCCCCACCTGGGGCCCCTCCCTTCTTCTGCATGGGGATGATGCCCCCTCCCACGACCACCTTCAGCAACAGCGGGACCAGCCTGAGGAAGAAATCTGTCCCACAGCCGTCCCACCCACTGAAATCCTTCAACTGGGCCAAACTGAGCGAGGTAAGACATGGCAGTGCCTTCAGTACCCCATGGGTCCTAGTCAGACATTACCCAGGTTGGCCAGTGCCATTGGGGAGATGTTCAGGGTGCCAGAAGCTGATGTTTTAGTCTGTCTGTTCAGACCAAGGTCACTGTCCTGAGGGAGGTAGGGCATTGTATCTGGTTCCGCAACATTTCACAGCTAAAGAGCCCTGTGGCTCTTAACCATGTATATTTCCAGCATGCCTTATGAACCTCATCTCAATGAACTGCATTATCATAACCAAGGCACAGCCTAGCGTTTCCTGCATCAGATTTAGGTGTATCCACAGGGAACCTGATGATATAAACCAGAACTAGGTGTCCCCATGGCTAAAGCAGAGAGCTAACCGGTTCCTGCAGACTCCCATCGGGTAACATGAGCATCCATTTTGTATGGCGAGCTAACATGTTGTGGGGAGAGCCCAGTACAGACATTAGAGAGCTGACTTCTAAATCAACCTCTATTACTCTGTCAGAGGCAGCCTCTCTGAGGGGACAGTGGCCCATCGCTGCCCTCACTTATGTCATCATGGCCATACGTGGCCCCAAAGCTGCCCTTCTCATGGTCAGACTCTGCCTCTTGCCATTGCTCTCCCTCTGAGTAGGAGAATTCCTAAGTGATGCTGCAGTGAGAAATGGAGAAAAATCCAAATTGACCATTGCACAGCTCACTCCTTTTCTGCCACCCCTGCAGCCAGTCCCACCCTGCTGCTTCTCCCCCTCCTGCTGAATTTTTTTCCCCCTATTCTCTTTTGGGTGTTTTTTTCCACAGATTAAAAAAAAAGTGTCTGTGTTGAATTTGGATAGCTGCCTAGAAACCCACGTTCTTTTTTAGACTGAAACTCACCCGGGGCCCAACTCAGGCATTCGGAATGAGTGTCTGGGGACCTCTGGAATGCCACAAGAATTCACTCTCGTTCCTTTTCTTTAAAATAAAACGAAGTGAAATATTTGCTGCATGGTCTGTGCTTGTCTGTCAGGGCCATGTGGGGGTGTGGGAGAGAATGTAAGAGTGGGGATTTATTTTCCTTTTCAGAACATGGGACTTAGTGCTCTGAAGAAAAGAAATAATAACAATACATATACTTTAAAAAAGCAAGAGGCACAGGTGTTTCTGTTTAGTGCACAGTAACCACAGGCTTATCCTGCCTTCCAGTTAGGAGTGGAGGCAGCTGTGCTAATAAAATTGAAGGCCTGGGCAGTGAGGTGGGTAAAAGGTGCTGTTTTGGGGAATGTGGAACAGTTTGGGGAGGTGGAGGAGCTCCTATGGGAGCATCGGTCGTGTTAGTGTTTTTCCTTACTGAGCTTTCTGTAGATCCCAGAGATCGTGGTGCTTTCAGCAAGGGCTAGCTGGGGTGGTTGTTTGAGGCACTGTTGTCACAGCGTCAGTTGACCTTACTCACTGCAAAAGGGGAGGAACCAGTTTGAGCCGCTGCTGGGCACTTCCTCTCTGCTCATATATGTGGAGGTAACTCATGGGTTTTAATCCTACCCACAGAACTCAGTGTCAAGCCAAACCAAGGCTGGTTTAATGGGGTCATCTTTTGTATGATTTATTTATGGCATTTCTATGGTGCTCATCTCTGCAGTCTCTAAGCACCCCACAAATATTAATTAAGTCTCTCAACCATTCCACCATGTAGGAGGTGATATCTCTATTTTACAAATGGGGAAGCTGAGGCATAGAAGTGGTTTATTATTATTTGCACCACAGTAGCGCCTAGATTCCCCAATCAAGGTCAGGGACCCATTATGTTAGGTAGTGTGCATACACCTGGAGACAGTCCCCACCCATATATTCTCAATAGACAAGACAAGCAAAAGGTAGAAAAATTTAAGTGACTTGCACAAGGTCACATGTGGCATCTGTGGTAGTAATGAGGATAAAATCCAGATTGCCTGATTTCCAGCCTCTGCCTTAACTACAAAACCAAGAGCTGATGAAGGGACTACAGCATGTTTTGAGGTGAATCAGGGTCAAGGGTTGGGGCTTTGTACCCAGGCCAGCAGGGCTCCTAATTCTGGGTATAAAAGGGAGGAGTGTTGACAGGCTCTAGAAGGAGCAGTTTGTGCTCTCTGCACCTTTGAAGGGGGTGGAGTGAAAGGAAATGGGGGGAATTCATAGGTGACCGCCCCTTAAAATGTCTTGAGAAATGTAAATTTACCACAAAGATTGTTTTCATGAGCTGCCGGGCTCAGCAGAGAGACCAAGTGCTAAATTGGCCATGGAGAGTAAAATCCCCTCGTACCCTTATTGTGGGGGCTGAGAGGCCCAGAATGGCTGGGGCACTGTGCATTCATGAGGGGGAAACTTGCATGGTCTGTGCTGTATCTCTTATGTGGCTAAACAGAGGAGACTGATATCCAGGGCAGCTAATCCAGTGCCATTCACCAGCATTAGGATTGGCTTGAGAAGGAAAGAGCCAATCTATTGTGTGTTATGAGAATGCTTGGCTGTTTTCTAGCTCTTGTTGTCTAAGCACTTGACAATAGTAAATCACATCCCACAATTCTCAGGGGCACTACGGGAAAGGGAACTTAAACAGAGCTCAGCTGGAAGACATTCATGCTTTGAGGAAACTACACAAGCCACGAACAATGACTCATTAATTTATCCTAAGACACAACCGCTATTAGCTTTGTTCTGAATTGATGAGTGGTGTCAAAGGCACTTTGATGCAATAGACTGAGCTCTGGTTAATGCCTTCCACACTGCAGTGCCATGCCAGCACTACAATGTTGTTTGTTGAAAGCTACTGCTTTTAAAAAGGATGGGGGAGAGACACTAAGCATTGCAGTGTAGCCACTGTGAAGTCCTGAGAAGATTGCCTTCTTAGTTACTAGACCAAAACTGGGGGTTGCTCTCTTCTCCACCAGATATCATCATCCTTGGGTTTTACACATGACCCATGGCATGCTGGGATCGATATTTGCTATTAGTTCAAAATATGGACAAGATCTAAATACCCAGACGTGGACTTGAACTGTCTTTGTCTCTATCTCTTTATCTTCATAAGAAGTCCAAGTATCTTAACTTGGAGCTACCAGAGTAACTAGTTTACCTGTCTACGTCAGTTGTTCTTGTTGGCAGATACTATCAAGTTGACTTGTCCAATTAGGAGTCCTCTAACTGCTGGTAGTGGCTCTACCAAGTGAGCTAAAAGGGAGTCTTTTTTTAGCCAAAACCAACGGGAGCCAAAACCTCTCTCATCAGGAAGGCTTTTGTTCTTAGTATACCACAACCTCTCTTGTGTGAACAGCCATGCAAATAAGTTTTCACACAGAGTGAAAAAAAATCACATTGTCCAAAAAAAAAAAAAAAAAAAAGGTCCACCAGAGGTCAAATTTTTCCACAAAATCATGAAAGTGTTTCTACTGTGAAAATGACAGATTTCCACTTGTGATGGATTTGTGACAATGTGAGGGGATTTCTCTGAAAAGTCGTAGTTGCTGGTGGAAAATGGCAAAAATACACTTCATGGCAGGTCATTAATATTCATGGAAATAAGTAATAGCTTTGCACAAATATTCACAGGTGAGAGCCCTGGAGTCTCCTGCTTTGATGGAGACACTGTAATTTCTTGAAGTGCTCTGTCCCAGGAGACTATTGCTCATAAGCTGCCATTGAAATCAGTGGAGAGTCTCCTTTCCTATAGAAAGTGGCACAAATGGTGCTGAGACTTTCTTCAGTAGACAGCTCCTTAAATCTGTTGTGGCAAACAGAGTGATCCCCAAATGACTCCACAGTGATGGGAGCCTGTCATGGGAGGCCCTTTCAAGGGAGATGGGTCTCAGTCCCACTTGTGACACAGCCAGCTCTCCTCCCCAGGTGGGGAAAAGGATCATGTGACCAGTGAATCATGTAACCCAACCTGACTTAGCCACGTGGCCTGGGGATAAAGGAGAAGTGTTGGCAGTGGATGGCTGCCGAAAGGTTGTGAGGGCCAGAGGAGAGTTCAAGGCAGGCAGAGGCCTGTGGAAGACTCCAGGTGAGCAGGCATTTGGGGGTGAAACACTACTCAGGAAAGAGTAGGAAGCAACTCAGACAAGCCCAGGAGGGGCTGAGGGAAAAGATGGAAAGGGACTAGGAAAGGGCTGAAAGCCACGCTGAGGGAGTGGGTAGAAGAATTAGGGGAGAGAAGACAGACCCCTTGGGAAGATGACCATGGACTTAGTTTGGGACTGGAGCAAAGACTTTGTATTTGGTATGGTTTTCAACCTGGACAAAGGAACTCTTATGTCCCTGGAAGGATGAACTTGTTTTAAGGTTGTTAGCCAGAGGACCAAGCCACTGCAGCAAATTACAACAAGCCGTGGCAGCTGCTGAAGCAGGCTGAGAATGAGAAACTGAGGCAGGGCTGCTGCAGGGCCACCCCAGGCCATGAGAGGACACTCTGGAGGTGGCAGTCCTCTTACAGAACTACATGGGGCTATAGGGTTGACATAGAGCTGTGCAACATCTCTGTGTGGAAATGTTCACTGGTGTCTCAGGTGGTTCTTTGCCTCACAGATTTTGCTTTGAAATGAAATAGGACAAAGTAGCTGTTGTCAATCAAAACCATGTCCCCCAATGTAAAAAGTTGAAAAATTGTTTTAGAAAAAGCTTCTAAAAATGAGCCAAAATAGATTTATTCACGTGGGTAAAGGGATCTATTATCAAGAGGAAAAAATCCATTTTTCACCACATTTTCGAGGTCACAATGAAATGTGAAAAAATTCAAATTTCAAGCAGTTTCACCTTTCAGTTGTGAATAGTTTGCATGCATCTGGTGGTCATCTGTCTTAAAATTCACTGGAAACTCATAATTTTCACAGGTTTCTCTTGACTGTAGGACAGCTAGAGAAGCCTGAATGTATTTGGGGCTTCCCAAAATGACGTCATGTCTCACTCATGTTATGTTGATGCATGATAGAGTTTGGTGACTGAAACAGCTGGCAGCTACAAGGCTGTATGACTGACTGCCCAGTGCAGCCCCTTGCTTTGTCATCTTTATAACTATGAGCATCCAGCTTCATTTCAAACATGCAAGTGCGGAAATAAAGTGACTGCAGGAAGGTTATAAATGTAATGCACTAAAAACCCATCTCAGTAGAGCAAAAAAGCTTATTGCAACTCATCCTGACTACTCCCATATTTCTCAAACTACACCACTGCTTCCCACCATTTCTTGACTAATCACTAGGATACCCTGGGAAATGTAGTTCTTGACTTTACTTTCTCAATGTGGGCCAAGACTTCTGCAAAGCAAAGAATCCACAGAGCTTGGCAGGCTTGTAACGATTAAAAAAAAAAGTAGTAAAGAATTTATTTTATTTTCAAATTGCTAGTTAGGGACCATAAATATCTTCATGAATCTAAGGGAATCATTTATCATAGCAACCACACTATGTGAGTCTGTTTCTCTTAAAATGCTTAGTTTTTCTGGCCGATGACAAGAAACTATCAGCCAGTTAATCCATAACCAAGCAGCAAGAGCACAGCAGAAGAAATTGTCTAGCAGCCTTCTCTGCAGCTTTTCAAGGTTAGCCTTCAACACAAGAATGGAAGGGGCAGCCCCTCCCTGTGTGCGCTCTGCATACTCAAGGCTGTTCTGCCCCCACCTCTCTGTGTAAGGGCTTTCCTCGACTGTTACCTGGTATACTTTTTCAGCTCTTAAGCTGGGCTGTCTCAATCAAAATTATTTTATGCATGACCTATCCCAGCCTTGGATGTGTCTTCATAGGTTCATGTAATATACAACCAAGAGATGGGCAAACCAGCTTAGATAAGACCATATCCAATATGAATCTCAAAATGAATGTCTTTTGAAATCTGAAGAAGTAGGGGTAACTTTGTTTGCTTTTTTTTTCCTGGGGGAGGAGGTGACTGGGGTAAGTTGCTTTGATGTTCCCTTTGTAATTCTTGTTTCCAGACTGATCAGAAATCCACTGAGAATTACCTCCCTCCCATGATCCCTCTAGTCACAAGGGAATCTTGCTCTCACTAGAGATTTTCAGCCTGGTATCTAGATCAACAGAGTTTGAGCAGCTCTTTTGGTCACATCCAAACTTTCACTATACACAACAGACCTCTCTCAGGCCTTATCACTTTATTGGGGTGTAGGGCTTTTCCTAAAAGACTCCTCCCTCGCCCCCCCCAACCAGTACAGCCTTATGTCCCAACTAGTGATGGGATGACGCAAAAAAAATTGGGAGCTCAGAGAAACATCAAGAAGTTTTGGTACTTGGCTGGAACTTTAAGGTCTAATCGTGTCAGACCAGCCTGATCTCCTTTTCTGAGAAGATAACAGATTTTTTAGACAAAGGGAATGCAGTGGATCTAATCTATCTAAATTTTAGTAAAGCATTTGATATACTTCCACATGGGGAATTATTAGTTAAATTGGAAAAGATTGGGTTTAATATGAAAATTGAGAGATGGATAAAGAACTGGTTAAAGGGGAGACTACAATGGGTCATGCTGAAAGGTGAACTGTCAGACTGGAGAGAGGTTACTAGTGGAGTTCCTCATTGATCGGTCTTGGGACCAATCTTATTTAACCTTTTTATTACTGACCTTGGCACAAAAAGTGGGAATGTGCTAATAAAGTTTGCGGATGACACAAAGTTGGGAGGTATTGCCAATTCAGAGAAGAATTGCGATATCATATAGGAAGATCTGGATGACCTTGTAAACTGGAGTAATAGAAACAGGATGAAATTTAAAAGTGGAAAGTGCAAGGTCTTGCATTTAGGAGCTAATAACAAGAATTTCTGCTATAAGCTGGGGATACATCAGTTGGAAATGATGGAGGAGAAGGAACTGAGCGTATTGGTTGAACACAGGATGACTGAGCTGCCAATGTGATGTGGCTGTGAAAAAAGCTAATACGGTCCTTGGATGCATCAGGCGTGGTATTTCCAATAGAGATAGGGAAGTGTTAGTACCGTTATTCAAGGCACTGGTGAGACCTCATCTGGAATACTGTGTGCAGTTCTGGTCCCCCATGTTTAAGAAAGATGAATTCAAACTGAAACAAGTGCAGAGAAGAGCTACTAGGATGATCCACAGAATGGAAAAGCTGCCTTTTGAGAGGAGTCTCAAAGAGCTTGGCTTGCTTAGCCTAACCCAAAGAAGGTTGAGGGGAGATCTGATTGCTCTTTATAAATACATCAGAGGGATAAATATCAGGGAGGGAGAAGAATTATTTAAGTTCAGTGCCAATGTGGACACAAGAACTAATGGATATAAACTGGCCATCAGGAAGTTTACACTTGAAATTAGATGCAGGTTTCTAACCGTCAGAGGAGTGAAGTTCTGGAATAGCCTTCCAAGTGGAGCAGTGGGAGCAAAAAACCTAGCTGGCTTGAAAACTGAGCTTGATAAATGTATGGAGGGGATGGTATGATGGGACAACCTAGTTTGGCAATTGACTGATCTTTGACTACTGGTGGTAGATATGCCAATGGCCTGTGAAGGGATGCTAGATGGGGTGGGTTCGGAGTTATTAGAGAGAATTCTTTCTTGGGTATCTGGCTGGTGAGTCTTGCCCACATGCTCAGGGTTTAACTGTTTGCCATATTTGGGGTCAGGAAGGAATTTCCCTCAGGGCAGATTGGCAAAGGCTGTAGGGGTTTTTTGCCTTCCTCTGTAACATGGGGCATGGCTCACTTGCTGGTGGAGTCTCTGAACCTTAAAGTCTTTAAACCATGATTTGAGGACTTTAATAACTCAATCATAGGTTAGAGGTTTATTACAGGAGTGGGTGGGTGAGGTTTTGTGGCCTGCATTGTGCAGACTAGATGACCTTAAAGTCTGTGAGTCTGTGTCTATGAAGTCTGCCATACGTCATGCTGTCTTCGCCATTGTGAACATCAGTGCTGTTGTTTGAGATTTGGGATACGGATCGCATCTGTTTGAGAGCTGTGGGTATCTTCTGGTGTAGACAGGGGAGCCCATCCAGTAGGAGATGATTTGCCTTTCAGAACTGGGAGGAAGTCACTTAGAGGGAAAAACTTTAAGACTCCTTTATACACGTGCAGGGTATATTCTACACCCAGTTAAAGTTTGCAGCAAAGTCTTGTGAAATCTGCAGTTGGAGAGAATTGTCTGAGAGTTTCCACACATTAGAGTTCTTGCTAAATTTCCTAATTATGATGACAATGTCAGCTGCAACATGACCATGTTCATTTTCTGCAGCAGTTGCCACTGTTGGAAGGAAATGTACCATGGGATCCTGAGTGCTATTTGTTTTGATGTACCCTAATCTTGGAAACCAGCATTTTAAAAGAGGGATTGATGTAATGCTAATTGCAAAATGTCCAGGTGAAAAAACCAGCCCCATCATTTGTATTAATGTTTCGCTTTTGATTAGAAAACATTCCCAAACCTTTCAGAAACAAAAATGCTTCTGAAATGACAGCGTGCGATACGTCAAGTGGATATGATAGCTGGGCCTGCCTTGCTGGAGTTGGGCATACTTAGTTACATGTTTTCACTGTGGTTCATCTCCTGAATGTATGGTTTTCTCTCTGGGCTGTAGGAGAAGATCCATGGCACAATCTGGCATGAAATCGATGACTTAAAGGCTTTCAAGGTCCTGGATCTGGAGGATTTTGAAAAAATGTTTTCTGCTTACCAAAGACACCAGGTAAAGGTGGGGCTCTTCCCTCCAGCATTGCAAGCCATGCATTTCCTGAGACTATAGATCAGGATGGGACACTTCAGTGACCGGACCCTTCACTGGAGAGAGGGGAGGCACTAGCAGGGGACTACTGCTGTTCGAAAGTTTTTGGTGCTCCCTAGAAAAGCACAAGACTGGGAGGTGGGTGTGGAACAGTTGGCCAAAACACAGTTTGCTGTTGCCTTGATATTTAATCCAAATGTGAAGCCCTTGGAGACTACAGATCCCAGCAGGTAATTCTCCAATTTGATCTGAGAAGCAGCTAGCTTCTGTAAAGCTCTTGAACTTTGTATTCTGTGCTCCTAATCTCTTTCTATCTTTTTTCCTTCCTATTCATCCAGGGTAAACTCTGGGCAGCTACAGAGTTTTGAGCTATGTGTCCAGAATTAGCTGTGTTTTGCTTTGTCTCTTTTTTTTCCAAACAACATGTTGGCCAACTGGCTGAGTTACAGAAACTGTCCGAGTTACAGATTATAACACTAACAACATACTTTAACAACAGCCATTTATTAGAAGGTCTTTTTTCCCCTCCTCCTATTCTTGGAAAGCGAGTCACCTACAATCTGTCTGCTTCCGAGGAATGAGATTCCCCAGGAACAGGGCTGTACTTCTACCCCTTCCCTCCCTCAAATTTCTCTAGCATTTGGTATGTGTTCAGGGAAACTTTGTTCCAACACTGTGGAAGCAGGTCATTGCTCCTAAATTTGACGACAGACTCAGAAATGATAGCCAGAAACTACCTTGATGCTTAAACATTGCCCCATATAGTGCTGTAGAATTACCAAGTGAAACTTAGCTGGCTTTGTTCTTCATGCAGATATTGCATGAGAAAAGACCCCAAAATATCCCCCTATGTTATTTGCTCCTCAATAAGAACCCAGTTTGGTGAGACTAAAGAACGTGAAATTCATTCCTTGTCCAAGGCTGGCTTTAGGCATTTGCAATAAACAAAGCTGTGGAGGGGACCATGAACCAGTGCCCAAATAGCCTGAATTGTCATCTGTACGTGTTAGCAGCCGTAACGGCAGCAAGACCTCTTCCCATCAACACACGACATGAAGATGTAAACATTAGAGCTTTATCACTGGGAAAGGCCTTCCAAAGTCTTGCCTCCTTTGGACCCCAAAATCTAAAGTCAAGGCTGTCCTTGTCTGCCAACTCTTAGTTAGAAACATAACATTTATGACTGCATTACCAACCACTGAAAAACAGTTTGGCCTGTTTAACCATAATCTAACCTGACACTAACCTCTTCTCCTTGGAATAGAGCCATCTTCTGAGAGTGACCTCCAGAAGTCTCAGAATGATCCTTTTGATCCTTGTAAAAATGCTATCGTACTTTATAACAATCGCCCCAGACACTGTAAAATCACTGATTTGATATTAGCATAGAATCACGTAGTACCTTTTTGTACTAACGGTAATTGACTGCATTCCAGCTTTGGCTTCATTTTTTTCACATTTTTCTGTAAATATTCCTTTGTTGTTCCTGTTATTTTCTTAAGTAATATTTTCTTTCAACTACATGCATCACAGTGCAAACTGGATTCCAATCAATAAGTCCTCACCATTGTTTTTTTTAAGGCCAAGCAACCAGAGTTCCTCATGAATTAAAATCTGATAAGAACTTTTCCAGTTGATTCACACTTGGTCTTTTTTCCTTTTTACTGTTGGAAATACTTCATTCTGGCCAACTATGTGTTTACTCTGGGTTCATGACTTTTAAACTTCATCCAAATATCTGTAAAGAAAAATGTCAAAGCAAATTTCTGCTCTTTTGCATTTGCAATAGAAAGTGAACGGGTAAATAAGGCATTTCTTTCTTTTGCTGCTATTAACATGGTCTTAATATATTTTTCCAGTTTCATTTATTAAACCGCTTCTTTATTTTTAAAGACAAAAGGATCTGTTCTCCCCTCCCTTGGCTCATGAATCTCTTGCTGGTGGCTTTGGGGAAAAGCAGTGTTGTGTCTGGTGGACTGAGAGTCAGGTCTCTTGGGCTCATCTACTGACTCTGCCATTGTTTCTAAGATATTGACTAAATGACTATAAAATGGGGATATCTGCTGCAAAAGGATGTTGTGAGCCTCAGTCATTTAGTGTTTGTAAAGTGCCTTGAGATCATTGGATGGAAATTGCTATAGAAACACAATGTGTTATGATTACTATTGGTGAGCTATATACATGCATAAGGAGAGGAGAATAGACCCTGTAGTGTTAACCTTGGCAATTCTTTGGAGGAGGACTGGGGCCTAGATTTTTAAAGGTATTTAGGTGTTGCTCCATTCAGCATTGCAAGGCTCAAGTACATTGGCATTCAATTAGCAGAGAGCAGTGTTGAAATACCTTTTCAAAATTGGGCCCATGTTACTTGCAAATAATTTTATTCTCTTAGAAAACTGTGTATGGCTAAATTCTGCCTTTGTTAAACTTGGTATCTTTATCTCCATGGCTAATGTTTGGCATGTTTCCTTCTCTGTTATTTGCGGCTGCTGCCTGCATAGGACCTGCTAACTAACCCCTCCTCCTGTAAGCAGGTGAGTACCACTCTCTGTCTCTGAAAACAAACTATTGGCTTGCAAGATTCTCCTGCCGTGTGCAGACCAAAGACAAACACAGCACCAGGCAAATAAGGGGCCATGTGCTCATCTAGTGCTCAATTTGCATCTGCTTTTGCCTGGGTGGGGAGGAGGTACAAGGAGCTCCCCTACTGGCATTCATCCAGGGGAGGGAAGAAGCTGTCCACAAGCACCTTCCTTTTACTCAACTGTGCAAAATGTGATGGTCTTGGTCCAGTTTCTGCTGACAGGTGACCACATCATGGAAGCCCTATGCGTGCATCTTGCCCTCATTGGTCCCGTTGTTGATAGTTTTTAGCAGAGAGACCAAGGAACAAATAGGACATGGAGTGTGAACTCATCCTCAACTGTAGCAATGGTTTCTGCAGTTCAAGCTGTGAGACACATCAGTAGGGCACTGGGGGGAAAATATACACTGCCCTGCCCACCCCAGACCCACTTTGATGGCTGTCTCCAGACCTTTCTTTTCAGTCCCTTTCACCAGCCACAAAACAGTCAATAAAGAAAAGCTTCTGTCTGTGGGGCTGGAAGAAGATGCTGAGGCTCAACTTGGGGAGAGGTTTCATGTTATTCAACAGAGGCCCTTCAGGGCAATTGAGGAGCAGAGAAGGTAGATTAGAGTGGAGTCCCATTCAGCTCACCTCCATATGGGAGTCACATAGCCCTCAAAGACCAGGAGAAGAGACAGATATGTGTATGGGTGAAGTGAAGAAGTTCAGGCTTATTGTCTACTCATCACACTGTGGCCACCTTAAATAAAATCAGCAGAGAGCACTTCAAAGAAAGGCATAGCTTTCAAAAGTCAGTTTGTTCTGTGGAATAGTCCTCACTGCCCTATAGCGAATCCTGGTCACCAAGTTTCTGGAAACCACCATTCCCAGGAAGTCCTTTAAGAATCTCGGCCACCAGGAAATCTGATACATGGCTATGGTCAGCTTGATAGTTTTCAGCTTGTTAAGGGACAGCAAGGAATGAGATTTTATGATAGAAACAACTCTCCAAGGCAAATAGGATTAGTGGGGTCTGGTGCTCTAGCATTGCATTAGGGACTTGGGACCTGTGTCCCCTCAGTTCCCTCCTCTAAACCAAATCACACTTGTAACGGGAAGGTGGGACTCATTCCATATCTTCAGACCACCTTGTCTTGACATCCCTAAGTGTTTCATTATGGAGATTTTCAGTTGCACTCTTAAATTTTGTGATGAATCTTGAACCTGACATGGTCTTTGGAGCTTGTAATAAAATACAATACCATCTGAAAAGTTGTCAAAGTCTGGTGGGGGAAGACCCAGAGCCTGAGTCTACCCAGTTGTCAATGGCTATGGTTATTCTGGATTCAAGAACATCAGACTAAACATGAGACTAAGCTGGTCATTACTGTCCCCTTGTACTGTGCCTGAGAAAATGCAGACAGACCATTTGAAGTTCGTTTTCCTGCAAGCGAACTCTCAATCTAGCTTTTGTAAAACCCAGTGCTTCATCTGCTTTTGCTTACACATAACTGTGAGTGTCTAAAAGTAGACACTCCCAAATAAAAAGAGCAGGGATGAGAACCTATTTAGACATGGCTGGACCAGAAAAGGCAAGTAGTGGCCTATGTTAGAGTGATGCAGGGACTGATCTACCTGGAATCTTGGAGGAGAGGGGAAGTGGTGATGAAAGGGAGGATGCCATTCCTATGCCTGCTGCACAGCTATGAGAGAGACTCTGGACAAACAGCACAACTAGATCCCAAGCCAAAGAGTTCTTCCCCTGGTGCTGGTAATGTTAAACAGATGCGCTTGTTGGCAAGCTTAGCTAGTGAGGTACAGCAAAGGCCCTAATCAGGCGCAAAGCACAGACCAGCCAAAAACTCTTTACTTGTCATTGCTCCCCACCTGCCCCTCTTTCCCCTGGGCAGCTGAAGAAGCTCAGGAAAGCCTCTGAACTGCCAGATCATTAATATCATGGGAATGCATTTCTTCTGCTATTTGTCAGCTGTCAGTTTGGCAACAATAACCGCCCCAAATGCCCCACTGTCTTCTCCTGACTGTTCTGCAACTAGTCCTCCACTCGCCCTCCTGCTGCTTTTGTCTGTCTTTGAGGTATTGTTGAAAAGAGTGGAATGTCAGGCCATGTTTGGTACGTCTAGCAGCACCACAGTTGCGGTCTACTGGCATGGGCAGTATAGTGGGACAAATTTTTCTGTCAAAATATTTTTTGGCAAAACACAGATTTGTCGATACTAAAACGTTTTGCAAATTTGTGGGGTTTTTGCTGAATTGTTCAGGTTAATAAAAAATAGAGAGAGAGATCCAAAAAGTGGAAACATTTTGTTCTGACACTTTCAAAAATAATCCTTTTTATTTTTCTGTTCAAAATGACTTTTTGTTTTGAAATTTCCTTCAATGTTTTTTTTAAAAAAATTGAGAGAGCTGAAAATTGAAAAAAAAGATTTTTTTGTTTTGTTTTTAATTTTTTGATTGGTGAAAATTCCAAAATTGTTTTTTGGGTCAATTTAAAATGATTTTTTCAGAATTACCAGTGAACCAAAATATCAGTTATTCACATACCTCTAATATACACTCCTGGCACTTCCAGCAGCATCAAAATCGTGCTGAAATACAGACTGGAACAGCCAGTAGTGCAGGTGTGTTGCAACAAACTAAGGAACTAAGATGTTGCTATCTTTGTTACAGAGATTCATGACTTGACTGTCAAAATGTATATGGGTCAGCACTTCTAGTAGTGGATAAGGTAGAAAAGTAAACACTTTAGGGACTTTATACCATTAAAGTTGGTCAGAAGACAGATAAGTTGCCAAGGGAGGTCGTGTAGTTGCCACCAGTGGGTATATTCCAGGCAAAACTGTAGTGGTTCTGTGGAAATCTGGACATCATGATGCGGAAGGATGGATTATAAGATGCCTAACAGGTTCCAGAAATGGCCTCCGGAAGCACGCCCCCCTGTTCCCCTTATATCTGCTCTGAGGGTGACTAGAGGACTAGTGTCCAGGGTTGTCAGTCTAGTGTCTCTCACCAGCACTAAATCGCTTTAAAAATATTCTTAGGCTGTAGAAGAAAAAATCAGATACTCAAAATATCATTGAAGGTCAGTCTCTTAATATGATGGAGAGAAGAATGACTCCAGTGTGAGGACAGGACTGGAAGCCAGGGTTTCCTGGACGCTAATACTTCCTCTGCCACTGATTCCCTCTCACGTCTTGGGCAAGTTTCTTAGGTTGAGATTTTTCAAAGACCCTAAGGGAGATGCTCCCAATGGGAGACTTATCTTTATGGCCATCTGTAAAATTGGCATCTTAGTTATTTCTCTGCCATGTGACAGTATTAACTAGGGCCTGTAAAGTGGTTTGGAGATGAAAAGTGTAAAAAGGTCTATTCTGGACATGCCTGTGCAGAGCTTCCATTAGCTGTATTGGGAGTCACACAAGCCCTTTGGAGGAGAACAGACTCACTAAGCATCTTTGTCTGCCAGTTCCTGGTTAATTCTCCACTACAAGCGGACAGTAACGACAGCAGGGAGTTGTTTGTAGCTCTCTGATCCTAGCCACCCAGCCCCAACAGAAGCTAGAGCTGAGAAGAGTAAATAAAGGGCTTCTCTGCTGCAGGCATAAGCTCCGTAACAGACCTTACACCAGCACAAGGATAGTGCTTATCTGTTCCAGCATGCCCCTGATACAACCCTTTCCTCTTCCTTATACTGGGGTCTGGAGGGCAGCTGACTGTTGTGATGCTGTATCTGCCAGCGTCACATCTGTGAAGATTCTCCTAAAGGGGAATTCTCCCAGGACAGTTTCTGGCCCTCAGTGGACTGGAGAATCTGGCCCTGAGACGGCACAGGGGCATACTCCTGCTGAACATCCACTTGGCATTGGTTCACGTTTTTGTGTGGTGAGCACAGCTGACTGACTCCAGGGATCCCTCTCATCATGTAGTTTCTCTGTGTTTCTTGGCATCTCCCACTGGAAGGGAATTTGGCAGGCCTGTGTTCCAATGGTGAACTCAATAGTTAAGAGACAATATAACGACTCTTGCCCAACTGCCTCCAACTGGGATACAACCTTTCCGGACTGCTGTGCAAACTCTACTGCCGGCACTTCCTTGTGGAGGCCGTTCAGGTTTCTGGATAGCCTTGTTTCCCTGGGTATATACACAGGTGTGTGCACTGCACCATAATACATCTGGTTCTGCTCTCGTATTGGTTTTACACCAGTGTAACTCTGTAGATGGAGTGAGATCAGAATCCGGCTCAGTGTCTGAAAGCTAGGATGATCCTGCACAACTAATGATGATTGGCATTTGTTTGACTAGTGAATTAGGGTGAAAATCTTTCCATCTGAATCCCTCCTCCTTTAGAAGACAGCTTCTGAAACTTGCTATCTCCTGTTCTGCCTCCTGGATGTATCTCCCCCCAAGTTCCAGCTCTGTTGGCTTAGGCTGCGCTGTTGCTCAATATACTTGGTTTATTCTGTGGGTGTTGGATAAAGAGAAGAGGAGGAAAAAACAGGGCATTGATTATTTTTTCTGTCTGGTTACTTGCAGAAAGAGATGGGCTCAACTGAGGATCTGTACCTGTCCACACGGAAGGTTAAAGAGCTATCTGTTATTGATGGGCGAAGGGCTCAGAATTGTGTCATTCTCCTCTCCAAGTAAGTGCAGTAACTCTGAATTCAGGGTGTATAGCGTGGTTAATAGGAATACTGGTAAATATAGACCCAAACATACATACACACTCCAATACTTACTGCGGTCAACCCATGGACACCTGCATGTCCACAACCAGATGAGAGATAAGCACTTGCCTGTGTGGAGTTGTATTCTATTCCTGGAGGCCCAAATGTATTCACAGGCTCTCAAACCCATCTGGCCATCCAAAGCACGCACCCCACAGATGTGTATTGAAATACGGGCAAGTAGCTAGAGACTCTCAGCTGTTATAAACATGCACGCTGGAAAGTGTATGCAGTCAACGAGACATGGGCTGTCCCAAAGTGATGCATACTGTGTGCCATCTATGTCATTTTGCTGCATTTTTTCTTGCACATTCTTCTCTGCATGTTGCTTTGAGGAGCCCCTTGGGAGCACACCAGACACATGAAGGATGTTGGCATATCCAAGATGGTTTTTCTCCAGCCCTGTTTTTTTTATTCTTGCCTTTGTGGGTAAGGCAGTGAATGTGAGAGACATTCAGGAATAGGAGTCTGTTTTTTGTGGATTTAGCTGTTAAGGACCAGCAGATGTTCTTGCATCCTCCTGCAATGACCTAGGTGTCCTCAGATGCTACATGCATGCCTTGCATGCCCATTGCCAACCATTCTAGGCTAGGCTGGAGGTCTGTTGCTACACAGCAGATCTAGTGCAGCACTAAGCTCTGCACAAGAAGACTCCCCTTGCTACCAAAGAAGAGAGTCAGCGACTGGAGTGGAGACAGCTTTTGGGGGAGCGTTAGTGGCACTCGGAAAAAATCATTCCATTGTTCAGCAGAAAGTGCAGGTTAATAAGCATGAGATTCCTCCCCCACTCCAGCAAACTAACAGTTAATAGCAAAGCTGCAGTTAGACCACCAGAAATGGAGCACAGTTCTTTCCATTGCTTAGTGAAACCCACTGAGGTTCTCATTCTGCTATTTATGTGGCATTAGTCTGCATGTCAGCGAGATGTCCTCCACCCCCCATTCCCAGCAATGGGGGTTGATTTACATTTTTCTGCCTGCAGTAGTTGCCTATGCACATAACTGGTGGCTGGCTGGGGGTTGTTTAGGGGCAGCAGGGTTTTCATGCTGTTTGACAGATCTGCTGAAGTGTGTCTGGGGCCCAGATTAGCCCTCTTAAGCACATGGAATGTATTTTATAGTGAATGGGGAGGATCCCAGAGTGAGAGCCCATTACTTGGATTGTTTACAAGAGATGTTGTGTTTTACACATTTTATTTTTATTTTTTACACATTTAAATGAACTGTAACCTCGTTAAAGGCATCAGGGTAAAGCTCCAGGGACTGAATTTGTGTCTCTGTCTAAAGAAGAACAACTTGGGCACCAGCTTTTTCCCCCAGCCCTCACTCTGCCCTACCCCTGCCCTGAGGGAATTCCCTGAAAGAGTGAGAGGGGAGGTCATTCTCCAGGCCTTGTCTTCCCTTTTGCAACCATCAGCAAATGGGCTTTGGGGGTTAGTTCTGAAATGTGGACACTTGTACTCTAGGAATTAGGCTGAGAGCCATCAGCTCACTTCACATGGGCCATCAAACCATCATCAAATGTACATGACTTTTAGTAGTTACTGACTTGGTTTGGATTCAAACCAGGGACTTATTCCCATGCCAGCCAGTGCACACATCAAAATACATTCTGACCCCTTTGTTAGCTGTCTTAGTAGAGGGGTCAAGGACTGAATGGGTCATGGAGAATAAACTCCCATGTCTGTCTTTGAGGAGGTCAGATTTGAGCCTAATTGATAGAGCAGTAACAAAGGAAGCTTACAGTGTGCTCTGTGCAACTAGGCAACACCCATCTCCAGCGCTATCAACCCAGTATTTTCCATGTACATTAAATAACATAAAAAATTAAAATTTTATAATGGACAATAGGATCTTTCCCTGAGTAAAGGCTGAGTAAGGACCCAACAACGTGGCCCATGATTGTTTTATTTAGAATTCACAGATCCGTAATCCCTTCCCAACTTCACAATACCCATGTGAGACAAAAGAAGCAAAAATCCTTGGACAAAAGTTTCCTTTAAATTCATGCCTTTATGCTCCTTTGTCTGGTCAGATATGCTTCCAAGTGCAGCATGCAGCTTTTTCAGGTTTATTGCAGGCAATAATTAAAAGGGATTTTATGATGCTTTTGCTGTTTCCTTCCCTCCCCCCTGTCTTTCTCCTTCCCTCCTAGCCTATGAAAGCGAAATGTTCCAATCAGCGAAGGGGATCGGCGTTCATGAGCATGTTTCTTTCCCTGCCCTCTTTGCAATGCATCTTATGCATGCACATGCGCACACAAAAGGAGTTTGTTTTAAAAAAGAGATGCTAAACAAACGGAATACATTTGTGCAATTTTAAAATCCAAAGTTGCAGACCCAACTCTTAAATTGCCACAGTATTTTCCAACAGCTGTTTCCAATTGACTATAACTGTGCATGCATCCCTGTAGTTTATTCCTTCTTTGTTTACACTAAACTGTCGTGTCCTTTAAAGTAAAATAGCTGTATGAGGTTTTTTCCACTACTCAAATGATTTTGTTTTACTAACACTGTGTTAGAAAGGGTCAGGCAGAGCTCATATTTCATAGGGCCCAACAAACCAAAACGTAGCGGGAGAGGGAAATAGACATCTCCCTCTTTCTCTTGCTCTCTCTCATGTTTAACAAGACTGTGGCAGAAGGGATTAATTGGAATAAATTAAAGGGGATGAAAATTGGAATGCTGGCTGATTTTGTGTTTGACATGGAAATTAGTTCGTAAATTTCCTTCAGTCACCTTCCTCTCCATCCCTTTCCTCAGGAAAAGCCTTTTTTCCCCCGCCATTTACCAGTACTGCAATTTTGGAATTTTCTCCAGTGCGGCAGGTGTAATACTCCTCATGTCTTGGAGCCCGATGAGTCTAGATCCAAGCCCTGGTCCATGTTAGTTAGCTATAGATAGGTCAACTGCAAAGGGCTCAGATGAGCATCAAAAACACTGTTCTGGATGCTTTACAAGGTCAGTTTCTCACACACTAATTCCAGTATGTCCTGTTTCAGTCAGGTCACAGGACCAACTCTCTCTGATGTGTCCTGGCTTCCACCAGGTCTAAGGACAGCCTCTTCCATGATTTTTCTGATGTACACCAGTCTCTGCCACATCAGAAATCAATCTCCCTCATAATATTCCTGATATTCCCAGTTTTCACCAGGTCAGAGGTCTATGGTCAGAGTTCTGTGACCTGGAACAGCCTGTCTGTCCCTCTGGACTTCATCAAGTCTCCATCTCTTTTCAGCTGTCAGCTGAAAATTTCTCTGTTCTCCTTTCCCTTTACCTCTTCTCTCTGTGTCTGTAGCTATTGTTAGGACTCCCTGCTTTAATATGGTGTCCTTGCACAATTCCACATAGTGTTTGCCCTATGCAGGCAGGTGTCTTATGTTGTTTATCTCTGTGAATCAGTATGGACATGGGCAGTTTATATGAAAAACATTATTCACAGTAAGGGAGTGTTGTACTGAAAGCAAATTGGGACTATTTCATGCAAGTGGGCCATTCATGCTTCACCTGTGCTCGTTGGTCAGCAGTGACCATCCCCAGAGGACAGGAAGAATGATAGGTGCTACTGAAGTGTCAGAGAAAGACACACACAGGTGTAACTGAGGGGACCTGTGGATCTTTGGACTCGGGCTGGAGGCTGGGCTCTGAAAACCTGTGAGTCGGGGTGGGTCTCAAAGTCCAAGTTCCAGCCAAAACCCAAATGTCCACCCTGAAATTTTTAGTGTCATAGCATGATCTTTGTGAGTCCAAGTCAGCTGTCCCAGACCAACCATGGTCATGCAGCACATCCTTTATTGCAGTGTAGATGTACCCTAAGAGGCTGGGTATCACACCAGTCTGCCACATGGTACTGCCTTCTCAGCACTTCCAGTCCCTTCAGTGCAGAAAGCAAGAGGGCTGGGCATGAAATAACTGCCCCCCCTCCCAGTGCTGTCCCCACAGCACTCCTAGCCCCTCCCCTCTGCCATGGCAACCACATCACCCGCGAATGATGGCGGCATCTCTCTTCACCTCAAGCAGACGGTGCTTGTAGCAGAGAAAGAAGGTGGCTCTGGAAGGTTGTATAGTCACTGCCTGCTGGGAGACACAGCAGCAAGACTAGCTTAGCCCCTCTGCTCTTCCTGCTTAGGATCAGCTGCAGTGTACAGATGATGTCTCTCCTTGAGCAGGGAATGAATGGGAAGGTGACCATCTTCCTGGAAGGAAGTAATTAACCTCTGTCTGGAGATTGACAGTGGCTTTGTTTCCAGACAGACAACTCATTGTAGCCCAGTTATAGAGGAGTGAAGTTTCTTTGTAAGCAAAGTGCAGTAAAGGCATTGAGGACCTCTCTACATGTAACTGTGAAGTTTTGTCTGTACACAGGAGTTGCACTGCTTTAACAAAAGGTATGGTGTTAAACTGGTGCATCTGTGTGTGTGGACAGTCAGCCATGGGTTTATGCTACTGTTGTATCAGTTTAGCTTACCCCTGTGTACAGAGAGAGTTCAGGGAATTAGTAATGGGATATGGCCACCAGCTCAAATCCATCCTGGTTTGGCAATGAATAGCAGGCACTATTATCTAATGGCTGTTTGGTGGCTGACGCAAAGTGAAGTGAAGTGAGGCGGAGGAAAGTAATTCCATTTCCGTTAAGATGAACATCCATATCCCAAAACTATACCACGTCTCAGCAGTAAAGGCCAGGATCAGATGGGCCCTGGAGCCTGAGCTTCATTCTTACCATACAGTCATCTCTCTAGGTCAGGATTCAGTGTGGTAGTGTGTGTTGAGGAGGAGTTCAGTGCTGCTATACCTATTCTATGCGTAAACAGAGCTTTTCAGTCTCCGGGGCTGACAATCCCAGTTCCCGTCACAAGAACTACAATCCTTTTTGAAAAAGTAAATGATCTTGTTCAGAGATGAGAGATTTCTTTTCCTAGGGAAAGAGGAAGAGTGGAAATGGCATCCTCTTGGTAGGAAAAGTTAACATACTTTGAATAACTTCATGGTACCCTGGCAGTAGATGATGGCACTTCTTCAAAAGCTGAGCAAGACCTAACAAGGCTTACCCAGGAATGGAGCTGTAAACTGAATTGCTCTTTCCTTCTGGTGAAAATTGGTGGGTGCAGTATATTGCTCTTGTGACGGAGGGGGGAAGTGTTAACCCCAGTTTGAATCAATGGATATCTTTACGGAAGAAAAATGAGAAAGTGCTGGATGTCTGTAAGGGAGATTGATGCGAAACTACGGCATGTCTCCCGGGCATGTTCCGAGTTAGGCAGACGTCTTTCTCTGAGAGGACCAAACAATAAGCCACTTGATGTCTGCAAGTGAAGTTAGCGTTAAATCAGCTGAGGTGTCCTGGGGAGATTAGTGATTAATTACTCTGCAGAGTCAATAGGGATTATTTATGTGTCCTGAGGGAGGGAGGCTGGCTAAGTACCATATTAGAAGCTATTTGGTAGTTGTTCAGCTTTAATACCACTTGAAGAAGATATAAGTAGTTGGATCTCCTTGCTCCATCACTGGAGGTGGGGGCAAGTAGAGGGGGTGAGATTCCTTCCAGTGTTTCTTAGGTCCTTTTCCTAAGGCGGGGGCAGAATGAATGCAGGTTTGGGCACTGTTTGCACTCCAGAGAAAGCATATTGTAGCTGAAGAGGGTGCTGCGTTCCCTTTTAAGTCACATGTCACCATCTGGGTTTGATGCCAAGATCACTGTTGTCAGTAAAGATATATGAAGCAGAGAGGATGCAGCTGGAATTACACATGCCATTTGGAGTCTGGAGGACTGTGGCAGTTGGATAAATAATCTTTGGCTCTGGAGAGTTGGTAAGAAAGTCACTAATGTTGGAGAATAGCAATCCAATGCTGAGCTGTAATTTCTACAGTGTCACTTTTCAGGCCATAATTACACTTTAATTTGGTGTCTGTACCACACGCCAGGGAAACCTCTATTCATTCTTGAATGGAAAGCTTTTACGCATCTGCTTTAGGTTCCTGTTTAATCAGCTCACCTGTTTCTGTTTAACAGCAACACATCTGTTTCACGTTACTGTTGGCGATTTTCAAATCTACTTCATGGCTGATCAGGAGTTTTGAAAATAGAATGAGAATCACTTGATTAACAGCCTTTGGGCCAGTTGTTCAGCTGGTTTCTCACTGGAAATCCGTATTCCTGCTGTTGACATTTCAAGAGTTATAAGCAGTTACTGCCCCAACAAAAAAATAAACCCCATTTTGATGAGACACTTTTATCAGATTTAATTGGCTCTGTAATAGTCTGGGGTGCCCACCTGTAGGCTTTACGACCCCATTACAGGCTTGCAAGTGACTAAGCTAAACTTCCTCCCTGAAGATGATTGGGCAGGCTTCATGGCTGTCTCTAGTGTGGGCTGGGCCCACGATGCCAGATGTTTTCCTGCTAGTGGTTGGGCACAGATACATCCAAAAAATCAGTATTTGTGTAGCTGTCTGTCCTTTTGGGGCTTTTAAATATTTTTGAACAAAAGCGATTTTGGTGCTGGTGACAGGTGCCAAACCAACGGAGTTGGAAACGGAAGCCCTCAGTTAGGCCACTGACAGATTAAAATGACCAGCTACACCGTGAGCCTCCCCAGCTGAAACTTATCAGTCCAGGTTTTGGCTCCCTGGTGAAACTGCTCCACTTGGGAAGGGTGGTCTATGTAATGAATGCTGTGTTTTTCCATATCTTCTCAGCCTGAATTGTTTCTATTTTAGGGTAAGTTGAAAATCAGAGTAAAGACAAAGCTAGGTTTCCATGTGAGAGCACAGCGTGTGTGTGTGTGTGTGTTCTCTGTAACAGGCAGTGTGATCTCTGCCTCACAGAATGGTAGCTACCTCTTGTAGAGAGCAGACTCCTAGAAATGTAATGATGCAGTCTCAAGAAAAACAAAACCATAACTTTATGTAGCCACAATGTGTATGTATCTGCTAGGAGCTGGGCAGAGACCCACCAACTCATTTCACATTAGACTCTTCAGCCAGGTTTTGATCACTAGCAAATTTATAGAATCACAGATTTTAAGATTGATAGATTTTGTGGGCAGAAGGGACCAGGCCATTAGATCATCTAGTCTGACCTTCAGTTTAATGCAGGCCATCAAATTTCATTCAGTTGCCCGTGTTGAGTTGAACTTGAGTCAGACTGGTAACCGAGAAATAGAATGTTTTTTTCCAACTTTTCATTTCTAAGCCTTTTAATCTTCCCATCTCTTCCAACTGTGGCTCCACTGTATGCCTTGTATGGAAATCTAGTTTCTTTACCTTTCATGGTGGCAGTTTGCCCTGTGCACCATTTCTATTGTAGCTTCATTTCTAAAACAGACCGGATGAATAGTTGGGAACAGTATAGCTGAAGTTAGTTAGGAGGCATAATTTTTTAAAAGCTTTTGAATGTCTGCTGATTCATATTTTAGTTTCCAACTGTTGATTATATTGGGCAACATTAAAATGATTTAAATTTCTCAGATTTAGTAATATTTCCTGTCTGTAAAAATACAGCATTTACATTTGCTTTTGCATAGTTCCAAAAACGTGATCCCATCCAAATGGCAATAGCAGCATAAAATGTTACCGTGATCTTTCTCAGCCCTGAAGACAAAAACATTCTGCTCCATTCATCAGCCCCAGGACTCATTTATTTTTTCTTTTTCTTTTTTCTGCTAAATGTTACTAAGTAACGCATTGATTGGAGAAAGTCAATGGAGACTGAAGTCCTTTCTGCACAAAAGTTCCCCCTCCACACTCTCTGCCCCCGGGCTTTACCCCATAGGTAGAAACTTTCTTTGGGAGTAAGATGGAAGTTCCCTTTGTGATCTGTTCGGTCTGGAACAACCAATGAGGATATCAAGCATGGTGGGTGGACTTTGTAATGTGGACAGCTGTTCACCAAGAACTGAATTGTGGACTACCAACCGCATTTCAGGCAAGCCACCAAGCAGCCATTATGTGGTAACAAATTTTGATCGCTGCTGGTCTGCACTGAATTTGAACTGGTGACCTAGAGGTGAAAATTCATGGAGCCCTGCTTGTTTTGCAATGACTGATTGCCTAATTGACTGCAGACCTCTAAAGAAAAGGGCAGAGTCTGGAGAGAGGAGGATGATAATTTTACCACTTTGCCCATTGGGTGCAGGAGCTCCTATTTTTCCGTGGCTAGAACGGCTGAGGGGTGATGAGACACAAGTAACTCATTACTTGCCTAAATTCATGCCATCAATTCCCTTTTCAGATGTGAATGCTGGCATGGTGACTATATCAAGCAAAACCAATACAACTGTGCAAAACAAACCAATTCCCTGATCCAGAAGGGAAGGATCACCACCATTACTTAGTAGCCTTGGGTGTGCTTTAATATTCACAGAGGTGAAGCATAGATTAATAGTCAGATTCAATGGTATATAGCCAGGGGTGTGAGCAGTAAAAGCGTTTGAAAATGAAGGTGTCTGAGCTGAGGGAAGATAAAAGGAATTCTGATGTATGAAGAGCTGATTGTTGTTATTCTCTTCCTGCCTTTGATGTGGCTTTGATTAGCTGAAGAGGAGAAAAATTATGATTTGGAAAATCTTTGTACACCAGAATTGGTTAGATCATCTTAAACAAGGCAACTGATTTCTTTAGACTGGCAAAGCATGGGAGTGTGTGTCATAGGGGGCCCTGTGTTGAAGCTGTCAATGTAGTCTTTCATTCCTTGTGCTTTCTGGAGGGCTTTTTGTATTGTCCAATTTACTAATGGGCCAATATTAACACTATTAAAAGGTTGAAGCTGTCCAATGAAGAAATCAAACAGGCGATCTTGAGGATGGATGAACAAGAAGATCTGGCCAAAGATATGCTGGAACAGGTGAGAAGAATCACAATTACTACTTACAATAGTAGGCGGAAGGGTAACGGACCAGTTTCTTCTCTTGGAGCAGCTCATTGGGCCTATTTGAGACCTAGGGTAAGTGGCTATAGTAGGTCTGAATTTGGCCCTGAGACATAATGTAAAACAGGAGAATTCTGCTTGGTGTGCCAAATACATCTCTTGTGTCCCCACTGATTGATGGAGTCACACCTGGAAGAGTTTGGTTCAGCCTGTTTTTCTATTACATGGATCAGGAAACTTAAATGATAATGTGTATATGTGGTTTTGATATTTTATTATAGTAGTTTTTCTTTCATGTAATTTCTACTACCCCGTAACTTCCTCTCTCCTGCCCAGTCCACTTCTCCTTTCTTGTGTTGACCATTCTGCTTTCCTTCATTCCCGATTTAGTGATTAGAGCAGCAAACAGGTATTCTGGAGATTTTGGTTCTATTCTCAATTCTGCTATTAGTTCACTCTCTTCCTGAGTTGCCCCATCTGCGAAATGGGGGTAAAATGCTTAGAGCTGCTTGGATGAAAAGTGCTATAGAAGTGCTATTATTCTAACTCCTCTATAAGAGAGGGTCCCTTTTTTATGCTTGACCTTCATGTTTAATTGTATACACAAAGTTTTGACATTTTACAAGTCTGTGCCCAGCTCCCCTGCGGTCACAGGGAGATTAAGGTGCTTTGTGCCTCAATATCAGATTGTTGGTTTCTTGAGAAAAAATATTAGAGCAATGATGAAAAGCAGATCCACTGCTTGGTGTTCCTCGCAGGCAATTTGCTCCCTGTGCGTATGGGCCGGGGTGTGTGAAAGACAATACTGCAGCATGACTCCCACCAGATATGTCAAAAATCTGTCAAAAAGTATGAGCTTTTAAGGTCAGCACATGAATAGCAGCCTGTGTCAAGCACATATACAGTGGCGTAGATATTGTTTATTGTTTCTGCAGAGCAGGGCAGGCCACGATAGAGATAGTTGCAGCTTTGTGTGGTTCTCTAGGGTGAGTGGGATAGATAATCTACACCCAGAGGGGTGGTTTCTACTCTCATTTACATCATTGTAAATCCATTGTGGGAGTAAAAGGAGTTCTTTCTAGATTTACACTGATGTAACTGAGAGCAGAATTTGGCACCTACTAGTTACAAATGGGAAAGACCCTCTGGAACTTAAAAGGATCTACTGAGGTCAGTGAGGGAGAATACAGGCAGAACAGCAAGCAGATGTTTTAACAGGGTCACTTTTGTAGCCACAGCTGCACTGCTTTGACATTACATTCACTTGGGGAAATCAGAGCAGCGCTTCCTCACAGTAGCAGAACAATTCACTCACTCTCTTTTGCACGTGGTCTCGCACTCCATCTGCAGGTGTTTGTGTCTCTCTTTCTTTCTTTCTTTCTGGTTTTTGATTGGCATCTGTGGTTCTAGCTGCTGAAGTTTGTTCCTGAGAAGAGCGATATCGACCTGCTGGAGGAACATAAACACGAAATTGACCGGATGGCCCGGGCAGATCGATTCCTCTATGAAATGAGCAGGTCTGTATGACATATGATGAGAAAATGCCCTGGGGGCTTCTTGAAAGCTACTGTAATTGTGATAGAAAATGGATAATGTGGCATTGATGGAAAACAATCAAGATATTGTGGGCCAGATTCTGCACTGGGTTACACTCTGGGACTCCCAGATGCCCACAAGATGAAGACATTTCAAATCATTTGAATATAAGCAGTTCTTGGTAGTGAGAACTCTCTCTGGGCAGCATTTAGGGAGAATCACAGAGTTGGTCAGAGCATGCCTGTTACACTCATCCAACACTGATCATGCACACAGATGTTCAGATCAGCTGGTTGGGACTCATCATACACTGCTTTTCCATCTCTCTGTCACATCCCTTCATTAGGATCTGCCCCTTTTGCTATCCCAACCTGTCCTGGGTGGGACCTCTTTTCCCTTTACCCCATTTGGAGTCTACTGTAAAAATGCATCTTTCAGAGAGAGATTTGAAATCTACCAGCTGCTCATGAGATATGGTTAAAATACAAAGCTCTATGTCCTTACACTATAAGTTCTTCAGTCTGAGTAATAGCACTGACTGACCAGCTTGGGTGCAATAGGCCTTTATATGCTTCAGGCTGCTTCAGCAATTCCACATCTGGCTTGGTTTTGTACCATTAAGATGTACATAAAATGAATTGCACCTGTGCTGAATCTGAGTTTCTGATGACTCCTTCAGAGGTAGCCTGGGTGTCATGCTGTCCCTCTGCTTCCCCTCATGTAGGATTGATCACTACCAGCAGCGGCTGCAGGCGTTATTCTTTAAGAAGAAGTTTCCAGAGAGGCTGGCAGAATGCAAGCCAAAAGTGGAAGGTACGGCAAAGGTCTCTGCATAGAGATGGTGAAGGGGCATGGAGTGTCAGAGAGATTTAGCCACATATGAAGCACTATGTACATGCTGTGTTAGTAGAGAGTCAGTCAGTACAAGGTAAGACCACCAGCTAAGATTGTCAGTATATACGAAGGTTCCATGAAGTTGTTGTTACTACAGAGTGTGTCCTGACTGCTGCCCTGTAAGTTGCCCTGTATCCCAGAGCCATCACCATTCAATGTGCCCCTTTTGTAGCGTCAGACTTCCTTCATAGGCCCAACCCCTGTAATTTCCCATCAGGTGTGGCTGTAACAGCAGATACAGTCTCTTCTGTGCTCTTCTGTAAATGTACTCTTCTTAAGGAGGGGAAGATAGGATTCAACCAGGGTATTTAAATTGTTCCTGGGTTTCCCTTCTTGGAGATTACCGTGAGTATGCAAGCATATTCCATTCAGCATATTCAAACGACCTTGTCTGAGGACTGGACACTTTGAGATTGGGATCCCTGCGATTGTGCTTTGGAATGCTTAGAATTGGGGGATAAATGCCTTCAGAAAAGCTGCTGTGGAGTAACCTTATGTCATCTTTTACTTCTTTTCAAGCCATTCTTCTGGCCTCCAAAGAGCTCACTCGCAGCAAACGCTTGAAGCAGCTCCTGGAGGTGGTCCTGGCCTTTGGCAATTACATGAACAAGGGCCAAAGAGGAAATGCATATGGCTTCAAAGTCTCCAGCCTGAACAAAATTGCAGACACCAAATCCAGCATAGACAGGTAGGCTTGAAAGTTCTTGAGCAAATGAAAACTATCACGCTGGATCTTGCTTCCTCTGGTGACATATTGTAGAAAATTTAAAACGATGTCTTACCTTTACATTTCAATGGTGCTTGCACTCTGTAGGACCCAGAAGTGCTTTAGAAACTATTAATTCAGCACTGCACTGCAGTCACATCTTGGGTGGAACTTGTAGTTGTTTAATGCATACAGCAACACTACATGTATTCAATATTCCAGAACTAATAGAAACTGCCGGAGTAATTTCTTTAGAAACTGGCAACCTGAAATCTTTAGCAATCACAAGAAGCCAGGGCCATAGTTCTACATCTCATCCAAAACATAGTCCCTCCAACAGTACAGCGCATCCCCTTCCACCATTCTGTGGCATTGGTAATGACTCAGAGGAAAGAATGCCACCTACTGAATCAATCACCCTGCAGCACTTTAGCTTCTCCTTGAATGTCTCCTGTGCAGGTATTTACTAGGCTGTACCCACCTTTGATGGGTTCTGATGAGACAACAGCTTCACGGGGAATGGCTTCAGACTATCACAGATTGAGTAACTGCAGTAAGAAGTCATATGGAATTAATCCCCATCTAAAAGACATTAAACCAATAAATGTGAACTCTGTTTTAATTACTGCTATATACTTCTTGTATACACATTCTGAGGTTCCCTGTGTAACTGCTGCCTGGATAGTTTTTTCGTTTGGTCTGGTGGGTCCCTGAGTTTCCATAACTGGAATGTCCTCCTCAGATCTGATGGCATCCCCATGTCCCAGCTCCCTTTAGTTCTTGAAAGGAATGATTCTTAGGGGAATAGTCTCTTTTAATCAGTGATACCTTCCTTTAATTAACAGAGTTGCTGATTCATTGTCGGAAGCTCTCTTCATTTGACATACCAGATTCTGTTACCAAACGCTATGCGATGGCTGGAATTACCCTCAACGTCTTTCCTTTCTCATTTGTGTCCTTTTATCTTAGGAATATTACGCTATTGCACTACTTAATTATGATCTTTGAGAAGAACTACCCAGATATCCTAGATATGCAGTCCGAGCTGCAGTATCTTCCAGAAGCAGCAAAAGTCAAGTAAGTCCAGTGCTATTGTCAGTCTTGAGTTTTGGTTCAAAATCTATTGAAGGCAATGGAAAGACTTCAGTTGTTTTCAGTGGGCTTTCAATCAGACCCTCTGTTGCTTATGAATCTGCTCTGCTGGTGTATTCCCAAGTAAGGAATTGTCAATTGCCATGGCTCCATTGACATCAATATAGGTGTGCTGACTTATGCCAGCTGAGGGTCTGACTCTGTCATTTGTGAAATCCTTGAGAGTTTTATGCAAATATGTCCCAACCTGTATGATACTCCTGAACTATTCACCATAACTGAACGATTTCTGGTTTGTAATTCACTGTTTGTCCTGTGCGATTGGTAACCTAAGTCGTGTAATATTGTCTGCTCCATGCTGGATAGTTGGAGGTTGTTTTTAAAAAAACAGTGAATAAGTCCCAGACTGTTTAAGCCATTTTCAAGAGAGTCCATGCAAACCTTTGTACAGACATAGAGTTTGGGATGCTTTCACTTTTCACTAAAGTTTTGTTGTAAACCAAAACGTTCCTGTGGATATTTGTGGAAAATGAATAAAAAGGTTTCAACTACCTTCAAAACTACTTTGGAGTTTTTCCAAAGCACTGTTTCAAGAATGCCTATGTGCTGTATTTGCCGAGCCATTGTTCTCTGTCTGATGAGCTGGTTTGGTACTTCTGCAGCCTCTGACAAGCAAGAGAAAAACAAATGCAGGTTATAAAGAGAGAAATTCTGTTCTCCCAGCTGCCACTTAGATGTTAATTAGCAGCAGCGCTGATGGTGTGTTTTGAGATATGGGCTCTTCTTTACTAAGGAATTGGTTGACAGTCTGAGAAACAATTTTTCACTCACTAGTAACCTGCAACCAATTTCTAACCAGTGATTTAGAGATGACAGACTTCACCTTCTACTGGTAATGAAAAGGACTCTGACTTTTGTACGCTAAGGAAATACCCAGTACAATGCTATAGTTTAGTAGGAGTTTATCTGTTCATAAGCATTAGGCCAAGATTGTGTTAACCTAGGATGTTGGCTCATATGGGTTCCTGTGTGATGAAAAAGTCAAAAAATGGTATTTGGATAGTGCATGACAAATGGATAGTTCAGTAATAAGTTTGACCCTAATGGGATTCTGTAGTTAAGTGGGAAGAAAATGGTGTGTGAAAGTGATCTAAGACCATTGTTATGTGTGTGCTGAAGTTGAGTTCCCTGCTTGTGAGTCAGGCACTTATTACAAGCCAGCCCTGTGGCTAGCATTCTGGGTTAAATTCACGAGCCGGGTATCTTGCATCCTGTGACAGATGTTCTGAGGATAAACCTTTCTCTCCTTTCCATAAATACCATGGAATCTTTAATCTGACCACAAGCAGTTAGGACCTTGATTTTACATCACATACAAAAGGCAACGCAGACCCCATCCCCCAATTCGCAGCAGCTGGGATGGTTGGTGCCGGAGGCAAGATCCCAGACTTGATGGACCAGTGGTCTGTTCTGCTACAGCAGTTCCTGTATTCCTGTGTAACACTGCTCTTTTTGTTTTAACTGCTGCGTCTCTGTGTCTCCCTTCCAGCCTGATGGAGCTGGAGAAGGAAGTTAACAGCATAAAGACCGGATTGAAAGCCGTTGAGGTTGTAAGTATGTCAAGATTTCCAAATCTCCATACTAAAAATGTCCCACATGGGATTTGGGGCACTGTATTTTAGATGAGAAAAGAAGGGGGCTTTTCTTTTCTCATTAAGCACAATGAGTTCACCGGGAAAAATAAATAAAAGCTGCTCCTGCAAAGTTCCTGCTGATGATCCTAGCAGACTTCGGCCTTAACAAAAGGCATGTTTGATCTGGGTCTGGAGAGTGAGAGATGGTTTGACAAATGGCGCACACACCAAAAAGGGAAATAAACCTCTCTTTGCTTTGTGCTGAGGAATCGCTGGTTGCCTAGCAGGTGTCTCACGTTCCCCTCTGCGACAGGAGTAAACAGGTGGGGAATACGCTACAATTATCACCTTCTCTGCCTGCCAGCAACCCAAGGAACTGCCAGGGAGGGAGAAGACAGGCGTGGACTAGACAGAGGGGACCAGGATGAACTGTTAAATAAAGAAGCTGCAAGACAACATGCAATGGCATTTCTTCCCATGGTTGCTGGAAGTCCTCTGAGCTGGACTTGTGCTACCTTTGTTTCCTCAGCTTCTGGTTAACTTGTGCAGAGCACTCTCTCAAAGCCGATTAATGCAAAGTGTTACATTTGGATAAAACAACCCTTCCACCCAAGGTATTATGTCAGAGGGACTAAAGCTGAGGCATTGGTGTAAATGATCCAGGGTTCAGCTTTTTAGGTCAGCAAATGGTTCCTTCACCTAGAAACCTCCTGAAAAATAAACAATACCTACCCAACAAAAGAGTCCTGCACTTAGGACAGAAGAATCCCATGCACTGCTACAGACTGGGAACCGACTGCCTAAGCAGCAGTTCTTCAGAAAAGGACCTGGGGGTTACAGTGGATAAGAAGCTGGATATGAGTCAGCAGTGTGCCCTGGTTGCCAAGAAGGCTAATGGCATATTGGGCTGCATTAGTCGGAGCATTACCAGCAGATTGAGGGAAGTGATTATTCCCCTCTTTTTGGCACTGGTGAGGCCACATCTGGAGTATTGTGTCCAGTTTTGCTGTGTCCCCCCCTTACAAAAAGGTTATGGACAAATTGGAGAGAGTCCAGCGGAGGGCAACAAAAATTATTAGGGGCTGGGGCACATTGCTTACGAGGAGAGGCTGAGGTAACTGGATTTATTTAGTGTGCAGAAGAGAAGAGTGAGGGGGAATTTGATAGCAGCCTTCAACTACCTGAAGTGGGGTTCCAAAGTGGATGGAGCTAGGCTTTTCTCAGTGGTGGTAGAGGACAGAACAAGAAGCAATGGTCTCAAGTTGCAGTGGGGGAGGTCTAGATTGGATATTAAGAGAAATGTTTTCACTAGGAGGGTGGTGAAGCACTGGAATGGGTTACCTAGGGAGGTGATGCAGTCTCCATCCTTAGAGGTTTTCAAAGCCTGGCTTGACAAAGCCGTGGCTGGGGTGATTTAGTTGGGTTTGGTCCTGCTTTGAGCAGGGGGTTGGACTAGATGACCTCCTGAGGTCCCTTCCATTCCTAATCTTCTATGATTCTATGAATCCTGTACGAAGGATCCCATTCTCTATTCATTTCTGAGGTTTGTAACGTAATTTCCATAGAACCCTGTTTGTTTAATCAAAGCTGGCTCTGGTATGTCTGCATGGGCTGCAGTCACACCTCCCTATTGCCTCAGTCATCCTGGGGCAGCATGGTGTCACATAAGGCAATGTGGTCTGTTGGACTGAGTTTAGGGCTTGGAGCCAGGAACTCTTTCATTTTAATCTTGGCTCTGCCACTGACTTTCTGTGTGGCCTTCAACAAGTCACTTAACCTCTCTACCTCCCATCTGTGAAATGAGGCTTATAATTCTTACCTACCACATGGTGTTCTGAGGGTTAGCTAGTTAATGTCTGCATAGAGCTTTGAAAATGTAAAGTGCTATGTAAGTGCCAAGTCTCACTGTTATTTTATCCTCTCTCGCCTAAGTTCGTCTAACAGCTGCATGGCTGCATATTCCCAATTTCTTCTCCCTGGGCTTGCAAGCCATGAATTACAAATCTTATACTGACTGTCTTGTACTGCCTGTGGGACATGAGGGCAATGATGATATGAAATAGAGGTAAAAGAAAGCATTTGAGATGTTTGGAACGCAATGAGACCCTTGCTGTGTTTAGCTGTCACTGACCTTGTTAGTCATGATTAGCGGTTTAAGAATGGTTTACTTCCTTTCAGTGCCTCATTATCTTTAGGATAAGGGGATTGGCTTTGTTTTAAAACATGTCAGCTTAATGCCATTGCAAGGTGTCAGACTGGCATGCTGGACACCAAAATGTAGCCACTCAAGAGGTGCAAGAAGCAGCAGTAAAAGTGCAAGCTTCCTCCACATGACCCTGCCAACGTGCCGTAACATAGCCTGTAGAAAGCCTTCCTCTCTAGTCATGACAGCACAGCTCAGTCTCCATCGCCAATACATGTTTTGGTTTTTGACTTGAGATTGCCAACAAAGGGGCCAACTGGTGACAAGCATGATGATCTCTGTGACTCTTCTCTGCGAGGAAAGGAAATGAGACCCACCATCTCATTTCTTATATATCATCAAACAGCCTGCAGATGGTAATGACTTTTATCCTCTCTTTCACCTGGATTGGATGTGAATTGGTGACCAGGGAGAAGGAGGGTTCTGCATCCTATTATTGGTCCCCAGAGCCATCCTACTAACTTCAGGGAGTTGTCATCAGTTCCTCCGGGATGAAAAGCTCCACACACAGTGTGGGTTGTTGAGTTGGGAGGAAGCACTAGTAACAGAGGCTGCTGATATGGGTGGGTGTTCAGGGGTAAGAAGCACCTGTAAAGCAAATACTGACATGGGATTCATGGTTTGAAGGGAGCCCCAGTTATGACTGATGCAGGCAATTCCCTCTTTGAAACGCAAGTACCTACTTTGTTTTGTTTTTCTTCTGTGGGTTATTTGCCCTTTTGTCCTTCCATCTGCTTCTCCTCCACTTTCCCATATGTGACCTTCTAGGGCAAAATCCCCTTCCCGTTCAGTCACTATCCCCCACTCTCTCCTCCCTTGCATGATGCTTTTCAGTCTGGGCTGCCAGCACCTCCCAGTCTTGTTCGTTTCACATTTTTTGGCACTTAAAATGCAACCGTAGAGCAACAATAGAAGATCATTGTCAGGTGTGGGGGAGAAGGTGCAATTTTTGATCACCTTCCAAAGTGTTCTCACCACGGTCCTGGCTCCACTGATTGAGAAGATTCTTTAGGGCCCCATAAAAAGAGAAGACTAAAAATAGTTTCACAGTCAGCTGCTCTTGACGGTACTTGTAACCCTTTGCTTCCCAGGGCTTGCACAGGGATTTAAAAACAGGACACATTCCTTTATTGCTCAGTCCAGCTTTTGGAAACCTCACATCTCAAGACATGCTGCGTATCATGCAGGTTACATGGGAGATGACATTTAAAAACATTTCTGGGCCTCCATCAATAAGCAGCCATTGTGCTGAAAAGGTGCATTGGGAGACCTAGGGTGGTGGTATGCGTATGCAAACTCTTGTGATGAAGACCATGGATTCGTTTCCATCCAGCTGAAATGGTGCCTTAACAATTGGAAGGAGAGCTCTAATGTATAAGCACATACATTTTGATCAAATACTCAATACTTAAAAGTTTTTCTTCTGATTGTGAAACTAGTATCTTAGCTAGATGAGAAATGCTTCCCAGCTTCTGTCACTGAGTTCCTGTCCCCTTGCTATCGGTGACACAAAGGATGTGGTTAGTCCAGCTATCTTATCTATCCATCCAAGAAGCTTATATGGCCCCCATCACTGCAGTGCCTGACCAATCCATGATCTTTAATGTGTTTATCCTCTCAACATCCCTGGGAGGCCAGGAACTGTTGTTATCCCAATTTTACAGCATGGGGGAACTAAGGCACAGACAGGCTAAGTGACTTGGCCAAGGTCACACGGGAAGTCTGTGGCACAGAAGGAATTTAAACCAGGGTTTCCCAAGTCCTAGGCTAGTGCTCTAACCAGTGGGCCTGCAAATTGCCCTATTGATCATTCTTCTGAGGAGAGTACATAAACAAAACCCTTAATTTCTCATAAAAGATATATTGCAGTATCCCACAGTAAAAGCCCAAATCCTGGTACCTCTACAGTTATTTTGTAAAACTTTTGTTTACTTTGTAAAACTTTTAAAAATTGGGCCAAGGCAAACATCGAAGACTATGTTTAGTCTACCACATGGCTGGACAACTGTGTGTCTGAACACTAACCAGTCTTTGCTCTTCTGTAATGTCTTTAATATAAAGATCTCAAAGCTCTTTGCAGATATTAATTAGGGACAAAGACTGGCAAGCTTCAAAATGCCCCTGTGAGCTAGAGGCAATGCTGCCCTTCCTCACTGCTGAAGAACCAGTGTGCTTCAGCAGCTCGCCAGAAGATACTTTCTGCCATGAGCCCAGCTCCAGGACAGGGCAGCTTCCTGAAACGCCTTCCCTGTGATCCACAATACCACAGCACTATGAAATAAATTAGCATTTACTTGCAGTTAGCGCACAGTGTTGTTTGAGTTCCTGGTTATTTCCCATTCTAAGTATAAGGAAAACTGTAGTGTCTCAGATATGTGGCACCTAGATACTTAAAGATGCCTTAGAAATACAATAAATTAGATGGATAGCATGGAACTCTTTTACTATTCCAGGGTCCAAGAGACAACAAGTAAGATTTGACTCCATCTCATGGAGATTCTTCCTTTGAGTATGTGTAAGCAGAGATGGGGGGTGGTTGTGAACTGTAGTTGCTGATGAGTATATTGGGAGAGAGAACATGCTCTGTTTTAACCAAAACCACTGGACTTACTCAGCCCCATTCTTCTCGCTGAGGAACCACTGGGAGCTGCCAGTCAATGCTTCTGACCTTTTCTCTTTCAGGAACTGGACTACCAGAAGAGACGCATGCGGGAAGCAGGGGACAGGTTTGTGCCTGTCATGAGTGACTTCATCACTGTGGCCAGTTTCAGCTTCTCGGAGCTAGAAGACCTTCTGAACGAGGCTAGGGACAAGGTAGGAAAACCCCTGGAAGTGCTTGGGACTTGTTGGCCGAAACCTGCACCTTTCATCCAGCAGCTCTCAGGACTCACCTTCTGTGGGTCATTACTGACTCTGACAGAGAGAACGTTCCTTTGTTCTGCTTTCTTTGGATCGCAGTGAATAGGCTGAGTGAGAGCAAGGGGTAAACTGTGCACCCCATATTTCTGGGTGTAAGAGGAGGGAGGGAAACCTTGTTTAGGATCCGTCCCTAAAGAGCAGACACAGATATACAAAATGTGAGAAGGAAAGAAGTATCTTTTTCTTAGTGAAAAGTACCAAATTGAAATCGTCTACTCTTTATGGAGTAGCCATGGAGATAGCACTCAGGCTTGGATTAAGTCTAGGCTGAGCCTCAGATTCCTGGATGAACCTGGGGCAGAGGCTGAATCTTGCAAGCAGATCTTGAGAGATTTTGGCCATTTTGGGTCAGGATCTCTTGGAGAACAGAAACCTTACTCTGGAGCCAAAATGGAAGTAGCAGATTAAAATGAAAGGACACTAATCAGGGCAAGGTGAAGGGAGATAATCAAAGAATTTCAGATTAAAGGTGATGATTTTAGCCTATCTACACCATTCACAGGACAGATACAGCCCAGATCTCCTCCTGTGTCCTGCCCATTAAATTGTTTTCTTTTCTAGAGCTAATAGATGAGGATGGTGTGTATGGGGAGAATGGCAATCGTGGGTTTTGTGACATGGTGTTAGGAGGTGCTGTGTTATTTGAAGTCCTGTCTTTACTATGAGATCTCAGAAGCCACAACCTCTTTTGGTTCTTAAAGATCCCATAATATGTTTTTCAAGAATAGGGTTGCTAGATCTGGTATCCCAGCAGATTTAGCTAAATTCTGCTGGTGTAATGGCAGAGAGATTTTTCAACTGGAGAAATTAATTCTTTGGTTCCTCTCCTCCTTCCTCTCCCCCTCCCCCTGCCCTAAAAGGGGGGGGTATAGGTTGTTGGGCAAGTATGGCTGCTGGGTTCCAGTCCCTAGGAGACTACATTTCAGTGGTAGGTGGGTGATCCCAAATATATACATGTGCAAAATACATTACCATCCTCCATGTTAGAAAGTACCATAAATATATTAATATTCAGTTATGATTGTCATCAAGTTGCACTTGCTTCTTTATTAGTAGTGCCCTTTCTCTAGTAAGGGCAGTGTAGACCTCTGTAGAAGTGCCAGCTCTTTGCTGATGACTAGAAGCTGGCATTAATGCCTCAGTGTTTTGGTTGAATGTGGAGGAACATATATGAAAAGCTCATAAGGATATGAAAATGTTTAAAAGAGAATAAGTCCTAAAATAAACAGCATGTAATGGCAAAGTTGTCCTGGTTGGCTGGTATGTTAAAAGCAGTTGGCTGTCCAAAGCAAGCAAGTTATTTCCTTTGGACCAATTTGTTTCCATTGCTGGTGTCAGTAGCTTGCAGAGAGGCAGTGAAAGGTGAGAGGACAAGCTGAACTGTGAATAAAATATCAGTAACTCGGTTGATTTTCAGAGGGCAAGCATGATGCTGGAGGAGGATCAGGACAATGCAATCTCCTCAATAACTCTGTGATCAATGTCCTGTCATCATGTTGTGCCATCGCTCTGACGTAACATTTCATCACAAGGGGGATGACTTGGCTTTTCAAAGTTGCAGCGTTTGCCTCACAGCACAACATCACTGAAATCACAAGGTCCCAACAAGAGGTGTTTGTTTGTTATGGCAGGGGAAGGGTGGCTTACGTTCCAGATCCTCCAATTCTGTTGTAGTATGGCTTCCCTAAGAGAACTTCCATTCTTTGGGGTATTTTAGACCTTGATTTTTTTCTTGTCTGGGATCACAAAACTACAGAGGTGCAAAAAAGTGAAAAAGCAGGAGCTAGGGGTGGGCAAGAGGTAAGCAGACATTTCAGCCCTCAAGAAGACTCTGATTCAGTTCAGTATCAATTTTGACTAAGGGTTTTACATCGGATCCTACAGTATATAAACCATTTTACTTATCATTATGAAAATGTCCTTTGCATAGAATTTCCCTTTATGCCTGATGTAGCACAGAAATGATCGATTCTCTTGACATGCACTGACTATGGTAGGTTTGTTTATTTTGGGGGTCAATAGTAGGTTAAAAACATAAAATCATTCACTCCAAGGCAGGGCCACAACATTTCCTTGATCAGGCCAGAGCAGGAAAAATGCAGCCCTGTTGCTTTAAGGATAATTGGAGAGTCTCCCCGCAGCCGGACCAACATGTCTGGAACTTGTAGCACACGTTTTTTGACATTTGCCAACATAAAGCATTTAACAAGAGAAGAAGTTTTATTTTAATGACTATAACATACTTAGGAAACCTCTCCCCCATTCCCTATTACCTTCTGCTAACACACCCCTACTATTCTTGAACATATGCCTTTCCAGCTTCTGCTGAATCTAGAGCTTTGGTTCTCCCACTGGCATTGAGCTGACTTGGACTTCTGAAAGAGAACGGTCTGTCCTTACCAGCACTTTGCTATTTCTCATATTCGCTTCATTTTTTCCCCTCTCCTCCTCTTCCTCCTCCTTTTTCAAAATTGGAAATTCTCAACAAACCAGATGTGCTTCCTGAGCCCATAACAGCTCCCATTCTCAATGGGCTCTCTGTGTTTGCTGAATCGGGAGCTCTGTCCCTGCCATGGAAACCCACTGCAACTGCCCAGCAAAAGTAGGAGGACGAAGCACGCAGAGATTGCACTATCCTCTTCCTTTGATTTCTAGAAATGAAACCAAAAAAAAAAAAAATCCTAATGAGCCCTGGAAGAAATGATCTGGCTCGCTGATTTTAATAATAATGAAGCCCTGGTTTGAACACCTGGGATTGAATATCTTTCTAAATATAGTACTAGCTAATTGATTGTGGTAAGTTAGGCAGGGCCATCTTTCCTGAGCTTGGATTAAACACAACACAAATTACCTTTTTCAAACCTGAGAAATGATTTGAAGTGTCTTTTGAGTGCTGGCAAAATGTGCTCTGTATTTATTTAAATAAGAAATCCACTCCAAAGGAGCACTACAAACCTTTCCTCCGGTCAGTTTCTTCCATATTCATTTATGAGAGAGACAACTCCAATAGCCTCTTTCCAGCTATAAATCAGTGCAGTGCCAACCAATAATGATCTGGTAGCAAAAGTGCCAACCGAAGCCTTTGTATTTCCACATGGCTAATAGATACAAAGGGCCTTACAGCCTGTCCTGGAGGGCAAGAAACTCAAGCTCAATATGAACCCAGTATGGCATGGAGGTAGAGATGGTCTCTGAGATTGATCCTAGGCCAGTTAGGGCTTTTTAGGGCAAAATGAACACCTTACATTTTACCCGGAACATTGTAGATAGCCACTAGACTAGAACCCTCGGTTTACACATGGAGCAGATAGAGCACAGGTAGGGCAGATTTCCCCACGCAGCCCCACCGGGTCAGTCTCATGTGGTTCATTCAGTCTATGCTTCAGCCTCTTTGCTTAGGCAGACAATGACAAGGCTAGTTGGTGCCATTGTCACAGTGAGGAAGTGATGTTTTAAGTTTAAGGGCCAGATTTTCAGATGCTGGCCTCTGTCTTTGCAAGTGAAATGCTTTAACCACAATCATCCGTGCATGCACAAAACAGATGCTTGGTTAAGATCAGCCTGAAACATTCACCCTGGCTCTCTTAATAGACTCACTCACAGAGCTGGGCACTGTTCTGCTGCTGGCTTTTTCACCTTCAGTACAATGTAACATCTGTGAGTTTTTAGGAGAATTCACAGATTTGATCAATGGAGAACATTTTCTGCCATTTCCCTTCTGTAGGGGGGCGGTGGGGGGGAGAGGGGAAGGGAAGGGCCAGAGGAATTGAGAGAAATTCCATCCTGAAACCTATCACTAATTTTCACAAGTTTGATCCAGTTGAAAAAAATTGCTTTCTTTGCAGGGAAAACAAGATGAGACTGAGTGTCACCTGAGAACATTTTGTGGGAAAACAGTGCAAATGCTGAGGTGAAATCAATGTGATTTTTTTTTCACCACTTCTCCCCGTGATGTAAATTTTATTTTCCTGCTCACGATAGAACTGAAGTGAAGCAATGGCACTGTCTGTTCTCTGCACATGGGTGAACTTCACCCTGTGTGAATAGTTTATAATAAATCTGTTTGTAAAACACATTGGAGCCTTCTGGAAGAAAGATACTATGTATAATTCAGACAGGATGCCTATCATAGGGATTACAATTCACAAAACCGAAGCTGGAATAGATATAAAAAATCAACAGCAAGTATCATGCTGCCTACGGTCACCCAGTAGGGGGGCATATTGAAGGCAAAGAAATAACACACATCCTAGGCAAGGTTAAGATGAAAGGGAGGAGAGGACCTGTCCATTCTCAGTCTTTTTTATGACTTGAGGATTAAACGATTCCTCAAACCGGGGGCTGACACTGAGCATCATTGAGATGGGAGGTCAGAGCCACTGGATGCCAGTAAATTTGAGATAGTAGCCCCGTTCTGAAGAGCAGTGGAGGAAAGCGAAAATCCAGCTAAGAGGCAGACAGCTACAAGGCATGCAGAGATACTGTAGTCCAAGTGGCAAAGACAGAATGTTCATTTTAAACACACAGGTCTTTTGGAACTGGTTTCTTCTGTCAGCTGATGAGACTAATAAACTAACAGGAAGTCAAGCTGGGGTGCATTCCAAGAGGCATGGACAGATGCCAAAGCTTGCATCTCAAACACAGTCATTTGGTAAATAAATTACATTCCCAACATACACTGAATTAGACATGCGGATGGCCCAAGACAAATGGTTATCTAAGGTGTCAAAAATGCTCATGGTGTCTATAATGCATGAGCCAGAATGCATGGAGCTAGCTCAAAAATCCTTTATGATCAATAGGTTTCAAGGAGATGTAGGGTCCCGTCCAACTTCTGTTGAAATCGATGGAAGTCTTTCCACTGACAAGCGCATGTAGAGCAAAATAGCATTTATTTGAACTGCCTTGCTGCAGAATTGGAGTCTTAGTAGCAACAACTTTGGTCTGGCTTGACTAGGGAAGTCTTTAAAGTTTGCTCAGACCAGGTGGTGTGTAATTCATTCTTCCCCTTGCTATTCCTTTAATAACAGTTGGAGACTCCAGGATAATTTTCATCATTGCTTTTTTTCCTCCTGTTCATGGCCCCCCCATCCTGTTCCTACTGCTTCCAATGGGGTTTCTGCAGCCGCTTGATGTTTCATTGGTGGGCTCAGCTGCAAGCGTGTGCTGCTGTCCCATTTTCCATCTTCTTGTTGAAACAACTTTTTAAAATAAACAACTGTCTAAACTATTTGCTTTGGCAAAAAGAGGAATTCAGTGGAAAGTTTGGCAGGGGGAGGAGAGTTGGCAGCAAACTACAGACCTGTTATAGCATCAGATGAAGGAGTGATAAGTTGTGGAAATAAATTCATTTTAATGAAAAATCTATACCAGTCCATGTTACAACCCCCCACACTCCCTAAAAAGCTGCATTTTCTACCTTCATTTGCCCATATACTTTCTCCCAAATGGCTTAAGTAATAAGCACCTTTTAATCCGTGTTCCAGTGGTTGACACCACAGAACATCACAGAATGATATAAGGCTTAGAACTTGCAGAGTTATTTGCATATGTAGATCTCAAAGCGCTTTACAAAAGAGGGTACCATAAGTGTTATTGTCCTAATGTCGCAAAGGGAAACTGAATCAGAGAGAGGTTCAGGGTATGTACACTGGAATAAAAGACCTGTGGCTGGCCCAGCTTAGCTGACTAGAGCTCATGGATCCCAGAGCCTCGGCTCCAGCGAGAGCCCAAACCTCTACGCCCCTAAACAGTCCCTGAGCTCAAGCCTGCGTCAGCTGACCTGGGCCAGCCATAGTGTTTAATTACTCTGTAGATGCACTCTAAGTGACTTGCCCAGAATCACAGAAAGCATCGGGGCAGAGTCAGGAATAGAACCCAGGAGATCTGATTCTCAGGGCTCTCAGGTCTAATCCCAAAGATGTCGCTTCCAGCAGCACAGCACCACCTCACACCATAGAGAGGGGGTGGGGGGTTGGAGGGGTAGGTACCGATTCAGAGAGAAGAGTGCCACCTGCTGAATCACCAGCACTTCTACCTGTAGCATGCTGTGTTTGTCTGTAGAGGGTTCTCATTCAAGTAATGGGCAGGGCTGATGCTACGTAAGTTAGAAGCATGGACAGAATCATAAGTAGAAGTGATAAAAACATAATCAATTTATTTGTGTTCTTCCATTGAGACTGCAGCAGCATGTCTGTTGGGAATCCACAACTTCCTTTGACAAACAGGGTGCAAATGATAAAGGTGTGATGGCACCTCAGGGAGTAGTTCACCTTTCTTCTCCATGAATGGAGGAAGAAGGAGGTTCATCTTTAGAGCCTCTGTGCCCACTGTGGGGGGGAATTAAACAAAGGAGACGCTTGTAGACAAGAATAACCTTACTGAGTGTGTCTGAGCTGTGGACTGGGGTTGACAGGAGACATGAAACTCAGCAGATCTGTCTGAGGCACTAGGGTGTGTGTAATTCACTATCTCAATTAAGATTAACATGTCATTTCTCGTAAGGCCAGCAGCTATTGTAAAGAATTGTGACAGCCCAGGAGCACGTCAGACTCAGAGGGAGGCAGGCACATACGCAGAGTTAATGGGCAGCCAGCCAGGGATAAGTAGGGCAATCACAAATTTCCACTTCAGCAAGGAGGTGATGGTAATCACCCAGCACATGATCCTGACCATTTTACGCTCCAGAGCTGCTATTAAGGCAAACTCCGTGCTAATGCATCACATGCTGCTCAGACATGATATGGTGAGCACTGGAAACGTTGTGTTGACAGTGCTGTGTCCCAGAGATGGTAAGTTCTGATGGTAAGTTTGCAGAACTGATGCAGTTGGTAGGTAGGTAAAGTCCTACAGTAGAGGGATGTGTTGGAATTTAAAAGATATAAAGACAGGATGAGGTTTCCTTAATGTACCCTGCCTCCCCCTTGCACCTGTCTAGTACTCTACAGACATTAATTAATCCTTGCAACTCCCATACGTGGTAGAGAGTAGGTATCACTAGCCCCATTTAACAAATGGGGAAATGAGGTACAGAGCGGAAAAGTGCTAGCAGAAGGTCGTATCAGTAGAGTTGGGTCTGGAATCCATTCTTCAGGTTCCCTTTCCTCTGCTCCAACCCCTTTTTCTGAGTGGAGGCAGAGAGAAAACATTTCATTAAATAAACCATTTTTTTGTTTCATAGTTATTTTGTTACCTTTCATATACTTGTAGCTTGCATGTCTCTACTGTTCATATTTCATTGTTTTACAGTAGCAATTGTGGCACTGTAAGATGTCAGAGTGCATCCAGCACAGTCCTTTCTCAGCGTCACTTCAAAATCCAGAACTAGTTATATTCATAAGTCTCTCTGACCATTCTTTTTCTTTAACAATCATATTGTGCCTTTAAGGAGGCAGTGGAACTCTGTGACTCCGTTTAGTGGGAGGAGCAACAACCAGAGCAGCTGATGAAACAAGAATAGCTAGTGTATGATAGCTGTTGGGAAAATGGTAGTTGGGAGTGTACAGTGTGTCCACGCAGGTTCCTCCCTTTTGAGGGAATTAAGAATAGCATTTGGGACCTACACACAAGTGACATGTAGACAGAATTCAAGAGGCTGAGGGATGGACCAAGTCTTTGTGAGTCCCAACAAAAAGGGCTAGGAAAGGTTTACATACACTCAGTCTGTGAGACTGCCCCTCCATGGACTTAAGCCAGTTTAGTATCTGTGCACCCTCTCACGCACCTTCACATCATCTTCTAATCCAGAGCAATGTTAAGATTCTTTCCATTTCTGCACTGGTGCTCCCATTCCTACCTATAAGAACTCCTATGACAAAAACTGAGCATGGCTAGATGTAATGAAAGCCCATCATGTGCTGTTGCCAGGGGCTGAACCCAGGACCCCCAGTGCTAAAAGCATAAGCTTCTACCACTTAATCTACCAGAGCAATTCTTCCTGCTGGCAGCAACAATAACCTCTTATCCATTGTGGGTTAGGTACTCGCGAGAAACTGTACAAAGTTCAGAATTTGGATTATGGCCCACCTTTGAGTAAATAAGAGTCATTCTTGCAAATTTGTAGGGGTTCGAAAGGCAGGAAATTGCCTAGAACAAGGGAGTGACAGTCTTTGTGCATGTTCTTTGTGGGGAAGGAATGTCACTGGTCTTGATTTGCGCCTTACATTTTTAGTTCTCAGCAAACCACGGGAATGAGTTAAATGGAACGGGAATCCCTGACTAGGTCTGTCCCCCCTGGCCATGGAATGTTCTGGGCTCTTTGTTCTGTGTGCAATGGCAGTGTCTGTGCACTACAGAGGTCTCCCCTCTCTTTTTTTCTTGGCTAATTGGCCTCCTCTAATGATATAAAGAGAGAACTAAGCAAAGAGATCCTCTTTTTCAGGTTCCAAAGGGGCTGTCTCGTGTCCCTGAGAGAGGACTGTAGTCCCCAGTAGTCAAAACATATACTTGCTCTATGGTCATTTTCTAAATATATATGTCCAAAGATGAGGGTTGAACTCAAAACAACAGGCATCCATTGCCAGCCTGCTTTTGCACGGTGCAGTTTCGATGATTCTCTGCTATTGCGGGCATGTCCTGTCCTTTGAGTCCTGTCATGCTCTAAGCAACTTTTGCTTGCAGCAAATTTTGTTGGTCTGAATTTCTTTCTTTCTTTTTGGCCAAAAGAGTAACTTTAAAACAAACAAACAAAAACCCAATAATTATTGGTGCAAACTGCTTAGCACAAGCTGGGCAGGAAGGGCAAAGGCCGGGGGCATGGGAAGAATTGCAAAGTTTCTCAGGTAGCACCAGAAAGAAACTGTTCCTGCATTGACTTTTGTTAAGGACTTTCTTTCACCTTCAGTGCAGGTTGGGTGGTGTTATGCTGTGCCTTTCCCAGTGTCTGTCCTGGTGCAGCTATCAGAACTGCAGGCTGGATCCCATGGCTTCTTGCTCATTTCCTGTTTGGGATACGAGCTACCTAGCTCGTGGTTCTCCCACATTCTGCAAAAACACCCAAGTGGGGAATGGGAAGATTATCACCCCATGGACCAGAACTATCAGTGTTTGTAGTAATTGGGTGTACACCGGAAGCACTTTGCAGCGATCAAATGAAGTAAATCTGTAGCTGCAAGGATCGGGGTGTGGTTGAACAAATGTGTGTCTGTGGGGAGGTTGTGAACGGCTGTGTTGGGGGTGCGGGGGAGGTGGATATGTACGTGTATGGGCTGAGTGCTTATGGGTGCGAGTGCTAGTGTGCGTGTGGATCAGTGTGGGGCGTGAGCATCTCATCTACCATGCGTGTGGCTCCATGTGAGTGCATGTGGGTGTGGTTAGTTTATGGATGTGTCTGAGTGGGAGAGTAGGGTAATGTCTGTGTGTGCTGGTAACAATGTGTCTGTGTCAGGGCCGTGGGAATCATGACCCAGAGCCAGGCCTTGCTGTGACTTCACCACATCCAGATCAAGGCTGCCCTATGAGTGAAGTTCTGCCAGTTGGCAGCCAGGAAATGCTTCCTATAGCCTCAGCATTCGCCTTGTAAAATAAAGGCCACTTCTGATGTTTCCGTTCTCTTTTTAAGTCTGCCTGGGGGCACTGGCTGCCTTCCTTACCCCTCTCTTTCCTGCCATGTTTGTCCACAGCCTGGTTTCTCCTAGGCAACATCTTTTATATTGGCTCAGAGGGCTCCACGATGATGGATTGCACAGCGAAAGGCCAGTGATGGCCCAGACTGTCATGTTATTGCACGAATCCCTTAATCCCAGCCATGTCAGTGATTGCCCCAGATGGGAGAGGAGGAGGATTCAATCAGGCAGTCATTCCCTCACTGACTACAGTGCTTTTCAGTCCCCTGCTGTTTACACAGTGCTGCTGAGGTGTGGCTAGTCAGCTGCTCTCTGAAATGACTCTGCAGCCCTCAGGCACTGGGCTTTTTTTTTTGTAACATGTTTCACTGAACCTGCTTGCCTATGCCAGCTGGCTAGTTAGAGGAGCAGCTTCTTCAGGGGAGACCCTAAGGGAGGGATCAAATTGTCTTTTCTCAGTCAACACGGGATTGTGGAGGCAATTTTCCATTGGCCACAAAGGGGCTGGAATGCTGCACACAGCCACTCTTAGGCTTGATCTCCTTGTCCCATTGAACAGCCCTGCTCACTGCCACGCTTGTGTTCTGTTCTTCTCCCTGTCTGACAGTATGCCAAGGCGCTGAAGCATTTTGGAGAGAACGGGGGCAAGATGCAGCCAGATGAATTTTTTGGCATCTTTGACACCTTCCTGCAGTCATTCACAGAAGCCAAGCAAGATCTGGAGAATATGAGGAAGAAGAAAGAGGAGGAGGAGCGCAGGGCACGCATGGAGGCCATGGTGAGAACCTCGGGGAGAGGATGCCTCTTTCCTTCTCTTTGTCTCTCAAGAGAACAGGGGCCAAGAGAGATGATTCCCCTGCTCATGTTCCATCCCTGCCACTGCTTCATATATAGATACCTTCTCTCGCTGTCTCCTTTGCTCCCATGGACATAGCGCTCCTCCACCTGTCCCTCATTTGTCATCTGCTCTCTCAGCTGCCTGTCCCTCCAGCCAAAATGTGATTTTCTTCCCACTGCAGGCTTGGTAATTGACACAGAGTTCTCAGTTAGGGGCAGAGATCTGGTGGCTGCCTTAAATCATGAGGCCAACACCTGAGTGAGGCAAGTAGGGCTTTCAACCCCCAGGAATCTGTTCTGCACTGCTGCCCTGTCAGTGGGTGGGATACTCAAACCGGGGCATGATGCTCTGGCCCCCAACCTGCCCCCTTGTCATCTGGGTGCTCCTCTTACACCTACAGGATGCCAGCCAGCCCTCGTGCTGCCTCCCCTGCACAGCTGGGGGATGCCATCCTACTTTAGGGCTAATTCTTCTGTTCAGAAGCACTTGGTGCCAGATCCCACTTGGTCCTGCCAACAGGGCTGCTTCTGTTCAGACTGGATTGTCATCTGTTCTGTGCCTGTCCCTGGACACCGCATTGTGGCATGGCGAATGTTCTGGCATCTGCCATGCAGATACCTGCAGTATTTCTCAGTTGCTGCCCTTAATGCCTTGATTACTGAGGCTGCCTTTGACCCTGACGGAGCAGAGGAAATGTGTGTGCATCATTGATTCTGCTGAGGGAACTGCGATGTGCAGGTCCCTGGGGGTTCATGTGAACTAACCTCCTTCCCTAACCTCAGACGTTCCCGAGGCCTGAGAAGAGTTTAGCATTCTTCTACCTCCTTCCATGCTGTCAGCACTTTAACCGAAGCAGCTAGCACAGCCCAGGGCTCACTTAGGACGATGGCTGCTCTGAGCTTTTATTTTTTTGAAAAACGCCCCTTTTGGCTTGGTTCTGAGGTGGAGTGGGATTTCTGAGACATCCCAGGTCTTCAGCAATGCCCTTGGAATTTCTGTACTAGGGGATTTAAAATGCCTCTTCTTGGCATCGATGTATTGGTGCCTAGTATTAAAAGTAAAGGGGTTCATTGTTAAAGTATGGGTATTGTAGTTCTGGATTGAGATGCCTCAGCAGCCTGGAATAGCAGTGGGGCTGCAGGTCAGGAGCGAGGGACATTGGCAGAGCTGTGTGTGGGGAACCCTGGGCTGGAATAGCAGGCTGCAGATCAGGATTAAGGTACGTTAGCAGAGAGATCTGAGTGGGGGTAGGGTAGGGCTTGAATACAAGGGGTGTGGTAGGCCAAGAGTGTGGGGCACAGGCAGATCTCTGTGTGATCAGCATTGGAATAGCAGGGGATGTTACACATCACAATTTAGGTATATTTCCTGCTGGGTGGGTTGGAGGAGGAGGGGAAAGTTGTCCCTGTGTCACAAATTGCAGCTTGATGGGGAACTCTCTCACCAAAAAATGTTTCCCTGCTGTAACCCTCCTTCCTGAATGCCTCCATGTTTCATGGAGTGGCTAGTGGCTAGTGCCCCTTTGTTGACCTAGAGAAGGGCTGTAGTTAATATATGGAGGCTGATCTGGAGAATGAGAGCATCACGGTTGGGTCTGTGCACGTGGGACAGATTGCCAGTCAGTGCTGAGGAGCTTAGATGGATGTTAGCGAGACAAAGTCATGGGACCAGACCCCGTGTTGGTGTCACTAGAGGGAAGCAGTGCATCACCTCTGAAGAACTCTGCTTGGATACTTTTTTAAAAAAAAAATCAACTGTTCTTTTTCATTACTGATGCTTTTAGTTGTCTCTCTGCACCTCCTTCAGCTTGGACAGTGTAATTTGGCTGGTCTTCTTCTTTTTCTGTTTGTAATTGGTTTCTCTTTCTGGATCTCTTTCTGTTGCCTTTGTGTTCTCATCACGGCAAGAGACTGACTCCATCCCAATGCGTATGGTTTGAATGACAACATTTCTATTCATATTTGGGTTAATCGGCACACTCTGCACTTCGTTTAGGGCCGAACTACAACTGTCACACTCTCGCTCCTCTTTCCATCTATGGGTTGCACTGTAACTTTCCAGCCCCATCTGAATAAGGCTTAGCGTGTAGCTGCCACTGCCCCAAGAGCACAACATGAACCAGATTGTGACTCTGGTCGCTGCTTCTCTCTTGCTCCAGGAGGGAAGTATCTGCACCACTGCAAATTACTTGTTTCCCCCTTTATGCTGGGTTTAATGCAGGGCTGGTGCATAGGGGAGGGGGCGGAAGGGTTAGACAAGTCTTCACCCATTCCTTGCTTCATCCACCTGCCCAGAAAAATAGAGGAACAGCCCATCATGGCTGCTGTCCCCCAAACAGGCACAGGCACTGGTTTTGAGGGGGTTTCTTATGCCTCCTTCCTCCCCCGTGTGCCTCAGGGTGCCTGACTGAGCCCTCTGTAGTCTAGTTTCCCACTTCATGCCAATCACCATGGTATCTCAATGCCTGCTTGACAGCATCCCTTAACAATACAGTGTTCTGTCCAACTCCAGCCACACCTAAATCCAGGTGTCTTTCTCAACAGCTGAAAGAACAGAGGGAGAAAGAGAGGCGACAAAAGAAAGCAAAGGCCAGTGGCATCTCCGAGGAGAGTGGGGAGTTTGATGACCTGGTGTCAGCCCTGAGGTCAGGCGAGGTCTTCGACAAAGACTTATCCAAGCTCAAGCGCAACCGTAAGCGTTCGGGGAACCAAGGCTTGGAGACAAGTCGGGAGCGGGCGGTGACCAAACTAAATTATTAACAACAAAAGGAAGGAGGGGATGTTTAAAACAAAACAAAAGAAAAAAAAAACCCAAAGATGATGACAAAGAGCAAACCAAGAAAGATGAATGCCATATGACAGCAATTAGCCAAAGGGCTCACCCAGCCCCTGGCAAGAGACGTTACCTTTTCATGATCAACTTTCCTCCCCTCCTTCCCCTTCCCCATGCACCTAATGTGGAATGGTCGTAAAAGTGCCTCTGTGGAGCCTGCTGGGTTTGTGACTGGGCCATTCGGATCATGGGCAGATTTGCTTCTGGGAGTTTTGCCTCCAAGCTCAGCAAAGGCCTGTTGATGATGACAAGAAGCACTTGGGCCTTGCACACCACTCGGCAGCTGAGGGGAAGACTGCTCGCTGTGTGCCAAAATACAAACAAGTAGAATGCTCCGGCTGTTGAGAATAACCAAGACCATTAGTCTCAGGCTGCCTCTGAACACATGTGACATTTCCTCCAGACCTGACGCAGTCTTCAGAAGTTTTTCATGGAGTAGTTTTAAGAATTTTTGCAGTTCTTTTCTAGAACTGGATTTAAAAAGAGCCATTGACTAGAGCCTGAAAAATGCGTTTGATCTCATGTACTGTGTATTTTTATTTGTGCTTTTTGTGGCCTATAATATCCAAAGCAAGTGATGCTCAGAGAGGAAGGACGAGGTTTGGAAATCAGATGGAGTCCTGGCTCAAAATCCAATAATTGGAATTGATAAAAAACCATTTACAAAACCATTTTTTGAATTTTTTTAAAGCTGTTTTCTGGAACCTGTAGAAGCTTTAGGGGTGTTTTACAATCTGAGAATTTGGGAGAGAGTAAAATACCTGTTCTAGACTGGGTGCTCTGCCTTGGAGTCTTGAAAACAAACCCACAGCTGATCAGGGCCAGATGCAGATGCTCCTAGATCCTGTTGCCATTTGCCTGAGGGCAGAAGGGGAATAGCCACCCAGTGCTGATCATTTCATACTGCTTTTGCATCATTTTGTTACTGCAACCAAATGGAAATGAGGAAACTGAACGGGATCATCAGATGGTTCTAAATAAAGACAAACAGGGTCACTGGCAGTGTCACTTGGTGCCAGCTACGACTTTATTGGGACGAACTGGAGCTTTGCATCTAACAGGCTGGCCTTCTCAGCAAACCCCTGCAGGAACCATATAACATAATATATGAACATGTCAAAGGACAGCCATGGTGCCCAGATTCTTTTTCACTTGGAAAAAGTTGCTCACAGTGATGGGGCCATAAACAAAATAGGAATTAATCAGGAGGACACAGATGTGGATGGGTCAAGAAGGCTTTGGAAATTACAGTTTATTAATAGGAAATAATTTTTTTATTAAAAAATAAAAACGTAAAGCACACAGCCAAAAACAAACAAACAAAAACTAACAAGAAAGACACCTACTATTTTGTTGCTATTTCACCTTCATGACTCTAAGTTGTGTGGGTTGTCATGGTTTCTTTCGTCTTGTCATCTTTAAGTGAGCTTTTTGGTTATCTTCCCATGGAGAGAAAAACGAGAAGAAAGCAAGCAAGCGTGCTGGATGTGATACTAGATGAGAGAAAGAGACCTACCTTCTGCAAACTATGCATAAAAAACAGCAAGAAATCTCACAGAATCCGGAGGAAGTCAGAAACAGCTCAATTTGTCACTTTAATTCCGTGGTTTTATTTTTCTCCAAATGTCATTTAATCTCAGGCTCGGTATTGAGTCTGCAGGACAAAACTCCATGCTCCATGCACACTGCCTGATGCTAACCAACATCGGGGAAACAAGCTGTGGAGGTTTTCTGAACACTTCCAAGGTTAAATATTTATGTAAATGATGGCGATAAGACAAAAAGTTAAAAGCTGTAATGTTTTGTTGTTTACTGTATTTTGGGTCTCCCACCCTACAATTTCCCTATTTACGACATTCCAGACCATGGCGCCTCTGAAAAATGCCCATGGTAAAGAGCTGGTATCTTACAAGGGCTGCGTGCGTTCTCCTCCAGTATTATTCCTGTCCCTCTTGGGGATTAGCAGTGAACAGAAATGTCCATTGTGGCAGACACAGGCACCTTTTAGGAGAGAGACTTTGTATTTTCATAAAGGGTTTTGAAAATATAAGGAAAAAACTCACATTTTTAAGCAATTTTTTAAAACTACAAATAGATTTAAAAAAATGTCTTTTGTAAATTATATTAACAAGCTCCTCACTGCTCCCTATACTGCTATATTCCAACACTCTATTTTCTTTAAAGCATGCCATATAGCCCACCCTGTGTGAACCATATGAAATGGTAATATGTGCCAAATTGGTATCCAGTTGACTTTAGTTTTTTGGTAGTCTCCAAATTCCAACCCAGACATTTTTAAGGATTATAAATATTGGGAGATATTTTTTTTAACCTGTTTTACCTTCCCTGGTTTTAGTGCTCACCCACTAATTCAGTTTTAGTTCCAAGGTGAGATTTCAGCCCTGGTGTAACCAGATGTGATTCAGTGGTTTCATTGGCGTTATGCCCTCTTGGCCCCCAGTCAAAGACTAATCCATTTAATAAGGAAAGTTCAACAGTGGTTGAGATGTCAAAGAAAACTCAGCTCAGGGGAAGAACCTTGAATTTGAGACAGCATCTCCCCACCCTGTGCTTGTCACCAGCAGCCTTGTGTTAGGCTTTCTGACACTGTAGTTACCTTGCAATGCTATGAATGCAGGAGGGAAGTTATGTTACAAAATCCACTGTCTTCATCGGCATTGCACAGTCCAGCCCGAGATGTGCAGAGATCTCTGTGTGATAATGCTAGGCCCCACAGACTGTGTGATAGTCAAAGGGAGCTGGTGAAATCTGCCCACTCCCAGACTGGTGCATGAAGCCAGGCAGCTGTGGACTTACATTACTATGACTCACTGAAAAGCCTATAGAAGCACATATACACCTCCTAGATCTACTCCAGCTCAATTTCCTCAGCAATAGGAACCCCAGCCTTTTGCCTGAGTCTCCGATACTGGTTCAAGGTTGCTTTCTAAGAAGTCTTCAGTGAGTTCCCCTTCTCTGCCCCACCTGCCCCATGGTAAAATGTTCTTGGGGCGGGGGGGGGGGCCTGGTGCGGGCTTTGACACAATTGCTTTGAGTCATGAAAGCCACTGAGAGGTGGCAGCAGTTAGAAAGGGCCGTTAACATGTTTACGTGGTATGAGTTGTGGCTGGCCACGTGGGAAGAAAGGAGCAGCTGGCCCTGCTCTGGAACCTGCCTTCGTGCAGCCAGCATGTTATTGCTGGGTACATGTTCCATCCTGATTTTAGACCTAGGGAAGCCGTGATGCAGTGCAGCTCCTTTGGGCCTTTAAACATGGCTCACTGGAGAGTCGCTAACCACTAGGAAGGAAAATGAAGAAGGTTCTGCTGCCCGGCCCTGGCTGCTGTTTGTTCTCAAGTGAATGAGTTTGTATTAGCAGGGCCCCCCAATGCACAGGATACGGTCTGTGATCACTGACACAGTGACTGGTGCCCGCTGTGAGACCTGCCGTTTTGGTTTTGGTTTGTCATGTTTTCCCCTGGCTGAGTCTAGGAGCCAGCGTTTCCCAGGATTTGAAATAAAATATCCATTTCCCTTGAACAAGAGGATATGAGTGTTGAGACTGAAGGAACCACACAGAAGAGTGAGACAGAGAAAACAGTTCAATGAAGGGGCTCGTTCTGCACTGCTCTCTCCCGATTTCCCATCTTCCCCAATCCCTCTGACCTGCTCCCTGATTTGAGACTTGCCCTGCAATGCCATAGGGGTGTCACTGCATCTTGGCTCAGCCTGGCCCTGCAGCTTCACTGGAGCTGTCCCATCAACACCTGTGCGATGCTCCTAGCTCAGCCCTGCCAGTCTCCATTAGCACGCCTGTCCTTGCAAGCACCTGTGTAGCAGCATCAAGCTACAGCTGTGGAAGAGTTCCCTAACACGGGGCCAGTGCAGACACTCTCTTTCTCTTGTGGGATCACCTAAGGGGATCAGCTGCAACCACGGAGTCCTGCGGACCACCTGCATGTCTGCGGACCTGCCCTTGATCTGGGAAATGGGGAGCAGCACCAGCTGCTGTGTACCTTCCATTCCATTCACCCGACTCCAGGGAGCTGCTCCCACAATGCCCTGGGGCAGCATGTTGGCAGGCGGAAAGCGGCAGCCCGCAGGAGGGCAACTTCAGTGAGGCGTCTAGGAGGCCCAGCTCATTCATTTGACGGACATGATTACATAAGGAAACACTTCCCTGGAAAACTTACATGAATCTTTTCTCTCTTCCAGGGAGCGAATGTCATTTTGAGTGTAGGGCAGCTGGAGTTGAATAGCTACCTTCCCTCCCCCACTATGACATAATCCTTTTTTTTTTTTTTTTAAAGTTCAGCCTCCTCCTTAGCTTAGTTAAGGCACCTCCTGCAGCTTTCCCTGCCGCTCTTTGAGGGTATTTAAACCCTACACCAGCAAGAAGGATCCTGCCACTTTCCCAAAGACATAGGATGTGTGCCAGCGCATGTGCAAGGAAAAGAGGACAGGGGAGCCTCTCTGGGGCAAAGTAGGGCTGGGATTTGGTTCATTCCAGAGTCATAGTGGTTTAAACCTTGGCAGAGGTCCCAGGCCATGGGAAGTCCCCCTGCTAGGGAGCCAGGTTATAGTGACACAACATAACTTCAACTTCTTCTGCAGTGGAGCAGCTGTGTAAGGGGCCAGCCCCGCCCCAGAAGTGGGCAGGCTGGCCAGCGGTGTGTCTGGGGTGCACGCCAGTTCAGCAACCTCCTCCGTTCTTCCTACCAGCAGCGCTCCTCTGGGCCCGTGGCAGAGTTTTTAACCCTGCTGAGGGTAATGTTGCCTGCCCCCCCTTGAACGAAGTCTCTGCTCTGGAGCCTCACTATTTGATATGTCCTTGAATCTGGCCCACAAGGTCCAAGTCTTCCCTTATTTACCCCAGTGCAGGCCCATCATAGTTAAGATGGTTGCACCAAGTGACCACCCACAGTTATTTGCACAAGTGCTTAGTTAAGTCCCCCCGTCTGTGTGTCTCTGGTCCGGGTCACTATTCTGAATCAGTCACACTTCCAGAGACTGGAACAACTGACATCAAAGCAGCTGCAAAGCACAGGAGCAGAAAGGCCAGCACATCCGTGTTCTGCAGCTGAAGATCTAGGCACCAAATCCACCCCTTCCTCCTCCCCCCCCCCCACAGCCAGCAGCAGCAGCAGGACCAGCGCTTAGTGGCTAGAGACTTCCCCATGGGAAGACGGCTTGGGTGTTCTTCAACAGCATTTCTGTAACGTGCTCGTGACGTCTGAGGAAGGGTTAGGAGGGGCCTTGTGGGAAAGGCATGGGGTGGGCATTTCTGGGACGGTCAGCCTCTTTGGAGGAATCCCCCCTCTCTTCAGGAGCGCTCACACTCTGAGCTGGGTTGTGGAGGGAGAGGCTTGTGTCCAGCGCGTCCCTGAGGGGAATGGAGACGGGTTGTACAGTTCATGATGTACATGATGTATGCAGTTTTGTTTTTGGGTAATTTTTTTTTTAAATTTTGGTTAAATGTTTTTAAAAAAGAATTAAGGTTTTTAGGATGCTCTAGGGGGAAGCTGTAAATCTGACACCTCTATTTATTTTGCCTTATTTTAGTTTGCTATGTTTGCATGTATGCACCGCACTACAGCAAAGACTATTGAGACTGTGTCAGGGCATTACAGCAGCTCGCCGGCCTGTTTGGCAATCCTGGGCAGGGGTGCCCAAGGCCAGGGGCTGTCTGTCGTCAGTTGGAGGGGGGAAGGAGGGAGAAAGGGCGCATTCCCTGTGTTTTTATATCCCCATTGGCCCATGCCTCCCTGAAAGCAATGAACCGGCCCCAACGATGTCAAACCCAGAAAAACTTTTTCTTTTAGACCAATTCAGATCTGTTACTTCCATGCACATTGTGATTTTATTTGATCACAGTCACGAATTGGGGGGGGAGGCGGGGGAACATGGAAAAATGGTATTCGCACCCTCCTCAAGCTCCGCCCACAATCCCCAATTCTGCCCATCATCCCAGAGAAGCTGGATGTTTCTACAGAAGTGTTTAACACTGAACAATGTTGCCCTTCAAATCATCGTTTTTAGGCTTCAGAGTTAATGAGCTGCTGAGACAAACTGGGACAGTCCTCACACCTCCCAGCTTTCTGGCTGCAGCCTCTCGGAGACAGCCCATTTTTTGTACACATTGGGAAGTTTTTCTTTACAACCATCAGGGCTAGGGCTTTCTTGTTTTGTTTTGTTTTTAAATATAAGTTTAAAACCTGCGCACACATCTGCCATGTATTGGCTCTACCCAGCTACTGATCCCAATGGGCAATTTCATTAAGGCTACTTAATCCTTACGGGATTTATGGCAAAAACAAAGCTGGCCAAATTTTGCTCAATGTAGCACCTGTGAACTCATAGGGCTAGATGTGTTTGCCAGCCCAGAACAGGGTTCTGGGCTCTCTAGTGGTGGTCTCTTGAAGATACTTTAGACAGAGCCATAAAGCTCTTCACCGTGTTGTTCTCATTCTTTGAGATACACTCAAAAGATCTTTAAAGCCAGATTCTTCTGTTAGCAATATAAATCCAGATTAGCTCCATTGGGGTCAGGGCAGTTTGCTCTGAATTTACACCAGTATGAGCCAGAGTAGCATCTGACCCCATTAAGTGGCTTTTGTGTTGTCTACAGCCTGTTCCACAAATTCCATAAAATACATTCTTAGAAGGGCTCCGCACCAGCAGAAAAACCTCTTTGCCCAACCACTCAGCTGCCTTTGAGGCCCTCTGTGCCCAGCCTCTCATCCCCCTTTTCTCCCCCATCTGAAAAGGCTTCCTAAAAAATTGCTCACAAATGCTGAAATGAAACGGCAGATGTTCCAGATCACGTTGCTTTAGCTCAGGGCTTGCTCCAGCAAGGATGTCACCTCATCCAGCCTTCTCCTCACTTCCCAGTGTTGGGTTCAGCTGGAAACTTGCTAGCCACTTTGGGAGTCCCTCACACGCTAAATTAGAAGGCACAGTGCTGCCCGCAGGAGTTGGGGAGAGGTCCTGTGTTGCTGTAATGCCTTGGTGTATCCTCATTTCTGGGTCAGTTTAAGACTATAAATGAATAAAATGTACAAAACCTGTAGTGTCCTTTTTATCTGCACCTTTTTATAAGAATATACTGTCATACTTCAAAAAAAAATTAAAGATATATTGCCCCCACTTTGTTGCAATGAATTATTTTATAATTGAATTTTCCGTGCACTGTGCTGTGTGTGAACTGGGCACGTTTGATTGGCCGTTGTGGTGTGGGGCTGTTCTAAGGAGGAAACCCATTTTGGGCCCCTCTTTGTACAGCGCCGTCTCTCCAGGACCTTTCTTTGGGCTGGAGGACATGACTGAGAATGCTCTTTGGAGCCCAACAGTTAGGCGAGGTGGCCACTGCCCACTGTTGAGATGGTACAGCCTCGTTTTCTGTTCCCCCTGCACTGCAGGGATCTCAGTGCTGGGAGCAAGCAACAAACCAGCACCAGAATTTGTGCCTTCCACGTAGTGTTGCTGAGTAGCGGCCACCAGTCCAGCCCAATCCAGTGTCCTTTTTGGAGGATTGCTTTGTTCATAGCCCTTCTGAAGACCTATCTTGTTCCATTCTGTACAATAGAGGGAAGAGAGTTCAACGCCCAGATCCACAAAAGGACTTCGGCACTACAAGGCTGAGTATTGCAACACTTAACTTCGCAGCACCTAGGAAATCCCTGGAACAGCACCGGGTGTCACAAAGCCTGAGTTAGGTGCCAACTCTATGCAATGGATAGGAAGAAATAGGTGCCCGAGTCTACACTACCAGGCCAGGAGGACGTAAGCTGCCTTGCATCAAGCTAACCGTGGGAGTGTCTTCACTTAAATTTGGCTCCCGTCGACATAAGTTTCTCTCTGCGCCAATTTAGTAACCCTGCCTCCCCTAGTGGCATAGAGTCACAGTCGACATAGTGTCAGTGCAGACAGTGTTGGTTACGTTGACTGTTACTGGCCTCCAGGAGCCGTCCCACAATGCCTCACTGCCAGTACGATTGATTCAGGCGTTCCTGCTGAGGACACACACGTGCCACCAACCCAAGGAGTCAATCATGCGCACACAAGTGATTTAATAGCCGCTGTGGCAGTATGCCTATGCAAGTTCAGTCAACATAATTTTGTAATGTAGACATGGCCTAATATCTCCAAACGCCAGCACACATAATGGGGTGCTGCCTAAACTAGCCAGTGGCAGATGCTGATGAGAGGGATGTATCCTAAGCTCCGCCCCTCTTCTGGAGTTATGCACCTATGTGTTTCTTGTGAGAGTGAACTAGGCATCTGCCTGCCTCCACACAAACAGCTGCCACTGCCCATCTTATAATTATTAGCCAGTGGTTACAGCTTGTACCTGGGATGGGGAGAGCCAGGTTCAATTCCTGCCTCTGCTTAAGAGGAGAAAGGATTTGAACAGGAGTCTCCTACCTTTCAGGTGGGTGTGCTAGCCACTGAGCTAAGGGATATTCTGCTGTGAGGTTCCCGCACTTGCTACTGTCGAAGTGGTTCCACTTTGGCTAAATTGAAGCTGGGGAACTGGGATCTCCTCCTCCCCAGTAGGTGCCCCCTAACCTCTGGACTATAGAGCTATTCTCTCTCTCATTCTCTCCAGCCCAATGACTTTTCAGTATTTATCCACAGGGGAACAGGAGAGATTGAGGGATCCTCCCCCCACCATCAGCATCTCCCATGGCTCAGTGGTTAGAGCGCTCTTCTGAGAGGTGGGAGACCCCTGTCCAAACCCTTTCTCTCCCTCTGATATGGAACTGGGGTCTTCCACATCCCACCAGACTAACCTAACCACTGGGCTCAAAGCTATAAGGTGAGGAGTGCTGGCTTCTGCTGGATTTTAAATGGAGTCTGGTCTGTTAGACACGGTGTGAGCACACTTTCTGGATTGGGCCCTACAGGTGGCGAGGCGCTCCTCCTATTCCCCCCCAGTTTGTAGACTGCCTCAGGGCTCAGACCAGCGATAGGCAGCCGGGCACTTAAAGAAAGGCACCGGTGCATGTGCCCCCAGGCAGACACATAGGCACTCTAAGAAGTTTTACCCTGGAAATGTAAGTGTAAAGGGGAGTTTAGGTGCCTCTAAGGTCAGCAGCAGCCAGGAGGGAGTCTGGTGGCTCGCACTGGAGACTAAAACTGGAATGAGGTGCCTATACCTTTGTGGAAGTGGGCCAGAGAAATTATGTGCAGTGTCCCCCACAGGTACTCTTCCCTTTGCTCACCATAAATCAAAGAGAACTCTGCCTCGCAGGATATCACGCCACAGCAACCGTCAGAGGGAGAGCAAGGCTCATGATCCAGGTCATGGGATTGTTTGCTCATCTAAGCATCATCGAGATGGCAATGCCACGGTGAAGGGAGTGACCCTAGCAATGTGCCAGGGAGTTGATCCGAGGCAGTGAATGGAATGAGGCCAGCTGAAAGGAAGCTAGAAATAGAAAGGTCATCATCAAAGTGAATGAAGCCTCCCACCATGGAGGTGGGGAAGAGGGCAGGAGGCAGAAAAGGGGGAGGAGCGAGAAGTGAAAAAGCAGCATGGAGAGCAAAGAAAGAAACTAGCTGAATCCTGTGTACTTTAAGGAGGAAGAGGAGTGGAAGGGGGAGCAGGTTGGAAGAAGCAGAAATGGAAAATGATGAAGCCATTGCTCATAGCCAGAGCCTAGCGTACTCAAACCTTGCAACACAGAACTTTCTTGAAGCCTGAGGGTGGCACCTAATTTGCATCGAAACTTGCATTAAATTATTTATCTCAATCAAATGCACACAGCTGCCGTGTGTTTGCACACAACCCTTCCTTGCTCTGGGAGCAGGAATGGCTTGTTGGCGAAGCTCATCCTTAAAAGGCTCCGGTCTCCACGGGAGGCCCCCTCGCTGCTTGTGTCTGGTTTCCTAACACAGAAGCACAGTATGTTCCAACAGCAAACTTCATGTAAGGTCCTAGGGCAATGCAAGCAAGACATCCACTGTTGGAGCTGGCAGGCCCAGAGTGAACTGCCTGCTGTGGGCACCAGCTCTGCACTTACACTGGTGGAAGCAGTTAGGGTAACGATGCATAGCTCCTTCCAAGGGCAATCAGGACCTAAAGGCTTCCACCAGGGAGCCCAGGAAGAGGCTCGCTGGTAAGTAGCAGGCTAAGGCAGTGTAGTTAGCAGTGAGCAGCTTCGTTTTTTTTCTGTTTCTCTCTCTGGATTTCTTTGTGAATGTCTTTCAGCTCACCCTGACCTGCCAGCTTTACAGAGGAAAATACACAGGCAAAGGAGCTTTTTCCAAGGTCACCCAAGAAGTGACTGGCACAACTGGGAATAAAACCCAGAAATCCAGCCTTTCTTCCCCCTTCAGTTGGACAAGGCCTCTGAATAATTAGCAAGGGCAAACCATCTCTGTTACTCACAGCTGCCAAGCCTAGAAGAGCTTGTATTCCAGCTGCTTTAATTAAGTGCAGCACTGTCCAAGTTACAGAAAAAGAGAGAGACACATGTCCTGTTCTATCTGTGATCATGGGCTGAAATAACCAGACTGGGAGGGAAAGGACTCCGCACAGAAGCATCTTCCAGCCTCTCCTCCTCTTCCTCGTACTGATGTCCTTGTCTCTTCTCTCAAGATCAGCGATGGAGGTAAGTGCTCTTGGCCCACAGGGGCCATATACCAAAAGTGAAATCAGACCCAGGCGTTAGGTGTTCCAGTGGTTAGGGGTTTTTTCTGAACACTAGCCAAGGTGGGGCTGTAATCTGTGCTGCCTTTCATTCTCCCTGCCGTTAACCCCTGGTTTGCCCCTGAGGTGCAAGTGGGTCTCTGGTTTTCAGAAGAGTGGAGCCTGCTATGGAGGTAGTGGGAAGAAAGAGGCCGAGCTTTTGGGAGTTGAGCTTGGGCCACTACTGGCCATTTTAAGACTTGAATTGTGGTTTCAAGGCTGTTGTGCTAGATTTTCGTGCTTCGGTAACCAACGGGCATTTGAAGTAGCTTCTTGATGCCTTACTTCGAACCGGGTGTCTCTGGTAACCTCAGTGTGGTCAGTGTCCTGTCAGAGAGGTGGGACATGGCTGGTTCTGGTTAACCTCCTTCGTTGTTTCCTAGAGGATAGCGGTGGATGTTACGGTTGGGCTTTCCTGCGGTGTTTTGTGACTATTTGCTGGCACCCCTGCTTTCCCAAGCTCCCATTCGGGGTATTTGGGCTGTTTATCAATCAGTATTGCAGCTAATGCCTTGGAGTTTGAGGACACGGGCTAACTGGATCAGTGCAGGGGATCCCACATGGCTTCTGTCTGGGCTGGAGTCTGGCAGGGCGCGCTTTGTCTAGGATAACAAAGGACACAGGCATTGAAAACAGGTATTGAAAGAATAGAGCAGAACACTTCCCCGGGTGGATGCTCTGTTGGGGATGGCCCACTTCTTAAGGTGCTATCTTGGGGACCTGGGTTCTATTCCCCTCTCTGCCACAGATCGCTTGTGTGACCTTGGAAAAGTCACTTAATCAGTGCCTCAGTTCCCTATCTGTAAAATGGGGATAACAGCATTGTCCTGCCTTAGAGGGGCGTTGTGAGGATAAACTTATAAAGATATGAGGTGCTTATACTACTGTCAGGGGTCACATGGGTACCTTAGAGAGAGGGGTACCTAGAGGCTAAAATCCTCTCTGGTTTATCCATATACCTACCTATGCACAGAACAGGCAGCAGCACGGCAACCTTTCCTAATGCTGCCTACAATTTGACCTGTGAGGGGAGCTCAGCCTTTTAAACAGGAGGAGGAATTTAAGCACCGTCTCACTGGTTCCACGTGCATTGAATGAGGTCCCTCGTCAGCCTTTGTCCTCGATGATACTATTCTTGGGTGGGGCTAGGTCAGAATTTCATCCCATGCTACCCATGTGTTCAGGGCCTGTGGCTGGACACAGGACATCGACACACCGCTGACACCATGCACCTGTTTATGAGCTACTTTTTACTGGAGTCAGTATCTCCACTTGGGAGGTCTCCTAAGGCAAACATGTAACAGCAGATTTGGGCTTAACACCCCCTACCCGAAACTCCCCCCACCCCTCCCCAGTTATTTCAGTGTTTCTTCCAGACAGGCCCCTTCCTGCCCATTTTAGGATGGGTTTCTGCCAAGGGGGTTATGTTTTCTGAGCGTTGCGTTAAACTGAAATTCGAGGATCATAAATAATCCAACCATGACACCGCCGGTTTCATCAGCAGAGGCTCCGCTCACTCCTAAATCTCTTTGAAACAAAACCTCAAGCAGGGCCCTCCAAAAGGGCTAGGCTCGCTGTGGCAAGGATAAATATTTGTGCTTCTCTCCCAGGGCTGATTTACCCATGTATTTAATTAATGAGAGGAAAGCTTAGCTCTACAAAAGCCCTTTCCAGCCACGATCAAAGGGTGCAACATAACATGAAGACAATGAGTTCCAGCTCACTTACTACATCTCCTGCCTGGGACTGAGTGCAGGGAATGGGGGACCCTTGCTGGGGGATGACCCTGGTAGTGGGCCAACGGGGGTTTGACTTTTGCACTGATAGTCCCATGCTACTGGCATCTCTTAGTCACAGCTGCAGAAAGAGGAGACTAGGAAAAGGCTGCAGGTGATAGCAAAGATGTGAGGCTTCAGGGTTTTCTAGCCACATCAGAGGTAAGGAAGTGGGACTCCACACCAGACGCTGGCACCATCATCTTGGGCTGTCCAGCATACCCAGGGGAGCACAACATCTACCCTTCCACTGCCACAGCAGAGTATTTTCCTGTCATCTGTATCATTAAGGTTTCCATGCTCTCTGTAGACCTGTAGCTAGAATAAGGCGAGTCACTCGCTAACACATGAGCTGGCCTGATTTCATCCAGCAGAGCGCTCTCTTGTTCACATGCCTCACCATGCTAGCTTGTTGATTACAATTCAATTTCTGGATCGCCGCTGTTATGGAACATCTGTATTGTGTTAATGCCGAGAGCCCACTATCTAGCGATCTCTCCTCTTTTGCTCTTTCTCTCCTCACATCCCCTCCTCCCCTTTGTGCATGGAATAATCTTCACAGTAACAAGAAAGAGTCGTAGCTGCCGACCGGCTGTTGCTATCGCTGTGCCTCGTTTAGCGCTCCTGCTGCAAACACAATGTGAAACAGCAAATGCCTTGAAGACACTGGGCTGAAACTGCAGCCTGGGTGATGCTGCAATATGAGATGCAGTCAGTGGGAGTCAGTGGCTCCAAGTGGAAGCAGCTGTCGCTTTTTTCAGGCATTACTGATGGCAGAATCCTAGTGAGAGAGGGTGGGATCAGAGCTGGTCCGGATTCTTTCCAGTAGCAGTGACATCTGGCTATGCCCTCTGAAGGCTGGTGTTAGCAATGCAGCGGCTTTCTTAGGAGAACTGGAGCCTGACGCATGGAATGCTGCTGGGTTCCTGCCCTGGAGTGTGTCTCAAGGACCTGAACCTGGATGGGCCTAAAGACATATGGGAGTTGGACTCTTATGCTGAAACGAAAAAGGAAAAGTGACTAATTTAAAATGGATACAAGGAAATGCCACATTATTCTGCTGTGGGACTCAATGCTGCAGGATATTAGGGAGACAAATGATTAGCAATTGCCATAAAGGATTTGCTATTGATATGAATAACTATTCTAGCTAGGAAAAAAATCACAGGTAACCAAGTTAGGGCCAGAAAGAAATATACTTCACAGCCTATTATTATTCATGTGCTTGATATATGGAAGGCTTATGCTTTCCTGCGTGGCACTGAACAGAGTCGTACCAGAGCACATGGTGTATTGGTCTGTCCTGTGGCTAATCCTCTGCATGGTCTCTTCCCTGCCAGGTTTGCAGGGATTGTGTCAGGGAAAATAGAGTTGCCCTGGGGATTGTTGGTTTATATATAGATACAGGCAATGCAAAACATATACTGTACTGGAGCCCGTAACTCTGTGGATGTGCATAGAAGAGCGTTGGGCTCTCTCCAAAACCCCGTTCTTTGTTCCCATAAAGCTGAGAAAGTATTTCCTGTCCCGTTGTTTTGTCATGTGGCTCGCAATGGGTTTCAGGTGATCCAACTAACTTTGGCAACACCAGATTTGTCTGGGAAATAGGGATTTCATTAAAGACTGGGGAGACCTGCTGTCAGTCTGCTAGACTTAGACGCTCGCTAATCAGCAGCTGTTGGGTTTGTAGGGACAGGGCCTATATTTTACTTTCCTCACATATAGCAAAATTATTGCTACCCGCTGGTGCTTGAAATGATATCACTGGGGAAAATGGTGTCCTCTGGCACTCCAGCCATTTCTAGGGTTTTCACTTTTCCTACCACATCCCGGCAGCCGTACTCATGCTTTTGGGCACCTTTGTCATTGTGTAGCCTTAGAACAAGGGGTCAGCATCCAACCAGCATCTCTCAGCAGTGCTGATCCACCTCGTGGCAGTTTGCCTTTCAGCAGCATCAGCCAGGGTCTGGGCGATGACCCATGGCTGAGATTCAGGCTGTAAAAGCAACAGCCGCACAGTAGATAGGTCACATCAGCTTCAAACAGAGCTGGGGAGCAGCCCTCGCTTTGCACCAGTCGTGGCTTCATTGTGAGGGATGGAAACGGGACAGCTTTCATGGGAAATAGCGTGCATTCAGCGCAGTAATGTCAGTTACGCTGTGCACGTCAATAGAGTGACTTCATCATGGCTAGGGGAGTCAGGAACACACCGTCTCTGAGGACAGGTTATCAGGTTCCTTCCTCTCAAGCATCCAGTACCAGTCACTGCTAAGGACAGGGCATTGGACTTGTCTGATGCAGTCTGGCAATTCATAGAGTCGTAGGACTGGAAGGAACCTCAAGAGACTTTCTCGTCCAGTCCCCTGCACTCAAGGCAGGACGAAGTATTATCTAGACCATCCCTGACAGGTGATTGTCAAGCATGCTCTTAAACGTAAGTCTTATGTTTCCATTACTCTATTGCAATTGCTCTTGCAGCGTGGCCCAATCTGCCCCGAGTCCAGTGGGCATCATGGTAAAATTCCTTCAGTGCACACGTAGATCGTTTTGGAATGACAATCTCCTCCCTTCATAACGTCCCAGTTCCTTTTGATTCAGTGAAGGCTTCCCAGCCCTTGTGCCCCTGTAGCATTTCACCACAAAAGCCACTCTCCAATTGTGCTGATCTGAAGTTACAACCACGGCTGCCTGCAGCCCTGGCCTGGGACGCTTACTCCATGCCAGCATCTGAGTCTTGGAACTGGGATGCACCAGTGGGGTCAAAAAGAGAAACTCCAAACCTGCAATCTTAGCCTCTCTCCTAAATAAAATTCCCTCTTTGTGAAGCAGTCACCAGTTCCCCATTAATCCCCTCCCGGTCCAGGCCAGGGGCCTCTGCCTAGCACAGTCCAAGCTTGCAGTGGGGTGGGAGGACGTATTGGGTCTGACATTAAAGCAGTCTTACCATTTAATGTTTAACCCACCCCAAAGCTGTAGGTCCAAACAACCTTAGCAGCGGGAGATTGGAGTCAGATCAATGCTGTGTAGCTCTGATCTGGCTCTGTTTAGGACAGAAATTTCTATATTTATGGCTGAATGGATCAATGACGCAAGCATCTCAGGTTCATACAAAGGGTAGAATCCTTTCTTTGATGCCCATATGGGGAATGGTACTCAGGGATTCTCTTAGTACTAACTTCTGCCTTTCTATAGCATCTTCCATCAGCTTTTCAAAGTGCTTTACAACCATTATTTAAGCTCTGTATTGTACTCATGGCCATAGTAGCTATATATCTCTCAAACAATAATGGACCACTCTTCATAATGCCCCCAAGGTATTAGCCCCATTTTACAGAGTGGGAATAGAGGCACAGAAATGTAGCCGCAAGTTTGCAATAATGTCCTCAGTATTTAGGTGTCCAATGTATCCTGCCCAGAGTGTGATTCTTCAAAGATGCCGAGCCCTTTCCGTGGCTGTTGGGAGCACTCGGAACTTCTGCAAATCGCACCCCAGCTGTCCAAGGCCAAGCATCCAGGAAAATGAGGAACACTCAGTTGTTAGTTGCCTTTGAAAATGCTGATTTATGTGACTTGTGCAGCATCCCCCAGGAACCCTGTGGCAGGGCAGAGCTACAGGCCAGCTCTGCTGGTTCTCAGGTCAGTGTCTTAAGACACAAGACTATCTTTCTCCTTCCTGCCGCAGTCAATACACACCTTCCGGCATCCACAACAAATGGGGCAGGGTCCTACCCCCTGTGTCTCCTCTACTACACAGCCCTGATTCACTCCCAGAGCAGGTCCCGCCTCTGCACTGAATCGGGGGCAAAAAGAGCCTGTGCTCATATAATTAATGACTGCTTACATAACGCATACGCACAAAAGGACCAAATTAAGGTTGCACAGGCAAGCTTCAAGTCTAGTATTTCCTATCTTTTGAATGCTTCCCCCTTTCTTCCTCTGCTCCCACCACTCTTCACTCAGTTGGTTCCTTTTTAGATGCCGTCTTATTCTCTTCACCTTTTCTCAGCTCCCCACTTCTCAATCTCCACCTCCCGCTTCTCCACTCTCCTTTCTTCCCTTCCTACCCATGGCTATCTCTGGCCTCCTTTCCCTGAATGTGATCTCTTTGTGGGGTGGCTGCAGACCAGGCACTTCAACTGCCTCTAGTGGCTGGAAGTGGAAAGTACAACTACACCCACCGTTGGGTGTGTAAGGGTCCCGCTAGCTGTGCAGAAGTGGGCCAGGGCTGCAAAATGTGTCCGTGCCACTTGACCCTGTGATGGAAGCTGTGGAGTTTTAGCAGTAAGTTTGCCTCCTTCTGTGCATATGTTTGGCAGAGGAAAATACAGCACAATCCCAATTGTACAGTGCTAGGACATAGGAATGAGGGGAGTGGCCGTGAAATTCCTTCCTGATCCCTGCACGGGTCAGTTCCTGGCCTGAAACATGAAATCCCTTTGTCTACAGTGGGGTATGAAACTCTCGTGCCAAAGATTGCAGTGCGATGGGAGGGCATGGCACCAGACGGTGAAATTGAGGATAAAAAAAAGAGGAAAAACAGACTGGCTTATTCCCCTTGTCCAAATAGAGAGATGCTGCCAAAAGTAAACAGAAGACATAAATGGTGAAACACAAATAAGGGGTCTGTAATTCTTTTGCTAGTAATCATTTGAGGGTTATTTGTGCCAGTGGAGCAAATTAAAGTGTGCAACAAACAGTGCTAGTGGAGTCTGTAAGGAAACCTGTGCTATGGACATAGGAGCTACAGATGGCTGGATTAGAGGGAAACCAACATCAGGAATGTGGCATGTCCCTGATTCCATGAAAACTCTTGAGTCACCCAGTGATTCATAAGTCCCAGACCCACAAGTGGGCATAGCCCTCAACTGATCTGCTGAGAAGGAAGCAAGGGCTTTCTACGCTCATCCTGTGCTGGTTTCACTGCAGCAAGCTGGGGTGTTCCTGCCTTTGCGGATGGTAGTGTTCAAAGCCCGGCTTTCAAAAGAGCCATCTCTCTCATGCTACTAAGCTATGGGCACAGAGGGGAAAATATTGTGGAGAGAAAGGCAGCAACATTGCGAGCCTGAATTTCCCCCTCTCCCCTCCCCTCCATTCCAGCCAGCTGGGTTTAATTTTAGAAACACACTGCTATCTTGGGGCATCTTTTTCCATGGAATGCAGGTCTTTAAGTAAATAAAGAACAGCTTTGTCGAGGTGGAGTGGCTGCTGAAACCACACTGCAAAACACCCAGAAGCAAGGCAGGCCCTAGTCTGCATGCATATAGAACGACTACTTTATACAGATACAGTGGCTGGACTGCCTTTCTCTCCTCTCCTCTCACGACCCCTGCCTGCCCTTGTCCACACATGCCCCCAAGAGTTTATTCATTAAATGCATAAATAAAAACACCACACAATAACGTCCTAGAGGGGCAGAAGTGAAAAATCAGACCCTCCAGCTAGAGCTCTTCGAGGGCAGGTGTGAAAATCCAGGATTTACTTGCGTCCCCATGGCTTGACTCAATATTACTACTGATGCTTTTGGTGTGTCAGTGATACCTCTGAATGCATCATTCTGGGATATCGCCTGTGGACTATAAAGATGATCCTAGGTCGTTTCTGTGGAATGTCTCTCCTAGCCAGATAGGTGAGGGCTTTCAGCTGATATTCCTGTGCTTGGTTCTGCTTATGTTTCAATGCACCAAATGTATCTGCGGACGCTTCTGCCTGCATGTAGGAAAATCACAATCTGATCTACCATCTGAGAAACGGGGGCCCCTTCATCCAGCCACCAGCCTGGAGCGAATATAGGAACTTTGCAACTCTGGCTTCAGCAGGTCAAGTGACTTGCAGAACATGTGTGGAGAGTTTCAAAGTGCTCAGTCAGAGCGAGATCTGGAAATAGGCCCTCTGCCAAGAACGCTGGAACCGTGCCTCATGCTTTAAATCTGGGTCCTGTTAGCTTGAGTAACTCATGCCAGAGGCTGGGATGGGATGACGGGATGGATCACTCGATAATTGCCCTGTTCTGTTCATTCCCTCTGAAACATCTGGCACTGGCCACTGTTGGAAGACAGGGCACTGGGCTAGATAGACCACTGGTCTGATGCAGTATGGCCGTTCTTATGTTCCCATCCGATCTCCTGTAGTTAAATAACCAAGGGGCCAATTCAGCCCTGGTGTAGACTGGTGAAACTCCCATCAACTCTTGGTGGGCTGAGTTTGGCCCCAAATCCCCATTTGTATGTGTGGAATAACACACTGCGAGCCGTATGCTTGTGGTAAGATAACTCATGACTTGAAGGCCTTGGTCAGACTCCCTCTGTGCTACTCCTTCCAACCGCCCTTAGTCACCACCCTTACATTACTGACCCATGGGCGCACACACGTCCCAGTCCAGCCTGAAGCCAAAGACGAACTGCAGATCTTACGTCCTTCCTTCCCCAGTGTGGGGATATGGGAGCTGATCATCTTTCACCTAGGCTTCGGGGGCCACAACTCTGAAAGATTCAGGACAAAGGACAGCAGCTGTCTCTCAGCCAGATGCTTTCCCCAGATGTGGCCTTGACCTGCTGGTTTCATCCTGGGGTGCAGGTTCCTTCGAGAGACCCCCTGTCTCAGGATAGAAAACGCCATCCAGAAATAACAGGCGGGCAAGGACTGCTGGCTTCTCAGTGTGGCCCTGCGGTAGCCCTACATGTGTGAGCCCCTGTGCTACAGCCACTTGGAAAAGTTGGAAAAGCTGAGCAGGGCTGAGATCTTGCATGTGTCTACATCAGCAGCTTCCTGCGTAACAACGGATGTCTTCAGCAACATGACAGGTGGGAGTGGTGGCTCCCAGAGCCACTGGGACCCCCAGCGAGCTGGCTAGACCATCCCTGCTCATGGCAGCATACTCAAACTGTGGGCAAACATCCCCAGGGCCCTCCAGCCTGTCCAAATGTTTGTGTCTTGACAACGTCACCTTTGTGAAGTGACCGGGCTCGCTGAAGTGTTGCTGCACTAGCCTGTAGTGATATCAAGATTTCAAGCTGCTGTTGGAGCTTACGTAGCAGATACATTTCCCTGCTACGTCTTTCTGCCAGCCCCTGGCAGCACAGCTGCACGCTTAGGGGGCCATTGCTGAGTCCCATCTGAAAAACAGTGTCAGCCGCCCCTTGGCTTTGCTGAATATTCTCTCCCCCTGCGGCCCTGGTTGTGTGCTTCTGGGATGGGCTTGTCTGGTTCTTGTCCTCCACCTGACGTCATTCCACCTTTCCCTGGGCTTCCAGTTGTTGCCTTCTCTGCACAGCCACCCAGTCCTTCCCTGCTCCCGCCTGCTCCCTGTCTCAGCATCGAGCATTTGGCTCAGGCTGAGGCATTTTTCCAAACTCTAGTGACATCTCCACAGGCTCCCCCCTTCTTTTCCCAATGGGATTAAGCCAGCGTTGCCCACGTTCGCTGTAAACCCAGAATCGCGGAGGCCCTGGCCACAGATTGTCTTTTTTCCACTGAACCCAATTAAGTCTCAATTTTGGCAGAATGGAGCCTTTCAATCTGCCAGCTGAATGGGAGAAATGAGGCTTCCAGGGCAGCAGAAATTATTCCCTTCACTTGGCTCTCCTTATTTCTTGGATTCGGCACAGAGGATGGCCTCGGGAGTCGATCTGCACAAGCCAAATGAGCCACACGGAGCTATAATGTTTCTATGCAGCGTCAGACCCAGGGAGGGAAAGGGCAGCTCATTGCAATGTCGAGACAGGGGGGAGGCTACTTAGCTTCACTTACACCCTCAGTTACATGGGGCTTTGCATCCAGAGAGGCTCAAGTGCTCAAACAGCTGCATTAAAAAATAGCTTTCTGTAGTTCAGGGCAAGGAAGTGGCATTAATGCAACATTCAAACTGCACAGCTGAAATTGCACTGAACAAAAATGGCCTGCCACGTGCTCAGCTGGTTTAAATCTGCATGTTGACATCAGTGGAGCTATGCTACAGTTTACTCCAGCTGAGAATCCGGCCTAAGGCTCCACCAGCAGCATTAATGCTGCAGCATTGCACATGCCATATATTTGATGGCACGTCCTTTTCCAAACACAATACTAAATTAAGCCAGCTCCCTTACTTTCCTCCCTCAAATAAACCATGCAGCCAAGCTTCCACTGATGTTGTTTAACCGTTGCTGCTCCTGGCTTTGTGGCCTTTCTGCTGTGCACCCTGACAGTTGTATTTGTGTGTGCAGGGGAGAGTGTTTATATATAAAGAGGAAAAGGAAAAGAAAAAGCTGTTTCTGGTTTTCCAAGGTACTCAGTGCTTTGTTACTAACTGTGCCTCTGGAAATCTGAGGATAATCCCTAATGGGCATGTGCAGTAAAACATTATCTTTGTATCCTTTTCTGTTTTACTTTTGCACCAAGTATGATGAAGGAATAGCATCGCTAAGAGACTTGGTTGCTGGTTTCATCAAAAGATCTTAAAAGGCTTGTTAAAGATTAATGAATGAAGCCTCACAATACTCCTAGGAAGTGGGCATTTTCCTCACCTGACCTATGAGGAAACAGAGGCTACATCTACATTGTGTGCTGAGGCTGGGTCTGTGGGATCTAGGTCTGTGGACTCTGTATTGTCACGCCTGGGCTCGAATATCCACACCTCATTGTAAATCTGGACTTACAGTTGCTGGACCTGGGTGTCTGTCATGCTAACGCTTCCATACAGCAGTATGTGGACCTTCTGACTCAGGTTTGTGGCTTGACCTGTGTCTACATGGCAAAATGACAGGGCTTGACCCACCCCCTTAGCTGGCTCCTGAGTCAGACTGATTTGTGAGTGGAGAGAAGGGGGGCTTGGACTCATCGCCTGAGTCCGAGTCCAGGCTTAATGTGCAGTGTAGACATACCCAGAGACAGAATGAAATTAGATTCTGACCCGTCCATGCCTAGGATAGCCCACTTGAAAATGCCCAGGTCAGGGCAGGCTGCAAAAGGAGAGCAAATTCTCCCAAACTGGTGGTTAACACTCAATGGAGTTAGATTCCCCAACGAGTCACAAACAGTGCTTCTGGTTCCCCACACTGGTTATCAAGAATAAAACAAAAAACTACACAGCTCCCTTTTACTGCATTTCAGTCTCTGGCTCCCAGTCAGCAACTAGATCCAGTAAAGAGATAAGTTATTTAAAACTCTATTCCCTTTACCAAAATGTTCTCTTGACCCTAAAGGGTCAGCCACATTACCAGATCAAATGAGTTTGGCTCTTACCCAAAATATGACACTGCCAGCCAATCCGTTAGTAACTAAAACTAAAAGTTAATTATAAAAGGAAAGAAACAAATGAGAAGAGAAATGTTAAATGGTCAAAGCAATCAGATATGTACAAATGACTGTAAAGTCCATATATATCAGGTTCTCAGCAGAGTTGTGGAGTTTGCAGGCTTGTACAGTCCCTCTAGTGTATATCCAGTACCTGGCTGGGTCTCAGTCCTCTCTTTCATGGCTTCTCTTGTAGATGAGTTGATTCAGCGGTAGGAAGCAGGAATGAAGACAAGATGGGGATGGTACAGCTATCTTTTATGTCTCTATGTCATGTGGCTTGTCCTAAACACAGCCACCCAGCACATGGCATGGAAAAGCCTCAGAGTCCCCTGTTCCTAGGCATATTTTCATATGCCAGGTGCAGCCCCTGGGTTCTTTCACTGAATTCATTGTACCTGTGAGTTCCCTTGATGGGCCATGAAGCAGGGTTACTGCTGCTGCCATCCTGTCGGGGGTGTCACCCAGACACACAGCGCAAGATATTTAATATATAATACATATTTAGAACTCAGTATAACACTGATACTACATGTACTCATCAATCTTAGCGAGTTACAGCCTTTCCAATGGTACTTGACATGGCATATCTCGTATGAATTGTTATAATTTTGCAAAATTGACATTAATACTATTGACTGGTCCTTCATATTCCACCCAGCGCCACATAGGTGATTGGGGGCTCAGCTGCAGCATCCACTAGGGCCATACAGAAGGCCAATGTCAACATAGAGCAAGATTGTGAATCCAGACCTGGGTCCCAGTCCTATGTTTGCTCATCTTCCTGCTCTAGCTTGTGTAAGGTTTTATTAAGATTACTCGTGTCCTACAGCTAGCAGTGCCTCAAAACACCAGTAGGTGGTAGTATATCACTTATTCCAAACACAGCAAGTGCTACTGTAGTCTCACCATGCCACCATCTGCCTTCTCCCCAAGTCCTCCATGCACAGATCATTGAGACACAGCATTATCCCTGGAACTGAAATGGTTTTCAACTGGGTGTTGCCAGCAGTGAGGGACAGAGGGAGGTAGGGTTGGCCAGCTGCTGATCTCAGTCGTAGCCGGTCAGGTATCAGTGAGATGAGAAATCTGCCTTGGTAGATGCTGTGCGTACATAGCCCTCCAGTTCAATCAAACCCCCTTGCCATCCCAGCCCTGTGCCTTTCTAGCACAGAGATTGCCAGCTCCACCCTGCATCTGCAGGATGAACCAACAAAGATGACAGATGCACCAAATCCACTTTCATGTGTGACCTATGTGCAGGCTTTAAACTGGAGTCTCCCAAAGTGGAAGGCTAGTGCACTAACCTCCTGCAACTAGTAATTCCTCCAGCTATTTTTGTGTTCACTGAAACCTTAAGCCTTTCTTGGAACAAGATTCTGTTAAGTGGAGCGAAGTAGAACTGTTTCCATTTAACTAATTAGCAAGCCCATTTCCTGGCCAAAGCACACAAAACTGCAGCAGTTTAAAAACTGTCACAGGCCAGCATTATCATCACTGAGCCAGACAAAGGGAGCCACAAACTAGTTAAAGGCCAGAGGGGAGGAAGAGACAGATTCTGCTCTTAGTTAAAACCAAATCTGGAGTAAAACTTCATTGACTTTAAGGGGAGTTACTATAGACTTACATGGGTGTGATGCAGAGCGCAATTTGGCCCTAAATGGCTTGTAATAGCTCAAGCTCGGCCCCCAAAATCACTAGTAGCTTTTAATAACCTAGGCTATCTAAAAGGGGTCTTATTTCGGGGGTGGGGGAGAGAGGGGAAGGAGGACAGAAAAGGGGTGACCCAAGCTGAAAATCAGGCCCCTTTAAGTTGCTTTAAGTTAGGTTCCCACAAACACCAGCCACTTACGAAAAATCTTGGCCAACGATTTCTAACTCTGTGTCCATATCACTGTCCAGCAGGAGAGTGGTGGCTAGCCGGTCACCTACGCCAAAGGACGAAGCCTGACCCAGTGCTGAAAAGACCCTACGACACTGAGACAAGCTAGGGGCAATCATTCTCATAAAACATGCTGGGGCGCACAGTGGAAACAAGGCCACAAACCTTTTCCCGTTTCCTGTCTCCTCAGAAGTGTGGGTTGTGAGGGCTGCCCTGATTCACTTCCCGCTACATCAAATCCAGTGAGATTTAAGTGGCATGAAAAGCTACACAAATGTTGCCAAGGGGTCAGGGGCAAGTCAGACCCCCTCAGGGCTCTGTGGGTGCAGGTATGGCCCACCCAGGACAGGAACACACATTTGGGAAACTGGGGGGGTGATGCTGTGCCAATCTGTCAGCCTCTCGGCAACCTGGCCTTGGTGCAGGAAGGAGAGTTCAGAAACACTCATAAAAGGCAAACAGGCCAACGGAGACAGTGTCATGTTGACTGTAAGAGCCTCAGAATTCTGGAAGGGAGACGTGCGGGTGACTGAGGGGAGAAGAAGGCCGAATCACTTCCTCGTCACATCTGACTCCTGCGTTTCTGACTCCTTTTCTGTACTCCTCTTTTGGGCCTTATTCTCAGGTTTGCTCAAGGGTGTGAGAGTTGCCCCCTAGAGCAAGGAAGGAAGCCTATGGGAGTAAAACTGGAATTCCTCTCATTACATTTTCCCCAAGTCACCACACATGCCCTTCCCCCCCCCGAACAGCCCTCAGGGGCTCCACATCTTGCCGGCAATCTGCTGGTGCCACTGGACCGTTTGTGTGGAGGCTCTGCCTCTGTACCAGTGCTGGGGCCCCATCCTTCAGGCAGGGTGGCTTGGATGGAGTCCTGCTGCCAGGAGATGGTTCCCCGAATCCCCTCTGGGGGAAGCTCCCTGGCAGAGGAGTTCAGTGCAGACATTCATATGTCCTGAGGCTATGTTAACATTTGGGTGGATTTGTGGCTGGTGGCTTGGGTGAAGATGTGATCTGCCATTTACATAGTTATCCTAGGGGCGTGGCAGGCGCATCTCTAGCAATAAGGTTTGACTCTGGTTTTTCCCTCCATGCTTGCTGCATCCTAACTGCTATTCAGGCCAAGCACCAATCACTTTGTGTTGGATGCTGAGACCAAGGCAGCATGGGGTTAACTAACTTTATTCAAGGGCAGGAACGTCCCTTAGCTCTTTGTTTCAACCTTTCCTCAGTGTATGCCAGGAGATCAGCAAAGGAGGAACAAGCCTGCACTGGCGTCAGATGGGAAATGAGACTCGGGGAGAGAGAGAGTGAGTGAATTTAGTGGATACACAAGGTGACAAGAGGACCAGCTTTGGAGCTTGCAGTTCTGCATTACTTAGCTCTGTACAACACAGCAGTGCAAAATTCCCATTGCCCAGCCACGGAGGCCTTAGAGGCTGCTAAGCCTCAGCCACTATTTTGGTCCACTTGATCCTGAGCCTCTCCTCTGAGATGGATGTTTTTAGGGCCATTTTGTAAGGGCAGTTGCTCTGATATGAGGCACCTGTGTTGCAGGAAATGGACTGAGGCTAAACTTACTTCACATTGGCCACCAACACTACATAGCAGTGATTTTTGGAAACTATGGGGCTAGGCTGCATTATGAGCAAGCTGGAGGTGAATGGTTCTGTAGCTCCCTCCCATAACCGCCTTGACACAGCGAGTGGCGTTGAGGTTCTAGTCCTCACGCATGTGGAATTTGCTCATCTAACTCACCAAAAATGCTTAACTTTGCCTTGTCATCAAGAACCATCATTTGGAGGATTGTCCTTCTTTGCTTCTGGGGCAGAGTAGATGCAAAAGTGAACAACACAGAGTAGAAGGGGGAAAGCAACTCAACCTTTTTACAAACAGCAAATGAGAGGTTGGGCAGGGGCACCTCTGCAGCAAATGTGTTAACACAGCTGGCTGTGGGGGCATAGCCACTTTAACTGAGTAAGACGACTGTTTCTGTTCCACATGTTATTGAACAGGAAGCTGTAACGAGAGCAGGATGAGAATGGTAACTCTACAGCAGAACACCAGCTAACAGACTCCGACTCGGTGGGTGAGTATAACTGACAGACTGGGGCAAGAAAGGGTGGAAAAAGTGCAATGATGAATGACCAAGATTATGGGGCTAAAGTTATGTGATTGCTCAGTTTTGGCACATCCTCTTGGACATGGTTCCATTCTAAGGATTTTTTAATTGACATTCCTTAAAAGCATTCCCCAAGTAAGTTACAGGGGACGATGAATAATTGCTCAATATAAGGAAAATGATAGCAATGCCAATTTACTGCCAATCAGTGTATCCAGCGTAGTGACATGTACACGGCCCATGGGCAAACTCTACTTGCTGAGCTAGAGAAAATTTGAAGTGACTTCTTCTCTATAAGAGAAAGACACTCAAATTTAAGAGGGAGTTTAAGCTTCACAGACATACCCGTTTCTTGAAAATGAACCTACACAAAGATGCTCGCTTTCATTACAATTGGTCTTTATAAAAAATTTATTGAATCAAAATAAGCCTCTAAAACACCAACTCAGTTTACTTGTGCGTAATCGAGTATACACTTTGTGTGTTGGAGCAGGGTACAAACATCACAACATACACTACTGCCTAATCCCCCTTGGCAACAGTCTCATAAGATAAATGGACTCTCGCAGGCTTACTTCCACATCTTATCTGTATCAAAATAACTGCATAGTTCCAAGAAAATGTTATGGCACCAACATGTAGTGGAGCAGTCAATTTGCCCCACCTCTTCAGATTAAGAAACAGTCTTCCAACCCGCCCCTTCTCCTGGGTGCAGGAACTGGAGTGAAATTCAAAGTCTATGCAAGGGTCCAGGTTTGTTAAATCAACTATTGCCCAGTAGCAGATTTTCAACACCTGATGCACCATGCGTCCAAATGCACAATCATTTCAGATTTAAACTTTCTTCTCTCTCAATAAATCCAACTTTGTTCCTCAACCCTTTTAATCAGGACAGATTGGGTTATTTTTAAACCACACCCAACAGGCTGTACGTTTTTTTAAAAAAGATGTAAATGTAAGTGAAAAGACATGCCCATAAAAGAAAGTCAACTTTGCCTAGCTTCCTCTAGAAGTAGTGCGTGCATGGCACAGTGTAGGTAGGTGTTTTTTTCCTCTTTAGCTCAGCCTATTCGGGTCAGTCTTGCCACGCAGAAACCACTCTATCTAGGTTTGAATGTTGCCTAGCACCAGCGTATCTAAGGCCAGATCCTCAGGGGCTTTCTGCACCTAACCGCTAGTGATATTAGTGGAAGGTAGGTGTCTAACTTATTTTGAGAATCAGGGCCTAAGTGGTATCTGTGCTTCCAAGCCTGACTCTCCTCCCCTACAGGGATCGCAGTGGGGGGTCTTGTGTGTGTTGAATAGGATTCTTCTTCAATTAGCAGAGGTTCTCTGTCATGATGGCAAGTAATCAGTGTTATGTGATGTAGAAACAGGATCTTGTGCAGAATTACCATATTGGAGCATCCAGAGTGGGTGTGTGTAGCATTTCTTTGCCTCAGGGAATATGTAAGAATGTGTTAGTCATGTCACATAGAAATTGTAAGAAAATCAAACATTCTGTATCTGAAATACATTTGATAAATGCCGTGTGGTATGGCTCTGCTAAGGAATTTGGAACTTTGAAGTTGCATACAGAAAACAAATGACCTTCATATTAAAAAACCTTTGATGACGCAGTCATCGTAGCTGGTCACTACTTTAGTAAAAAATGGCTTGGGGTTTTCATTGTGTGATACACGTGCAGATTGACTTAGTGGAAAGAAAGCTTTCCTATAAGCAGTGAGCTAAATTATGCAGAAAAGGGGAGAAGTCAAACTGAAGCCACCATCTAATTAAAGTGTGTTTGACCTAAAGCAGGATTATAAACCAGGCCAGTGAAGCTGACCAGAAGCACAGACTATGGCCAAAACATGACAAGCTCTGTTCCTAACATGGGCTAATGCTTCCCTACCAGAACGACTCTGCCCCTTCACACATAGGCAGGCGTGTGGGATAGTGAGAAAGGAACTAGCAAGGAATTCAGCACCCACGCAGTAGCTGTGTAGACGGGCAGGGTCTAGCTACCCTTCCTCTAGAAGCAGGCATCCCAGCCCACGTCTACAGACTCATGCTAGGGAGCTAAAAATAGCTGCACAGACATTGCTTTGGCATGGCAGCTGGAGTTCAGGTCTCAAGCCCACTCGAGGGCAGACAGCCCAAGCTCCACTCTGAGCTGCAATGTCTACACCGCTCTTATTAGCCACTAGCACACGTCTATCACCCTAGGCTGGGATGCTCGCTCCCATGTGCGGTGTAGACATACACTTGAAGTGCTGAGAGGCTCCTAATTCAGCTGTGACTACTTCTCTCATGCAGACATGCAACTTTTATCTACCATTGAGGTGTGTTCAGCTAGGTTTAAGAAAGGTGCTAATTTAAGCAGGCTTTACAGTGATCAGACTTTTTGTTTAAACACAAACTAATAGCAGAGTGTATTACACCCAAGTTCTGTCCTTAGGCTCCCCACAAAGTCACTGGGATCCCCTAAGCATGTCTAGTGGTGGAAACTGGAACTTAGTGGTCATGGGAACACTAAGGGCTATGGAGGACAATAGATCAACCTTAAGCTAGAGCTAGCAGTTTGAAATAGATACGATTCTAACAGCTAGCATAGCTTAAAATGGTGAGTGACTCTACCTTGAACTCTAAATTGCTTCCTCTAGGCTGGTGTGATGCTCTACCTGCAACCGCGTTGATCTGGAAAGCATGGAGTGAGGGGCAGTATGGTGTATAAGAAAGAGGGGGGTGTTAAAGTTTTTAATCTGCCATCCCAGTGTGCTGTACTAAACCTGAGCTAATCTCTTTTGGCGTGACCGGGCTGGGCTTGATGCAGTCATGCATAGTCTTAGGACTGGATGTTTCTTGAAACACAACTCGAGGGAGTAGGCTGCAAAAAAACAATCACAAGACAAATGAAAAACGTTTTTCAAGTAACTTGAAAGCTCTGGGTTAATAGGAAAGCAAGGTTAATAAGGCTGTTTTACAAACTCCTAGTGTTGTGCATATCAAAGGGAGTGTAGGCTAGGCCCCGAAGGGCAGGAAACTTAAGTCATGAGGACAAAGTAAATTAAAGTTGGAGGGTCCTGCTCTTTGTGGTTTAGGTAGAGCTTTCAGGTTACTTAACATTTAAAACCAAAAAAAATACAGCAGTTAAAACAAAGGTGTTAAGAATATCTGGGATAGCCACTTTTTTTTTTATAAAGTTAATGATGAAGTATTTCTCAGTCTCCACTGGTGCCACTATAGAGGACGTGACCACCGGCTTCATTTTTAAACACAAGACTTATAAACTGAAAGGCTTTTGATCTGCCAAGCCCTGAATGTAAGATCCTCCATGATCTTTCTCCAACCTAGCACAAGGTGCCTCTAGCATCGAAGGCGGCATAGCAAGCCCGAATCCCTGCTCTGCCATTGGTGTTTGACAGTAACTCTAGCAGAAGAACGAACCCTGAACTCAAGTTTTGACAGCAAGGGAGAACTGGTTTTCAATTCAGAATGACCAGTCAGTATGTTTTAATAAAGTCCATTTCCCTCCCCACCAAACAACATGTAGAATTAACTCCTGCTTTTGAAGATCATTCTTAGCATGGGGACCATTTCAACTACAGTGTGTCAACAAAACAGAAAGCTGAGGTTCTTGTCTAGTCTCATGCAGCTAGGGGCTGGGGCTTTACCAACCAAAATAGCATGAAGCCTCAGCAACATCGAGCACTTCACTTTTGGAAACCTGAAAACAATCAATCAATTTCCCCTGCACTGGTTTCCTTTGACAAATATTGAAGGATTTCTTCCCTTTCCCTGTAGCAGAGTCAATACAGCAAAGGGATGTTTAGTGTCCTATTTGGCAAAAGAATCACTCAGTTGGTGACAACAGCACTAATAATGGACGACCTGCTGGCGAGATACAAGTTCTATAGAAGCAGCAAGCATGAGACAAGTTTAGCCCATGGCATGCCATTAGCAGGGGCTACAAACTGTCTTGGCAGGCAGGTAGACTTAAAAAAAAAAATCAGTCTGGGGGGCTTGGTGTGAAATCTTGGCTGGATTTCAAGTCCCAGAAATAAAAAATGTAAGGAGCTGATTCTGCTCATGTTGGGGGGGGGTTTTGTCCCTGACTTCAATAAGAAGCATAAGGAGGCACTTAGGCAGTCCACTAACTTGCTAGAGTACCCCTCCCCCCCAAATTTGAAGTTGTTTAAACTGAGTCAGTCAGCTGACAACCATAATGGCTCTTCTGGGAAGCATGGCACAGCTACACAGTTTTGGTCAGGCTTCCTGCTGGATGCTCTGGAGGGAATTAGCAGAGTCAGCTTCCATGTACTTCTGCAGGGCATGCTTTCAGGACCCTACAAGGAAGGAAGCCTATTAACCTGTGGGAAATGGCTTTGATGGAGGAAGATGGATTCAGAACTGGCCAGTGAGAATGTAGGGACATCTAATGAGATGGCTATGTGGGCAGGCATGAGTGAACTACAGAGAAGCACTTCCTCATACACTAGTAGTGCTCTGTATTCTGCCTCATGCCCCTCAGTGCAATCAGGACTAAGGACAGGCTAGCTGGCATCAGTCAACAAACATCTAATTTTCCATCCATGGACATAAGCTCCCATCCCCACTGCACTGGTAATGATGAGAGCCGTTTATGACCCAAGCAGTTGTGGGGGGTGTGGCTAGGTGTCTTTGAGCTGAATAATTCCTGCTGATAGGCCTACTACATCCATTAGAAAAATCTTTGCTCAATGGCCAGGATTTTAGAATGACTCGTCGCCTTTTGAAGTTTCTTCCATATTCAACCTTGGGAGGGAGCAACTCTTCAGACATAGTCATTCATTAAAGGGTGCCGCCTTCAGAAACCTGTCCAGTAGGAATTGAACTGAGAAGCAACCTCATGTCACACAGGCCCGACAAGAGTGGTCTGGCATTGCTGGCCAAAAAGTGAGATGGCCCCGGCCGTTAACAGATGAAGTCACATTTCTTTATACAGCATCTGCTGATGTTTCCGCAGCCCTACTGCAGATGTGGTACCCATGAGGTCTGTGCCTCAGTAGGGACTCTCCTGTTATAGGATAGGCGCTATCCCCGCTGGAAGTCTCCCCTCTGCCCTCCTGTCTTGCTCAGCAGCTTCACCTCTTCAATAACTATGTCGTGAGTGACTGCTTTGCACATGTCGTACACAGTCAGAGCAGCAAGGCTGGCGGCCGTCAGTGCTTCCATCTCCACTCCCGTCTTCCCCTGGCTGCGGCAGAGAGCCTGGACCACTACAGCACATCTGCTCTCATCCAGGCGCAGAGAGACGTCCACCTGATTCAGAGGGATGTTGTGGCACAATGGGATCAGCTGGCTAGTCAGCTTGGCTCCCTGAATCCCTGCGATCTGGGCTACAGCCAGCACATCGCCTTTTTTCAGCTGGTTCTGCCGCACCATCCCAAATGCCTTCTCCCCCAGCCGGACCACAGCACTGGCCACTGCGGTCCTTTCGGAATCCGGCTTCCTCCCAACATCCACCATGGCTGCCCGCCCCTCTAGGTCAACGTGAGTCAGACCACCGGAGGAACCAGGCTCACTGGCACACGAGCCAGAAGCGCTGGCTTGGGATTCAGAGCCTGGGCTCTTTTCTTCGGACTGGTTTCCAGCAGCAGCCCCGCAGTGACTGTCCCCTGCACTCTGGCTGGCGTGGTTAAAGGACGGAGGTCTCGTCCTAAGGCACTTTGGGTCAGAGCTAGAGCTTACATTTTTTCGGAAGATGCAACTGCCACTTGCCTGAGCTTGCAGCATTTGTGCTGCAAGCTGCTGCTGTTCTGAGCACCCTCTTGGCAAGGCATGCTGGCCTGTAAACATGTTTTTCTTAAATGCTTTTCCCAGCTCTTTGGACAAACATGCTCTCAGTGTTAGCCAATGGCCAAGTCTGTGGCCCCATTGCTTTGAACTTGGGGGACTCTGCAGGGCCTCTTGTTGTAGTGGGGTCGACTTCAGTGCTGCCTCTGAAGAGGAGGATAAATACAATGAGACAAAGGCTTTTGCTACTTATTGAAAAAGTTAAGCTAAAAATACGTCAGAATGAGGACCTTGTCAGAGCATTCTTTACATTATAGAAAGCCCTAGGACACCTGAAAGTGAAATCCATTTCCTTATTAAAGTTCAAACTTCCCTCATCCCAATCCCCCGTGTTATGGCCTTGTTGTTATACAGACTTGCTTAGAAACACTGGGGCTGGACACATGGGGCACTTACAGGAAAGCAGATTTGTTTTCAACCTAAACAACATCAACATTTGAGAACAAGAAACCAATGAATTACCTGGATTTCAGCTTTTGGGGGGTGGGGCATGGGAGGCAGGGAAGGGGGCACGGTTCTATTGCCATCTTATTGTGACAGTGTGAGTAAAATACGTCTCCATTACCAAATAACTGTCCCAGGCTCATTTTTTAAACATAAACGAGACTTTACTTCACCCCCCCGTTAAGCCCTGGCTGCCATGCTCACCTCTTCCAGCGTGCTACTTAAAGGCGGCTCATTTCACATTCCTGCTTTCGGCTCCTAGCCACAGCCCTGAGAGGTCAGCCAGGGCAAGCAGCCCCAGCTGCACTGCCTGCAAGTTCCCAGAAAGGCTCTGTGATGGGAACCTCCCTCGTTGCTGCCAGCTCTTACCAACTTAATGAGGAGCACGGCCGTTGACGCTTAGTCACTGGGAGCTCAGATTCCCTCCCTGACACCACTTACCTCTGCTCTGGCCAGTAGCTCTGCCAACTCAGTTTGGAACTTTATTTAAATGCCCTGGGACGTAGCCCACCCTGCCCCTCACATTAATCTCCTGGCTTTGGCATTTCCAGAGTCTACTGCCAAGCACCAAGACCAGAGGAGCCTGTTCTGTACATAATGGAAGTGATGCACTTCAGCGATCAAAGGAAAAAGGGGCAAAGAGGTAAGTAGTGGCCAAGTCTTTTAACAACCTGCTTTTTAAAGGAGCTCTCTCCTATTCCTTTGAGAGAGAGGCAGGCTGAGGGGAGGTTTGGGAGATCACAGATCAGCAAGCCCCGTCAATAGCTCCTTGGAGGGACTCCCTTGGGAAACAGCAAGTTCAAGAGCTGTTCAGAGGAGTCAGAGCAACTCCCATAAGTGCTGTGCTGTATGTTTCCCAAGGGAAAAGGAAGAGTCCCTATCTGCTTTGCTGCTTCCTGATGTAGAGTCCCCAGCGCAGCATGCAGTGCAAACAGTGCCTGCCCACAGCAAAGGATCTACTGCCTCGGACTGGCAAAAATGGAAGATTAGTGCCTATTTAACCTCTTCCCTGCTGGGCTCACCAGCCTTGCCATTCAGTTGGCTCTGGCAGAGACAGCTACTCTGAGCCTCTCAGTTCAGACCTGTAAGAGTTTAACTGTCCTTAGCTTTTAATCAAGACAACAGGCTGAAGTCAGGCATGGGAAAAGCAGAGGCAGCTTCCCCCATTCCCTGGGAGTTGTGCCCTCTCATACTAGGGCTGAGTTTGTTTGAATCTTCCCTTGAGCACATCCATGGCTCGATCGGGGCATAGCTGTTCAAACAGGTAATTAATTAGAAGTGGTGGGGGGGTCACAAAACTCATTCACTAGCACGAAACAAATTTAAAGGGAAACCTCTAGTAATGGGGCATACATGCTGTAGCCCATCTTGTAAAAAGACAGCTACCCTATTTGGTCCAACAGAGTAGAGAAGCTTGATTTTTATAAAGATCTCAGGGCACACTCAATCTTCATTTAAAAAAAAATGAATCAAGAATTTGAGGTAATGGGGACCTTCAGTCCCCTTGCTGGCCTAAGCTCCGCAGGAGTGAAGGTAAACTCATGCAGAAAGCCTGAATTGTGGGGGAGCTAGGCTGTAAGAAGAGTTAATACCACATGCCAGAAGCCGCTCAGGAGCGGTGTGTCTGTCAGTACATGTATGGGGCACATCACCCAGGTCCAGTTCAACAGAAGTTTTGAGTAGATGGGTTCAGAATATATGGGAAGTGACAGTTGGAGGATGTACTGTACAGTCAGAAGTTTTTGTAAGAGTGCCACAGAAGCTGCTTCTTTTACACAAGTTTCCTTCAAATCCCATCCAAATTGCTCACATGACACAAAATGGCAGAGAGAGAGACCATGAACTTCCACACCTGTGACAGGTACAACGCACTAGTAACTTTCTACTGATATGGCTCATCACTGCTTTCCTTGTACCTCATTAGTTAATCTGCATCACTAAACTTGATTTCATCACTGCGAAGTTTCCAGCTGGAAGATAGGAGGAATAAGGAATCTCCCATTACTAAGGTGAACCTGTGAAAACAGCCTACCACAAGGATATTTCTATTAAGGGAATTAGTTTACAGGACAGCCCAAATTAAATAAAAGGGGGGGAGAGGGGTCACAGCTTAGGTAATTCAGAAGAGAAGCTGGGTTTAGCTTGATAGGCCAGCAAGAGAGATTTAAATTAAATGAATTCCATGTTCTCTCTCCCCCCTGCCTTCAGACTGTTCACATGCTAGCTTTATTGAACTATACAATTAAACATACAAATTAGGAAATATGCCTCTCTGCTTTCCATGTGTCTCCCCTGGTCTTCGTGTCAGTGTGTCATCCACCACTCATCTCCGGTCACGGAGACTCTACTGTTTATGCAGAGAATGCCAGTGGTTACTTTTCAAGATGGGGAAGAACTGGACAGACTTCTGCTATGATTGCATGTACCAGGCTGCACACAGCCAGACTGCGATTCCAAAAGAAGCTGGATAGATCCCATCTCTGTGGCCCCCCACCTCCCATTTTAAAATTAAAATGAAGCCCCTTTCTGCTCTGACAGTTTAATAAATGACAAGGGATGGGGTCTAGTTTGAGAGGTAAAATAGTTCACTTTTCATCCCATTCAAAAACTCACATCATCCTCATTTTGAAGCATTTGAGCCTGCTACAATTTATAGCAGTTTCTTCATTTTCTGGAATGCAGTAGAGGAACTCTGCTGGCACAAGCAAACATTGAGACACCAGCAATTGCCTGCACTGTTCAAGCTGCTCGCCTACAAACACAGCATGGCAGAAGTTACCAAGTTATCGAAAGAAATGAGAATTGGAGGAATCTTAAGTGAACCATTTCTTCCAAGAGAAGGACAAGGAGACAGACTGTAAAAGCACAAGATCAAATTAATAAAACACTCCGCAGAATCCATTTGCAGAGAGAGAGAAAAATGAGCGGAGTTTACTAGAGCACTGACTAAAGGAGCAGGTATTGCAAGAGCATCCACAGCGGAGCTTTGTGAACCTAAGGAATATTACCTTTCCAATGATGCAACTGTCAGCTCCTAATCTAGGTACTTGCACATTCTTGCCAGCTTTCAGAGTTACCAAGTTATAACAAGAGCATGCATCATTTACTGCTCTGCTTGGAAGAGACAAAGGGGGCTTGAAATAAAATATTTTCCCACTTGATACAGCAGAGCATCTTCCATCCCAGGATCTCAAAATGCTATTACAAATATTCACTAAGCAATCCACCCAACACCTTTCTGCCCCTTCCTTCTTAATGGAGGATTAAACATGGGAAGAAAGAGGCAGAGAAAAGGCAAAGCTACTGGATCAAAATCACATAAGAACCAGTAATACAGCAAGGAATAGCAAGACACTTAGTTCTCTGTTCTAATCACTACACTAGATTTGATAGAGGAGTAAAAGTTTTGAAATCTGCTTCTCTCCCCCTTTTTGAATTAGAGGTAAGTAATGCTGGTGACAAGGCTCGAGTACTCTTGGACAAGCATTCTAGCAAAGGGAGGATTAGACAATGCAGACCCTGGGAAGACCAGAGGAAAGAAAGGATTAATGCACTCTCGTTGCTTTGCACGGCCCTTAGCTCAGCTTAGCGTAGGGCGCTAGGGGCTCAGACATTCAGACACTATGGATATAAGCACTGCGTAAGTACCCAGACAGACACTAGGTTGCACCTAGTAAGTGATATTCTCACCCCAGGGTTTATGAAAACTAGTCTTTAACATTGTTAACTCAGTGAAATGCCAGGTTTTCTAAAGCCACTGTCCAGTTTTAGGGGATATGGACAGTGAGGTGAATGAGAAGGATTTTCTTTTGGTGGCTATGTCACCCCAACAGTCATGTGTCACAATCAAGGCATTTTATCCCAGCAATAAAGTGAAGCCTGCATCCTTTAAGTTTAATGTTCATACTGGCATTTGTTCAAGGTACCAAAATCTCAGCCAGATAGAGCTTTATAAGAAACACCCAGAAGTGCTATATTATCATTGTCCTGGTCTCGCTTAATGCAAAGGAAGTAAACAAGAGATATAGTACCAAACTCATAGGCCTTGACAAACAACTTTGAAAGTCTAATGCATTTTTTAAAGCTCAAAATGCAAACCATTGACAGTCATATAAAATGATCCATTCTACCTATGGCAGGATGACAGATTGAAGATGATAGATGAGTCACCAATTCTCCCTCTCCCCCCAATTTGCTTAGATAGCCTTAAAAATGACTGCATTTCTAAAAATCACTTCATCTCTGCCCAAAGCGAATTAGATCTATCTGCAACTTATGGAAAAAAACAAAACACAACCCGACCCTTTCCACTCCCCAAAGACATAAACCTAATAAAACCCTGGTATGTGTATTACGTACTGATTGGTCACCCACCGATCAGGATCATGGGCCGGTTCTTCATCTGGGAAATGTTAAACATGCCTAGAAATAAAATAATGTACACACAACTGTTAAAATCTGTGGTTTTTAAAAAAAAAATCTAAGTAATTTGTATTCGTATTCTATTGATTCTTCTGCTCACTTTCACATTCCCAGCCTAAACACTAGGAAAATGAGAGCCCAAAAAACAAACAGGAAAACACCAATTAAGACATTACAACATAAAACATGGTGTAAGGACAGCATGCAAATGCCCAAGTGCAGAGCAGCCATCATACAGTGAAGCCTTTTCCCAGAAAGTCTCCTATACCAGAATTACACTGCATGTTACAGCCGTCAAATAATTCAAGATGACTGGAGAAGGATGGTCCAGTGGTTAGTGCACTAGCCTACGACTTGGGAGACCAAGATTCAATTCTCCACTCTGCCACAAACTTCCTGTGTTACGTGGGCAAGTTGCATAGGCTCTCACTGCCTCGGTTCCCCATCTATAAAAATGGAGCGATTAGCATTTATCTGGCCTCACAGAGGTGTTGCAATAACAACTACATTAAAAGACTGAGACACTCAGATGCTAGAGTGATGGGGGCATTTCAGTATCTTAGACTGTCACTCTTCAGCGGCAACAATGGACTTTCACATTACAGGTGAACTGATTACACATAACTGTATACCTCCCAGTACACCTGAACAGCTTCCAGCATAAGGCAGGCTAATAACGAGATACTCCAGGGTGGTGTGGGGGCTAGCACTTACTACTGATCTAGGGGCAGAAGGGAACACTAAGTTGGCATTCGCTGATGACTTAAAATTGTTCTGATTAGCAAAGAAAAGCTAGTGAAAGACTCCAGACGGACTTGCAGGTTTGATTTGCCAGACGGCGTGACGGCACACCCCACCGTGTTTGGGTACAAGCTGTGCACAGTGAAAGTCTGTCTATGCTCAGATACTGGTGAGTGCCGAACCTGTAGGACCACGGAGGACGTGAAGATGTCTGCTCGGTGCAAAGAGGCAGCAATTTAAAAAGAAGTATCCAAATGTTGGGGGCTTTAAACAAGGGATTGGAATGACAGAAGATGAAAAACCTGGATTTACCCCCTCATTTGAGATCAAACTCTCAGCGTTGGTCACCTCACCTTCAAATAGACTTACTAGGTCCAGAGAAAGATAATGACAATGGGTAGTGGCCTAGTGGGATTTATAAGAGAACAAAAGAACCATTTAATAAAGTTAATGGCAAGTGTATTTAGAACAAAAAAGGAAATGCTTCCTCCCAGCATGAAGACAGTGTACGGAATTCACTGCGCAAGAGGTCAGAGCTCCATAGTGCAGCTGAGTTTTAAAGGCTGCTAGCCAAGATTTGTGATAAAATCATTTGCAAGAATGCCAGCCAAGTCAAGGATAATCCAATGTCAAGCGTCAGGGTGTAAGTGCATCACCACAGGGATTATGAAGAAATTCTCCATCCCCAGCACAGTGCTGCAGAAGCAGTTATGTGTCTCAGCAGTTTCTCTCAGCTTGCTCTGATGAATCAGTACTGGTCAAAGCCAGAAAAGGATGTTGGACTAGATGAATCAGCAGCCTAGCTCTGGCACTTGTGGTCTTATCTTCATCCAGTTCTCATGAGAAGAAGTGGATTACACAACACTACACAGTGGGAAAGCAGGCAAGGGAACAAGTTTGCATCCATAACAACACGATGATGGGTTGTCTGCAAATTACTACTAGGGATGGTAATAACCCAAACTGTTGCTAAGAAATGGAATTTAAAGTTTTCTTCTGTGATGCTAGACTTCCCCTTAAGCTGCTTCTTTAGAATTTCTATAGACCTCTGCGCTTTGTTTCTGACATCACTGTGACAGCGTAGCTGGCCCATTAAAAGAACTGAGCCGGCCCATTAAAAGAACTGAGCCCAGTTTCATCCGTTCCAGTCCAGGTGCTCCCAGCAGGGCCAATTAAAATGGCAGGGCAGCACCTGAGGGCTGTACAAGGTCAGACCGGAGAAGAGCCACCTGAGACAGAAGGTGCTACCTGAGAGAACGGCAGGCGAGCAGAAGGAAGGGCTGGGCTGGACGTTCTGGAAGCGGGAGTGAGGATGACCAATCAGGAACCTAGCTGCGACAGAGGTGGAGTGAGACCAAAGACTATGTGCAGTGGGGTGATATGGACTCTGGTTTGGGACTATGTTGTTGTAGTAAACTGGTCTCCAGCAGAGGTGTTGTTTAAATAGAGTCTGAAGTGCAGACGTTTGGGTTACCCAAGAGGGAAACTGAGGTGAGGTGCCATGTGCAGGGCTGCCTTGAAGCCACAAGGAGACATGTAGGAGGAGGGCACTCCTTTACAGCCATACTTCAGTTCTATTTACAACCCCGCTGAAAACACAAGTCACCACAAATCCATGCAATTGCTAGACAGCCTGGGTGCCAGCTCAGGAAAAAGGTGAAGAAAACTTCAGATAAGTACCCAAACTTAAGAGTAACCTTGGAGCACTGTGACTAGTTGCCTCATTAAGATCAGTGGCAGATAATGCTCCTCATCAAGTGGGAACCTCAGTGTCCCCTCTCCTGAGTCACTAAATATCCACAGAATAGCTTTTCTATCCCTACTATCAAGTCTTGTGAGTATCCATCCTCTTTTAGAAAAGGGCACTGTTTGTCCTCACCCCTCATTATTACTTGGGTGCATTAAACATACCAGCATGCTGTTTCTTTTTTCTGCCCACTGCTGCTCCTATGATTTGAACCAAATCATCCTCCGAAGCATTGGACCGTAGGTGATCCCTCAAGGAAACTTCTGAGTTCCCAAAAAGGCACACCTGCAATAAATCAAGGGGAGGGGGAGGAGAAGAATGTGAATAAAGCTGGCTGGGAAACACTATTCCCATCATCACCAACGCCAGCATCCTGTGTGAAAACTGAGCAAATCATTCAAATTATAAAAAGCACTGTTACTTCCCAGCCAGGAATCTGGTCTCTTAGAGCCAGGCACTGCTGTTTTGTCTCTGCATAGCCCCTAGTAGCTGTAAGGGTGTTGGCAGAGTGGGGAAGCTGGGCAATTCCATGCCCTTCTAAACCCTAAATAGGAGACACTGGCCTTTGAAGAAACACATAAGAAACAAACCTTACATAACTCTTGAGATCTCCAAGTTCATTTGCAAGGAAGAACATTTCTAATGTTCATTTCTAGCATTTGACTGGGGCACGGAACAGAATGACAGGGGATGGGTTGGTAAACTAGTAATCCACTGCAGTACTGGGTTTGATTGGAGACCACTGGGTAACAAGATTTAGTGACCTGCTGGGCTCAATGCACAAAATTCAATTCAGAACAGGTCCAACATCTGGGAAGCCTAACCATGTTTTACTATGAACCCAATAGGGTCCACAACTACCACCATTTACCTGAATATCAGGCAGCAAAGAAAACAACCTGGTCTATGGGAAAACACCACCTACAGCTCTCCTAACTTCTAGTACTACTAACGACACCAGCCAGCAAGTGACTTTAGGAGCATTTAGAATGGGACCATCTGGGAACAGCAGCCAGGCAGCAATATCGTGAGATTTTTTTTCTTCCCTTCATCTCTCCTGTTGTTGTAAGTCTTCTTGCACCTTGGCAAGGCTGAGATGTGCCACATCTCGTTCCCAGGGGTAATCCAGGAAGTGAGTGTTCAAGCAGGAGACTTTTTAAAAAGTCCACAGCTACGGCTCCTAGATTTGAAGACATGCTACAACTGCTGAGAATGCGCATGAACTAATATGATGCCAATACAAAATTGCCATTCCTTTCATAGGATCACTTTGCCCCGGGAAAGTTGCGTTAGCACAATTGTGCCACCTCCAGCTAACTTATAGGGCACCTACCCTTTTGCTCAGCAAATGGGCCTGAACATTGCCAAATGGATCTCAATATACAAGTATTGAAAGGTATATGGAAAAAAAACTCATTTGAAATGGGTGGTTTTGAACCTGCGATGGCCAATTACACGTTTAAAAGAACAGTCCACTTTAGTCACATTTCTGTCTAAGTGGTTTTTGGTTTTTTTTCAGTTTGCTACGTCAAATGTAACACTCAAGATTGTTTGAAAGTAAAGATGAGGAAGATTCCCTCCCTCCCACATTCATTTTCTGTATTTGAAATCAGTCGGCATACAGTCAGCCTCACTGTGACCTCTGTACAGTCAGGGTCACCGGTGTGTCAACACAGAACACACGTTTTAAAAAACAGATGAAGGAAAATCTGCAAAGGTAAAACCACAAAAGTTAGCAGGGTGACTTAGACAAGTGTACCTGAAACTACTTTTCTTTTCACATTTACATCATTCTTTTAAATCTGAGTACTACACAATGGAGCAATTCTTTTGCCATCAATTCCTCTCCTTACATTGCACTTTACAGTGTAGCTGAGGTCAGCATCTGAACGCTCCTTCCCTCGCCCCCTTACTGCCCATACCTCTCTAAGGCCATGTCTACACTGCTGGTGCACAGCCAACAGTGCAGAATCGATTTTGTGGGTTTGATTGAGCTGCAGTAAAGACTCACTTAATCGAACCCGGAAGTCGACTCTGTAAATTCCCCACAGCAAGTAACGTAACGCTGCATCGACGGGAGGGCGTTTCCTGTCAACACAACACAGTGGAGATGCTGCGGTAAGCAGATGTTAGGAAGTCGATGGGAGTTACGCAAGTTACTGTATGTAGCCAGTGTAGACCAGGCCTAAAACTCATCCTCACTTTCATTTCCCTCTCCTCTCCACTACTGCCTCTTCCATCTCCAACACTATTCCATTTAGGAGAAGCAATTCAACCCGCTATTTTAGCTGTAAGAAGGTGAAGTGAGTCTTGTTTCATTGCCTACCTTCAGGTTCCCATCTGCTGTTATCCTCAGCCGATTGCAGGATCCACAGAAGTGCTCTGACATGGAGGTAATAAAGCTGATCTGCCCCTGGAAATCTGGTACCTTGTAAGCCTGAAGCAGCCCCAGGATAGAAGAACAGATCAGGAGGGTCAATGATATTTCCATTTTTTTTAAAATGGATTAGGGCTGTTAAACGATTAAAATCAAACATGATTAATCGTGAGATTAAAAAAAAGTGTCATGATTAATGGCACTGTTAAACAATAATAGAATACCACTTAAATAAGTAAAAACAAATAAGGGGCCTGTAGCACCTTAAAGACTAACAAATTTCTGCGGGCATAAGGTTTTGTGGGCTGCAACACGCTTCGTCAGGTGCTACAGGACTCGTTTTTGCTGTATACAGACTAACACAGCTTCCCCTCTGGAACATTAAAATAAGTATTTTTGGATATTTTCTACATTTTCAAATATATTGATTTCAATTTCAACACAGAACACAAACTGTACAGTGCTCACTTTCTATTATTTTTATTACAAGAGTTTGCACTAAATTTGCACTGAAAAGGGCGCTATGTAGCTGCTTCGGTGTGACCGTGTGAGTGTGTTGGGGGAGCCCTGTCTCTTTAAACAAAGCACTTGGGAGTCTGAATTCTTTTTCAGCCAGCAGCAGCTGCTGTCCACAGCACTCACTTCTCCTGAGCCGGCAGCAGACAGGCTTCCCCTGTTCCCTGACCCCAGCCCAGCGGAGACCGAGTACACCCTGACATCAGGCCCCCATCCTGCTCTGTGCACAGACAGGCTCCTGGTCCGAAGCAGCTGGGCCATGGGCTGCTCCATGGGGGTGGGGAGGGGAAGGAAGCAGGAGCAGCAGTGGAGAGGCATGCTGAGGCCCATCTCCAGAGGTGTAAGATTAACTCAGTAATTTGTTTTGAGTTAACCGCATCTGTTAACTGCGATCAATTGACAGCCCTAAAATGCATTTGAGATTGAAATTAGGTATATTTTTTTAAAAAATAAATCTGTTTCTTTGAAATGACGACAACCTGTGTTAAGGCCTAATCTTATTGTATATTATAACGTTTTACATAAACAAAACCATTGCATCAATGACTGCTCGTCAAATTTTAATGAGTCTAAAGGGTGCCCCGTTTTGTTTTTAAATTATATGCAAAAATCAGGGCAAAACATCTAACTTTTTGACATCAACTCAAGCTTTATAAATGTCAGGGTCATGTACTGCATTAAGTATCTATATTATTTTTGGTCTTTGCAATGGAGGAAATGCTGACATTTACATTTTTTCAAATGTAGGTACTTTCAGTTTCTGTTGTAATGAAGGCACTTTTTGTTTCCATTTAGCTAGCAGGTGCAAACAGTATTTTCTTCATTTTTGAAAGTTGAAAAAGTTGAAAGTTGAAAAAGCAGGAGAGATTGTCTTCCTCTTCTAATATATGAACCCGGTGGGAGAAGAGATCTATTAATTTTAAAAATTGAATGAAATGGGGATCAGATTTTCAGAAGTATTTAGGTGCCTACAGATGCAGATAGATGCCTAGAAAGATTTTCAAAAGTGTCTAAGCAGACTAGATGCTTAACTGCCTTTGAAAAAAAAAATCAATGGGAGTTACATGCTAAATACTTTGGAAAATCTGGCCCCATGGTGACCAGATACAACCCAATAATTCACTTAACTACAATTAATTCTTCCTTCGTTTAGGAAATCAGTTTAAATGTTTTGATAAACCTTTTTTCTCGTGTATCCAGCATATTTACGATGCTTTTAATTAAAAAAATTAAAATAGTGGTTTTGTGCATTTTTTTATTGTATTCTAACTTCCATCCAAATGCAGCTTGAGAAAAGCCACAAGTAAAATAAAATGTATCTTACAAATAAAAGATGCCACTCTCCATTTTCAAACATAATAAAAAAATTAAGAATCTGCACTGATGTTTGTTTAAGCAATTATATTGCTTAACCAAACATGTAGAGATAGTGTATTGCCCCAGCTAGCAAAGAGTACTAAATTTAGTGTAAAGACCATATTTAGTTGCAAATCAACATGTTTAATGGTTGTACCAACCAATAAGAATGAATCTTTCTTTATGAAGAGGAAACACCACAAATACAAAACAAGATTACAACTGATTTCTTAAACCAAGGGTTCATGTGTACTGATTTAAATCATGATTAAAAAAATTGGTCATTTAAGTCAATTTCATTTAAATTAATCCACACTAAAGCACATTGGTCTAAAATCTTAACCAATATATGTGGCTGTCTAGCAAAGTTGGTCGAAGCTCAGATTTCTCCTCCCAGGAGACTAAGAACTGTCACCTCTAGATTGCTGGTTTGAATCAAACCTAAGATGGAAATAAAGATATGGCTAGAGAATACAGATCTACTATTACTCACACCTTGGAAAACCCCCAAGACTCCACAGCCAGAACCCTCTCTCTGGATACTCCCCCACAAATAAGCCCGACTGTGTCTACCATTGACACTCATAGCTGGCAGACAAGCAATTGTAGGTTCCTGGTGTTTCTGTGGGTAAAGTTAATGATTGCTGCTCAGTAAGGCTGCATGCATGCAGCTTGATCAATGAACTTGGGATCATTACGCCACATGCTAATCCTGTGTGCTCTTGCTATTCCAAATACAAGTTGTTGTGCCCTCTGCTGAAGTATTGGGTTTCCCTTCGTAGTGTTATCAGCCTGCACCCACCTTGGCTGTGCTGGAGACCTCACAAGACAGCTTCTTCAAATCGGGCCATCTCTGCCGGACTGTATCCAGCATCTCCTTATAGCTCACCATCTTCTTGAAGTTCCACTTGTTGCCTAGGATTTAAATCAGCAGGAATTTAGACATGGGGAATTTTTAAATAGGAAAGAACAGGACGTCTTTTTACCTACATTTCAGTCATCCTTTTCGACACCCAAACCTTGAGGACCTATATTCACCCTTCTAGATTCTTCTACCACCAGACAAGTTGTAGCCATCCTTGTCTCATTGGGTAAGAGGATGCAATTAAACTGTGAATCAACCTAGACACGTCAGGAAGGGCTGGGCTGCAAAGAGACAATCAGAACAATTGTCTGTGTTGAATAAGTGGCAATGTGGGCCCTACTTTGGGGGCTCTGTGTCCACTAGCTGTGGCACAGATTTGTGGGTTATGCCTTTGTGCTGGCACAATTTAATGCAGACACTGTAGCTAAATTAATCCATCATGGAATAGCTTGGGGAGATGACCCCAGTTTTCCAAAAATGGGAATGGAAAGGGGAGACCGAGGGCCTTTGTGGAAAGAGTTAGCAGCAAAAGTGCATCCCAACTAACAGCAATATCAACACTGAGCTCACTTTCTTTCTGGACAATGGGAAGCAAGAAGGATAGAGTCTTGGGTTCTAGAAGGGCACCACGAGTATGTCTACATAGCAAAGACAAGACTCGGACTCATGGGGCTCAGGCTGGAGAGCTGTTTCATAGCTGTGTAGAATTCTGGACTCAGGATGGAGCCTAAGCTCTGGGACCCTCCCAATGGCTACTTTACATAAAACTTTTCTTACTTTTCAAATAGGTGTTCAGGCACCCTGCAGAACACAGTCAACCCAATTAAGTTGCAGAAAAGCCGCCCAAGTAAGTGAAGATTTGCCAGCCAGATTCACTCCTCCTGACTGAAGGCAAAATAGCATGGGCAGTTACAAAACTCACCATCAAAGGGCATGTATTCTATGAACCGCACATCGAGGGGCTGGTTCTTCGTGAGCACCACAAAGTCCAAGAGTTCATCCTCATTGAGGCCTCTCATCACTACACAGTTCACCTGGATGGAAAGAAGAAACCTGAAACCATTGTGTGGAGAGCCTGGTGCTCGCACCTTACATATAAAATCTTTCAGGCCCAGAATTAAAAATATCTGAGACACTTAAGAGGTGGGATCCCCCTTACATCCTGGAAAGGCCATTCAATGCTACTGGAAAATTTATTTAATATTTACAAAAATTGCCAACCACTGAAGGGAAAAAAACCCATAACCCAAAGCATCAAGTCACCGTAAAACACAGGTCTGAGGGTATTACACACCAAATGATCTTACCTTAACAGGATTGTACCCAAGTTCAATGGCTTTATGGATTCCTTCCATTACCTTATGAAAGCCTAAAATGTAAGAAAAATTAAGACTTTTTTATATATAAAAAGTCAGTAAGTATTAGACAAAAAGATGGCAGAGACGAAAACAACTTGGTCCAGTAGATGGGACTGAGTCAAAAGACTGGTTCTATTTCCAACTCTGTTGCAGACTTAGTGTGACCTTAGGCAAGTCACTTCAGGCTAGATTTCTGAAGGTGTTTGGGTGCCAAAAAATGCAGTGGGGTGCCTAATGGCTTTTGGAAATCCCACTGGGCACCCCTGCATTTTTAGCACCCAAAAACATTAAAAAAATCTGGCGCTTAACTTCTGTGTGCTTCAGCTTTGCCCATCACTACCCCTGGTGTCACCAAAATGGGTGATGATCTATAAAAAGTGCTTTCAGATTTAAGAAAGAAAAAAAACCACCAAAAAACCCTCAAAACACTAAATAACTAAGTGTCGTTTTTAAAAGTGGCCGTCAGGACAGGCGTCTGTTGCATTTTGGCCTCTGCTAAGATTGCAGAACGTCACTTTCTGTAAGTGGAGCTCTCTGCAAGAAGCTGTTAAATGAATCAAGAAATGGACAAAAATGCCAAGATTCCCGACTTGGCCTTCACCACAGATTTAAATCTGTTCCTGAAAAAGCAAATGGCTTTGACTTTGGTTTTAAGGTTACAGGCAACTTTTCATGGCTCTCTCATTTTACGAGCAATTTGCCATGTCAGTTTGATGGGTACATTGAAAGAGAGCTTTCAAGAAACCAGTTCAGCTTGGCCTTTGATCCTCCCGAAAGGATGAGACAAGAAACAACAATCGCAGCGAGTGCAGTAAGAGAAGTGCTTTGTCCCAACTTCTCATATCGCATCTCCACTTTTCTCCCACCTCCAGACTGTGAATCAACTCAATACTAATTCTTCCTAATTGCCCAGCAGGTAGACAATTTCACGATTCCAAGGACCTTTGTGAAATCAGAACTCCCTTCCCATTCCCCCACAACCTCCACCTTCCCCCCAAGTAATCATCTGGTTTCTTTGTTAAAGTGAGGAAGAGAAGTAGCAGCAGAAAGTTGTTCCCTGCTGTGAACAGTGATCACAGCATGAATCGGTGTCAGTCGAGTTCCTAGGGGCCACGTGAATTAGCCCACGCGTCGCTCTCCATGCCCACTGGCAGGCTAGCCAGAGGTGCCTGAGTGAGCCACAGAGCCTGAGCTCCTCTTGCCAGAGCAGCGGTCCCACAAAAGAGAGGCTCCTTTGTCTTCTGGGTTTGTACAATGCTCAGCACAATGGCAGCCTGGGCTGTGACTGGGGCTCCTAGGAGCTGCAATAAAAACCACCACCACAGGGGTAGCAATGGTGGGAAGTTTGTACTGCTACTGCCTGTGCTGTTCCCTTACTGGGCTGAATGGAACGTTCTTGTCCCATTCGTATTTGTCGTACTGTCCCTACCTATTGTCTGTTCTCTTGTCTGAGTGCATTACGGTCTTCTGGGGTGGGAAATGCCCAGCACCCCATGGATGCTACTGGAAATAAGCAAGTGCCTCTCAGTCTCCTGGGCTTCACACACGGTCCCCTTCTCCAGTACTCAATAAAAAAGAATGCCACAAACAAGGTCAGGATGAACAGGGGCTGGGAGCTTTAATCTATCTGCTCCTTGGCTGGTTCAGAGCAGGCACATCTAACATAGGCGCACGGGAGGGAAGCAGAGAATGCCAGTCCCACCAATCTTTTCTGACCAACAGCTGTAACTCCTTTAATGGTAGCCCTGCAAAACTGAAGGATTAAAGTGGGATGGAGGGGTGAAGAGCACAGGGCTAATAAACTAAAGAACTGATGCAAACATCAGCTGCTTGAATTCATAACCTATTTGCTTTCTCCTCCTCTCACGAGTGTTTGCTTTGCTGGAACCTAGGACGCCTGTGTCATCAGTGGTGGGTTTTATTCTCATTAAGTGAGCTGCAGACTAAACATGGCAGGGGAGATCATAACGCACTGCTGTAAACATACCCAGAGTCACGAACAGGACTGGGGAGCCCAGCAACATCTAGGATGGACTGAAAGGAGAGGGGATAGTGTGACTTTGGCCTTGCCAAAAGGTGAGCCTTAATTCCACTCAAAGGCCAGTAATCAAAACACAGCCCCCAGCAGCAGATCAAACACACCATGACGCACAAGTCCATGCACGCTCGGGCTCAGTGTTGTAGGGATGATCTGAAGAAGGTTACAGTTTCTGATGCATAGACCATTGTCCTTCCCAATTCCTCCAGTTCCCAGCCACACATACTCAGTCCCTCAGACTCCCTGAGGTAAGGTCCTAACCAGGCAAATACCCAGTGCTCACAACTCCTTTGACATGATCTCCACCGGGATTCCACCTCCCACATTTCGTCCACGTGGGAGAAGTGGTTTGAAGGCACAGGTTCAACGGTGTGACCATGGAAGACAGTTACCTCATCACCTTCAGGAGTGATTTGAAAAATTGAGGTAAGTTGTAAACTCATTTAGACCATCACCGTCAAATGGCTCATTCCATCAGATGTGGAGAGTAGCAAGGTGTTCAGACATCATGTTCCTCTAGTCATTTTCATGCATCTAAGTTATTTCAGTAACAGGGGCCACATAAGTAACAGAGCATCTCTCAATCTTTACTGCATTTGTCCTTAATGTCTTTGTGAGGTAGGGGATGTACTGTTATCTCCATGGTACAGAAAGGGAACTGAAGGCACACAGAGACTCAGGCCCGGATCCTCAAAAGGTATTTAGGTGCCTAATTCATATTGAAATCAAAGAGAGTTTGATGCCTAAATACCTCTGAAGATCTGGGCCTAAATGTCTTTCCCAAGGTCACAGAGGAAGTCTGCTGCAGAGCAAGGAATTTAACCCAGGTCAACACCCCAATCTCTGGAGCATCCTTCCTCCCTAACATACAAGTTTATTCCTCAGACTCCAGCATGGCAACTGTAAAAGTTTCCAGGCAGCAAGATTACTAAGCCTTGGAAAAACCTCTGAGCTGACACAACCAGAACCCTCTCTCTGGCTATCCTCCCGCAAAATAAGCCCTAAAATGTCTACTCCACTGTGCTTTCATATTCTAACTCCACCGACCCCGATGGTGAACTCTTCCATTCACTATAAAACTTGATTTAAAGCCAGGCAGAAGTACTTTAGTTTCATTCATTTAAAAAAAAAAAAAAAAAGAATCACCCACTTTTGGAGTTATTGGTTTCACCCAATTTCTCCTTCACCTAAAGTCTTAGAAAAGAAGTAACTTCCCTTTTTATAAACTTTATTAAAAGTCCTGGGCATTTTCCCTATCTGTCCCCTGCAGGCGTGGGCCCAGCAGCACTCTCCAGATTCCCTCTCTGTAGTTAGAAGAACATGTGTAATTACTCCTTTCCCTCATCAAATTTTAGCAAGATGCAATTTATAAGCTGCACATTCCTCGTGACTTCCAATCAGATATCCAGAGCTGCTGCCATGTCATTCAGGAAGCTGCAGGGCAGGTTTGTCCCTTAAATAGCAGAGAAGGAGCACATTGCCAAGAAATGCCTGAAACTGGCTAGTCTTTAAGTGCAGGGAGCAACAAGCAAAGAGTGGATAGGACTCCCAATTGTGCCTGGTACACCCAGGTATTTTTCTGCAATACCTACCATGAGGCAACCACACCAATGCCATTCCCGAGCTGAGAATGTTCATTGGTGTCAGAACTGTATCCGGGCAGAGTGAATTTCCTCATTATGTATCCAGAGAGAGCGCGCGACCGCAAGAGAGACCACCTTTCCTCACCTGTCACAGACACAGATCTTGCCACACTCTATGGTTAGCCTGGTTGGGGAACACAGTCAGGAATGGCCAAGTGCTCGGTATGCTACAGTTACCTATCTGCAGCCCTGCAGAGTTTAAATAGCTTGCTCTCAATTTTACTGGTGTTGCAGCACCATCTAGTGGCTATGGGGAGGCATCCTCTCTAAGCTAGCACTCCACATAGATTCGCAGACAATGAGGGTTTTTTTTCCCCCATTCAAAAATATAAGGGTGTGAAGCTAGATTTTCCCCAACATGAAATTCAGCAAAACCTGAAAATTTGGGATCAACTTCACGTTAAGCTTTCGAGTTCATTTAAGAGGAACTTTTAACAGCACCATCATCACATTTTGGATGTGCTGTCATTCTAAGTCTCTGAAATTTACATTTGGATTCACTAGCTAGAAAACAAGTTATATGACTCATACCCCTCATCAGCGACCTCAGGCTCTGTTTATCCACATGGAAAAGTACAGGATGGACAGCAGTACTAAGTACACAAAGACAACCAACACAGAATCACAGAAATTTAGGACTGGAAGGGACCTGGACAGGTCATCTATTCAGTCCCCTTCACTGAGGCAGGACTAAGTATGGTCTAGACCATTCCCAACAGGTGTTGATCTAACCTGTGTTTAAAAAACCATCCATGATGGAGATTCCTCAACCTCCTTATATAATTTGTGATTAGCTACCTTACAGTTAGGAAGTTTTGCCAAATGTCTAACCTAAATCTTCCTTGCTGCAATTTAAGCCCATTACTTCTTGTCCCATCCGCTGTGGATAAGGAGAAAAATTTATTACCTTCCTCTTTACAACAACCTTTTCCATACTTGAAGACTGTCATAATGTCCCCCCTCAGTCTGCTCTTCTCCAGACTAAATAAATTCAGTTTTTTCAATCTTTCCTCATAGGCCATGTTTTCTAGACCTTTAATAATTTTTGTTGCTCTCTTCTGATTTTCTCCAATTTGTTCACATCTTCCTGAAGTGTGGTGCCCAGAACTGGACACAATACTCCAACTGAGGCCTTATCAGTGCTGAGTGGAAGAATTACTTCTGATGGCTTGCTTACAACATTCCTACTAATACATCCCAGAATGAGGTTTGCTCCTTTTT
>ML675721.1:5266288-5296425 GCA_007922155.1 Mesoclemmys tuberculata | reverse complement strand
CTTGTGCAGATGGCGCTTGTTCAACAGAAGACTTCTTCCATCAACCTAGCTTCTACTTCTTGGGGAGGTAGATTACCTATGGTGACAGGAGGGGTTCTCCTGTCAGTGTACATAGTGTCAAATGTAGACAAGCCCTTATTAAAGTTGAGATATATCTCATACACTGCTTCCCCACATTCACAAGCCTTGTCACCTTGTCAAAGAAGAGTATTCGGGTGGTTTGACATGATTTCTTCTTGTCAAATCCATGCTGACTGTTACTTATAAGCTTATTATCTTCTAGGTGCTTACATACTGATTGTTTAATTATTTGCTCCATTATCTTTCCAAGTATGGATGTTAAGCTGGCTGGTCTATAATTCCTTGGTTGTCCTTATTCCCCTTTTTTTAAAGATGAGTACTCTAATTGCCCTTTTTCAGTCCTCCGGGATCTCTCCCGTCCTTCAAGAATTCTCAAATATAACATCTAATGGCTCGGAGATCTCTTCAGCCAGTTCTTTAAGTATTGTAGGATGTATTTCATCAGGACATGCTGACTTGAAGACATCTAACTTGTCTAAGTAATTCTTAACTTGTTCTTCCCTATTTTAGCCCCAGATCCTACCCTATTTACACTGATGTTCACTTTGCTAATCTTTTTGGTGAAAACAAACAAAAAAGGCATTCAACACTTTGGCCATTGCTGCATTTTCTGTTACTGTCTTTCCCCCTTCATTGGGTAATAGGCCTACTCTGTCCTTGGTCTTCATCTTGCTTCTAACATTTTAGCAAAGTGTTTTCTTGTTATCCTTTATGTCCGTAGCTAGTTAATCTCATTTTGGGCCTGTCCCTACATGCTCTCTCTATGTGTGCGCGTGCAAGTAAAACCTAGTTTCCACTTTTTGTATTACTTTTTTTTTTTAAATAGAGTTTCAGATCATTGAGGATCTCCTTGTTAAGTCAGGGTGGTCTCTTACTATACTTCCTATCTTTCCTCTACAATGGGATACTTTGCTCGTGTGTCCTTAATAATGTCTCTTTAAACATGCCTCAACCATGACCAGAAGAGATCACTTCTATTGGTGACACTGAGTTTCAGTATCCGTGGCCTATTTAGTCCTTGACTTCTCTGCTGGAAATGCCAGCAGAGTTCCAAATAGTGCCAATTCTGAAGCTGATTTCAATGTGATACTTGTCCACTAGGAAGTCGACTGACCCACTAACACATTTCACAGGCGATCAGGACTTATCTGAAGGAATCAATAAAAGCAGTACAGGAAACCACCTGGAGCCATTTTAAAGTGCTTGCATAAGACACGAGATTGCCCATTTGATGGGTCCTTAATGCAGGATTCACTGTAGGAAGTGAATGGAAGCACTAGTACTCAAAGCAAATCAAATGTTTACAGGACTTAAGAACAAATGTCTGTATGAGAAGCAGAGCTGGTGAATAGCAGATAAATCATGAACCAACATGGTATGCAGTCGGAACATATTCAGTATTCATCATCCAGTAGTTGGGATCATAGATTCTGAACCCAGGAGTCACAAATGGGTTTCAGTAACTCGTGACCATATTCTTTTTCTTTATGGTTAGATGAGCAGGGGTAAGGGATTGTCACAAAATACTGTTGTCAGTTGCAACAGGAGGTTATGGCAAAGAACGGGTTGACAGCCACTAATCTGGATGAATAATTTTCAGTTTTTGTGGGAGGGAGGGGAAAAATCTGGCAGCCATTCATGCCTTTGCTTGACTGTTAATAACGGTGGGCAAATGGTTTCAGGGTATTGTTTCTGTTCCTGGATGAAAATGATTAACAGGAGAACAGTGTAGAGCTGAGAATTGACAAATGTAATTATGAGTACTCCTAAGAAGCTATTCACAAAAGTGTTCTTTATTCCACCCGTTCTCATGAAAAGTGGTTTTACCTATGAAAGAAGGTTGAGTAGAAGGGAAAAGAGCCAGCTGTTAAACTCAAGCCAAGTGTAGATATTTTGGGTTGGTCTTAAGGAAGGGAATTTCACTTCTCTCCCAATATAAATGTTTGAAAAAGACTGGCAAACGGGGATATAAAAATAAAAAAGATGGGCAATTTTACTCTATACCAGTGAGATGTTATTTGAATTTCTGTACCTTTCCTCCGGACGATGAACTCAAATTTGGCTGGAACTAGAGTATCCAAGCTGATGTTAATAGCATCCAGCCCAGCCTCCTTCAGCCGTGGCAGCAGCCTGGCTAAGTTGATCCCATTGGTTGTGATAGCAATGGTTTGTAGCCCTTCTAACTTGTACAGCTGAGCTAGGAAACAAAAGGGAAAAAGAGAGGGTTTAATGGCCAGAGTTCAACCACAAGATGCACAGGAACCTGTAGTGAACATACTAGATCAGTGGTTCTCAATCAGGGGTACCCATACCCTGGGGTGTATGCAGAAGGTACATCAACTCATCTAGATATTTGCCTAGTTTTACAACAGGCTACATAAAAAGCACAAGAGAAGTCAGTGCAAACTAAAATTCCATTCAATGATTTGTTTATACGGCTTTATCTACTGTACATTCAAAAGTACAATATTTATTTTCCAATTTATTTATTTTATAATTGTATGGTAAAAATGAGAATGTAAGCAATTTTTCAGTAATAGTGTGCAGTTACGCTTCTGTATTTTTAATGTTGACTTTGTAAGCAAGGAGTTTTTAAGTGAGCTGAAATTTGGGGGGACGGGGGACGCAAAACAAGTCAGATCCCTGAAAGGGTACAATAGTCTGAAAAGTTTGAGAGCCACTGTTCTAGATCACTAGGGAAAGGAACATGCACAATGGTGGGGAGAAGAAAATTATTTTCACATGAATGTGGTCGAGAGTCCAAATCCCTCCATCTGCCAAGTCCATTCACCCAATTACTTACCAATTCACTGCAAGAGATGGCCAGAGAGGGGAGCTCACCCCTTACCAAATGGGTAGTGCTGACAACCGGGATGCATTTCTATGCCACTTTCTCTTTGGAGATGCACTTACTAGATTAATAGAGTACAGCACAAAGCCAGCTTCAAATGGTATTAAAGGAGCTAAAATGTGGCAAACAGCAGCGATTCCAATACTTCATCAGAATGCTCTGGATACAGATTAATTTTGCTCTATGCTTATTAGAGCAAATGAGCGCTTTAATATTGAAGGCAACTCTATGGACTCATTTCACCTGGCCTATCTCCCAATTGTCCAGTTCTGAAAGCTGAATTCCATCGCTAATGGATCAGTCATTAACCATTACTTTCTTGAGGCCCCTAACTGGATCCAGATGCTGACCTACTTGCACTTATATAGCACCTTTTATCCTAAAGGCTTTACACACCATAGCATATTATGTATCATTCACTGAAAATTGCTTCACCCACCACTGAAATGCAATCACTTCTCTGGGGAGAAAGTGGCAGCTACTTTAACAGCCCAAAGCAACTTTATACAAGCAACCTAAGACAGCTAGCAAAGAATGCTGTAGTCACCAAAAACTGTACAGGGAATTTAAGGAGCCAAAATACACTCCGGAGGTCACCTTAAAGGCTGAAATCTTCAAAGTTAGTCATCAGTATTAATACAAGCATTACTAGCCTAAATGATTAAATAGTATTAATGCAAGGCCCACAAGGGTACAGCTATTAAAAAAAACACAAAAGATTAGATAAACATCATAAAGTTCAAGCCTCAGGAATAGCCGGATGCCTGAAAATGATGTGCAGAAATACTTGCAGGGTCCTGAGATGTGATTAGTCTCCAATTTAGATTTACACAGTTCCAACATCACCATCATCTGAGTTTCATTATACAGGATACTATATAGGGTAGTATACACTATACAGACTATAAGGTAGCTCAAAGGATCAAATGTAAAAAGGCTGCCAACTTGGGTGAGGAAAAGGAGGCGTGAATTCCAAGTGCCGCTAGCCAGAATATTGTATAGCACTACCATTGCCTCACTTTATGAGTTACAGTATCCAACCTGTGTGAAAGGGTGTTGCTGCCCCTCAACCTGAATGTTATGAGGCTTTCCCCAAACCTGGCAACCCTGTGACCACAGATGGGGCTCACATGACACTGAAACCAGCCTGAGGCATCTGAAGAGCTGAGTTATATGCAGAAGGTTGTTACTGGCAATTTGGCAGCAAATTTATTATGAAATTAAAAATTGAACTCCCTTAATTACTTCAATTTCTTCTTTCCTTAGAGTTCCTTTCACTTCCTCTCCCTTTCTTTACGGTGTTTTTTTGTTTTTTGGGGTTTTTTTTAAATCCTTGTGATGTGTTTAGAGTTTGTTTGAAATACTAGAACCATTTTACGGTGAAGTCATCTCTTTCCCTGCACAGAGAAAGGTAAATTCTCTGCTTAGCAAGGCTAACTGGGATTGCAACCTGAAAATGGTGATACACTGAAGGCACTTGGGATATCCATTGTTTCACTACAACGCAGTTTGAAGTGTGTAAATTCCACAGTATTTAAATGTTTTAATTAGTAAAAGTGTTCAAGCTTCTCTCTCCAGAAACATCCTTCTCATCTCCTTAAAGTTCAGTTCTGCTGTAAGAAGTGACTGTGTAAAAGTGGCACCTTATTCAGTAGATTTAATCTGCTCCGGCTGTGTCTCCATTCTACTCTTTCTGAGATGGAGCGTTAGTATGGACGGGGTAAGGGCATTTTTATCTCCCTGGCATCTAACTCTGCTTGGAACAGTTCCACAAAAAGCACAGTGATACAAGAGCAGTTGGCCACCAGATCCCCAAATACTCTAGCATTCCCACCACCACCTCCAATGGAGGTGCACCATCCGTGTTCCTCAACTTGCTTACAGTCGACAAGACCTGTCTGTATTCCAGTAGGCAGATGTGTATTTATGTTGCAAGAATACATGGTTACCTACCTTTTATGTCTGTTAGCTCCAGGAGTGAGCACTAGACTATTTTGGTTCCTCATCGAGCTAGCGTGCTAAGCAGAACACAGCCGTGGTGATGCAAGTGGCAGGTGGGGCTAGCTGGCCTGAGTATGTAACTAGTATCTCTGATGGGCATATACTCGAGGCCACTAGCGTCTCCCGCCCTTTGCAATGCCGCAGCCCCGTTTTATTTTTAGTATGTTAGCTCGATGAGAGCTAGCGTAAGTTTGTCCCATTGAGCTGGAAATAATACTTCCAGACATACCCTCAGAGAGACCTGTGAAGATATTTGGGGCTGGGGCTTAGAAGACATGTACCCAGTACTGGGAGTGTAGGAAGCAGAGGGGCAATAGAGTGTTCACTAAGAACAAACTTTCTATTCACTTTCCTTTCCTGGTATCTCAAACCTTCCCCATACAGCAGGAATGAGCTACCAGAGAAAGGGTGGCCACTGACCACGGTTGCCAGCAGTTGTGGGAGAAGCACTAGCTAGCAACACAATCCATTTGGAATGATTTAGTTGGAGTTCGTCCTGCTCTGAGCAGGGGTTGGACTAGATGACCTCCTGAAGTCCCTTCTAACCCTAATCTATAACTTGCCACTAGGGGAACCTGCTGAGCCAGCAGTCTGAGAGAAGATACATCAGTGTAACTGCTTTTCTTGCCCATCAGCTGTCCTCAGAACACACATCAACCACCAAGCTTCCAGCTACAGAAAAACAACAGAAGCCACTACAGACATCGCTGCTGGAAAGGTGTAGTACATACAGGTTTAACCCGAGTCTAATCAGACTCTCATGCTGCAGCTGAAATGGATGGATTCCAGCACTAAACTATTATGGCACCAACTGAATTTAGCCAATTAGGGCAGAATGTGGTTCTTATCAGTGCCTCTTTCCTTGTGTAACAGATACACAACTAGACAATTCACTGGAAACTAATGGAGGGCACAATCTTGCAAAAGGTAGTAAACAGACTGGATAGACCCCAGCAATCAGAAATTAGAGATAGAGAACTAATACTTAGGGTCTGCAGTTATTTACCAGGCGCAGCCACTATCCTTGCTTGCTTGTTGATTTGTGCTAGCTAAGCAGTGAAACATTTGCAGTTAACTTGTGTCATGCTGCACTGTATGACCACTAAACTCAATTGAGAATAGAGAGGGATTTCATAACAGAGTCATGAGGTGTTCTGCTGGATTAAGGCTGCTTTTATGCCTGCTGTAATCACTTCAGCAAAAATAATCAGCAGCTAAACACATACAAATAAAGGCAAATGGCAAAATGACCACATGGAATGGGGGAGGAGGGGAATCAATTTACTTAACTCAGTAGTCTGCGGTGAGAGTGCAGCCTTTAGCATTAAGTAAATAAGACAACCACTTTTACATTTATTGCCCCTTCATGGTCAGAACATTCTCTCTAAAAAGGGCAGTTTCATACATACTCTCTTTCAATGGCTCCCTACTCATATTCACTCCTGTTTACAAGTCAAAAGAGGCTATTTCCTAGCACAATTCAACCCAGTATCCAAAAAATAAAACAAAGAACCACTCAGAGCTCTTTTTATCTCAAGGCAGAGGTCATAGTTGATTTTCAACCACTGGATATGAAGATCAACAATATGCAACTGAAACTCAGTTGAAAGGGCTTTGCAGAACTATCTTGTTTGCATCAGGAAAACAAGCAAATGTGCTGAATAATGCTTTTATTTGTCTGTAAAGTGCCATGCACTCTTACAGTCCTGTGTAAATAAGAATTCTTTATTTTGCAGATACTCCAACCATAACCCCATGCAGTCTTCAGCATCAGCTTCCAGATCCTCAAGTGGAAATATTAGTAAAACAGTTGTACAAACCTCTAAGAACCTTAAAGAAAAATCCCTTCCCCCTCATCCCTCAACAATATTTGAAAGGTGTTTCTACCAAATCAGAACCCAGCACGCTCCTTTCAAGTGCCTTGAACGTTTGTATACCAGCACACTTGAGGACAGCAGCAGGCAGGCCAATGTACATTCCTGTTATGTTTAACTGCTGCAGTCAGCAAAGGGAGTTGGGGCGAAAGGGAAGGGGAAGGGAGAGTGCGCATGCATGCACGTATAAAGGGAAGAAGAGAGAGGTTCTGTTTTCAAAGAGACCCATAAGAAAAATAGCTTAAAAGAAATAGAATTGTTTGATGACTCAAATGGTAGAAGGAGTCTGTTTTTTGGACAAGTCTTATTGTAGCAATACTGCCACCTCATGATTTTGTCATGAGTCTCATGATAATTGTTGTTTTTCTTAAAACTCCAGCTCCTGGAGTCAAGTGGATATGTGATGATTTCTGCATTCATTCTTAAAGAGAAAGTTTCAAAATGTGACCCCAGTGCAGCCTAAGGCTCAAAATGCAGAAGGCAAATAAAAAGATCCATTTTTTTTAAACCTACTCATGATTTTAAAGCCAATCTTGTGATTTTTTGGTGAGCCTGACATGACTTTTGGCCATTTGGGGTTGGCAATACTGTTAAAAGGATCCCACTACTAGCCAGATCTACCAGCACAGTCCTTCTTAGGCAAGTTCCTGCCTGCTCTGGGTTTTGATGAGTGCAAATACCCACTAATCTACTCCCGAGCCAATGCTAACTCCTGCTCTAGAAGGCCTGTGGCTCTCTCTCTGGACACTTCCCACAAAAGGCCCAACACCCAGTGAATGACTGTGATGGAATACACCCCTGCATTCACACTCTACACACTATTAAAATGATCTTGGTTCAAGGTATCATTTGTAAAAGCCCAATTTGCTGGTCAGTATAGTCCTGATACAATTGCAACACTGTGGCAAAAGTTCCCTTGCATGGTGTTAACACCACATGTTCCAAACCCCATAACTCCACCCACACAGAAATTGGCAAATAGGTCTGTCCTAAACAAAGGAGTGTGTGCTCAGCTCCACTTGCATTTAAACAGTAAACAGAGTCCTCAAGCAGGAAGGGAAGATAAAGGAAGTTCAAACAGGTGAAAAACCCAGCAGGGAATATCCTTCCACACAGACTCTGGTTCCCAGCTGGAAAGGTTTTTCAAGTGAAGAACTGAAACTATAAAAAGGAGGGACAAACTCTCCAAGGCACCCCTCGCACCCTCCCTGCCTATTGTCATATTCACTGCACCTGAAGAGACAAAGGAAGCAGGCGTTGGACTCTGGGGGAAGGGGCCTGACCTCGAGTTTGGTCAGTAAGACTGCTGCAAGCATGTGGTGAGAATCTAATTTCTTTGAATCTAATGTAGTTTGTTAAGCTAAACATCAGTAAGTGTTTTCTGTTTATTTTTCTTGTACCATTTCTGACTTTTTATGCCTCATTATTTGTATTCACTTAAATCTCTCTCTTTGTAGTTAAACTTGTTTTACTGTATTATCTAATCTAGTTATGTTCAAGATGAAGTATCTGGGCCACTCCATTTGGGGTAACAAGTTGTGTGCATATTATTCCCTTAAAGGAATAATGACAACATATTTGTATTGTTCAGGGGAGGGCTGGGCAGTACAGAACGTATACTTCTTGGGGGGAAATCTGGGACTGGGGTGTGTGTTGGGGTCACCCTGCAGCATAACCAAGGCTGGTAAGAAGCTACAGCACACACAGGGAATGACTTGCATGCTGGGCATTGTTTGTGAGCAGTCCAGGCTGGAGGCTATAGCAACAAGGCATTGTAAAGGGCACCCTGGGTTACAGGGCAGAGATTGCACAGCTTCTCATTAGTATGGATTGGACCCTGGTATATCACAATGACTAAAGGAACTTACAATGTTATGGATGCCTGTCCACTAGGAACAGTGCTGCAACACCATTACCTTCTCCCATAAGCTTATTTCACAGGCCTGGTCCACACTAGGATTTTACATCGTTATAGCTACATCCTCACAAGTATGAAAAAGCCATAGGCCTGACACATGCAGCTACGCTGACTTAATCCCAAGTAGACAATGCTAGGTCAATTCTTCCACTGACCTAGCTACAGTCTCTCTGGGAGATGGTTACCTATACTGATTGGAGAATCCCCTCCCTCGTTAGCATAGGTAGTATCTACAGTGAAATGCTGCAGCATTTTAAGTGTAAACAAACCCTCAGAGACCACTAAACAGCCATCAGATAGTAAACAAAATTGTGTTTGATACAAGTCTAGGGAGCCTTGTCTGACCTAGGGAAGACAGGCACTATATCCCATTACCAGTCCCTTCAGGAACTTGTGCCTAGAGCAGACAAAATGACATGATACAGCCTGAAGTAAGTACACTTGCTGACTCATGGTGAGTGCAAATTTCTAAAATAATCTGGAAAGCTGTATCAGGCATGTGGATAAATAAAAGATTAAAGAACCTAGTTTCCCACACTAGTTTCAAGCCACAATAGTGCAATGGGAAGGAAGAAAAAGTTCAGACCCAAAGTCTTAATAGACTGAGGTATTAACTATTCCTCTTTCCTTTATAGACTTCAAAGGTTTTATTATTAGCAGATATATTACACTTTATATACAGAGAATATTTATTCAGTGAAAACTAAACTAAATTCAGAACATCAATATCACCTACACCCGAGGCACTTCATGCTGCTTAAGAAATCACATCTAAGGCCCGGTCTACACTTACCTTTGCAATTCGGCGGCAGTCGACGGGAGATATACAAGTGACGTAAATCACTTGCGTATCTCCTCTGTGCGCCATCCACACTGCGCTGCGTCGAAGGGAACAGCGTTCGCTTCGATGCAGCGCTACGCTACTTACCGGGGTGGTTTTCCTGCATCGATTTCTGGATCAACTGAGCGTGTCTATACAGACCCAGCCTAAGACTTGGGAGGTGCTTTAATGCAGGGCAAAACACAAAAACGGCTTAAAAACCCAAAATAATTAGGCATGTTTTCATAGGCTAAATTAAGAAATAATGTCAATATTTCCCTGCAGTGCTGGAAACAAAACAGCATTGTATTAAACACATGAAATCCAAAAAGTGAATTAACTAGAGCGAAGAAGTGAAATGGATTAAATTAGCTTCATTGTCCAGTTTGAATGAAAACACCATCAAAGATTAAACAGATTATTAAAATAGCAAAATTCAGAAATATAATTCATATCTAACAGGTAAGGTTATATTATAAATGGCCATCTTGCAAATGCCACTTTCAGATAATTCCAAGTCTATGTCTGCAGGACATGATTTATTTGTCAGTTAAATGGGCAATAATTGGAATTTAAACTCCCCTAAAGACAGACATTTATCTAGTACAAGTCACTGGTGGTTTTATACAGTTTTGTTCTATTACGTTCAGATTATTACTGGGTTTTGATTTCTAATGAGATTGGAGTTATGTGAATAGCTACTCTAATTAGCTAAACATTTATTTGTTTAATGCAATTAATAGCAAGACTACAAATTAGGAGTTTATTCATTAACTGACTGCAAGGCTTTCCCACGTTATATGTCTAAAGACTTCAAAAAGAGAAGTTATTGTCCTGCTCCACTGAACAGTTAAACTGCTTTCAAACAAACCGTGTCACGGCACATGATGCTCCTTACAGGAAAATGCAGACTGGTGGTAAGGTGCACATCATTAGAAGCAGCAGCAAACAGTAACATTTCCAAGTAAACCTACAGCGGGGGAAAGTTTATGTACTGTAACAGAGTGGGGAGGGAGGAACAGATGTACTCCGCCCTCGCGGGTCTTGCGCTCTTCCGGCCCGGCCGGTGGGGCAGCTGGGGGAAGGTTTAGGGAGGGGATGGGGCCCGCTCTGCCCCTGAGTACTGCTACCTTCCCTTGGGGTAGTCTGTGGACCACTTCCTGCTACCCCAGCTGGTGGCCTGCCTCCAGTGCCGTGGCAGGAACTGTGGCAGCTCCCAAGCTTCTGCAGACTGCAGGCTGCCAGGCTGCAGTCTCCTAGCTCCAGGCTGCCAGCACCAAACTGCAGGCTTTTAAACTGCAAACTCCAAACTCTCAACTCCAAAACTGTAACCTGTAAACTCCTAACTCTCAACTCCACACCTCCTCACTCCAAACGCCACAGCTGCCTGCCTGAACTGAAGGCTTTTAAGTGTTTGGGGCGGGGCTCCTTGATTGGCCCCAGGTGGCCTAATTAGCTAAGCAGCTCCAGGTGGCCTAATTAGCTTAAAGCAGCCCCAGCTGGATCACCCAGGGAATAAGGCTTTGCTAAGCCTGGGGCTAATATACATGCCTTCTAGCACCCTTGCATAGCCATCTGGCCTGGCCCTGTCACAGTACCCAGAATTTAATATTGCTGAGGTAGAATGCCTGCAGCATCTGCACCCCCGAGATTGCTTTAGTGATAAAGCTTTTATCACGAGGTCATGAAAACATGCATACTTGCTAAATTATGATGTATATTTCAAATTCATTAATACATACAGCCTTATAAACATCACTAAAACCTGCCCAGACTAAATGCATTATTTCTATAAATGCCAAGTTATTTCAAAGAGGAAAAGGCTATTAGAAAGCCAAAGAAACAGCAAAATAAGAAGTGAGTAGACTAAACACGAGGCATTAACAAAATATGTGATAATGCCAGGGTTGCTATTAAACTTTTTATTTCCTCTTGTTTCCTAAAATCATGCAGAACTCATTTGCAAGTAACACAGCCATCTCAGATTCATGGCAATGAAGATTTTGTAGCCCCAATACCATAATTTCTCTTGACTAACCACACATTTATTTGGCTCTCTTTAAGCTACAGTAAAACTAGCTGATTGCTCAATACATTTAGCAAAGTACTTGCAGCTCCCACTTCAAGACAAGTGAAATACTGAACACAGGAATTCTCTAGTACCCAGAACATTTTATGAAGAGTTACATGAAAGCAGAACTACTGAACATGGCCAACTCCTTCCTGACTTCAGCCATAGTTTTGTGCCAATTGATCACGACAATCCTCCTCTCACCTTCCCCTTCAACAAAATGTTTGCTTCACTGAATCCTGCTTTCCACTCAAAGGCTAGGGAGTGCAAACAAGCTTCAGGTGAAAACTGAAACTCCTCTTAATGATGCATTGCCAAGAAAGAACATCCTAGCCAGGCAGGTCTACTTACTTGGGAACAAAACCAGACTCTCTTTGGTTGTTGTTTTACTCCCCCCAGTCAGAACTCTCATTTTACAAGAATAGAGAATCCATCCCAGAAGCAGAAGTCGCTCTAGCTACAGGCCTACCGGTGGCAGATTTCTGGGAGAAGTGGTGTGAACTCAGAGCGCTCAAACTGCCCCAACCAGCGCAAACTATGTTGATGTAGTCTATTTGGATCAGGCAAGCTGCTGGGCAGCCTTGCTTGGAGGGGTCCATGCACATGTGCACTTAAACAGGAGTGCCACATCTGATGGTGGGAAGCAACAGCGGGGAGGAGCATCCCTTATGGGCCAGGAAGGTAAGTGGTGGAAGTGGCTGGGCATCTGGTACCCACTCCTGACTAGGGGGTAGGTACCCAGGGGAGGTGGTGAGAGTGCCTCCTGCAGGCTCCCAGCCCCAACCCAACCCACCTCCCACACGTTCACCCTGCCTTCCCCAGGTACCCATTGTCCCCAAGCCTCCTGCCTTCTCCCACACACCTACCACCTAGCCCCCCGTTTCCCAAACTAGAGCCCCCAGTCCCTTGCTGGCTCCCCCCATTGCAGGGCCCAGGAGAAAGGGATCCTCTGGCTCTGATGGAACGTGCCTCAGCTGCTACCTCATTGGCCCCACAGTACAAGGTGTCTTCACCGGGGGTGGCGTACTGAAGTTTTACCTTGGGTGGCAGATTGTCTTGAGCTGCCTCTGCTCAGAAGTGCAGTCACAAAATGGAGTATGTCAAAATTATGTATAACAGACCTGAAAAGGCCTCTTGGGCCATCCAATCTGCTCCCTCCCTTCATCTGCAGGGCTACTTACATCCCCATCCACACATTTGTCCTCAAACTGCTGCCGTAATGGTGCCTCTATCACTTCCCTTGGAACTCTGCAGAAAACACATCAGTGGACCCGTCTTGCCTCAGTGAAAGCACCCTTCATTGTTAATTGTTAATTTGGGACTGTGTCATTACGTACCAGTCACATGCATAGTAAATTACAGAATAGTCTAGAAGAAAAAAATGTGTATGTGCAGACCCCTGAATTCTCTAGGTTTTCAACTCACTTTAAAAGAAGTAGTCACACAAATATAAGGCCCAAGGCATCAGTGAGTTAGTCCAACAGTACAGTCACCTAACATCCAATACCATTAACACAATGGCCCCGGCCTCCCCCTCCTCCCTGATACTAACCAAAATGATCACCCTGGTTCTCAAATCAGCTACAGCAGATGAAGTGCACAGGCAAAAGCTAGAGTGCAAAACACATTCTGAATCCACCCTCCACAGCAGCACAGACACTCTTACAGGATTACGCCACTGCAGTCAGACCAAAACGAGCCTTCTACCCCTCTAAAATCAATGCTGCGGAATCAGGAGCAGCAGAGCTATTTTGCACAGTGGTCTGGCTAGTCAAGCCAGACTGCATAGCCCAAATAAGTGACTAAAGCACCAGCCACCGTGAAGAGCAGCCCGCATACTTTGCTGATAAGACAAACTGAAAACGTACAGAACACACTGGGCCACACTCGAAGAAAACTCCACTTGGACCAGACTATATTACCTACCCTGACTGAGTTTGGCCCCATCACACATGACAAACTTAAGAAGCCCTGACAAATGTTAACGCCACAACTAGTGAAATGCATCCATGCACTACCTGGCTGCTAAAAGCCAGCAAGAAACAACTATGCCCAATCCTCAGTAAGCCATCATCAGACCCTGAAGATCTTTCCAACTACCTCCGATCCCCAGTGTCCCCTTTCTAGACAAAATAACTGAGGAAGCAGTAACCACCAAGCTCCAACCATACCACATGACATCAGCCAACATCCTGGATGCTACATAATCAGAGCTCAACACAGAGACCGTTCCATTGGCACTAAAGGACTATGGGCACAAAACTTCCATGTTCCCACTGCTGGACTTCTTTGCTGCCTTTGACACAGAGGGCCATAAAGTCTTACTAGCTCAGCTATAGGATACCGTAGGAGTAGGTGGCCCAATACTACAGTAACTCTAATCATTCCTCTACAGCAGAAAGGGTTGCAATAGGTAATTGTCCCTCCTCTCCAAAGGCACTCATCTGCGGAGTCCCATGAGGATCCATACTATTTCTTTTTATCTTCAATATCTACAAGGGTTCCCTGGGATTGAGTCAGACCCCCATGGGCTCAGCAGACAACTGGGTGCTGATTACACTCAACTATCTCTCATTCTCAAGTGATACAACTGTCACCCTGGCTGGATTTGGGGGGGAGGGGAGAGAGCATTTATTGTATTATTTAACATCAGTATGTCAAAATCAGGCCATGTCAGGTACTGTTAGAAAGGCTATAATGTGCTAAGTAAGATGACAATGTTTATGTTCATGTGTAATGGAAGTTACGGATATGGTTACTATATCTGTATTTCAAATTGTGCTGTGTCTAGGTAACACCTCAGACAGGACGACTGCAGAGATGGAATGCTTAATGGCCCATTAAGAGATTCACAGGTGCAAGGGGCCCAGAGGGGGAAGCCAGGGATATACCTGATGAGTCACCAGGACTTGCTCATGTGACTCTGGACTCCATTTTGGTTCCTGTGAAATTCCACAAGCAGGATGGCAAGGGCCAGAGGACATAAAAGGCAGAGGCCTGGGATCCATTATGTCTTTAGTCTGCCTTTCAGTCTACCTCTGGATCAAATCATCTGCAACTGAACTGAAGCTGTGAAACAAAGGCCTGAGACCCATCCAGGTACTGGATGTACACCAGAGGGAGTGTACAAGCCTGCACACTCCACAATTCTTCTAGAAACCTGATCTATATGGACTTTCAAATCATTTGTATCTATCTGACTGCTTTAATCCTTTAACTTTTTTTTATAGTTTGTTGCTTTCTTTTTATAATAAACTTTTAGTTTTATTTACTAAAGGATTGGCTGGCAGCGTGGTATTTTGTGTAAGATCCAACTTATATTGATCTGGTACTGTGGCTGGCCCTTTGGGGTCAGGAGAAACCTTTCTGGTAAACAGCATAGAGTTTTAAGTAACTGGTCTCTTTACTGGACCTAGTAATTGATTGGGAGCCAGAGACTGAAATGCAATAAAGGGGGCTGCGTGTATTTGTATTTTGGCTTCTTCATAACTAGTACGGGGAATCAGCAGCACTGTTGGTGGCTGGTTGGGAAATCTGACTTCAGTGTCACCCACCAGGGCTGGGAGAATCTGCTCTCCTTTTGCAGCCTGCCCTGATCTTGGCATTTTCAGATGGCTGCCCTAGGCACGGATGGGTCACAGCAACCATTGCCACTAACAAGATGTCGGAATATCTTCGGGGGAGGGGAGGAGTGAGCTCTTGGATGAAGCGTAGCTGGCTCAGGCGGAATCAAGGCAGGAGGGATTCGACACTGGTCAGAAAGGGGAAATGCACTGAAGAACTAGCAGAGGCATGGTCTCCACCTTCCATTGAAGGCGTACAGTTCCCATTTGTCAGACAGGAACAAAGCCGCAGGCCCTGCTTGACTCCTCAATATGCTGGGATGACCAGGCAGTGCCAGTACTAAAAAAGTACCTTCTTTCACCTGCAGCTTGCTGTGGGCACGGGGACAATGGATGTCAGCGCTGGGCCACGTTCCTGGGGGGCCGGGAGTTGGGCCCAGGCTCTGGACATGAATTGTCCTTCATGGAACCCTTGACTTGAGCTGAAAAGGCCATGTACTGCACAAGCAATAATTATGTGCAAACCACAGCACTTTTCTACCTTGAAGTTAGGGACAGAGGGAGCATATCAGGGCAACTTTTAGCAGTGGCTGGAGCAGGGCAAACCTACCTGATAGGTACCATGGTAACGAGGGTGTAACATGAATTGGCTGTGTGCTTCCTTTCATTCCTTCCCTCGCCAAGGGAAGAGTGTTATCTCTTCTTTCCCAGGTAGCATGTCTGTTAGGGAAGGCTCAGGAACTCGCCCCCTAGTTCTTCCCTTGTTGCTAGTTTGTTAAGGGACTTCATGGCCATTCCTGCTGTTAAGATAAAGTACGTGCTATGCAAGTTTCGTGGGAAATAAACAAAGGCGGGTATAATTATACACCTCCCTTAGCCATTAATATTCATTTTATAATCTTTTATATCACCAAATAGGGGTTTTATGGGGCGTTGTAGAAGTGTGTGTGTTTACATATTATTTTAGATAAAAGTTGTAAAGCAGTGAATGCAGGGCTCACTTTGTTGGACGTGTGTGAGAAAGGGGAATGAGTGGATTAGAAGCTGTAACCGAATAAACACTCCTTATTACTCCACCTCGCTCTCTCGCTCCCTGCAACACTTGCTAAGAAACTTCTTCCCTTCCTCCTGGATGAGGACCTGCCCACAGTGACCCATGCATGTGTCACCTCCAGGCTGGACTGCAGTAAGTCACTGTATCTGAAATTGAATGTGAAGACATCGCACAGGATTCGGCTGGTTCAGGATGGGACATGGAAAAAGCCCCATCATTTGGGACATTTAACAACAGAACTGTGCAAAGCACAGGAAGGTTGCTGCATGGAACAGGCCTGCATTGCATGCTTTTGGTAAGGTGCAGGGGGAGATGGCGACTGCAGATGAAAAAGACAGTTTGTGAACGTTTGACTACACGTACAGTCATGATTCTCAGATCATGGTAAGGAACATCCCCTCAGAACGTAGCTCACATGCCATGCTGCTCAATTTGATTAGGCCACGACGTTTAAGAATCCCCACAAAACATGCAGCACAAAGGAGTAGAATGCCAGACCAGGAACTTACCCACAATATCGACTACATCAGGGCGGATGAGTGGTTCTCCACCTGTCAGTCGGATCTTGTCTACACCTTCTTTCACAAAGAGCCTGGCAAGGGTGATTATCTCCTGGGTAGCGAGCAGCTCTGATTTAGGGGTCAGTTGAACTCCTTCCTCTGGCATACAGTACTGACCTGAATGAGCAATCAGGAAATACATGAGCAAATAGAAGGGTCAGCGAAGAGTCAGAGGCCAGGAACCAACATTGCATATGGTGGCACTTTGCAGAGGAATTGTCTATGATCACCAACTGCTCTGCCTTGCAGGTGGTATAAACGGAGTCAAACTAGCAACCCCAGACAAGGCCACTGGCTTAATCCTAAGAATTTGACACCCACTTTTCAGGTCTCTAAATCATGTTTGCCATTTAAGTCTGGAGGGAAGCCAACCTCTGGCAAAAAGTTCTGGGATCACCAAATCTGTATTTTAAACCCAAAAAGAGTTTGGGTTTAAACAATTTTGCCCAGGCAGGTCTTGTTTCCATATGCAAAGCCATATCCTAAGGAGTGCATGAACCTCACTGGGACATGGAGGGGGAAGAAACAGACCGACTTACATCTGAGGTTGCACTTCTCGGTCAGGGAGATCCGCAGGTAGTTGTGCTGACGTCCAAAGCGATCGGTCAGGAAAGCAGAGAAAGGAGCAGCATGTTCAGTTAGGAAACCTCTTCTTCTTGTGCTTGGCAATTCCTGAAGGGAAAGAAAAATAAAATAAATGGCAGCTGTTTTCATCTTCCCTGCACTATACAAATATTAGCTGAGCCTAAACCCCAGGGAAATTAGCATCTACATTTTACAGAAAGGGAAAAGAGAGGCACAGAGAAGCCAAGTGATTTTGACCAGTGAGTCTCAGTGGAACAGCTAAGAAGTCCCAGGGGTTTCCTGACTCCCATCCTGTGCTTAACTCCATTGCACCATGCTGCATATTTAAAATAAAGGGTTGGGAGAAACATTTTAAACCTAATCACTTTGTGTAGCAACTGCTCTAGGCCTTCTCTGCAAGGTATTTTGCACGGACAGTATGATTCCTGAAATCTAGAGAGAGAGAGGGAAAGATGTACACTGAAATAGGGGCCCTCCAAGTCTTATGATTTGTCATCCTCAAATTGATCAACTCAGGCATAATCCCTCCAGGCATTTTGCTGCCTAGCAGAATTAAAAGTTAGAACTGACAGGACATTGCTAACCTTTGCCTCTGAAAGTTCAAGTCTGAGGCATAAAGCCCAGTCAGCAGTAAAAACAGAATTAGGCCACTTACAACTGTGATTAATATGGCTGTTGCCAGCAGATTTATAGTATGATTTTCCTGTTTGAATTGTATAGAAGCCTTGTGCTATGGAGAGGAGAGTGAGACTACAGCATGGGTTAACAAACATGAATCCCAGCTGAAAGGCCCTGTGCTCACCAGCTCGGGGGCAGGCTAGAACCCTTAATAGTAATGCCAGTCTTATAAACAAGATTGTAAGTAACACAAAACTATTCTCTTCTCCTGGTATGTGCCTACAAGTGCTAGGAGCATAAACACATTTGGGATTAATTATTCCAGACTGTAGCGCTATCTAAAACCGCTGCTTCATGTTCCTGCACATGTAATTAAAGGAGTAAAACACCAGCAAGAGCAGTGGGGTGAGAGAACTGTACAACAGGGGTCAAATAAGGGAAGAGTCAATAAGAGACTCCCAGGCTTGAGTGGGACAGACAAATCTGAGTTGCAAACAAGTGCTGCTCAAGACACAAACTGTAGCAGCAGCTAACATAAGAAATGGAAGGGGAAAGAAGAAAAAACCCAAACAAACCCAAGTAACTCAAAACATTGTGCACTAGGGTTAAAGTTTACCAGCAGTCCCCAGGCCACCGCTTTGCTTACTGGGCCATTAAAATAAGTTCATGTTTTTAATCAAACATCTTCCTTAGAAACAATTCTGCATCTCATCCCCTTCCCAGAGAGGCACTAGTAGGAAATCATGCTATCAGCTTCTTACAGGCGTCAGCAGCTGCTACTGCTTGCTCCCCACAGAGCATCATAACTCCCTGCTAACGAGCCACTGATCATCTTCACAGCAGTGGGCAAGAACTCCACACTGTATATCAACTACAGAGCAGTGGTCCAGCAAAACGTCTGTAAGAATAAAGAATGGGAGTATTGGAGAGTTAAAGAAAAGTTTGTCTTTTACCTTTTTCCAGGTAAGGAAATTGCAATCACTGATCCCCCCCCTAGTATGGATTGCCCCACCTCCTAGCTACTTCGGGAACAAACCAGACTTGTTTGTGGATGGGGATTAAGACCTTGGGAAACAACTCCAGAAATAGTTATTCCAAAAATGGAGAGAGTACCAACATCTAAAGGACATCTGTCTGACAGAACAGAGTTTCCAGAGCAAACTAATTAAGCAAGAGCTATTTGCCAAACTTTGCTTCTGCTGATGTCTGCAGTTTTAACATGGTGTGGAAGACTAGAATGCTTTCTCTAAGAGCCCCAGACTACACCTGTATGCCTCAGAAATGCATGCATGTTTTCAACCATCCAGATTATATGGCCGGATTCTAATCTATTATGCTAGCATAAATCTGGACACCACTGAAATCAGTGGAGTTACTCCAGATTTGTACAAGTGTTAATGAGAGCAGGTTGTGTTGTACAGGCCTCAGAAGTTTGTGGGATTCCCTTTCCACTTCATACTAATGCAATAGCCTCATTAATTTTATTTCTAAAGCTCTCCATTCTTGGATAAACCTGTTAGTGGCACCTATCAATCTTATGCCTGGTTCTCTCACCACCCCATCCCCACTATTCCAAGTTTAAACACACCTTTGAATTGAGAGACTATATAAATGAGCTCCCCAGCCTGTGGGGCTCCCTGTGGCCATTCTCCATTTCTTCCTCCTCCACTTCCTGTCCTAGGGTCTGTCATATCATTCAAGCCTCTGGCTAAAAAGATAGTAGCTATCAAATCATGGTTTGGCTTTCAAAGAAATTGAGATCCATGGTCTACTATTAACATGGAGAGCAGAGCCTGAGGTTGATGAGGCCCCGAAGGAAAACAGGATGACTGCAGCCAATTTGCTCCCTGCCTTTTGGCTAATCCCTGACCACTTCCCATGTGAGACTACTCCTAAGCAGTATGTGTCAGTATATTAGCGAGTCTGGCCATACAATTGCCTCAAAAAGCGTTACACATTTATGGTTAGAACAAGCACGCTCAGAGGAACCCCAAAGCTGAAGTCTTGAATGAACTCTTGAGACCACAAGATAGATGGAGGACATTTTTCAAGTATTTCTAACTCTCTGGAAAGCTACCAAGCTTCACCTACTGATTATATCAGAGAACTAAGAGCCAGGGCTCCCGATCTCTATTCCCAGTTCTACCACTAACCCATGGGTTGCTAAGCAAGTTATTCAACCCCACTGTATTTCTACTTCACAACTGTAAAACAGGGATGATAATAATAATAAGCCACTTTTGTATTTTCAGAGGCTCAAATGAGGGTGCTAAAGGAGTATCAAGTGTTGTTTACAGTATTGTTAATAGGCAAAAACGATACCTATATGCTTTCGTCTGCTTGTGAGTACTCACATTGCTCCATTTATATTGATCACAATTCTGTTAAGATTGTATGGCGCCCAATTGAATAATTATGATAGACACTGAGCAGTCATTACATAAAGGGAACAAAATAAATTAGAATAATTGGATGAGGTGAGTGTGATGTAATGGAAATTATTCTTGGTAATGCAATGCGGTTTGTTTCCATTAACAGACACAGCATCACAAAACCATTTATGAGACTGATCTTGAGTTTAGCAAGTTAAAGAAAAAGAATATTTTAAAGCCCTCTGACTGAAGTTAGGGGGCTGGAGCACAAGACTATGAGGAGAGGCTGAGGGAACTAGGCTTGTTTAGTCTGCAGAAGAGAAGAATGAGGGGGGATCTGATGATAGCCTTTAACTACCTGAAAGGGGGTTCCAGGAAGGATGGAGCTAGGCTGTTCTCAATGGTAGGAGATGACAGAACAAGGAGCAATGGTCTCAAGTTGCAGTGGGGGAGGTCTAGGCTGGACATTAGAAAAAAGTTTTTCACTAGGAGCGTGGTGAGGCACTGGAATGGGTTACTTAGGGAGGTGGTGGAATCTCCATCTTTAGAGATTTTTAAGCTGCGGCTTGACAAAGCCCTTGCTGGGATGATCTAGCTGAGGTTAGTCCTGCTTTGAGCAGGGGGTTGGACTAGATGACCTCCTGAGGTCCCTCCCAACTCTAATATTCTATGAAGTTGCCAGTTCAAGACATCCTAGCTATCCTTGTTAGGTTTCAACAGATAAGGAGTTAAGGGTTAAATATTAATATCTGGTTGTAAACCTCAGATGTTAAATGAGTGACTGGACTCTAGGGCTGCATTATTGGAGGAAATGGAGAGGATGAGAGAACAAGCCACCGGACAGATGCTAAGTCACATTACTCAATGTGCTACTGGAAGCTGCTCAGATACTGTGCTGAGGAGCACTGGATAAGAATCTATAAAGAAGAGATATCCAGAGTCTCCGCCGAAAGAGCTCCAGAACTGCTGCAGGTGCTAGGTGGTGAGTGTTGAGGTGTACTGGCGGAGCAAGGACACACAGCCCTACCCACATTATGCCTGGCTCTAGCCAGCACCGTTAGTCACTCTATAGTTTGAACAAGGGAGCTCTAGCACTATGTTTAGTGATACATACAATGTTTTACATGCTCTAGATACAAATGAGTCTGTTCTCCCTCAGGAGTTTTTGGGGAAGATTTTCTGAGAGCTGCTCGTGGGGATGGGAGACAGGCCGGAAATGCCCTACACGGCCTGACTGATCTGGGACTAGGGAGTGTCGCTGGGGTGGAGCAGGGTGCAGCGAGACAGAGCAGAACGGTGGGAGGCTCAGAGAAGGGACATCTAACAGCTGAAGCCATTTTGACTCGCTCACAGCTGTTCTAACATCGCTACCCTTTTGGAAAAGCAGAAAGATAAGGATTATGTAAGAGCATAATCTTCCCAGAGTCCATTGTTCAGTGTACTTCAGCTCTCCACCTGCAGAGCTCTCGTAATGAGATAGCAAGAATCCAGAGGACTTTTCACAGCAGCTTGGCCAGTGGACTCTGTCCAGGTATGAAAAATGGCAGGAAGCACTGGTGTCTGCTTACCCAAAGTGGCCTATTAGGCCTGTGGGAGTACATCTATACTGCAATAAAACCCCACTGCTCTGAGTCTCAGAGCTCGGGTCAGCTGAGTTGGACTCAGGCTCAGGGCTAAAATCCATAGTGTTGACATTTGGGCGTGGGCTAGAGCCCAGGCTTGGAGACTGATCCCCCCCCACCACCACCAGGTTTCAGGGCTCGGCCTGGAGCCAGGCGCTGACACTTGGCAAGGAGTGTAGATCTGCGAGCCTGGGCTCCAGCCCAAGCATCTACACAGCAATTTTTAGCCTCTCAGAGGTGCCCAGGTCAGCTGACCGAGCCAGATGCAGCTGTGTCACAAGTCTTTTATGGCAGTGAAAACTTAGCTACCAGCACTTGCGCTCTTGGTGATCCAGTTTCAGCAGGCAGAAGGAAATCTACACCTGCTTCTGTCTGAAGTTTGCTTTCTACGTTAAAAAAAAATCTATGCCAGATTCAGTTTGAATAAGAGAACAGTATTTGGTATCAATATAGGACCTCCCTGTTTGTATTTACCAATAGGTAAAACTGACAACTACAGATACTGCTCAACACACAGGAAAGCTCTCAGCTCAGACCCTATACATGATTCATCTATGACAACTACTAGGAAGGCTTCCAGTTGAGCAGGCAGTAGAGTAAATCAACCTTTGATTCCCAGTGGAAAGGTACTGCAAACAGACCACATGGTGCGTGAGCCTGCTCTGCGAAGCCTTGTTAACATTAGGAATTTCTACACTAGGCCTCTCAGTGTTAGGTGCAAATGAGCCAACATTAGCTCTGGTGGAAATTTCATGTAAAAATTCCTTAATACGAATCGTTGTAAGTAGGAGAGCACACAGCCAAGTGTATAGGGTTTTGACCTTTGCCCATATGTCAGCTAGCAAAAGCAATCTTGATAGGCTAACTTTGTGGTTGTTTTACATCCTTTAGTTGCTTCACAAATAGGCAGATAGTTAGCAACCTTTGCCTATTATAAATGTGAAAGTGGCACTCTCTCCCTTCAAGGACATAGTCGCAAGGAAGTTTTTAAATCTTTTAGCTGTTTAAAGCAACTTTTTGGAACTGAAACCAAGACCTGCTTCCTTAATTGGATTTTTCTTTCCGTTGCATGAGATGGTTTGTTATTGCAAGATTGCTTGAGTGCTAGAAGCTGCTCGTAATTAAAAAGCAAATGCATTGATGCTTTTGCTTTCTCTAAAAAGAAGTTTAAAAGTTTAAAGTATTACCTAGTTATCAATAATAACCTCTCATTATAACCTTAGAATCTTTACAAAATCCTCACCACAAACATGCAAAAGCTGGTGTTACATAAAGTTATAAAAAGTCTGACAGCTTTTGAAGTGAGGAGAAGAAAACTTACTACTCAGGGCTTTCCCCAGTGAATGCATGACTCCAACTGTACCCTTTCCCTCTGTCCACATGATGCAAACTGAGATTCAGCACTAGGTCATGTCATATGGATCTGTAGACTCATGTTGACATGGTCCCTTTAAAAGTACTTTTGGAAACAATTAACAACCTTTGATCTGGTGGGAGGCAGACAGGCTTTTGTAAAACAACATGGAGATCATGTTTTCATCCTGACAACTAGAACTTTGTATTCATTAGCTGGTTGTCACCTCATACTGTTTAGGGGACTGGTAATGGGAGGAGTCCTTAACTAGTAGGTTCATTCATCCAGATGGAGATTCTGAAAGGGTATGATCAAGTACTGCACACATGGTGTAGCCCTCCTCCTGTATCCCATCCCAAATCCAGCCCAGGCTGGGGATGACAGCAAGTTACCACTAACTGATGGTTGTTCACAGACATGTGAGATGAGCTGGGTAGTTCTCTTTCCAATTTCTAGCAGTTGTCTACTTTACCAAAAGAAAAACAAGCACAAACATAACACCTCTTCAGTTGGCACTCACTGGTATTATCAATAGTCTCAATAAAAAGGCCAAGGTTTACATAGTTATGGACCCTGAAGTCTTTTTCTCGCACCTGAATGCAATTCTTCCAGGTCAGTTCAGGCACACTGAAGGGGGAAGTTGGGAAAGCCTACTGTGCTACTGATTGTACTGCAAATGATCTGTGAATACAGGACTTCAGACTCCTGAGCTGTTAATCTGACACTTTATATTAGCACTAAAACATTTAGAAGTTAGAAGAGCACATTGAATACTAAAAAAAATACTATCAATCTATTCCTGTAACTCTCTGACACAAGGTGTTACGCCTCCGGATTCGTCAATCAAATTGTACTTTCTAGAGAAATTTTTTACACAAATATTGAAAAATTAAAAGTTATCTCCAGAAATATTAATACCCATTAGGAATACCACAGGACAGCTTAGCGCATGTATATGAGATAGAATCCCGTGGGATGAGTGCGTGAAGGACCACAGTTGCACATATTCTACAAAAGATTATACAAGACCATGGGAGTGAGGAAGAAAAATGTTGATCTAACTATCTAACCCATAGTTTCTCAACCTGTGGTACGTGTGCCCCTGGGGGTAAACGAGACACAGGTAGGGGGTACACAGCGAAAAACCCAGTGAAGGAAGGTGGGTGGCAGCTGCTGACTTCTGGGGAAGGGAGGGGGCAGCTGCTGGCTTCTGGTCTGGTCCCACCTCCTAGCTGGGAGGTAGACAGCAGCTGCCCCAGTCCTGGAAGCTGGGCAGCAGCTGCCAGCTTACTGGGATGCTGGGTGGCAGCCATTAGCTTGGGCAGCAACTGCTGGCATTTTGGGAATCCAGGCGGCAGCTGCCTGCATCCCACCCAGTCCCAGTTCTGAGGTGGGAGCCTGGTGGCAGCTTCCTGTGCTCTGCGAGCTGTGCTCGCAGCTGGGTGGCTGCCACCTATGCCCCAGCTCTGAGCCGAGAGAGAGACTCCCGCACCCTGGCTTGAAGACGGGCAGCAGCTGCCTGCCACTTGCCCACATCCCCGGGTCCCAGCCTACACAGAAGCCTCCTCCACCCCAGCTTGGAGCAGGTGGCAGTCACCCACCTCCCGGGCTGGCAGCCAGGCGGCAGCTGCCTGTAACTTGCCCAGGATGCAGCTCCCCTCCCTGGCTCAAAGCCTGGTGCCCATAAAGCCAGGCGGAGAGCCCAGCAGTTTGCCCAGTCCTGGAGCCCAGCTCTACCCACAGGCTTGTCAATTTCAGTGCTCTAGCTGAGCAGTGACATTGACAGCTATGACAGCCTCCGATTTTACCAGTATAAAAATGTTAAGGGGGCCCACACTGTGATTTGACCCAGGCTCGTACCTCCTGGGGACGGCCCTGGGGAGCGCTGCTATCCACTCTGGTGGACTGCTAGTGCCTGCTCATACCTCACAAGTTCCCGCCTGTGTGAGGAGAACACCACGTGACCTTGCCATCAGGCCATAGTGATTGGCTGGTGTTGAACTTGGCTCCTATATGGAGGAAGGGGATGAGAAAGGAGGGGAGAAACAGCAGGGGGTTTTGTGATCTGCTACAGCCACACAGCACTGCAGAACTCAGAACTCTCCTGTTTTACGAGAAATACAGTCGTCCAGAGGTAAAGGGGGAAAAGATTGTATTTCTCAGAGTGGAAAATTGAGTGTTGAGGTACTTATTCAAATTTTCAGAAGTTAAGGGGTACTTGCTACTTAAGAGGTTGAGAAACGCTCATTTAATCAATGTTCTCTAGAGTTGTTACTCATTTCTTAAGATGTAGACTCTGTTATTCAAATGAGAAAGTGACAACGGAGGAAGAGAAAGGAGAAGAACAGTAGCAGACTAAGCTGTCACAGTGGACTTCAGAAATGGCAGCAACCTCCCAGAGTCCAGCCCTTTTGATTCCATAGGATAAAGAGGGGAAGATTATAGTTAAGGACAGGAGAGCAAAACTATGGTGTACTATTCATCCAGATGGAGATTCTGAAAGGGTACGATCAAGTACTGCACACATGGTGTAGCCCTCCTCCTGTATCCCATCTGCAGTGGCATTTGTGCTTCAGGAAAAAATACTTAATACCACTTGTTCAGCTGGTATGAACACCTGATGCAGTGGTTATTTCAGCAGTGGCCTGGAAATTACATGACTGCACAGCCTTAAAGTTTTGTGGAACAGATGAAGTACCAGGACAAGATTTGAACTGAGGAGTTGGGAAAAGAGAAGCTACATGATCCTCCATGTCAAAATACATTAGTGGACTCTTTTCTGGGCTTTAGATCTGCTGCGGACTTGTGGGGATTGTGCAACATCATACATCCCTCTACAATTCTAACTGGGACCTGGGTGAGTGGACTATGAGTAGGGATTTTGGCCTGTCACCTGCAAAATGAAGCTCCAGGGTCAGAAATAGCTTCTGGAATTATTGGTCAAAGAGTTGTACAGAGCCAGACCCAAATCCTTGCTCAGAACACTAGGCTCCTCCCTGCTCCTTTGACCGTGATTTGTTCTTAATTTTAGGGTGGAGATGGAGTCTTTCTGGTTTCTGATTCAACTATAATTAACTAATCAAGAGCCTCAAGAAATCTAAATCAAGCCTTCACCTCAAGATGTTGAAGCCCTTTATTGAAAGTGGCACATGTTTAGGGGGGGCACAGATGTGGATTTCCAGACAACATTGAAATTAAAATCTTATCTTTAGCAGCCCTCAGCCCAGTCTCTGGCTGTCCTTCGTACTCGACGATGACTGTGGTGGAGGGAAATTTAGCACTTGTTAGTTCGGCAATGAGAAGCAAGTCCAGCATTTGAAATAAAGCCACTGTGACAGTTTGGGCAGGAGAAACTGGAAAGCTGCTTGATATTATGCCATTAAATATGGTGCTGTTGATACGCTGCCTCTCTGTGTACATCGCTGCCTGATAGAATCATATGCTACAGATCTTCATTTACATCTTTCTCTGGCAACTTCTTCCCAGTTCTCTATGTTCATATTTGCTTTCTTCACATTCCTTTCCAAAACATCCTTATAGTGCAGCTTTTGCCCTCCTCTATCACGTTTCCCTTCCTTGAGCTCACCATAAAGGAGAATCTTTGGGAGCCGATGATCCAGTGCATGGAGAACACGACCTGTCCATCTCAGCTGTGCAGCTGCTATAAGTGCCTCCAGCCTGGGTGTGCCAGCTCTTCAAGTTCCCAACATCAAGGTTTTGAGAACTCGATCTTGCCATTTAATTCCTAGAAGCTGCCACCAAAGTCTCATTTGGAAGCTTAGCAGGCCCTCATCACACTGGTCAAAAAAAAAAAGTGTTGCTGAAAAAGGTCCTAATATAAGATAATTAAGAGGAGCAAATAATTAAGCAATCAATTTGCAAACAGCTAGAAGATAATAAGGTGATAAGTAACAGTCAGCATGGATTTGCCAAGAACAAATCATGTCAAACCAACCTGATAGCTGTCTTTGACAGGATAACAAGCCTTGTGATAAGAGGTGGTAGATGTGGTATATCTTGACTTTAGTAGGTCTTTTGATACTGTCCCACATGACCTTCTCTTAAACAAACTAGGGAAATACAACATAGATGCAGCTACTATAAAGTGGGTGCAAAAGTGGTTGGAAAACTGTTCCCAGAGAGTAGTTATTAATGGTTCACAGTCATGCTGGAAGGCCATAATGAGAGGGGTTCTGCAGGGATCAGTTCTGGGTACGGTTCTGTTCAATGATTTAGATAATAGCATAAAGAGTACACTTATTAAGTTTGCGGATGATACCAAGGTGGGAGGGTTTTACAAGTGCTTTGGCAGATAGGATTATAATTCTGAATGTCCTGGACAAACTTAAGAATTGGTCTGAGGTAAATAGGATGAAATTCAATATGGACAAATGTAAAGTACTCCACTTAGGAAGGAACAATCAGTTACACATGTACAAAATGACTGCCTAGGAAGGAGTACTGCGGAAAGGGATCTGGATGTCATAGTGGACCACTAGCTAAATGAGAGTTAACAGTGTAATGCTGTTGCAAAAAAAAGCAAACATGATTCTGGGAAGTAAGACGAGTAGTAATTCTTCCACTCTACTCCATGCTGATTAGGCCTCAACTGGAGTATTATGTCCAGTTCTGGGTGCCACATTCCAGTAAAGATGTGGACAAATTGAAGAAAGTCCAGAGAAGAGCAACAAAAATTATTAGAAGTCTAGGAAAGATGACTTATGTGGCAAGACTGAAAGAACTGAGTTTGTTTAGCCTGGAGAAGAGAAGACTGAGAGGGGACATAACAGCTTTCAAGTACATAAAAGGTTGTTACAAGGAGGAGGGAGAAAAATTGTTCTTGGCCTCTGAGGACAAGACAAGGAGCAATGGACTTAAACTGCAGCAAGGGAGGTTTAGATTGGACATTAGGAAAAACTTCCTAACTGTCAGAGTGGTTAATCACTGGAATAAATTGCCTAAGGAGGTTGTGGAATCTCCATCATTGGAGATTTTTAAGAGCTGGTTAGACGAAGACCTGTCAGGGATGGTCTAGATATTACATAGTCCTGCCACAAGTGCAGGGGACTGGACTAGATGGCTTCTCAAGGTCCCTTCCAGCCCTGTGATTCTAAGATGGCAGGAAAGTTCTGTGACATGGAGACTCTTAGGCAAAGGGTGCCCTGTTCTTTACAAACAACTCTCATGTCAGAGCTGACACATTCACAACCATTTGTTTCCAGCACTCTCGTTTCTAGATCATTTTTATTCTTTCTTAAATAAAGCTTCTTTTGTTTCATTACAAGTGCTGTATGTTACCCAAGAGAGGTGGTTTAAGGTAAAATAGGGCACCCTGTTCCTGGAGAGGCAGAAGATCTGGGATTTCTGTGAGTAACCAGTGTCAGGAGAGATGGATATCAATCAAAGGAACTCGGTGACTGGGGTGAACCTCTTGTTAACAGACAAGGCGAAATCAGGGCTCAGGCAGCTGTGAAAAGAGCCCTTGAGTGGCTGAAAGGCTGGTGGTGTTCTGGAGCTGACAGACAGCCAAGCCCTGACAAGACTCCCCCGTGCTGAAGGCAGATGGTAACAGGAGGACTCAGTGCTGGGTACCTTAAGTACTGTTACAAGTTCCCCATGTTAAACGCTTACTATTCAAGTATCATCTGTACGGAAGGAAAATAGCCTGAAAAAGTTGATCTCCCTAAAACTCCCTCCTGTGCCCTGCCACCTTCAACTCCTCCTGAGGCTTAAGGGGCCCCACACCCTGTAAAACTATGATCTGCAAAACATCACCCAACCCTGAAAATTATCTTGTAAATACTGTATTCAGCTTCTGGGGCTCAGGTAGGATGAGGAATGTGGACCAGCCAGTATGAAAACAGATAGTCTATCAGCAAAACTGGAAACTCGTCCAGACTGAACCAAGCATCCCACGCTGTGATATTCTGGGGAACACCCAGAACACTGCTTGCCCGCAGGGGCATGCACAGAAATAAACAATTGGCTGCTTTTGACAGGGCAGGAGCTGGCTCCCCTCTCACCCCCCGGTCAGTGCCATGGCTTGGGGAGCTCATGCTCACGCTCTTTCCCCTTCCCCTGGGGCCATGGGTCTGGAGGAGCTCGCCCCAGCCCCAGAGGAGTTCTGTGCCCCCCACCGATTGTTGGGGGGAGCCATGCCTCTGCTTGCCTCCCCTAAGGCATGCCCCTGCCTGCCCAGTAACCTTGGGTCCTTTTATGCTGTACAGCTTTGGTTCAGGCCCCCCGACACCAGTTGCCTGCCCACGAGCAAAAGGTCTCACCCCGGCTATCACCAGCCTAGTTTCTCTTTGCAGGGTGACAGCAACTGCCCTTCCAATCCTGTCTCCAAAATCCGTTCTCCCCGAGTTCTTAACTACCAGACTCTCTCTTTTTCCCCCTCTGGTCTGCCACCCCCGAAGGTCTGATACCAGCCCCCCAAATACCAGTTCACTGACATGCACACACACTCCACACAGTTTGCACATCAGAGATACTTGGGGGGTAAAAACAAACAAAAGGTTTATTTAACAGAAAAGCCAGAGATTCAAAGGTGAACTACTGAGTGAGGGCAAACATACACAAGTTATAAGAACAAACAAACCAAAATGCAACCTCAGGCTTCACACACCTGCATTAGATAAAATCTCTTTTCTAATACAAGTTACCTATAGCCTTTGAAGTTTCCTTGCATACCCTTTAACTGTACAGGGGAATCTAATGTTTCACAGCTTCCCACTTAGGGTATGTCTACACTGCAATTAAAACCCCACAGCTGGCGTTTGCCAGCTGACTG
>ML675721.1:5172595-5266278 GCA_007922155.1 Mesoclemmys tuberculata | reverse complement strand
TGCGGGTGTCTAACTGCGGTGTAGACATACCCACTGAGGCTCGCTCTCAGTTTCTAGGAGCCTTTCACATCAAACCTCTTTCATTTTAAAAGGTTTTTTTCCAGAGTTTTTTATTCAATCACTATATATACTCAAATAGGGAAAGGCCCAGTTGTCTCAATAGCTTCCAGTTAACGGTAATGTCCCATTGTTGAATTTTCCTGGGTTGTACAATGGATGTTTCTTGAGTTTTGTGTAAACACTGCCTTAGGAGATGCCACTTCTTGCCTGATGGCTCACTGTCCTGCTGTGAGGTGGAGCCAAAGTTTTACGAATAGTCCTTAGTATACACAAATACATAAATTCATAACCATAGACTGCATGCTCATCTCATAATGACTATTAAGATTAGAATATTACAAACTTTCATAAGAGACTTCTCAACATGCTTTTTCATACATGATAATATTGTATACAATCAGTTGATGCAATTACTCACACTTTGGGGTTCACACACACCCATTCTTTCTTTGGGGGTATCTGGACCCTCACTGTCATACACATGCTTCTCATAAACTTGCCAAATCTTAATTCTCCTGACACATCCAGAACCTGAGCTACATTCTTCACTTCAGTTTCTAGAGACTATGAAGAAAGTCTATTAGGTGACCCATCAAAAATAAAACAAATATTTTTCTAAATTACTGAGCCAATTTTAATGGCATTGTTTATTGTCAGTTTGATTTCTTGGAAAAAATATTAAATTCACTGTCAGTTTTTAAATATTTAAACAAGCCTATTTTTTGCTTGTTAAGGACTGCCATGTGACAAAATGTAAACCATACATCATGTAAAAGTTGTATACGTCAAATTTTTCAGCAATGCGCCGGACGTTTAGACTCTTCATGTTTTTGTTATGCTTTCCACCTCCAATTTGGCACTGAAGATATGGATTTTAATTTTCTAACAGTTAAATTGAGAGCAGCCTCGTTAGGACAACGTTCTTGTTAAAGAAATTCAGTTTCAAGCCACCTGTGCGAAGTAAACAAAGAGCCTTCTTATTAGGAAGTCCACATGACCTCTTGGGTTACATCCAGTTGATCATCTGATGACCAGTTTCAAGAAAGACTGCCACTTCTGTCATTTACTGATAATGTGCTTTTAAACAGTGCACAGTATCCCCATAGTGGAAAAATATTTTTGCTGAGTGACTTGCTCACTACGATTTGGATAAAGGAGACAGCATTTCACTATTACTAAACAATAATGTAACTGTAATTAAGAGATAATTATTATTCTGAAACCAAAAACAACCTGTAATGGGGGAAAGGATGTATTATTGCTTAAGGTAACACTGCCAGGCTGAAGATTTTAAAATGCACAGAATTCCTTACTAGTAACATGGTGCATTATAAACAATGAAAGACTTAAAAGTCTAATTTACTTTTCACCTTTAACCATATGTTCTTTTCTCATCCTGGACAACTGAAAGACTATTTAGTGTCACTGTTGTTTTTAGTCACAATACTAGGATATTATAGTTGCAATTACTGCAGAGAAATTTTTAAAGAAAAACCAGAAAATGTAGAATGAAACAAATTTAAAGAAGCAGAACAACCATACCACTGAACAACATTTAAAGCTGGAGCTTAAATTATGTGACATTATTTCCGATTATAAAACATTACTTGCACGGCAATTTTAAAAAGTCACCCTTTACACAAGGACCTGCTCTTTCAATAAGCTCACACTCAAGATAATAGGGAACATCTTAACTATTTCCCCAGTTTTTTTTTTTTTTTAAAAAAACACGAGATTAGCGGCATACAATTTCCAACTGTGAACTGTCATGTGGCAAAGTTCTTCCTTATTAGCCAGCTGCCACATTCCAGTCCAGATGTGGTTACATTTCACTAGTGAACGAAAGGATTTATGGTCACAATATTTCAGTAAAGCGCTTTACCATCCCTCAAGGGAAATAAAAGTGCTATCTAAAACCAAGATCATCAGTGTTCAAAAAGTAGTTACCCATCTCGCATTAAGGGCACAGAAGCAGCAAGACAGGAGCTTCTTTACAGATTTTTTTTTAAATTATCTGCAGTCCACGCAATCTTTCCTTTCTTCTAGATCACTTCCCCTGAAAGGAGCTGACTGCGCCCCGCAGCTTTCCAAGAGAGACCAACTTAGCACCCGGCCGCTCTCCGCGATGGCTTTGTCACAAGGCACCTCCAGTGTCAGGGGCTCCAGGAGCAAGCGGCGTGTCACCTCCTGTTGCTCCGCTGCTGACCCCCCTCGCCCAGAGGCGGCTGAGTCACTGGCAATCGCCACCCGAAGCGCTGTGCCCCTCGCCCCCCCACAGCCGGCTCACCCTCAGCCCGCAAAGCGGCATCGTCCTTGGCCCCCGCCCCCGAGCAGCGACTGCCCCGTCGCCCCCTGCAGCAGGGCACCCCAGGGCTGGCCCAGGTACCCCTCGCCATGGCCCATCCCCCCACACGGCTCCCGACGGGCTGCCCGCTGGAAGGGGCCCGCCCGCACCCACCTCAGCCGGGGCGGGGGCAGCCACCAGCGCTTGCTGCTGCTGCTGCCGCACGGGCGCCCCGGAGCTGCAGGCGCGGCCCGGCCAGGCTCGGAGGGGCCCCCGCAGGAGGCAGCCGCGAGCCCCCTGCGCCGCTGCCATCGGCCCTGCCCGCCCAGGAGCGGCACGCGCGGGGCCAGCTCGGGTCCCACTGCGCCGCAGCCCGCGCCGCCACCGCCTCCGTCACGTGAGGGGAAGGGCCTCCCTCAGCCAATCGCAGGGCGGGGTCGGCTGAGGCCGCCGCGCTGCATGTTGGGAGTTGTGGTTCCTCAGCCGCTCCAGGGCGCAGGCTGAAGCCCCAGGGAAGGGTGGGCGGCGGGGGTCGATCCCAGCTGCCTGGCCCCGCAGCCCAGCCGCGGGCCTGCTTCCGCCGGCGCGTGCGGTGAACAGGGGAGTTGCGGGCACGTGGGCGGGGCTGATTTTGGCCTGAAATGACACGAAATGACAAGGCGGGAAGTGACAGCGGCGCGCAGCAAAGGCAGAAACGCGCGGGGGATTTGCGCTGCTCCTGGCCCACGCCCGCCCGGGCAGACCGGGGCAGCAGCGAGGCCTTTATCACATTTGCATCAGTTAAGGCAGTTGCCGAGAAGAATAAAACCCAGCTAACTAAAACCAACACTTCTTCGTTTTAAGCCGGAGCTGTCCAGGGGGTTTTCTGCTTTGTTTTTCCTACAAGCCTCCAGGCAACTGGAGAACTGGGGGGACTTTGACATCAGCACTATCATAGAGAAAGGGAGAAAGTGATGTTTGTTTGGACTGCTTAAAAGTTTGTGTTTGCTAATTCCCGTTTCGCTCACGTGTATGAGAAACACTTGTAAGAGAAGATTATTTTTGTTAGAGATTTAAAGCCTTCCAAAGGACAGAAAAATTTCCCAAACCATTTCTCTGGGTCCTCCAAGGAGACCTCAGGCAAAAACAAGGAATACAAAACTTTACATACTCAGTATTTCTACATTAAAAATGAACAATGAAAAAATCAGCTTTAATGTCAGAGACTGACAGTTAATCATGCTTCCATTTCACTTTATAGGACACAGGAGCACACATGTAATCCAGTTGATGGTAATATACTAGTTCTTTGGTATCTTTTCTTCTAACCTTTGTTTTTCTTCTATATAATGTACCATGGACATTTTGAAAAGTTCCAGAGCGGTAGCCATGTTAATCTGCATACAGCAAAAACAACGAGAGCCTTGTAGCACTTTAAAGAGTAACAAATTTAATTTCTGGAGGCATAAACTTTAGTGGGCTGTAACCCACTTCATCAGACATGGACATTTTGTGTACATGCAAAAATTCTACAGGTTGTGGGCCAAATCCTGTTTTCAGTTATCAAAAGCTTAATCTACCATTTGAGGTAAAAAAGCAACACATTTAGTTATGATTAAGCAACTGGCTGTTATAGTCACTGGGGCCAGGTACTAGTGCAAATTATATGCTCTAAACCAGTGTTTCTCAATCTTTTAAGTAGCAAGTACTCCCAACTTCTGAAAATTGTAATAAGTGCCCCAACACTCAATTTTCCACTCTGAGAAATACGTTTTTCCCCTTTACCGCTAGATGACTATTTCTCATAAAGCAGGAGAGTTCTGAGTTCTGCAGTACTGTGTGGCTGTGGCAGATCACAAACCCCCCTGCTGTTTCTCCCTTCCTTCCCCCTCCCCATCCTCCATATAGGAGCAAATGTCAACGCCAGCCAGTCACTATGGCCTGATGGCGGGGTCACTGTGGTGTTCTCCTCACACAGGTGGGAACCTGTGATGTATGAGCAGGCACTAGCAGTGCTCCCCTATGGGGGTGCAGGTCTGGGGCAAATCACATTGTCTGGGCCCCTCTTTACATTTTTATACTGGTAAAATTTAGGGCTGTCATAGCTGTCAATTTCACTGCTCAGCTAGAGCACTGAAATTGACAAGCCTGCTGGTAGAGCCTGGCTTCAAGACTGGGCAAGTCACTGGGCTCTCCAGCCGGCTTTCTGGGCACCCGGCTTTGAGACAGGGAGGGGAGTTGCCTCCTGGGCAAGTTGCAGGCAGCTACGACCTGGCTGCCAGCTCGGAAGGTGGGTGACAGCCACCTGCTCCAAGCTGGGGCAGGGAGGCTTCTGCGTAGGCTGATACCTGGGGTGTGGGCAGGCGGCAGGCAGCTGCTGCCCATCTCCAAGCCAGGGTCCGGGAGTCTGTCTCTCGGTTCAGAGCCGGGACATGGGTGGCAGCCACCCAGCTGTTAGCCCAGCTTGCAAGGTGCAGGAGGCTGCTACTGGGCTCCCACCTGGGAGCTGGGGCCAGGCAGGACTGGGAGGCTGCTGCCCGTGTTCCCAAAAAGGAAGTGGCTGCTGCCCAAGGCTCCGGCTGCCGCCAGGTATCCCAAAAAGCCAGTGGCTGCCGCTCAGCTTCCCAGGACTGTGGCAGCTACGGTCTACCTCCCAGCTGGTACTGTGTGAGAAGCAGGCATCTGCAACCTGGCTTCCCCAGAAGTTGGCAGCTGCCATTCACCTCCCTTCTCTGGATTTTTTGCTGTGTACCCCCTGCCTATGTCTTGCGTACCCCCATGGGTATGTGTACCACAGGTTGAGAAATTATGCTCTAAACCAAGACATTACACTAGTATTGCATCAGCTGATATAAAGCCAAATCCTCAAATCTTTGATCAGGTTTTATTCAGTCCTTGCTCAGGCAGAATTCTCTTTGATGTCACTAGAGTTATGCCTGATTATAGATTGAGTAAAAACTAATTAAGGATTTCAAGAGTTGGCCCTCAGTTTGTTGTCTAAAGTTAACTGTTAAAAATGTAATTCAAATCCTGAAAAGTGCATGGACCAGAGTGACCTCGAATGATGCTAAATATGGATTCTGGGATACTTTCGACCAGTTCCATGTCAATACAGCAAGGAATAATCATTGTGGATCAAACCAAGAGTGAACACGTATGGAGGGAGGGAGGAGCAAGAAGGAACATGCAAAAGCCAGGTTTATGCAAAATCAGTGCAAGTGAAGATATACTCTGCAAAACAATCACCACCCATATTGTGAAAGAGAAATAACTAGTAGTTGATGGATTTATTAGATTAAGACATTAAAAAATAAAAAGGCTAGAATACAAAATAGGATTTATTAGTTGCATAAGTGTAGTAATTGTTCAGTTAAGAAAACAAATATTTTCAGTAGTAAAAGTGTTTAAACATAAAATGCTTGATATTGTGTGCAGCCACAGAAAGGTAAATAAGCAAGTAATGTCTTTCCTAATTTCACCAGCAGTTTTTTTAATTCTTTCCATGATACCTCTATTTTCCTCTCCCTTATGGTGACTTACCCTACAGACAACTGTTTGATTTTAACTTTATTTAGGCCCTCATCCTACAAACACCTACGCACGTGCTCAACTTTACTTATATGCATAGTCCCATTGATTTTGATGGATGTGAGAAAAGTTAAGCAGATGTATCAGTGTTTGCAGGATCAAGGCCTTAGGCCTTATCTACCTAGGAAAGTTTCACCTATTATACGGGTAGTCCTATTACATAATCCCTAATGGGTGTTCTTATTCAGACGTGGGTGTGTTTTTTCAGACTAGCTTAAACTCCTTCCTAAGCAATATTAAAAGAAAAGGCCCTTCTTATCCTGGAACAAGAGTGTTTACAAGGCAGTTATACCAGTACAACTATATTAGCTTAAAGTCACACCTTATCTTATACCAAACAGACTGTTCTGGGTAGCCAGGGCCTCAGGTAGACTCTGTTTTCCTTGTGACTCTCAGTGGCTTTCCAAATGCCCAGAGCTCAGTAAGGAATTGAAAGTGTGAGGTTTGCATGTTCATGCCATGGTGCTGTGTTATGTTGTGCCCTCACATTGTAGCCAACCATTATTATGTATAGATACAATGTCATGTAACTGCAAGGCGCGTTATTGATCCATGGCTCTTTACTGCAGGATGAATAGCCAGTCCATGAAACTAAGGACAGTTGCCTTAATTTCAACAGATGGAAACCCTTGTAGAAATTTTTCTATAACACCAGGCTTTCAGTTATATGAAAGGCCATGTCGTGTGTGTAATTTATCTCCTGCATCTACTAATTTTTATGGCTTGACCCCAAGGAATGTGTTTTTCGTTTCAGTTCTGACCTACATAGAGTCTGATGGATTACCCACTTTTTATTTAGTTATTTCTTTGTTTTGAGTTTTGGCTGAACTCTTATTTAACCCATTAATCACAGTGCAGAACTCAGCCAAGCGATTTCTGGTTGCACATTCACAGATGAATTACATTCTTAGTACACTGAGACATATTGCACTTTGGACTGTGCCATCCAAATAAATCAATGTGCTAGCCAAGGTGTATTACAACCCACATGAGCATTTGAAGGGCAGAGTCCATGGATCAGTGTACTTTATAAGACCGTCCAGGGGCAGTACAAAAATAAAAAAAAGTTGGCTGGTCTTGGTCCTATCTGTTATCTTTTTCCATATATAATGAATAAACAAATTGTTTAAGCCTGAGTGGTGTTCTTATTAGATTAAGAGAACAAAAAAATAAGAAAGAATGAATATAAAGTCTCCAGGAGAGAGGACAGTGTTGTATGCATCTGGTTAGTGTCTCCTCTGGCAGGCAGCATTGTGTTCTGAGTATAGAATGACTACTGAGTTCTGCACACTGGGAGAGTGCTTAGAAATCAAAGGTGGAGTACATAGACAACAAAAGACATCACAGCAGCACAATTTAATAACACTCTACACCCCACTGTGGTGTCTCTGGATCTAAAACAGCATAGGGTAACGCTCTCATGGCAAAGACATAGGTGACTGATATCCATGGAGATCCAGCTGTGTTGCTTTCCTGCTTGTTATCCCCTTTGCACACTCAGCTTCTGGGTCTCTTTTTTCCTCCAAGCATGATGCCTGGACTCCAGCAACCCCTAAAGCATCTGGAGCCTGCCTGTCCAGCTTCTATATGCTACAGGAGACCACAGCAGTTAGAGATGAAAAAGACTCTCTGATTATTGAGTCTATTTCCCTGCAAGAGCAGAACACAGTAGAGGACAGACCAGATATTAAACTGGACGGGTTACCTGCCAGCAACTTCAACAATCCCTTAAAGAAACAGTGTCACTTTATTAGAGATTCAGTATTAAACACTGAGTCACATGTACAATTTGAATGGCTTACTTATGACATCTTTCAGTTATATATGGATTTCATAGTATTCATCACTGCAGAGCGCACCACACAGTTATTCTTCTAATCTGCACTTCAGGTGCAGCAGCGTAAAGTGGCATCAGTGTCTAAAGAACTGATACAGCATGGTCTTTTGTAATTACAGTGTGCTTCCTCCACTAGAGAAAGGCATGACAGCCACTCTGGGGGTTTCTTTTGTAGCAGGCACAAAGATAACATCTACTGTTCTGTATATACTGCTATAGGGAGTTACAAAACATATTTCAGCAGAGGACATGGATGGGGTCAGATTTTGCAAGACCCCCCATTATCTTCCCTGGGAGCTCCAGTGGTGGGAAGCTCAAAGCCCTCTCTCCTTCTCTCTTATCTCCTCTGCTCCTTCCCTTTATTCTTGTGTTGTTTCCCTGTTGTGCTCCTCTTCAGGCCTGATTCTCTTCTCACTTACACCAGTGTAAGTCAGGAGTAACTCTACTGTACTCAGAGACATGCGGGTATAAAACCAATACAAAAAGAGGGAAAAATCAGGCTGACTGGATGAGCCACCAACTATCAGTGAATCCGACTAACATCCCGCATTCTGAAACGGAAACTACCTTTGCTTTTGCCCATCTTTATATAGCCACTCTACAAAGTGGGGATGAGACAACAGAGATGAGAAGGTGAGAGACAACAGAAAGGGCAGAGCAGAGAAAGTGGGAGACAAAACAAGGCAAGGAACTTTCCTACCTGGACAAGGCTTCTCATTTATGCAGAACCATTTCCTTCTCTTCCTGGGTTATCTCCCTGAAAGGGCATGAAAATACCCCTCCCTCACAGATAAGAACATGATAATGCATATAGGGTGCCGGAGTTCAGTGCTATCTGCACCTTTGACCCCTCTCAGGCTCACTGAGTGCATCCCCTGCAGATGACAGGCCCTGTACCTTCACCTCTCTGGGATGGCTTTCCATAAATCTCCCACTCTTTAGACTGGTGGGTCAGGGCAGTGCAGCACCCTGTATACAATGGTGACTGCCCAGCAGGCCCAATTGAATTTGGTTGTCCTGCAAGATTAGCTTTTGGGAGCACAGAGGCATGCAACCGATTTTTTCCAAACAAAATGCAAAGCCATGAGAAAGGGGGATCCCTCAGGGACTCCGTTTTAGCCACTCCAAAGTTCTTTATTGTAGTTTCCTGCCTGGATTTCCTCCTGCCTTGTACCAAGCCTGTGGTGTTGAACTCAGCATGGTCAGAGGTAAATTTCAAAGGGATTGACATCTCCATTCTCTTTGCCTATATAAGCAAACGGCGATATCAAAGAGTTACTATCCACTTTCTGGCCTATCCACTGTCTGCTTCTGTTGGAATTAACTCATTGTAACTACAGTAGCAACACACACAGTAACAATCAAACAAACAGCTGGACGTAGGATATTTAATAAAATATCACAAACATCCTCCATATCCTTCACCTATGAGTGCTAGTGGAAGTAAATTATCATACCCCTTCCTCACATGCAACTTCACAATGTCTCTGCAGTACCATCCTGGCTTTTCACTGGGCCTACAAGAATTTGACATAAACTACAAATTGTAACTCTGTTGTAATTGACTTGCCAAATTGATTGCATTTAAAGGTAGGATTTTAGTATAGGCAAGAAGGGTTTTGTTTTCTGGTTCTTTCCCTGGCTCACGGGTGTTAGAGGCCCGGTCTACACTTACCTTTGCGATTCGGCGGCGGTCGACGGGAGATATGCAAGTGATGTAAATCACTTGTGTATCTTCCATCGACTTTGCAGTGTCTCCTCGGCACGCCGTCCACACTGCGCTGTGTCGAAGGGAACAGCGTTCCCTTCGACGCAGCGCTACACCACTTACCAGGGTGGTTTTCCTGCATTGCTTGCTGGATCGACTGAGCACGTCTACACAGACTGCTCAGTCGATCCAGAGCAATCGATCTGACGGCCACAGTTGGTGTAGACCCAGCCTCAGTGAAACAAGACCATCTTACAATCTCTCTGTCAGATCACCTGCAGTTCCTTTCAGTGCCAGTGAAACTGTAAGAAACACCAAACCAAATAAGTATTCAAAGTGTGTAAGCATGTTAAAAAGTTGCAGAGAGAAAAAGAACCAAAAAATCAGGGCATCCCCATAGGCTGCTGGCAGCTTTTGTTTTTGCAGATATTTATAACAAAAGGCAGATTTTTGCAGATGCTGAAAGACATTTCTGCATTTTTGCAATCCACATCCAGTTCCCTCTTGGTCACTTCAGTTTCAGATTTCACAAATCAGAAAAAGGAACTGCGATCAGTCTGGTCAGACATTGCTGATCTTTTCTGTCTCACACACATTTATATTTTGGGCAATCAGGTATTGCAAAAGAATGCTAGCAAGGAGCTTTTTTTTTACAGTTCTTTCTATGTTCTTTCTCTGCTCCTCTTTCTCTGCTCTTCCTGTCACCCTCCCTCTTCTCAATTTCTGAGTCACATTTCCAAACATGATAGGCAAACCATAATGTCTAGTGAAAGTTCCTTGTATTTCCAGTGATAGACTCAGTTCTCCAGTCTCTTGCACCTTGTGCAGGCATTAACACCAATGCAAAATAGGTCTCAGGCTCTGGTGGTGACATTTTATATCCCCTTTGCATTACTTTTCACAAATGTAACAAACGACTAAGGTTAAGATTTTTGGCAGGAGATTTAGCAAAAGTCAGGGACAGGTCATGGGCAACAAAAAAAAATTCACGAAGCCTGTGACCTGTCCCCGCCTTTTACTAAAAATAACCATGACAAAATGGGGCTGATGGAGGTGATGAGAGCCCCACGCCTGCTGTGGGGCGGGGTAAGAACTTGCCGCAGCTGACAGCTCTGGGCCCTCCACTACCTGTGTGGCTCAGAATGCCAGGGAGGGCTCAGAGCTCAGGGTCTGCAGGGCCCCTGCCACACCCTGGACTTGGAGCTGGGGGGAACTCCGTGGCGGCTCGGTGTTCTGGGTCTGTCTCCCAGCCGCCCGCAGTGGCAGGGGACCCCACTGTCCATGGCAGCTAGGAACTGCAGGGTGCCCCCACCGCCTGTGCTGGTCAGAAGCTGCAAAGCACCCTGTCGCCCATAGTGGCTGGGAGTTGCAAGCTCCCTGACACTTGAGGCAGCTCAGGTCTACATGCTGGCTGGGGGATCCAGGTCCCCCTACAACTGGCAGCAGCCGGGAGCTCCGAGTCCTCCCGTCACCCTTGAGAACTTCAGCCCCCCTGCCCCAGGGCTGAACCACTAAGTGTCACGGAGGTCTCTGGAAGTCATGGGTTCCATGACTTCCGTGACCTCCATGACATAATCTTATCCTTACAAATAACTAAGTAAGTTGTAAGGCAATGGAGAATCATGCCTTAAGACATTAGAGGCAGATTCATGCATGAGATTCACGCAACCTAGGCAGCAGATTCACACACCCTGGGCAGCAGTGACCATGAGATGGTAGAGTTCAGGATCCTGACAAAAGGAAAAAAGGAGAACAGCAGGATACGGACCATGGGATTTCAGAAAAGCAGACTTTGACTCCCTCAGGGAGCTGATGGGGAGGATCCTCTGGGAAAGGAATCCAAGAGAGCTGGCTGTATTTTAAAGAAACCTTATTGAGGGCGCAGGAGCAAACCATCCCGATGTGCAGAAAGAATAGCAAATATGGTAGGTGCCCAGCTTGGCTTAACAAAGAAGTCTTTGGTGAGCTTAAAAACAAAAAAGAAGTTTTCGAGAAGTGGAAGGTTGGTCAGAGGATTATAAAAATACTGCTCAAGCATGCAGGAATGAAATCAGGAAGGCCAAAGTGCAATTGGAGTTGCAGCTAACAAGGGATGTGAAGGGTAACAAGAAGGGTTTCTACAGATATGTTACCAACAAGAGGAAGATCAGGGAAAGAGTGGGTCCCTTATAGAATGGGGGAGGCAACCTAGTGGCAGAGGATGTGGAGGAAGCTGAGGTCCTCAATGCCTTTTTTGCCTCTTTCTTCACAGGCAAGGTCAGCTCCCAGACTACTGCACTGGGCAGCACAGAATGGGGAGGGGGTGAACATCCCTCAGTGCTGAAGGAACAGATCCAGGACTATTGAGAAGGACTGGACATACACAAGTCCATGGGACCAAATACAATGCATCCAAGGGTGCTGAGGGAATTGGCAGATGTGATTTCAGAGCCATTGGCTGTTATCTTCGAGAGCTTGTGGCAACTGGGGGAGGTCCCTGATGATTGGAAAAAGGCAAATATAGTGCCCGTCTTCAAGAAAGGGAAGAAATAGTATCCAGGGAACTACAGACTGGTCAGCCTCACCTCAATCCCTGGAAAAATCATGGAGCAGGTCCTCAAGGAATCCATTTTAAGGTATTTGGAAGAGAGGAAGTTGATCAGAAACAGTCAACATGGATTCACCAAGGGCAAGTCATGCTTGACCAACCTGATTGCCTTCTATGGAGAGGTGACTGGCTCTGTGGATGTGGGGAAAGCGGTGGACGTGATATACCTTGACTTTAGCAAAGCTTTTGATACAGTCTCCCACAATATTCCTATCAGCAAGTTAAAGAAGCATGGGTTGGATGAATGGACTATAAATGGATAGAGAGGTGGCTAGATCATCAGGCTCAACGGGTAGTGATCAATGGCTCCACGTCTAGCTGGCAGCTGGTAACAAGCTGAGTGCCCCAGGGGTCAGTCCTGGGACCAGTTTTGTTCAACATCTTCATTAATGATCTGCAGGATAGGGTAGATTGCACCCTCAGCAGGTTTGCAGATTACACTAAGATAGGAGCGAGTGGTAGATACCCTGGAAGTTAGTAGAAGCATTGCCAGCAGATGGAGGGAAGTGATTATTCCCCTCTATTCAGCATTGGTGAGGCCACATTTGGAGTATTGTGTCCCGTTTTGGGCCCTCCACTACAAAAAGGATGTGGACAAGTTGGAGAGAGTCCAGTGGAGGGCAACAAAAATGATTAGGGGGCTGGAGCACAAGACTTATGAGGAGAGGCTGAGGGAACTACATTTGTTTAGTCTGCAAAAGAGAAGAATGAAGGGGGATTTGATAGCAGCCTTAACTACCTGAACGGAGGTTCCAGGGAGGATGGAGCTAGGCTGTTCTCAATGGTAGTAGATGACAGAACAAGGAGCAATGGTCTCAAGTTGCAGTGGGGGAGGTCTAGGTTGGATATTAGGAAAATCTTTTTCACTAGGCGGGTGGTGAAGCACTGGAATGGGTTACCTAGGGAGGTGGTGGAATCTCCATCTTTAGAGGTTTTTAAGCTGCGGCTTGACAAAGGTCTGGCTGGGATGATTTAACTGAGGTTAGTTTTGCTTTGAGCAGGGGTTGGACTAGATGACCTCCTGAGGTCCCTTCCAGCTCTAATATTCTATGAGGGCATGTCTACACTTCAATGTAAGCCCATGGTTAGTGGGACTTGAGTCAGCTGAACTGTGTTAGGGAACCCTGTCCCTGAGTGTCTACAATGTATTTAAACCCCACTTTAAGACTATTCTAACTCTTGCTCAAACCTAAGGATCTGGTGTCCACATTGCAGTGAGCTGATCCAAGTCAAAGTAACCATTCCCAGAGTTCCTAGTGACCCCTAATTATGGCCACTCTAGCCCTCGGGCCATGGTGCACTGTAGGAAAACTTTACTGTCACCCTGCATGTTACCAGGAAACAGTGTTTTGCAAAAAGCTTGTTCAGTTCGCTCTCCATTGGAGATGCTCTCTGATTGTGTGTTTGCAGAGCGGTGATCAGAGAACAGAATGGGTTAACCCTGACCTGAGCTACTGCTCTTTGCCAAAGAGGGTGTGTGTGTTGGGGGTGGCTTTCATGTTCCATAGAGTGGATGTGCAGATTGTTGGGACAGAGAGGATGAAGGAAGTTGCCCCATGAATTGCAGGATATTTCTGGCTGGTTCTCAGGACCTGAGTCAAGTGAGAAGGTGGCTCCACCGCAAAGCAATAGGGCCTGGACCCTGGGTCCAATCCCTGGGTTAGTGGAATTGCAGTTTAGATGCAAGGTGGGTTAGCCTTGAGCCCGGGCTCAAGCAAGGGCTTATGATGCAGTTTAGACCTACCCTACGAATCAGTAATTGCTGAGACCTGACACTGACACCCTTTCTGACATGAGGCAAGACACTGAGGGTACGTCTACACTGAAATCAAATTAGACACCTGCTGCTGGCCTGTGCAGGCAGACTCGGGCTGGTGGGACTCGAGCTAACTTCTGACCCCTCCTGCCTTGCAAAGTCCTGGAGTCCAGGTTCCAGCCCGAGCCTGCACGTCCACACTGCAGTTAAACAGCCCCGTAGCCAGAGCCCTGGGAGCCTGAGTCAGCAGGCGCGGGCCTGCCACAGGTGCAGACGTACTCTCAGCCCAACATTTTAAAAAGTGCCACTGATTCTGGCTGCCGAACTTGAGGGACCTTAGGTTTGATTTATAGCGTAGCTGAGACCCTGCAGCTCCCATTGCCTTCTGTAGCTGGTAACACCTCATACCTGGCTGACTGCCTGGTCTTTGAAGCCCATTGTGCTGCAAGTACTTGAGAATGGCTTATAGTCTTAAGTAAACGGAGCCCAATCCAGCCCTTGACTTGAATGTTATTACACTGGTGATCTGCTATATCCATAACATAAAGATTTCCGGGGCAAAGACCAACACCTATCATTTACACGGGGCTTTTCCCTTTCAAAGCACTATCACATAACATCACATGGTGTCCGGAACTAAATAGCATTAGCCACATTTTATGGTTGTGGAGTTAAGTAACTTGCCCAAGGGCACAATTCAGGCAGTGGAAAATCTACCTTGTGGCAACAGCTCTGGAAAAAGTGAACATAACTGGCAGCTGCTGGAAGGGCTCATCACCCTCCTGTTTTTCTAACCTCCTCATCCGCGTCAGAATTCTAGCTGCGTATCCCAGAGTGCAACCCTATAAGAATTCTCTTAGCACAAATATTTGAGCTGACTGGTTTTCGTGGTGCTGTAGTTTACTTGTTTGCTTCCTTCTGAGAATGGGGAGAACAGCTTTATCTCAGTGAAAACTTCGGGCTCCAAAGTGTATTTGCTAGTGTTTGGCAGCACGGCTCGGTCCATCTGCATTTCATTCTTGCTGTGTGTCCTTCATCTCTGAGCGGGATATTTTTGCTTGTTATTCATATGGAAGGAAAGGTCCAGATGAGCTCTGCTGTCAGATACGCTGTGGATCAGGTGCTGTACAACTCAGTCCCTGGTCGCGGGTCTGGCGCAAAGCAGGGACATCTGCCTCCTTCCCTGGAATCTGCCCATGGGGCCCCACCTCTTATACTTCCTGCTCTGCCCCTCTGCTTCTGGTGCAGAGAGTGGGGCTGGCCTGGCTCTGCCCACTGGGGGGCAGGGAGTGGTCCCTCTCAGTCAGCCTTGGACACCACTCCACTTCTGTACCTGGTTTTATCGACCTGATAACTAATTTGATGATTAACCCAGTTTCTTCTAATTTTTTGTATTTATGTGCATTTTATTTTATAATTTTCCTTAGCTATAGACTTTAGTTAGTAAAATATGTAAAATTGAATACCTGTATGGTTTGGATGTTTCTTCCTCAGACATCGGGGTTCTGATGGTGAGGAGTCCCTGCGGGAAATAAAGAGGCATCTTTGGGACCCATCTAGTATTGGTCCATGGAACGGCCCTATACAGATGTCCCATAACTGGTTCCTGAATAGAAACACTATTAGCTTTTGAAGGGATATTGGCTTATGTATTGATCATTTCTTTCAATCAGCAATATGGGTTCCAGAACCTCTGAGGACCGGGGGTGGGGGTGGATACCATTAATAAAATCTCTATTCCTCACACTGGTATGCCATTAAATACAGTGAGTGAATTGTGCTTCATTTGTTTAGTGTCCAGAGGAAGAGGTAGCATTTGTGTTCTTGTGCATAGACTGCACAGCTTGGTGCTCCTTGTGATACTATATTTGTGCCACAGTGACATGATCTCTTTTAATTTCCAGTCCCTCTGCTTTAATAACTAGACACACTCCGTACGAGAGCCAGTCCCAGAACACAGATTTCTTAATTCTCAGTCCCCTGTGTTAGGAAAATGATCTACATGCCTTCCAAGCAGTGTCCCTTTTTGCTTACCTACAGCAAGACTCCTGCAGAAGCCTCTTTATGAAGCTCAACTAGCTGCTATAACACAGAAACTCTGGGAGAGGTCACCTGCTGACAGCTGTTGATTTGACTCCACAATATTTTACCATCCTGAGGGACAGTGGAGACATCAGAGGTGGGACCCTCACAGCTGATTAGACACAATGCCGTCAGGGATGAGCAACCGCAGAGGTGAGAAAGAATGAAATCAGCTGCTGAGGACGTGTCTTGCAGTGACACTTATAGCAGATTGTATCTGTCAGCACATGACAAACCACATGGCTTTACCTTTCACTTGTATAGTTTGCCAGTGAATTTGGTACTCAGAAAAGAGAGAGACAAAGGGCAGTGGCTTGAAGGAGGCAAAGAAACATACAGCCAAATTCTGATCTCAGTTTTCATTTTACAGTAATGCCTAGAGGGCCCAGCTCAGCAAAGTGCCTAAGCAAATACTAAACTTTAGCATGTGAGGAGTTCCACTGGCTTCAAAGGGACTTCTCCCTTCCTTTTAAAATTAGGGATGTGCTCAATACCTTGTTGCACAGGGGCCTGAATTTGGGGTACCATTGTGCTAGCCACTGAATAAACACATAGTCCCTTCCCTGAAGAGCTTACCGTTTGAATAGACAAGGTGGACAAGCGGGTGGGAGTGGAAACAGACACAGAGAGGATAAATGTTTTGCCAAAGGTCACCCAGCCAGTCAGTGATATAGCTGGAAATAGAACCCACATATCTCAAGCCTCCAGCCAGGAGCCTAGCCACAGAGTTGCTCTGGGTTCGGTCTGGGTTCACCCTGGTGTAAACATGCTCTAAATCTGGTCCATAGGGCACAGAGCAGATCCTATGGAAGTTATATTTTTGCACAGGTCTGTAACAGAGCTACAGAATTTGTGCTTTGTGGGAAATGCTGACATTTTGAAACTTGTTTTGGTTCTGAATCTCAACAGTTTGATATTTACCACAGAATGGATAGACAGCAAAATTTCAGTTTGGAAACATTAAAACATTGCATTTCCATAATGTCAACCCTTTAAAAGAATACAAAGTATTAAATACACTGTATGTAAATATATCAAAATTAATAGTTTAGTATAATGGAAAAGTCTAAGTGAAATTAAACAATGATAAAGTTGAAATTAGACATTTTTGTTATTGAAGCTAAATGTTTCAACACTATCATGAGAAAGTCAAAACAATTTTTTCAACATTCTCTCACTGGATGGTTGTTGAAATCATACTGTTGCCAAACAATGCTTTTGATAAAACTGCTTTTTCTGAGGGCAAATTGTTGTCTTGAATTTTTTCCCCCCTAGTACTGACTGGTCTGTACGCTCAGGGGAACCAGGCCATTTTAGGTCTTGGGCCAGCTGCTAAAACAATTGCTGTTTGAAAGGGCACTCAGATCATTTTCTTAAGCTCTAAATGCCCAATTCACCATTGCGTTGCACCTGATGCCACCGTTTGCACTCACTTTGCACTGGTGCTATTTGAGCTTCAGGGCGTGGGCAGGTGCAAGCCCACCCACAGCTGAAAGCTACTCCTCCAGCCTGAGGGGAGGAGCCATTGAACCGGGACTCAATTAATTACAGGAGACAATGAATGAAAAGACAGAGACAGGTGTGAAGGTCAAAGGGCAAAATGGAGGGAACCTGATGAAGACATCAAGCAGAGGCCCCCGGACAGCACTCAGTGCTCCTCACTTTGCACTGGTGTCGGTGACTATATGAGGTACAAGGCAACCATGCATTGAGGTTATGCTCCAGTCCTGTTCCTGAGAACTGAACATTTTGTCACTGACCTCAGAGGAAGCAGGCTCTGCCCCAACTTCTCTCTGTTCCCTTGACTGGACCACTGAGGCCAAGGCTTAAGAAAATTTAACCAAGACTTTGCACAGTCCAGGTGGCAGATTGTGGGCACTGACCATCAGAAGGGGCAAAAAGCTGCTTCTAAAAATGGATGCAATTTGATGCAGAGGTGAATAAAACAAAACAACCCGAAGCCACCCACCATCATCACCTTTTTGTAATTCTAGCACTGTATGCAGCCTATTTCTACCTTTCTCCCCAAATAATTGCATGTCCCGCTGCTTAGGCACAGTTTTAAAGTACTGTCTCGCTTCCTGCTGGCACCTCTGTTCTCCACATTGTCTGATCTCCAACTCATGTACATGTGTGTAAAAAGTAAGAGAAATTTAAGAGCAGTGGTAGAGAGCCGTGTCTAATGGGTTGGACACAGGACAAAGAGTCAGGCAGAATAGGTTCTCATCATAGTACTGCTGCTTAGCCAATGTTTGTCCTGAGGCAAGACACCTCTCGTCTGTAAGCCTGGCTCCTCTCCTACCTTTTGTCTAAGTAGATTGTAAGCTCTTTGGGGCAGGGGCTGTTTCATACTTGTACAGTGTCTAGATGAGTCAGCGGAAGATGTAAACTTCCCATAATGCAGCCAGCCAGCTGGGCATTGGCATATGGGCCTGATCCAAATTCCATTAAAGGAAGGAGAAGGTTCTTATTTACTTCAGCGAGCTTTGGATCAGGCCCATGTACACAGCATGATAAGTGGAACTGGAGGACAGACAGCTAGGTTTCAGGATGGACCTAGTTGGAGTGACACTAGAAGCTCAGGGGAGCAAGCTGGGGACTGGCTACTACCACTCAACCAGCACCTCAGCACATACAACTGGTCTGTCAGCATGCTTAATACAGAGCTCTTTCAAACAGCTCTGCCGCAACATCTCTTCCTAACCAAACACCATGTGAGGGGTAGGACAGAAGGAATTCCTTCTTAAACTTTGTGGCAATTATCTTCTTGGCCTAAAGCATGAGATTTGAGGGGCTGGGATCATGGTCTTTCTTCCTCTCATTTCCTCTTCCCTCTGAGTCCAAAAAATCCTGAAATAAATGTTCTGAATCCCAAAATGACAGAGGAGTGTGAAGGAGCTAGTGGCACTGTGGAAAAGCACATTTCTAACTGTGATTGAACTGTCACTTCAACCTCTCTGCATTGACTTTGATGATGACATGGTGAGAAAAGGTCCTGTTATTTATAGGTCTCTCTCTACGTGATTTTGCATGATGACTGAAGTGAATCCTCCATCACTGTCCGCAGAAGGAGAAGGACAGTGACATGCCTGAAATGTCACTTTTAAGGGAAAAAAATCCTTCTGAGCTGCACCTGAAATGCACATACACAAAGCATAACATTATTGTTCCATCAAATGCAATAATGCCCTCTTTGGTGAAATGATCATTCACTCATGATCAAACACTTCTAGTATGCACTGCGTCTACTCAGCCTGCTGTCCTGGTTCTAACTGTATCCTGGGTCACTGAGTTCATGCAATACCCATTTTGTAAATGTCAGATTTCACTCATATGCTGGGTTCTGGGAAGTGTATTAAGTGCAACAAAGGTTCTCTGTGTGTGCACTGTTGTGTCTCCAACATCCTTAGTACACTACTAGCCTCTCTTTTCTCATAGCTGATTGTACTTTTGAATTTGCATACAACCATTTGAAGAATCCATTTAATGGTGTTCCCACCCCAAATACTTCAGTGCTATTTTCTTGTTGGGGGGGATAGGGAAGAAATCAAAGGCAGTAGTTCTGCACACATGGCCAGCCTTATAGTATTAAATTAATATACATAACTGAGCACTCATGAGCAATCTTATAACAACATATCTGTGTCATCAGCAGAGGACTCATAAACAAACCTACAATAACAAATCCCAGGACTAGAATAGTAAGGAGAGCTGTAGATTAGATTAAAGGTAGATTGGTAGAGCTTGTATAGGAGCCATCTGTACCCTGCCTTCTCTAGCTAATGGTAATAGCTCTCTTTTTTGCAGATGCTAAATTAACTCACAGTATGTTTTTTAAGATTAAAAAGAAAATCAAGTATTTACAGCTAGATGGAGCCATTGACTTATAAATCCCAACACAAAAAATTATGATGTTCTATCAAGGGGCCTTCATTCCATTCAGGGTGCATGGAAACTTTTTAAAAATACCATAATAGAGGCTGTCACTATGGGTATACCCCCAAATTAAAAAAGGAAATGTAACAAGATCAAAAAAAAAAAAAAGTCACCATGGCTAAACAACAGAGTAAAAGAGGCAGGAATAGACAAAAAGACATCTTTTAAAAATGAGAAGTCAAATCCTACTGAGGAAAATAGAAAGGAAAAAACTCTGGCAGGTCAAATGTAAAAGTATAATTAGTGAGGCCAAAAAAGAATGTGAAGAGTAACTAGCAAGAGACAGAAAACCTAAAAGCAATTTTTTTAAGAACATTCGAAACAGGAAGCCTGGCAACCAGTGGGGCCACTGGATTATTGAGGTGCTCAAGAATGACTAGGCCATTATAGAGAAGCTAAATTAATTCTTTGCATCAATCTTCACTCCAGAGGATGCGGGGGAGATTCCCACACCTGAACCATCCTTTTTAGATGACAAATCTGGTGAACTGTCCCAGATTGAGGGGTAAATACAGGAGGTTTTGGAATAAATTGATAAACTGAACAGTAATAAGTTGACAGGACCATAGGTATTCACCTAAGAGTTCTGGAGAAACTCAGATATGAAGCTGTAGAACTAGGGCATGTCTTCATGTACGGTGCTACAGCAGTACAGTTGTAGTAGCACTTTAGTTGAAAATGTTACTGCCCTGACAGAAGAGCCCAAGAGGCAGTAGCTACATTAATAGGAGAGGCTCTTCTGTTGACAAAGCGCTGTCTACATGGAGGGGTTATGTCTATACGTACTTATACTAAGTACATTGCTCAGGGGTGTGACTTTTTCACTCTTCCCTTCCCCCAAGTGACATAGTTATACCGATATAGGTCTGCAGTGTAGACCTGGCCCTACTAACTGTGGTACGTAACCTTTTGCCTCCGTACCAGATGGCTGGTGTATGGCTAATGCAATGCTGATTTCTTAAAAAGACTCCTGTGTCAATCCTGGCAATTAAAGGCCAGTAAGCCTAACTTCAGTACAAGGCAAACAGGTTAAAATTATAGCAAAGAACAGAATTATATGAATACAGTATGTTGAAGAAAAGTCGTCACGACTTTTGTAAAGGGAAATCATGCCTCAACAGTCTTTTAGAATTCTCTGAGGACAACAAACATGTGGACAAGGGTGATCCAGTGACTATAGTGTACTTGGACTTTCAGAAAGCCTTTGCCTAGCCAAAGGCTCTTAAACAAAGTAAGCATTCATAGGATAGGAGGGAATATTGTTTCATAGATCAGTAATGGTTAATAAATAGGAAACAAACATAAGAAAGTCCTTCACACAATGCAGTCAACCTGTGGTACTCATTGCCAGGAGATGTTGTGAAGGCCAAAAGTATAACTGGGTTCAAAAAAGAATTACATATGTTCATGGAGGGTAGGCTATTAGCCACGATGGTCAGGAACACAACCCCATGCTTTCGGTGTCCTAACCGTCTGACTGCCAATAGCTGGGACTGAACAGGGGATGAATCACTTAATAATTATCCTGTTCTCTGTTCATTCCGTCTGAAGCATCTTGCACCAGCCAATGCTGGAAGACAGGATTCTGGGGTAGATGAACCATTGGTATGACCCATAATGACTGTTGTAATGTTCTTACATTTGTGCACTTGGCTCAGATCTCTGGCTTTGCCCTTAATGGCAATCATAGTTACACATTTCTACAGTTACTGTTCTATCACTCCTCTAATTCCTACAAAAGAGAAGGAGAAAGAGCAGGTAAAGAAAGAACAAATATTATGCCATGAAATTCCACAGAGCAATCTCATCTAGCTTGAGAAAAATCATAAGTTGATACATTTATAAAGCTTGGCCATCAGGTGGGGTGTCTTGCCACCCATCCTGAAATACACAGGACTGTCTCAGTTAGAGTTTTTCCTATGTTCTGTAACAACAGTCTAAGTCTCCAAGATTATTTTAGGTGTCTTTACTTAAGCACAAAACATTATGGTGCAAACATTATTGTGCACTCATCCAGTCTCACAGTGTGATCCCATTTGCTTCACTCACAATGCAGTGTCACAAATTTTGACTTGGAAGATAAAATCTGAAAAGTGGAAACCATATTAATGTAAGGCTGATTTTGATATAGGGATAGTGTCAGTCCTAACTTTGAAGCTACCTCCTTCCCATCAACGAGTTCTCCAGTGCTAAGAGAAGCTGAATTTCATCCAGGTCTGGAAATAACTCATTTCATAAATGATCTGTAGTGAGCATGAATCCTTTACGGACTGTTTTATATGTGAGAAAACTTTGTTCTGTACCTTGGTATCACTGACTGCTGAGAATATGTGCATGTATTATGTCCTTTTAAGCATTCATCTGGCTGACAGTCTGGAAAATGCCAAGGTTCAAAGCATTAATAATCTGGGAGTTATATGAAGATGAATAGAGATATATAAAGCTCCCATGAGACATACTTAGAAAAAGGCACAAGAAAGATAGGCCCATCTGTTTTTATCAAAACTTCCAATGTACATATTAGGAGACAAGTCAAGGCATAAAACTCAGAATAGGCAGCTAATGGATGACATAATATATCATTAAGTATTTGTAATGACTCTGTCATACTGTGTTGGGGTTCTTGTAAGTGACACTATAAATCCCAAGACTAAAGCTTGAGTTACCATAATGCCAGGATGGAATTGCAATTGTAATTTATGTACATTTTTGTGGTGCATTGTCTAATATTGTTACATACATGAGAGAGATCCTTGCTCATGATAGGTTTTAAAAAGTAATGCAATAAGTTGTTATATTTCTCTTATTTAGTTCCTCAGAAATCAATAATAACATGGTCTGGAACAAAATTATCCAGTCAGAGCCCCTGTGCAAATGTGTACATATAAAGTGGCAGCAGGAAATTCCATGACCATGCTTGATCTTGTTCTAGTAGGTAAAGAATAGGTTTTTGGGCACTTTTAGCTTCACCTTTAGCCAAGCTAGCTTTTGCTGTGATCGTCTTAGCTCTCAAAAGCAAAGTAGTGGTGGACTATAGCCATACTTGTATGGATCACTTTTAAGGAGCATCTAGGTACTATAAGATATGGTGCTGATGATTCAGTAGGTGTCACTTCTCCCTCTGAGCACTGAACATGTGCAATACTGTACTGTGGGAGGTGCAGTTTTGTTTTGTTTTTTCAATTCAGTAATGTAATGTTTATATTGCAGAAGCTCTCAGGGGTCTCATTGTGTTGTATGAGCATATATGAATATTGGGGCCCTGCCTCAGGCAGCTTACACCCTAAAAAAAGGTCATGATGTTTTGTGGCGGTCAAAGAAGCTATAGAATTTTTCATAGAAGCAGGTCTCATTATCATGATGTCCTGGCTGAATCCCAACTGTTGGAAGCAGATAGAATGATAATATGGAGATGCCTAAGGTGACGTTCCATGTCACATCCAGAAATGGAGAAATAAAAATGTAATGCTGAATGCATTTTAGGTCAGAAAGGCTCTGTGCTATAGAAACGGAGAGGGCTGACTGCTGACAACAGGAAGGAAAATTTGAATTTTTCTGCTGGCTTTGGCCTGCCGTTAGAGATATTCAGGATCCAAATGAGGGATATTACTAAGACTGTTTGATTTCTGGTTTTACCAATAATACAAACAAACAAAACAACACAAAAAATACCACCTACCTTTTTCATTTGATCTCCTGCAGGAAAGGTACTAAAGACAGACCAACTCAAAATACATGATGACCATGACACTGCTATACGGGGCTCAGATATTTCAGCAATGAGTGATGACTGTGGTATAAATGCCAGACACACTGGACAGATGAGCTTCAAACTCTTTGTTTTTGAAATTTAGCATCACCCCCTTACTCTGAGCTGCACTACATTTGATAGTGGCAGCTAAAAAGAGGGAAGGTAAATAATGGAAAAGCTAATGCTGACCTTAAATAAATGAAGGCAAGGCATTTAGATGAACAGGTGCCCTCATTACATAGCTGTAAGGCCTATTTTCCATGAGCAGATAGAAATGGATAGCATTGATATGTCCAAATGACAGAGCTTTCATAAGTTTCTTTACGGACACTGAAGTATGGCTGTTACCTTGTTCATTCACTTCTGCAAATTTCCCTTCTTTCCTTATGATTTGAAGTTCCATCCCATCCCTCCCAATATGTCCTGGGACCATAGAAAGGGGAGATTTCTTATCTTTGGTCATCCAGTCTTTAGTGTGGAGATAATGACCATTGGCAGATCTCTTCTTTTCAGGAGGTACGAGCTGTAGGGGTTGGAGGAGCTGTTACGTTTTTGGGGTCCAGGTTTTTGTTTGTTTCTTGTGGAAATATGTACAGAGCAACTACATGGAAAATTGTTACTTATTGCTTATCTGTACTGTGTCTTGTTTATTTGTATGCTTTTCCGAGTCAAAACTCCTTGAACATAAATGAATGACTAGTGCCATGATAAACTCCATTATCCTTATCTCACGGAACTTGAAAAGGACAATCAGATTACAAGCTGAAGATGGTAATGAGAAAGGCTTCTGCTAGTACTGCTACTCCGTGCCAAGAAATACGCTGTTATGGTACTTGCTGTAGTTCATTGCCCACTTGCACACTATTGCTCAGTGATGGTCATATCCTGAAGTCCTTGCTCTAGCGAAATATATACTGACTTCTGTAGGAGTGTTAACTGATTAAGAACTGTGTCAGAATTAAAGGACCTGGGCTCAGATCCCCAAAAGTATTTAGGTGCCTGACTCCTATTGATTTCACTTAGCACTTTAACTCTTGGCCCAAGAGCAATGCAAGGCATAGTACACTGTTATTCAGTTTGACCACTTCGTAGTATTACCATATGGCCATATTTTGGGTTTTCAGTTATTTTCATTAGTTACTGATGTCTTTTTATAGTGTAATTGCTTTGGATTGTCACTTGCAAGCTGTTCTGAGCATGCTGTATGTCTGTACATACATAAAGAGTTAAGACAAAGTGTGTCAGGACCTGGCACACAAGAATATGTAGCACTGCTTATGGATTTTGTAGGACCAGTAAAGTTTTTTGTTATTACTGTGCACTGCAAAAGACTCCCCCTGTGTGGCTCTTTACACCAGATCTTAATATGGTATCAGAAGTCAAAGAGCTTTTGCTCCTTTATTTCTATGTGGGGATCAACCCGAGGCACTGAGCCACTTTGGCAAGGGCTTTGAGCAACATTCTGCTCCTTGCCACAGTGCAGATGCATGGGGATATCTGAAAACTGGAGAGTCTTCAAGACCACATGGATTTATGTATATTGGGAACTCAAGCGTTCCTTTGCGACAGTTAATTTCTCTGTGGATTATTGGGAAATAGATCCCTTAAATAGAACAATGGCAGCCTGTGGCATTGAACACTGCAAAGCTCTCTTTTCCTGGCATGGCCTTTCGGAGACTGTTTGCAGGTAATGAACCTCACTTTGCCAGTTGGAAAAGTGCGCAATTTGCAGAATGAGCAGACTCCGAACATGTGCACATATGAACTCTCTGCACCACGGCCAGCCAAATGGCAAAACAGAAGCCACTGTTAAAACAGCCAAGAAGCTATTTGGAAAAGGCCCACTACGATAACAAAGACCATGAATGGCATTCCTGTACTGGAGAAATACACTAACAAGGGTTAGTGTACAGCACCTCGTGCCACACATCACACAGACTCTCCAAATAAACTTCTGAAGCCAGCAATAGTGGAAAGGGTGACAGAACAAAGTAATTTGTGGCAACAGCAAGCCAAACACTATCATAACAGAGGAAACAGAGAGCTCCTGGAAAGCCAGAGACGGTACTATCAGCACCTAATGACAGACAAGAGATGGAGGGCAACCACATGTATGCAAAGAATAAGGTCACCTCCAGTAAGTGAAAGGACAACTCCACTGCCTTAACCATCATTTCCTAACAAAAACCAAGGTACAATTATTTAAATGAGTTTCACCATGTGGATGCAGACACAGAGGGACATGGCAATGAAAGGACTTCGCCTATCAGTGACTTCCACGAGGTGGCAAAGCAGACACCAGAAAATCTAGCTGCACCAAAATCTCATGAGGGCAATCAAAACCACAAAGATTGGAAAAGCAGGAAAGTTGCCTAGTAATTTCAAAGCCGATATAGTTAATTATCAGTTCATGATTACTAATAACGTTTTCTGTGGTAGAGCACTGCAAATGGCTTCCTTTGTGCTCCTCTTTACACCAGCTCTTAATACAAGTCAGGAGGTTCTTCAGTATCCATGGAAATTAAAATGTTACCAAGATTAAGACCATCCCATACAGGTACAACACACATGTGAGTATGTTTCTCTTGGAAAGCTTAGTTTTTGTAATGTTCAGAATTACCTTCAAATCTATCATTTCAACAGGGCTCAAGTGACCTATCCATCCCTATTTCCTGTGTATGGCTTGGAGCTCAGCTGTGAAAGCAGCCAAGGAGTTGTTCCAATATATAGTGTATACATGTAGATAGAAAAGAATGTGTGTGCACATGAGAGTGTGTGGGGGATTAAGGGAGGCAGCATTGCCTAGTGGGTATAGCACTGTGCAGGGATTTAGGAAATCTCGATTCTATTCCTGGCTCTGCAACTGTCCTGCTGGGTGACTTGAGCAAGTCCTAGTCCTCTCTGTGCTTTGGTTTGCCTCATCTGTTAAATGGGGATAATGTTACTGTCCTCCTTTGTAAAATGCTTTGGGATTTATTGATGAAAAGTGCTGTATAAGAGCTAAGGATTATTGTCCCAAGTTCTGCACAGGCCAGCTGCCGTAAAAATGTTTCTGTTTTCTTTATGATCTCTCCCCCCAGTTGGTACTGTAGTTTTTGTTTCATCCAAAAGCTTTGGCTGAAATAGAGATGGGCTTCTATCTGGAGGACAAATCCCTAAATTGGGGGTGTTTGGCTCCAGAGTTCACGGTCTGGACATAGGTCCCAAATATGAAAGCTACCATAGATTCAAAGCACAGACTCCACCTGTCTCCTCTCCCTGGGGTTTTCAGGAAGCATTGCCAGGCCACTTCACTGGCAACTTCAGGGAGGCTGCCAGGTTGGGATGCTGACTACTTTAGTCTTATTAGGACCTCTGGGCTGGTGCCTCCCACTGTTGCCTTGAGTGACTAAGGAACTGTGCAAAGGCTTCTGGGACTCAGAGAACAACCACAACATTTCAAGAGCCTGGTCAAAAATTGCCTTCCGTATTTTAAAAACCTTTCCAGCCTCCTTTCTGGACTCTCCCTCCATCTAGAATCTGTCTCTTTAAACCATCTCACCACTTTTAGTGCAAGAGCCATCTCCACCACTGCTCCAGCCCTCTGAAACAGACTTACCATCTCTCTCTCTCTCTCTCTCTTCCATCAGCTTAAAATGCATCTTTTCTCATCAGGCTCTTAATTTCTGCCTCCTTCTGCTGTGATTTAACACGGTAAAGTGCTTTGAGATACACTTTTACATGAAAGACACTCCATGGGATAACATTTTATTGTATTCTATTCATTCATTGAATGCTCGCCCACTCTATCCTTAATGTACACTATTGAGCTTCTCCTTCCTTCAAAATGCCACGAGTTAAAGTGAGAATACCTGCCTTTTAAAACCCTTGTGCTTATGGCTTTTAAATGAGATACTTCACATTATTCAGACATACAAGGGTTGTCTTGTGTTTATGGGGAAAAGCATCATCTTCTGGAAATACAAACATCAAATCCCAGTGCTGTACATCGCTGGTGAAAACAGAATTCAAACCACTGACACGTTGCAACGACACTAATGATGAAGGCACTTTTATCTCCTATCATACAGCCCACTGTGTTAGAACCCATCAAAAATCCTTTGTGTGTCCAAATCCCCATTAAAATAAACAAAACAAAACAAAAAACACCAATCGCTGTGTTCCTGCATCCTTATTTTTTCCACATGCTGTGTGAAGGCACGTCTTGCGTTACTCATCTCTACACATTACCTTTTGTTCTGCTCGCACAAGTTGCATCGTTATGTTAAATTCTCAGGGATCTGCACACCATGTGATTGCAATTATAAGCATATATTTTATTTTTTAGTGTGGCAAAAGCATTTACACCATATAATCTCAGTGGAGCTAGTTCACTTTGCCTTCTATTTCTGTTTAACTCTGAAGTTTTGTTTCCTTCCACCCTCTGCCTGTGGCAATTCTTTCCACTTTCACCTTAATCCAGGCAGAACACACAGATACCTATAACAGTGCAACCACTCTACCAGGTTGAGCTGGAAGCTATCAGGCCTAGGTTCAATATGTAGAAGTCTGTCTCCACAGTACAACAAAACTAGCTCAAGCACCTAGCAAAAACCCAACTAAACAAAAATATCCAAATAAAATCTTAATTAGCTCTATCTTTGAAGAGTGGAACCGTGAAGATGAAACCCCACCAGGCACTCATAAACATACTTCTAAACAACCACCCACACACCCAAGCAACCTTCAAAAGACTTTCCTGGCATCTGAGCACCTTGCGTAGCCAGCTCTGTTCAGATGAGAGTGACCCTTCCATCAGACCAGACTAAGCACAGTTCTGCTGCCCTTCATTCATACAGTAAGGGGGACAGCACTTCATTACTCCTGCACCTGACACTGAAGTGATTTGTAATCCGACACCAGTCAAAATGATCATTTGGACAAAGCAGCCCCATCATGCTGAGCACTGAGGCAGGGTGGGTGTGCTCATGCAAATACAGTCTGGGTCTGAAGCCTTTCATGCCCCCCCACCCAAATAGCTCAGCAGGGGAGAGCTCATTCAGACCCTGCTGACATCAGGATTGTCAGAAGCAGTTGTTTGCATTTTTATTACCATTCATTATTGATGGTGTTTTGCTTTCAGAATAATTACGAAAACAAGGGGCCAGATCTACATGGCTCAAGCCAGGCTCGAGGCAAGGGGGAACTTTGCAAATTCCCCACTCCACACTCCTAATCTTGTTCTGCAGCACTTTCTGACACCCTGTGGAGCTCTCCACTGCACCTCAACTGTGTCTTGCAGCATCCCCTTTCATTCTACCTATGCTGTTGTTACAAAGTAGGTGAAATCTTGATATGGATTCAGTTAAAAACCCTACTGAGCTTGCAGGTAAACTTTCCTTCAATTAATGGAACTGTAAGGATAAAACCCCACTCTAAACAAAGGGAATAGATGAATCTAGTGTGTGTGTGTGTGAGAGTGAGTGAGTGAGTGAAAGCAACAACAACAAAAGCTAGGAAAGAGACAGAGTCTGGGAGAAACCAGGGGGGAGGTGTTTGGTTTAGGGATGCAGCCTGAAAATAATGTTTTTGGTATTGTGAGCAAAAGAAGCTGTTTCCTGGTTTGATTCCTTCTGCCTTCAGAGACACAGGATTTTGCATATTCGTTGTAAATAAACAAAACTGCATCAGAGAAATACCAGACTATGACCAATTTCTTTTCCTAACTGGAACAACCTAGGTGGCCCCGAATTTTTGGCTAGCCACTTGGGTCAAAAGGGGTAACAGTACTTCTATGGCTCCTATTACAGTAATATCTGATTACTTAACAATCTTTAATGTATTTATCTTCACAATGCCCTTCGGAGATAGGGCAGTTCTATTATCCACATTTTAGGGATGGGAAACTAACCTACAGCGAGTGAATTGCCCATGGTGTCACAGGCAGTCTGTGGACCAGGGAGTCTGTGAACTAGGTCTGGTGGACCAGGGAGTTGAATCTGGGTTCCCAAGATCTAAGCTGGGGCTCTACCTACTGCACCATCCTTTCTCTCCAATCCAGGTTCCATACACAGCTCCCCCATGACTATCTGTGACATGTAAAATTTCAGGGAGATCAGCTTCTTTTTGGGGGGGATGGTAGGTGGGTGGGTTTGAAAATCAGGCTTATAATGAATGGGAAGCTAGCTTCAGCTTTAATTTGGGAGTGGCTATTGCCACTCCACAATACATGTCAAGGTTAATAGGATCAAATTTGGAACAGGCTATTGTTTTGTATATGGGTTTGCATAGTCTGTGTGTTTCTTTACTAGTTTGATAGAATGATTTCTATATTCTTTGCCTTTAAATAAAAATGTCAGGCACTGAGCAAAGCACACACCTGAGGACACATTTCACGTGAGAGAGTTAAAGGGGCTATCATCAACTCAACCGCCCTACTCACGTAACATTATTTTCCTTTTAAAATTAAAATTTCAAACTCTATCTCTTATGCAGCTGTCAAAGCCTGATGTCCAGGTTGTGTAAGTGCTGTACCAAGGGAGGCTAAGCACTGTAAATTGCTCTCCAGATGTTGGGCTGGGCACTCTTCCACCATATGAATGATTGTCTGTGACACTACCCCACAGTCACCGCATGGGGTGGAAACCAGGTCAAGCCAATGCATAGCCACAGCAATTCTGGAGAAGTCAGAGAGTAGCCGGTTAAGCCTGATCCAGGATCTATGATCAAGGGGACAAGGAGGCAAGTGCAGCAGTGGACTCCTGAATTTACTTATTGTATTAGACTCTCTTTCCTATGGGTGCTTCCACTCTGTAAAAACATAATTTTCAGATGGCGGTGCATGGTAAAGGACTCTTGTCCAAGAGTGTGTGAGCTGCTGTAGCAAAGAGGTGTCAAGAGATCAGTCGTGGTGTCACACCCTGGCCCACAGAAGTGCAATTCCTCCCCTGAATACGGACAGACCTTTGAGTGGGTGTAGCCTGTTGTTCCCCATCTGAGAAAGGGATGTCAGTCAACCGGAGATATAATAGGTTGGTTTCATCTGTTGCAGCTCTCCAAGCAGACAATAATGGCATCTCTGCTGGTGTATAGTTCAAACAGTCACAGCTTCAAACTCATGATTATACAGTCACTCAGTCCATGCCTTATGCTGTTGGAATGCACTATCACAGTGTTCCATGTGGGCCTTTCTGATGAACTAATATAGCTCTATGTCCCTACTCCAAGAAGTAAATAAAAAGGAACTACACTAAAGGAAAAAAATATTGAGTACATCTTTCTAGTTTGATATCATTCATTCTGTTCTGTGTTAATCACTCAGTGCCTCATTATGTGACGCATATTTAACGCCATGTTGTTAAGCTCATGCTGTTTTATGCCCTTTTGGGCCAAAATCAAGCCTGTTAGTCATTCCATCACACTATGCAAAAATGCATGAATTCAATAACAGGTACCTTTTCCTTAGATAAAGAAATAAGTGTTTATTGTATCAGTAATATGGAAGATTATGAGCTTGAGTCTGATCTCACACACCCTACAACTGGCATAAATTGCAAGCAATTCCAAAGAAGTTAATGGAGTAACTCTACCGTAAAACCAGCATGAGATCAGAATGAGGCCCTAGAGTACTAGTTACTACCATTTCCTGAGCAGGTCACAATTCCAAAATACCTTGCCGTACTATTCATTGTCACCATGAGCCAAAGTCATCCCTGATGTAACTCTGCGTCAGTAGAGTTTAGTACATATTGTATTACCAGGGTAAACAGACTTTCAAAGTAATATCCAGCGATTTGCAAAACCACCAATTACAGACCACTGTGCTCAGGTTCAAAAGAAGGTTTTGTAAAGGTTTCAATGTTAGCATTCATTTGAGTCAGAGAAAGTGGTAAATTCACAGAATGTTGGGGGGAAGAAAGGGAGATGAAGCCTCCACTAGAACCGCAATTACAGGCACTGATTCAGGAGGTACTTAACCATGTTAGTAACTTCAAGCACACGAGAAATCCCACTGATGTCAACTCTTTGAAACAGGTCCACAATTCATAAATCATAATGAAATAAAAGGTTTTCTTTCTCTATTGTACCATTAATTCTACTCCAAAGGCCCTGATTCAGTAAAGAACTTAAGCATATGCTTTTTGTCCCATTGAAGTCAATGAGACATAAGCACATGCTTAAAGTTAAGCACATACTTAAATGCTTTGCTGACCCTGGGCTAAGGTCCTTCTGCAAAGCCCACCTATCTGCCCATATTTCAGGCACTTTCATTTGATTGTCATGGTTTAAGTAAGTTTTAAGATTCCTTCCACCATTGCAATCGCTGGGGAAATTTGCGAGTGTTCAGGTTTAACCCTTGTCAGACTGTGCAGTGCACTGAAGGAAAAAGGAAATCAAGTGGCTCCTGATATCTCATGCCATGGCAAAAGCATCCCAGAAAACTTTCGACTCCTCCACTTTGCCCTTGCCCAGTATCTGGGTGATTTGACTTTTCTGGAAGAAACAATGGCCCTCAACAATAACCGTTCTGCAGCCAATAGAGGAACATATTATTGTCCAGGACAGTGTCTTGCTGGTCTCATGTGCATTGTATATCTGCTGTACATGTTTTTTATGGGTCAATAAAAATGGAACCCATAATATTAAGCAGGCTGCCTGAAAAAGGCCCCACCTTCATTCACATGGTAAGGAAATAGGTTCTCAAATGATTCATTAGCCTTGTTCCAACCCCCAAGGGGAAACCTATGTCTTAAAGTTATATCAGAATACATGTGGACATTAAAAGGAAGGAGATGAAGGAGGAGAAGGCAGTGTGGTCCAGTGGATAGGACCTGGGACTCTGGAGACCTGGGTTAATCCTGCTGTGTGACCTTGTGAAAGTGATTTTAACCACTCTATTCCTCAGTATCCCCATGTGTAAAACAGTGATAATAAAGCTTATATCCTTCTTAAAGCATTTTGGCCCAGTTTTGTAAAGGTATTTAGGCATAGCGGTGCTTAGCATGGCAACACTGAACTGATTTAGGAGCCTAAGTCTCATTTTCAAAAAATATTGAGGCACTTAAAAGCTTAAGACACTTGAAAATGAGATTTAGGCATTGACACACCGAGTACTACACCTATATGCCTTTACAAATGTGGGCCTTTGCCATCTACTGGTGATGGACACTATATAAGAGCTTGTTATTATTTGGCACACATCAAGACGTGATGAAATTATTTGATAGATCTATGGATATTACACACATAAATATGTATATTGTCTCAAGACTATCACTGGTTTCCTGATCCAGCCTTAGGGAGAAGTCCCATGTGTGTAGGGAGAATTTGTCTCCCCACTTAGCCCATCTGGTTCAGACAGGACAGAGAACGTTGCCAGACTAATATTCTAGTAGGAAAGGCAAGAAAATAGCTTGCTACCAGATGAACTATGGCAAAGGGTTACAACTACATGATTAAGAAGCAATAGAGTATAGAATCCACATGTTGAGTACAGTGGACACAACTGTTACACATATGACATACATACAAGGATCCAAGACTAGAACTGTCATCCTTCACCTCTAAAAAGCGTAAGCCTTTACTAGCTGATATGAAGGACAGCTCTTGTAGGTCCCGTGTGCTCTCCATATGCCAACTGCTACAGGGAGACATCATTCATTCCCAGACACAAAGACATTACAGTAGTGGTGGGTATGGAGTCTGCTCCTACACACATGGAGTTTCCTCTGTGGATTCAAACTGGAATAAAGCTGTTAAAATTATTATGAAATTCCATTTAGAGTATAATTGATATCTGGACCATCTCGAAGTCCCGGATTGTCATGATACACTTTGGAGCTTTGCTCTCAGGTTAAGATGTCAGCGAAAGATGTCAATGACATTATTAGTAGTACAATCAAGCAAACAGATTTCCCTTTGTTTGTCTGAATTAATGTGGTGTATCAATTCCCACATTTCAGGGTTTTTAATATGCCATGAATCAGGCAGCATTGGTTCTGAGAAATATTTATTTATCCTGTGCGATAACAATATGTTGCATTTCTATCGAGACTTGCATCTGAGGCTCACAAAGAGCTTTGCCAATGTTAAGCCATTATATATCACAGCACACAACACTCCTCTGAGGTAGGTATTATTAATTACATCCAGCTTCCAGAGCCAAGAAGAGAGAAGTTAAGTGAGTCATTTGCAAAGTGACATGGTAAGACAGTGGCACAAATGGAAACAGAAGCCAGCAGTTCTGAAGCCCAGTCCCCAGCTCTAGACACTGGGACAAAACTCTTTCACTTTTGATGTTTTCTAAAGATACAGAATAATATTCAAATAACCATCAAATTGTCACATAAAATAAGAGGGAAAGACAGCATGATTTTAGTGAGTAGATGAACTTGTTACACTTTCGAATGATACTGGTAAATCAGAGCCTGGGCTGACCAGAATCTTTGCTCAATTGAACCATATGGCAGGGTCATTCGTTCTGGTTCTCTGTGAAAGAGAGAAACAGAGGGAAGCAGAGTCTATATAAATCCCCGACAGGATAACGTTGGTGCACCTAACTTCTGGTGGAGGAGGGCAATGACATCTGGAGCTGGTCTACTTGCTTTTCATCAGGAGCTGTCACTCAGCCAACAAGCAATGCTGAAGTCTCTTAAGGTTCTGCTGTGAGCACTTATTAGACTATCTCCCTTTGGTGCAGTCATAGGATCATCTCATGATCCCATACTCTGCAGGTTATCATCAGCAGTTCCATATTGTAACAGAGTGTGTGGGGGGGGGAGGAACAGATGTACTCCGCCCTTATGGGTCTTGCGCTCTTCCAGCCCAGCCGGTGGGGCAGCTGGGGGAAGGTTTAGGGAGGGGATGGGGCCCGCTCTGCCCCTGAGTACTGCTACCTTCCCTTGGGGTAGTCTGTGGACCACTTCCTGCTACCCCAGCTGGTGGCCTGCCTCCAGTGCTGTGGCAGGAACTGTGGCAGCTCCCAAGCTTCTGCAGACTGCAGGCTGCCAGGCTGCAGTCTCCTAGCTCCAGGCTGCCAGCACCAAGCTGCAGGCTTTTAAACTGCAAACTCCAAACTCTCAACTCCAAAACTGTAACCTGTAAACTCCTAACTCTCAACTCCACACCTCCTCACTCCAAACTCCACACCTCCTCACTCCAAACTCCACAACCCACACTGCCTACCTGCCCCTGCAGGCTTTTAAGTGTTTGGGGCGGGGCTCCTTAATTGGCCCCAGGTGTCCTAATTGCCTAAACTGCCCCAGGTGGTCTAATTAGTTAAGCAGCCCCAGGTGGCCTAATTGCCTAATCAGCCCCAGCTGAATTACCCAGGGAATAGGGCTTTTTTGAGCCTGGGGCTAATATACATGCCTTCTAGTACTTTTTCATAGCCGTCCGGCCTGACCCCATCACAATATGTTCCAGAGACGTTAAAGAAAGTCAGAAACCCACAATAGGCATAGTTTATGCTATTAAAATAGAACTGAATAAAAAACCCAAGAAAAAGTTTTTATGGAAGAAATGGGTGCATTAGCTTTGCAGATCTGAGGCCATTGCCCATTCCATCCATCGGCAGGATTGTAGCAAAAAAGGAAGAGACCTAGTTCAGTTTAAGAAACAATCCCCCCCCAAACAAAGCTTTGAGAAAAACTGCACTTTTCTCAACACCCAAGGATTCAGGGCTCTCATTGGGAGAATGCTAGTTATTTAGCATGGACCAATATGCAATGCTTTATCTGCTCAAAGTGCTCAACAGTTATTAATTACTCATTAATCCCCTACACGAAAATTCTGAAGTTAAACTGTTATCCTTCATGGGGGGCCTGCCAGAGCACCTCCTTGTGGCTGGATGTGGTGACCTTCTACCCATTCTGGTTCCTCTTGCCAATGGCCAAGCTGGTCCTCCGGTGGTTCACCTCTTCTCATGACTTGGCCCTCTGGCCAGGTCACAAGTTATTTCCACCCTTTCTGGGGTAACAAAAGTCCAACTAGAAGTCCAAAAACATCCCAGCACAAAAGATCCTTCTGTCTCCTTTTGGGCTATTCCTCAACCAGTCCTTGAGACATCATCTTCAGCTCCACCCTGGGCTCTATAGTCCTTAATCTGGGTTTGTATGCCCATTCCCGAGGGTTGATAGGGAAATCTCTTCCGACCCTCTTCTTAGGATTCTAGTCCAGGGACCCTGTATTAAGCAGCTAGGTCTGCTCCTTTGGATTTGCTGCTGTTTCCCTGAGCCACTTTCTAGAGCCAAGCCTCATGTGCTGCTTCCCTGCAGCCTGTGCTTAATGCAGTCTCTGCTCTGGTTCCCAGGCCCCTGCTTCTCCCTCAGTGCTCCCAGTTTCTTTCTCTGCTGGAACACCAACCCCTCAGGACAGCCTCTCTATGCCTTGTCCCCTTTCCAGGGTCCATGACAGGGATTAATTCCGTCCCTGTGGCCTTCTGCACTCAACCTTCCCCAGACCCTTTCCAGAAAGAGGGAATTCCGTACCTCCTCTCTCCTGTGTTGCTCTGCTCTCTGTAATCCCAGGGAGTGAGAACAGACTCTTTGCCTTCAGCTCTCTTCTGCTCTCATCTTCCTCCTTTTAAAGTTCTCCCCAGCCCCTCCCTATCTGGGTTTCATCCTCGCTTAAGCCTGGCTCTCCCTCCATATGCAGCTTGGTATGTTAATTGGACTCTCAGGCCCATATTAACCATTTTGGAGCCAATGTGGCATACATGCCCCCATCACATATTCCTGTTTCACAGGTGGACAAACAGAGATATGGAAGGGGAAGTGACTTGCCCAAGGTACAAAGGGAAGCCGTCAGTGGTAGAGCAAGGATTAGAACCCGGGAGCTTCTACATCTTCTTTCATGGTTTTCCTACTGGGCCATTCTAGCTCTAATACAGAGATCAACTGCGGCGGGCACAAATGGTGGGGGAAGAACACACAAGGAATGTCCCCACCTCTTGTGTCTGCTGTGGAGGGGTTGACCACGTGAGTAGCCCTTCTGCTCACCTGCATGCTGGGAATGCTTCCTGCTAGTGCCCACCGTGAGTAGTAGTTGACTACAAACAGGTCAGGGAGAAGAAGGAAAGAGATGGAGCTTGTAAGCAGGGGTGATTCTAGAAGGAGTTAGGAGAACAGTGGAAGGAAATTTCCTGTTAAACAGGAGGAAAGGGGTGGGGCATAAAATACCTAAAGGAAGTTTTCAGTAGCTTTCTGGGAGTATCTGAGCATACAAGCTTACAATTCACTTTCTGTGGATATTTGTCCTTGCAATGTTCAATTGCACATGCATTCCTGGAAAGCTGAACACAAAAGAGGCCCCAGAAACAAGACACAAAAGAATCTGTTTCAAAAGAAGGATGAATATTCATGGAGATTTTTCTGAAGCATTCACCCAGCTCTTTGAGACAGATGAAAAGAAATTGTTTCTTGTCTGAGCTCACCAGCAGCAGACCAGCTGTTTCCTCACACTGCAGTTACAAGGAGAGGGTCCTGAAGTTTAGCATGCTGCAGACCATACCTTGGGCACCCGTGAATGAATAGTCAAGGACAGGATATATCCCTTTTCTGTTGTCTCTGCAGGGGTCTCTTAACTTTCAATGTGGTAGCAAAAACGTGATTTCTCAGTCAGGGACATCCAGCATTCAAATGTGCCTCTGAATAATCTTATTCTTTATATCACCTAACATGATCCTAAATCGCTTTATCTCCGTTAAGTAACCTTCCAGTGATCAAATCATGCTCTTCAATAGAAGTCTCCATTGCCAACATAATTTTTTCCTCCTAGCCTATTATATGTATCTTTTGATCCTTTTAAATGTTTCTACTACCGGAAATAATTTTCTCTTGCAGTGCATTCAGTGTGCCCTGTCTGTTCAACTTTGTTTGCAGTATCTTTCAATCAATATAAAGGCTGGTCATTGATGGCTGAATGAGCTTGGGTCCATTATTTCTTTCCCCACTCCTTTTGCTGCTGTTTAACATGGTGGAGCAAAGTCTCTCACGTGGAATGGCTTAGATTACAATAGTTAAGTGAAATAACATTTCCATTTCAAGGCACACTGACCCTCTATAACCCTCTGGATGTCACCCCACATCAGGGTTGCCAGCCATTTGTACATTTACAGACAGTTAGTAAAAAAAATGTACAATTTTAACACATCCAGTAAATCCGTAAAGAAATGAAAATGTCCGTAAAATTGGTAGAAATAAAACATATTGTATTTTGACATTGATTGTCATCATTCTGAATCACTTTTTGTATCATAAAGCTACACTGATCATGACTTTATCAATTTCCTGTTTGATAAACATGCCCAAAGAACCCGATTGATCAATTACCTGCAGCTAAAACAATAGGGTAATTCCAAATTCCTGTTTACAGAATATCGCGCGCGAATATACACTTTTGTGTCATTATTGAATTGTTTATGGTATTTTAATGATGTCAGTAAAAGATTTACCGTGTCAGTAAAAAAAATCAACTTCAGATCTTCGTGTCAGTGAAAACTAAAATGCAAGGTTGGGAACCCTGCCCCACATGTCATCATTTAGCAGATCATGGCTGCTTGAAACACTGTTGAACAGTGAGACTAGAAAGCTGATTTGCCAAAAGCACAGCCCTGAAAAGGAAAGCTCAAATAGCTGCTAGGAACATGGCACACATTTGAGCACTTGTGATTCCATACACACACAATTGGGACCTCTAAATGTTATTAGAATACACATTTATTTAATATTTTATATTTAAAAATGAAGGCTTAAATGAGTCTGATGTATAATGTTAGTGGGCCATACAAGCAGAATCCTTCTTCTTAACCTCTTGAAGCAACAACAGTGCTTGCCAAGCTTGTATCTAGAGGGGTGAGTGGGCTTTTTGAAAGAGATGTGTGTAACTGTGACAGCTACGCTTAACCTGCAATAATTCTGTCCTTGGGGAACTGTTACTGTCAGAGTCAGCAGTGTTTTGTACTATAATAGCTTCAGTTTTAATGTGTGCCATTAATCATAAAAGCAAACAGTCCGATGGGCAGAATTCTGCATCATGCCTCATGTCACAATAATCATGGTACTCCTCTGGATCTACTACCCTTCACTGGTAGGCAGATGCACTAGCATCTCGCTCCCCACATCCACCAGCTGCATTCCATGAATGGATGCAGAGCAGTCCCTGTGGTCCTCCAGCCTGTTTTATATTTGCAGTGGCAGTTTCACAGGTGTAATAGAGGTTTGGCACACATGAGAGCTGGCCAGAGACTGATCTTTTCTTCCTGCTCCCAGTCACATGATATTGATTATGGTTGGAAAAGGTTAAACCCTTGTCACATAGCAGTGATCAATATTCACTGACTCCAGGGGCTAGTGTTACAATATACAGAAGGATGAATAAAATTCAGTCATGAAATGCAGTTTCCCCTCTGAACCACTAGATGCCTCTGAGAAGCCTTTATTCAGTGTTTGCCTCTGATAATTCAAACTGTTACTAGGGGAAGAAAGCAAAAGATATTAGATAAGTCATGAGAAAAATAGTGTTCTGGAGTTTGGGGTATATTTTAAAGATTAAAACAGTAACTGCTGCATAAAAGTATTCATTTCAAAGGCTGACAGAAAAGCACTATACATATTAGGGAACTTATCAATAATAGGTGATCTGTGTAACAAGGATGAAAGATTGTTCCCCAGGGCCAGGCTGATAGAAGCCAAGAAATTAATACTACAGAGATGGAAAATAATCTTCTGATTACCCAAAATAATAGATAGTTCTGCAGCACCAGTGAGAAACTTAGAAGCTTTAGCGAAGGTATCTTTCAAATTGCAGAACACAGAGATAGTTAATACACTATGAGCCATCTGTTCTCAGGTACACTGATGTAAATCTGGAGTAACTCCATTCACTTCAGTGGAGATAGTTTAGATTTCCGTTAGTGTAAGCGAGAGCAGGATTTGGCTCTGTGAGTCTAAATAACCCAAATGATTAATATTCTCACATACTCAATAAGAGCTCAATCCTGCAAGGAACTGAACATTTTGGTCTTGCTCCAGCAAAGCATTTAAAAACATACTTAATTTTAATCAAGTACATAGTCCCATTGACTTCACTGAAGGATGCATGTACTTAAAGTTAAGCACATGCTTACACGCTCTTCTGCATCAAGGCCAGATTGCTCAACAACTAGCAGGATCAACCAGTAAGGCTCTAAATCAGCAAGGTATTTAAGCAAGTGCCTAACTTAAGCATGTGAGTAAGTTATTGGCATCAATGGTGGCTGAAGTCAATGGATATTTTTTGCTTTGATTTCAATAAGCTGTTGATCAGCCTCTAAGTATATTCCCCAATAAAGGGGAATACATTTCATATATTAGGATGTACAAGATATAGATTTAAGATCCTGGAGCCACATCCTCAGCAGGTGTAAATGGGCATAACTCCATTGACTTTAATTGAGTTATACCAATTTATTCTACCTCCTGCTTTAGCCACTATCTTAGTAGTATCCGTACGAGAGCTCCCCTCCTTCTCTCTTTCTATTACTATAAAGAGCTTTCTTTGAACAGTTTGGAAGATCTGAGCCAAAGGAGACTGCAGATGAAAGCAGTGATTTATAATAAATAACATTTCCCTCCTCTAAACTGTCTGCTACTTGGCTCTGCAAATGCAGTCACGCTGTAGCTAGGGAGTGGTTTTGTCCCCCTTTTTCTTTTTCTCCTCTACAATATTTTATCACAGTGTTTACCTTGGTTTGCAGCTTTGGGGCCTTTGCATGTCTTCACCTCCTGAAGGAATTTCACAGATAAGTCATGGGTGATGCGTTCTTGGCATTACCTAGAGCAACAAGACTCAAAAAGAGGCAAGCAGGGGATCCCTTCTATACATATTTTATTACACTCACTTCTCTGAGTCAGTTTAGAAGAACCTGTGCTCTAGACCATTGGTTTTCAGTCTCTTTTCATTTGCAGACCCCTAAAAGATTTCAAATGGAGGTGTGGACCCCTTTGGAAATTCAACCTCTGGTCCACAGACCCCTACCATAGAAGTCTTAGACTGAAAACTGACCAAACAGGATTCAACTATAAATGTTGCATATGCTCAGCATGGCATTTGATGCAGCGTGAGAAAGGGTGCTAAATTATGGGTTTCTATGCTAATGACAACACTCCTGGGTTTTGACCCATAGGTGGGGATATTCACATACTGTTCATTAACCAGAAAAATGGAAAGCATTTTCTGGGATTTGAAACTTTATTTTCATAGTCACCAGAGGTCTGCAAACCACAATTTGAAAACCACTGTTCTGGACACAATTTATATGTGCAATCACTGGAATTGCACATACACTTATGATAATTGTATAAGCAAATGACACAAATGACATACATCCACACTAAGTTCTTTCGAAAATCTGACCTTATTGCTTTCACTCCTTGCCCTCATAACGGGGAAGTGCGGACTTGCATTTTCATTTTTTTAAATGTAACTCATATATAACGTATCACCTCTTTAGCCTCAATATGGTGAAGTTAGATTCTATGGAAAGTGCTTCATTGATTTGTGAGCTCCTTTGTCTGTTGATTACTTTTATATACACTGAGGAAAAGACTAACTGACATAAATATATCAGTTAATTCTGTTGTCTGTGTAGCTGCTACGTTTAATAAAGTAAATTGAAATACGCATTGTAAATACCCCTCATCTTACACATCCAACCGCCCAACAGGTGCTTACTTTAATGTCAGAATAGATATTAATCAAACTTTGACATTTACCCTGAATGTCTGGCACCCATGAAAGGATAAATCAGCTGTTAGGCAACTTATAAAGCATTAATGAAAACCCCTCTCAGTACCTACTCATTATGTGTATGGGTAGTCTACATCAAAAGCATGTTCATATTAGTTACCCTGTTCTCCTTTCCCTCTCTCCCACTTGATTGTTTCACCTATCTCTTGTGCCTTAAATTGTAAACTTGTTGGACCAGGAATTGTCTTGTACGCTGTACCGCTACAATGTCTAACACAGCAGAGCCCTGTCCTGGCTGGGGCTTAGAGGCACTACTGCAGTACAAATAATTATAATAGTAATAGATATAAGTGTCCTGTTCTTAAGAACACTGATCAGTCAGTAGCTGTTCTGATGATGCAATTCTTCTCATTTGTGCTTCATTGTAAAATTGTGGCACCACTCAGTATCCTGCTGTTTGGGTAGACAGTTCTGCATAAACCATTCAGAAACACACGTCTCTGTGTTGCTTGTATAGTTGAATTAAGCTCTTAATATAAAAGATTTATTTTTCTAATTTGCCTCCAGACTTCAATATTATTGCTTCAAACACAACAATATTCTTTAGAGAAAAATTGTTAACTACCAATTCCCCAAATTACTGTTCCAGCCAAGTCTTCCGAGCTACTGCTGGGCAAGTGTGCATCATAACCCCTGGTGCCATTTGCTTACATTATGCTATTCTTATGTAAAGCCCATTCTGTTGTGGAGAATATTTCTATTGAAGTGCAGCAATCTGTATAACAGCAGCCAAGTAATGTCATTTAAAAGTAGGGATGGCCAGTCCTCCCCTTTCCTATTTAGCCGATGATATTTTTGTAATGTAAGCTGGGATTTTGGGTGGGCCGTGGACAAGTCAGACACTCTGCTTCTCATCCATACAGACATGGCACCTACCAGTGAAGCATTTTATCATGACTGTGATGTGGGCTGTGACCTAGTGGTCAAAGCAGGTGTTGGGAGCCAGGCCGGGTCACATACCAGGAGATCAGAGTCTGAGAAAGGCCAGAGGGCAAACCGAGAGCCAGGTGTCAGGAAGCAGGCAGGGTCAGGTTACCAAGAGACCAGAGGCAGGCACTAGAAGCAGATAGCACAAGCGAAGCAGCTGTAGGCAGGGGAAACCGAGCTGCGTAAACAACTTCCTGTTCCTGTGGATGGTTTAATTAGAAGAGGGAACCCATCAGGACCCCCAGAGTTCTGCCATTCAGGCCCCAGGACAGAAGTCCTCTGTCAAAGTTCAGCTTCTAGTTCTGACGATTATGATCAGGCCACTGGGTGGCAGGTTGGGACTTGCTGGTTCTTAAGGTTACATCTACACTTCGATGAAACACCTGCAGCACTGAGTCTTAGAGCCCAGGTCAACTGACTCGAGCTTGTGGGACTTGGGTGCGGGGCTACAAATAGCAGAGTAGACATCTGGGCTTGGGCTGGAGCCTGGGTTCTAAGCCGCCCCCCCATGGGGTCTCAAGGCCTGGAGTCTATACTGCACTTTTTAGGCCCGTACCCTCAGTCACCTGACCCTGGCCAGTGGCAGCTGTGCCATGGGTCTTTTATTGCAGTGTAGACATACTCCTAGGGAAGGCAATGGCACATCACTAGAGCTTGGGCTGTAGGACCCTGTGAGATGGAAGGGTCCCAGAGTTCAGGCTCCAGCCTGAGCATCTACATCACAGCACCTTAGCCCAAGGCCTTGGAGACCAAGTCAGCTGGTACAGGCCAGCTGCCAGTATCTAACTGTAGTGTAGATATACCCCTAGAGGCCTGTGGACCAGGGCTCAAGACCTATAGCCCCTGACAAATGTGGAGGAAGCTTTTATTATTATGACCACCAGGAAATAATTCAAGTACAGCCTCTCCTTGCTCTACCGTCCTGTTTTATAATCCTAGCCCAGCTCCTCTCCAAGCTGGACTTCTTCTGCAATTAGTGTTTATTAAGCCCTGGCTTGCCTCCAGGTGCACCCTATAAGGTTAATTGGCCCCTTCTGGCTCACTTCAACAGGCTCTTGGCTTGTGGGGGGTGGATACCCCTTTATAGGGAGTAACTCCCTTAATCAATAGTTATAGTAAACTCTTATATTCATATGTAGACCAGCCACTAGAGAAGGGTAAAGACACATTTCCAGGATCCGGCACCACTATGGAATGTTTATTTATCAATGGAATATTTTGCCTGGCCCTCTCCAGACATTGTAAAGGCAGCTGCAGTTTGCAGGGCTATCCAAACTGCTTTGACTCACAGCTGGCACCCCAATGAGCAGTAACCTTGTTTACGCAGCTATTCCTGTTCTGCAATTGTTTGATTCCCCTTGGAAACCTTGACCATTGAAGAGGAAAGGACAAAACTTGGTTCTGTTTGTTTAGGGAGGGAGAGCATTGTCCAAGTCTGGGACAAAGATCAGCTAGAAGCCGAGACAAAATCTCACTCAAGATGCTTTCTGGTAGGAAGGAAGGTTCTGGTTTCTACTCCAGCTCTATCCCTGCCAAATGAATCATCTGTGTGATGCTTTATTGACTTCCATCTGCAGAGAGTGAGACAGAGCCTCAGATTATCAGGATCTTGGAGATTCATAGATTCTAAGGGTCGAAGACCATCATGATCATCTAGTCTGGCCTTCTGTATAACATAGGCCATAGATTTAACTTAGTGACTCCTGCACCAATCCAGTTTTTAACTTGTAAAAGAGTGGGAAAGGGGTCTCCATCAAATTGGTTTATTGAAGGTGATATGCACAAGCCACACTGTAGCTACAGCATAAAGGATTCAGTCCATTAATCCATGTAGCAGATCATCCAGATAATCTATTCACTGTGTCCCATTTCCATTTTCTCTCTGTGCCCTTTGCCCATGTGTCTCTTTTCAAAGTCCTTAATAATCATCTTCAGCATCCAGTTTTAACACTGGCATTAACTGAACTCTAGCAAGCAATTTATTTAAATGAAATTTCCCCATAATCATTTTAATTAACTCCCCCTCCCAAAAGAAACCCTTTGTTGATTACAATGAAAAACTCTTATTATAAATAGTGTTAAATGAGGTTAAAGCCAAAGGTCCTGCATTGGCTGATGACTCATGTCTCCTCTTTATCCACAGAGCAGGGAGTGTGGGGCTGCAAGCTTTACTCATGCCACTCCCCAGGCACTTTGCCGGTTGTGGTACTGGGTTTTCAAAAGAGCTTACTTTGATTATAGCAATTTGTAGCCTTGCATGATACAGGGCAAGGGAATCTGGCTTCAGCATTACATATGTGGGGTGCCCTCCTAAGTCTAGCACTGAAGCATTGACACTAGGCTGTGGTTGGTTCCCTGAGTGGATGCATGAGGAATGGAGGGATCAAAGACCCCTCTGACCCTTTCACACACCTGCACAGGCACTGGCCACAGATCATAGAAGATTAGGGTTGGAAGGAACCTTAAGAGGTCATCTAGTCCAACCCCCTGATCAAAGCAGGACCAACCCCAACTAAATCATCCGAGTTACGGCTTTATCAAGCTGCACCTTAGAAGCTTCTAAGGATGGCGATTCCACTACCTCCCTTAGTAATCCATTCTAGTGCTTCACCAGCTTCCTAGTGCAAAAGTTTGTCCTTATATCCATCCTAGACCTCTCCCACTACATTTTGAGACAATTGCCCCTAGTTCTGTCATCTGCCACCACTGAGAACAGCCAAACTCCATCCTCCCGGGAACTCCCCTGCAGGTAGTTGAAGGCTGCTGTCAAATCCCACCTCATTCTTCTCTTCTGCAGACTAAACAAGCCTAGTTCCCTCAGCTTCTCCTCATAAGTCTTGTGCTCCAGCCCCCTAATCATTTTTGCCACCCTCCAATTTGTCCACATCCTTTCTGCAGTGGGGGGCTCAAAACAGGACATAATACTCCAAATGTGGCCTCACCAATGCCAAATAAAGCAGAATAATCACTTCCCTTGATCTGCTGGCAATTCTCCTACTAATGCAGTCCAATATGCCATTAGCCTTCTTGACTCATAAGCAGCTTCTTGTCCACTGTAACCCCCATGTTATTTTCTGCAGAACTGCTGCCTAGTTTGTTGGTCCTCAGTCTGTAGCTGTGCATGGTTGGGACTCTGTATTTGTCCTTGTTGAACCCCATCAGATTTTTTTTGGCTCAATCCTACAATTTGTCCAGGTTACTCTGTATCCTATCCCTACCCTTCAGCATATTTAACACTCCCCCCAGCTTAGTGTCATCTGCAAATTTGATGAGAGTGCAATCCATGCCATCTTCTAGATCATTAATGAAGATGTTGAACAAAACTGGCCGCAGGAACGACCCTGGGGGCACTTCGCTTGATACTGTCTTCCAATTAGACATCAAGCTGTTGACCAATACCTGTTGATCCTGATGATCTAGCCAGGTTTCTAGCCACCTGATAGTCCATTCATCCAACCCATACTTCTTTATACTGTGGGAGAACGTATTGAAAACTTTGCAAAAGTCAAGGTATATCACATCCACCACTTCCCCCACATCCACAGAGCCAGTCATCTCATCATAGAAGGCATTCAGATATGTCAGGCATGATTTGCCCTTGGTGAATCCATGTTGACTGTTCCTGATCACATTCTCTCTTCCAAGTGCCTCAGAATGGATTCTATGAGGACCTGCTCCTCAATTTTTCTGGGGACTGTGTTGAGGCTGACCGGTCTGTAGTTCCCCGGATCCTCTTTCTTCCCTTTTTTGTAGATGCTCCCTTTGAAGCATTACATACTAGCCAATGCTGGAAGCAGAATATAAGGCTACCTTGAGCAATGATTTTATCTGGTATGGCCCAATCCTCTCTTCATACCTGAGTTGAGTTAGAGGGGAGTTCAGGTCCCAGGCCCATTCAGTTCTTGATCTCTCTGCTGACCCTGCCAATTACACTTGCTGTCATGTATGCAAAGCCTTTTGGGATCTTTAGCTGAAAGGTGTTGTGTAAGGTCGAAGTGACTGTATTATTCCATGAGCCCAGTAGGAATGGGACTTAGAGCCACCTACTAATTTTCCATTGGCCACTGAACAGCCTTGTGAGGCCTTGTCCACACCTAAAACTTAGGTCAACCTAGCTACATTGATCAGGGCTGTGAAAAATGTCACCCCCTTTATGATGATAGGTCGACCTAACCCCCACTGTAGATGCAGCTAGGTTGATGGAAGAATTCTTCCATTGACCTAAGTAACACTTCCCAGAGAGATGGATTAGCTACACTGACAGAAGAGCCCTGCCGTCAATGGAGCAAGCGTCCATGCTACAGCACTGCACTGGCACAGCTATGGCACTGCAGCAAGATTCATCTGGATGGTGGCTTCTTAGATAGGTTTCCTCTTATATCGACTAGGCTAGATAAAATTTCTCATAGATACTGATCCCAAAGGGGTCTATAAGGAGACAGAAATGATCTTTAGTGTTTTATTCTATCTTCTTGGAGGGACATTTCTTAGCTACATCCAACTTGTCCCCTCCTGGCTACAGTAACGGCATCACACAATTCACGCCAGCGCTGTGACTGTCCCTTCTGCCCCTCTCTCAGGCAAGATACAGACACTGATTGAAATGGGTTTAAAAGCAAGTGACATTTCCCTCGCCATGGCTCCGCATTGACTGAGATGAAGAGAAGATCAGCTCTCCCCCCATGAGCTGCCCTGAAGGTAACATTGTCTCACTGATCTCTTCTTCTTCTTGCTTGGCATTCTCAGATGGGAGGCTTTGGGCCACTGCTCCAGAGTGAGACATTGCTAAAAAACATGAAAGGAAGCAAGGTCATTCACGGCTCTGCTTTTCTTAAAGTCTTCACTCAGGCTTCTGAGGAAAATTTTCTACTGTTGTTTAACCCACTTTAGTGTGCTCACTTGTTCCTTCTGTCATGACTTCACACCAATGCTGGCCAAAGCTGTTTTCAGCTGGAAATAGATGCACACTTCACATATATCTGCACTTTCCTTAGGACTGCACTGACTAGTAATTTAGGTCCTGTAAATAAATAAGAGGGGGCATAGGCCAAATCTTCACACTTCTTGGAGATTTCAACAGGAATCAGAGGGGAAGAACCCTCCCCAATGCAAGTTCATAGCAGTCCCAGTTCTGCCATGGCTGGAATCTTTATTGCAGCTTCTGCACCTGGCAGAGGAGTGGCGAGTGGTACATAAAAGAGTCTAAATACATCAGAAGAGTGTAAACCCCAAAGGAACAAAGGAGTTATCTAGGGTGAGTTTAAGGGGCTGGAATAGGCGAGATAGGATGTATTAAGGAAAGGAACGTTTGGGCTGGATATCAGAAAGTCTGTGGAATAGTTAATTGGGGAATAGTGGAAACTCCATTGCCTGGGACATTTAAAAAACCATCTACACAAAGCACTATCAAATGTACTTTAGGGAACCACCCTGCAGTAACCCTAGCAAGGTTATGCACTAAGGCCTAGTCAATAGTGGCCCATTTTTTCAGAGGTCCTGAGTACCTGCAACTTCCACTGACTTCAGTAGAATTTGTGGGTGCTCAGTCCCACGGTGGACCTTTCCCGGTGATGTTTCTGTGATCTACAATTTGCATTGCTCAGCCCAAGAGATTTATTGTGGGTCCTGGCTGCAGTGAGCCACACCATGTTTTCTGATGTGCCGATGACCCATTGGCACATTGCATTTCAGAGGATAATACAAGGGGCTTCAGTAGAAGTTCTGTGCTGTGCACCTCATAGGTGAGGCATCTTAGCTGTTGCCTGTATGTTTGTCTGTGGCCACAGATAGAAGGGTGAGCAGGTGGCAAAGCTGCATAAGGAGTGGACCGGCCCCAGTGAATGTCAAGCAAGCAGTATTCATCTTGTTAGTGAAACAGTGGCTCTCCTTCGCCTGGTTGGAGGACAGCACATGCTGCAGTCCCAGTGACACCAGCACTCTGGTTAAATATTTAAATTTCATTTACCAGAGCAGCAGGGGAAGATGCAAATTATGTTTTACAGGGAAATTATTTTCTGGAGTGCTGGTTAATGTTTAATTTGTCAGATCACTCTCCCCCCACCTCCTTGGTCATCATCTCGTCTCCAACTTGCATTTTTAATGCCCTTTTAATTTGCTTGAGTGATAGGGTAAAAGGAGAGTGGTGGGAGGCGGGGAAGGAAAAGGAAGGGAGCCTGGATGCATTATTTCTGCTTCTGAGTTGAGGACAGCCTGGGTGTCAGCATGTTCTTGCCCTCCCAGCCCCCAAAACCTCACAATGCTCTGCTACACATCTGAGCCAGCACACCTGGCTCATCTGGCCTTTGCCTCTCTGTGGACCCAACACTATGTATTTCCCACCTGCATGTCAACAAAAATAAATCTGAAGAACAGCCAATAAATGACCAACTATTATGAGCCGGGCCAATTTTCTGGCTATTTAAAATATATGGCGCCAACGCACTATATTGCGGTATGTGTGGATGGAGAGAACTGGATACATGGTGTCGTGCTATGCCTTTTAAATATTGGAAGAACGAGCCAATTTCTTTTTGCAACAGCTTAAATCTATTTTAGTCAGCTCTTGCTACACTATTGCACCATCAGGCACTGAGAATGGTGCAGGCTGCCTACTGACTGGTTTTAATAATGGGGCATGCTTTTTATTAGTTAAAAACATTTCAGTGGGAAATTCAGAGCCTTAGAATTAAATAAATAAAATGTGAAGTAAGGGGCTATCTCGACTAATTGATTGAACTGAATATCTCCAGCCATCCACCTATTTCCTCTAATGTCTAAGATATAGGTGTTCATACTAGGTCATCCCATTGGTATCTGAGCATCTGTATGCAGAAATTACTGCTCTGTATGCTGTGAAAACCCAGATGATGCTTCAGTTTGAGATTAAATAGCATTACCATATTATTTTCTTCCTCATGTTTCCTACTGTCTGCCAGGGGGAATCTGTTGCAAAACAGAGCAGCATGCCGCAGTGTACTGTAGGCAGGGAGTTACTGATAAGCTGTGAATGCTTAGAAGGGGGAGAATGATATTGGAGAAACAACTAGGAGCAAAGGGGTGAAACTGAGCTAAGGAAAATTTAAATTGAATACGAGAAAAAACACCCTAGCAGTGAGGTTTGGTAGGCTGTGGAATTAGCAGATTCTTTCTGAAGAAAGCCATTATTAGATGCTCTAAAGGAAGATGCAAGGTTCCTTATAATGGGCAATTATGGGATAACCTGCTTGTAAAGTAAATGTCTTCCTAACCCCAGGAATTTGTGCTCGGTTTATGCTCTGAAGCTGAAAGGTTGATTATGTTCCTTATCTTTTGTGTACTCTATCAAATATAAATGTGGGTGTTCTCATTATTCATATAAATATCTAATTCTTTTTTTAATCCTACTAAAATCTTGGTTTCAGTGACTTCCTTGTGGCAGGGGGTTTCACAGGTTAACTATCAGTTGTGTTGAAATTAATTCCCAATTAACTTGTTGCCTGTTGCTGGACCATGGATCACTTCCTGGAAGGAATTCCATTACTGTTAGCCAAGACTCCATAATGTCTGTTCAGGAAATATTTCAGCGTACCTGCAGAAGAGACTGCAAAATACGTCTAGATCATAGATTCTAGCTCAGCACAGGTCAGTAGAGACCAATGCTTGTGTCTAATGCTTGTGTAGTGGGTTTATGAAATGAGTTAGTTGAGGGCTCTCATGCTAGATACTAGAACTAAGTGAAAATCAGAATTTCCATCCAGTCTGAAATTTGGCTATTTCAACATTTCCCCTGTACCTGAGTTAGAGTAAAAAGTTGTAATACCTTTTTTTTCACAGAATACTTCATTTCAGAGCTTTTGATAGAAATGAAACATTTCAATATTACCAAATAGGAATGTTTCATTTTGCTTTCTTGAACTGACTCCCAACAAAACATTCTGAATCTGATCACCATTAAATTGGGTTTCCCTTTTATGCCACATTGTCACCTGGGAGCTGTAGTTTTGCTATCTCATTTCCCCATTCTAGCTTATGGGCCAAGCACCCTGGGTGAACTATATCTCAATTTTACAGAAACTGCATTTTCCATTGAATAATTTTGGCAGAAAATTTCCAACCAGATCTACTACATATCTGTCTTCATCATTTAAGTGGTCATCATAATTTACAATAATTGTCACCCCTGTTGGCAGTTTCAGTGAAGAGGCTGGAGACTGAATGGATATGAATGATGAACTATTCTCTCATCCTGAGAGATGATCTCTTCGTGTCTGGGCTGAGGTACATTGGCAGCACGGTGTGGAGAAAAAAGTATGTTCAAATGGCCATATAAACAGACCAGCGCATGGAAGCCCAAGATTTAGTTGACTTGTCAGAAAGGATGACATGAAGGAGGAAGTGTAAGATTGCAGAATTGTAATTTGGTGACAGAATGGATCACTTTTGTGGACCATTTCCTGCAGAGATAAGTAAATACTTGTTCAATAGAAAAAAGAGAGAAAAGTATCAAAAAAGTTATACAAGGACTGAAACATGAGACGGAGTGAGCTAAATTTATATAGTCTAGAGAAGAAAAATAATTCAGCTAGAGGAAGCATGATTGGTCTATAAATGCCTTCACAGAACAATATATAAATGTCTGAAGTATCAAATCATGAAGAAAAGTTTGATGGAAGACATTCTGCGGGCTAGTATAAAATACTACAAATCAACAATGGTGTAGATTCGACGAGCCTAGTGTGTCCATGATTCTAACATCCCATGAAGTCTCCAACTGCATTTGTTTTCTTTTGCTCTTCCTTGGAACTGTGAGACATGGCTATAACCACATAAACCAGTGGTTTCTAGCCTATGGTTCATGGACCCCTGGGGTCTGTACACTATGTCTAAGATTTCCAAAGGAGTCCACATCTCCATTTGAAATTTTTGAGGGGGCTGCAAGAGAAAAAAGGTTGAAAACCACTGACAATGAAATCTGGCTGTTCGTGGGGTTCACTGCTCATCACTGGGACACCTCCATGTGGCTCATCTGGGGATTTGATTTTGACCAGTCTGATGCCTTCTCCTTTTGGTTGTTCACCTGTGGTCTTTCTCTCTCTCTCTTTCTTCCTGCACCTCACCCCATTCCAAATGCCAAATTCATAACTCAGTGCACTCTCTCCACAGCTTGGCCCACAAAGCAGCTCCCTATAGTCCACTTCTTTTGGGATAAGAAAGCCCCACTGGTCAAACTGTCTCAGACTGTCTTCTTATCCATTGCAGTCTGTGCCACTTTCCCAGTGGCCAATAGGGGAACCTGGGCCTGCTCTCTACTCTGGATTCCAGCCCAGGGATCCTGTGTCCAGCAAATATGGTCCACTTGTTCTCAGACTCTAGCACAATCCTCCTGGACCCCTCCCCTACCTTTCTTCCCTATTTTCTGACCCCCATCGTGGTTACCACTGGGGCTACTTCTGAGGCTAGTTCACCCCCTCTTGGGTTGTTGCCAGAGTCCGCATTTTCAGGCAGGGCTTACTCCCCCTAGACTTCTTCCTTGTCTTTTGCCAACTCCCCCACTCTCCAGGGGGTGACTGCAGAGTTCTTTCCTGCAGCTCTCTCTTACCATCAACTACCTCTCTTTATATCTATCCCAGCTCCTCCCCAAGATAGGCTTAATCAGCCATTAGGCCTCATCAGTCCCTGGCTCTCCTCCAGGTGCAGTCTCTCACATTAATTGGCCTATTTTTCCTGTTCAGGTCATGTGGGGGGGGGGACACACCCTATCACAGGCTGTTAAAAAATAGTTTAACTTGTAAATACATAATCCAGGACTATAGTTTCGTGAGTCACATTCAAGTAGATGATATCAGTTTAGTCCATTTTGTGTGCTAAAGCCCTTTTCCACTCCTCTCCCACAAAAGTGATCAAAGTGGTTGGTCCAAGCTGAATATGCTGAACAAAGGTTAAAGCTATTTACTTTTTGACCATTTGTATTCACCGTTTGAAGTATTTATAATTTGAACTATCTTCTATTATTTATAGAAAACCAGTTCTGATGAATAATTATGAACTAATCAGTATCAACAGAGGAGCGGATCTATTCCTAGATTCAGATGATGATGAGACAGGAAGAAATGACCTGCAATTTATAAAGGAACATATAAACTAGGCATCAGGAAAAGATTCTTAATGTTCAGAGCATCTTGGCAGCAAGATTGGGAGGTGATCTAAGTGCCATCAAGGTAGAGATTTAAGAAAAAGGTAGGTGAGACGTTTGTGAGAATGAGGACTGAATAGTCCTGCAGAACACCTGGGTTTAGCTGCATGGCCCTAGTGGTCTTTTCTGGCTCCTACAAGCTATTACAGGCAAAAAAATTATGACATTAATGTAATGTAAAGATTGCATAGTTAAGCATTCAAAATTCATGAAGTGCAAAAGTTGAAATTGTGAATGTGCGCAGATTGATTCCTATAGCTTTCTCATTGGCCACGCAGCATACAGGTATCTTTTACTCCAATCTTGAACTTCCATAGAAATTGTTTCATCAGAGGATGCATTAAGTCCACCTGTCAACTAATGGAAGATCACCCCCCTATAGATTTACAGATTTTAAGGCCAAATTCTCTCAGTTGACCTTTTGTAGAACATAGGCCATAGAATTTCACTTGGTAATTCTTGCATTAAGTTGAACTACAGGATATCTTTATGACACAGGGCAGTACTAGAAGAACCATTAAAGTGTGTGTGAGGGAAATATCGGAAGTCATGGATGTCTTCAGAAAGAAACTTAAGTATCATTCAATGCTAGAAAAAGACTTATTGTGCAGCAATAATATACAATGTCATTATCAGCCATGTCCCATCTCTTAACTCTTCAAAGGTCTCTCCTCCTTAAACCTAGTTTCTCCCATCTTGGATTCATCCTACTTGTTCTGACAGATGTCTGTATTTATTAGATCCATGTGTTCTCTGACATTTCTTCTCTATAAAAGGTTACTCATCTAGCTACTGGTTGTGTCCATGTAACATTCCATCTTCTTGGCATAGATGTCTTGCCTATAGTCCCCTGCTCAAGCTGATGTTCTAAATCTTGGGTCTGGTTACTTATTTAGCCATTTATTTTTGATCACTCTGAATACTAGACTTCCAGTTTCTCTAACTATCCATATTTTCTGCTTGGGCCATTTGGTTATCAGTCATAACTTACAATTCATGCCTTCAGCTCCTGTATCTCAGGAGAACTCTGTATCTGTACCTCAGGTACTCGATACCTCTGTATAACTACAGAAGCTCAGTGGCTGAATATTTTCTCGTCCTTCAAGATTATCAAACATGACCATCTCTTAGAATTACAGGAGAATCCATAATGAAATAAGAGTACTGGTCCAGCTACAGTATGGTCTATATTACATCAAAAAAGTCAAAATGAACCTGGATAATTGTACAACTATACCATGGAGGATAGGGTGGAGAATTCCTTTCCAACCTCCAGAAACTCTCAGACTATGGCTTGAAGCATGAAGATGGGAAGCCCTCACAATATCTGACCCAATTTCTATGTCTACAAATTTTTCAGACCTACACCAGCCATCTTGGATTTCCCTATCAATGTTTGTGATGATTTTCAATCTACAGTTCATGTTCAGCTGCTGGCCCAGTTGTATAATGGCCTCCATTCTCTACAGTGGGGCTCCTTCAGATACCATTTACTTTGACACAGTGTGCAATTACATATGACTGTTCCTCTTGCTGCACACTTAGGAAATTACTTTTAGGTTTCCTCCACTGTCACTGCTGCAGCTGGAGACTCCAGACAAAAGGTATCAGAGCTTTCTAAAAAATGTTCATTCTTTAACAAGACTGCTCTTTAATAATTTCTCTAGCTCTACTGATACATTGCTCTGCAGAGGGAAGTACTTCTTTTTTGTTAAAGCTGTGGTGGAGTGACATTTGCATGGATTTTAATTTTATGTACAAAGACGCTGCATCAAACTATAGAGCGTAAATGTATAGGAAATGGATGCTGACTGTGAAAGTTCCTACAGGAGTGACAAGAAGCTGGATAAATGCCAAAATTTTCTAGAACAGAGTATCTTCCTGAGTCAATTTTAAATTTAAAAAGAAAAAGTAATATCCAGCTGGTGTAAATTTCCTTATCTCTACCACCTATCTAATAGAATTTTGCTTCTGAAGCAGTGCTTCTGAGACCAGAAGTTGCCTTTTCTCTGCTGAATTTTTGCAGTACGCTATACTTCTAGTTTCTGATGGATTCAGATGGCATGTTTTGTCCTGCAATCTGCTAATTTTGGACAATTTGATTCTGGAGTGGGGTGTGTCTTCAGCATCCATATCAAAACCTCATATGATATGAATACATCAGCTGGCTTTTTTCCAAATACACAACAGAAATCTTCATTGAACATTTCTGCTTTTTCTGCATTACTATTGACAATTCTACCATTTCCATATAGTAATGGATCAATACCATAGTTAAGCTTCCTTTTGTTCCTAATATACTTAAAATCTCTACTTTATTTCCTGAACTCTGTTGGCCATAGATTACGCCTTGCCACCTTTTGCTTCCCTTTACCATTTTTCTACAATTCAATTTTCTGTATGGAAATAATGGAACACCTAATAGGGGACTTGATTAATAAAGAAGTTAAGGAAGGTAATATAATTAATGCCAATCAACATTAATTTATGGAAAATATATTTTATCAATCTAACTTGATATCTTTTTGATGAGATTACATGTTTAGTTGATAAAGGTATTAATGTTGATTATTAGTAATAGTATTTATTATTTGCATTGCAGTAGCATCTAGGAGTCCTAGTCAAAGACTAGAACGTCACTGTGCTAAGAGCTGTACAGACAGAGGAAAAAGACAGTCCAATATATTTAGACTTCTGTAAAACATTTGACTTGGCACTGCACAGCATTTTGATTAAGAAACTAGCCTGATACAAAATTAACATGGCACACATTAAATGGATTAAAAACTGGCTAACTGTTAGATCTCAAACTATAATTGTAACAAGGTACCATCTGTAAACAAGGAACCAACTGTAAACAGGGGGTGTGGCTCTAGTGGGTTCTAGCAGGGATATGTTCTTGGCCCCACACTATTTAACATTTTTAAACATGGAAAAAATCATGGAAGAAAACAAAATCATTACTGTAAAGTTTGCAGATGACACAAATATTAGGGGAATGGTAAAGAAGTGGTTATAAACATTACATGTTGAGGAAAAACTCTTTTCTGATTGTACATTTATACTCAGGGAGGACTGCATGTGGGATTTGCAGCATTAAAAGAACAGGCTACTCTCACTTGAGCTGAAAGTTTAACTCCTCTCATAGATTCTTATCCTCTCACGTAGGCTAGCCACTAGAATGAGAGACAACACAATTAACGAGTCTGTTGTAACTGCATTTGTGCTTTGTTTCTTTTGAGGTATTTCATTAGCTGGGAGGATATGGGACCAAAGTTAGTCCTATAATAAGCAGGTGCCACTTTCCTTGAAGTCTCAGAGAGCTGAATTTTGGCCTAAAGTGTCAATGGTAATGAGATGAAAAATGCCAGATCAAGTACTGAATTATTTAACCATAAATCCTGCTGAGTAATGGTCAAAAAGAAGCTGCATCCTATGAGCCAAAAGCCTTTACCTGAAGGCTTCCATTGTGCTACAGCTTGATGAGGGAGAAATGCTGCATGCTTTCCCAAGCAGCTAGCAGAATTAGTACAGTGGAAAGACTGTCAAATAAAACTAGTGAAAGAAGTTAAAAGAAGAAGAAAGTCCAGCTTGATACAGGGAAAGATGATGATGTGAATAAGAACGCAGCCTGCGAGGGAAGACAGAGGCAGCGAGGTTGCTGTACAGAGTAGTCTGTCATTCCCTTTCTGGTGCTACTCGAAGCTCTAAGCCAGGCCAGCAGCAGTCATGAAGGGTATGTCTACACTGTAATTGGACACCCACGGCTGGCCCCTGCCAGCTAACTTGGGCTTGTGGGGCTTGGGCTAAGGGGCTGCTTAACTGCGGTGTAGACATTCGGGCTCAGGCTACTGCCCAAGTTTTTGGACCCTCCCACCTTGCAGGGTCCTGGAGCCTTGGCTTCGGCCCTAGTCTGGATGACCACACTGCAATTAAATAGCCCTGTAGCTTGAGCCCCACAAGCCCCTTTAATTGCAGTGCAGACATACGCTAAGGCCTTTTGCCAGATTTTGAACAGCAGACAACAGACACAATTATCAGGTAACTCACACACACTCCTAGAGAGCTGGGATTAGAACCCTAGTCCATCCGCTCCAAAAATGCAGATGTCTAACACGCTCTTTTATATAGTGCTAATAGCAGTTCCCTTAGCCATTCCGTGGGCCAGCTATTAGAAAGCAACAGCAAAGACTCATGCATAGTACGTTATGTATTCCCTCCACAACCACTAGGTAGGCATTGCTTGTCCTGAGCCCTAGGCACTCACAGGAATTTAGATCTGCTATCGGACACCACTCTGTAACACCTCCATATTTCACATTTGCCTGATGAGATGTTCCAGCCAGAGATGGCATCCAGGCTATTCTAATTACATGTCTAGCACTTATCTGGAATGCCGGAATATACTAACTCCAGGATGAAGGCCCTGGTAGCTAACAGCAGGAGATTCTGGATAATGGGTCTCCATCTCTTCAACATCTCTCAGAAATATATCAAAGCACAAAACTGGCCATGCTCACAAAGAATTGCAAGATAAACCTCTATCCCTGGGCTTCCAGCTGATCATAAGCTATGAACTTCTAGTTTCTTAGACATCTGGCCAAATCCACCTCCTCTGCCTGAAAGTTGTATGGTATAGCAGAGAAGTATGATGATTTTTTTCTGCTCCTAGTTGTAATTCTTAATGACCTAATGTAAGTTATATAAAATGTATCCAGATATGGTGACAAGTGCCTCATAACTGCCTGTAATGATAATTCAAAAGATGATGTTCTTCATGAAACTTTTACAGTTTATAAACCAAAAACTCATGTGAGCACCAAAAACTACATTATACACAAATACAGCTAATGAATAGCGGATACACAGATTTGTTATTTAGAAGAACTGGATACATTTATTGAATTGTCTTCCCAGTCATCTGCCATCTCTCCCCCCAAAGACAAACCAAAGAACAACCCCTCAGTTTATTTGATGAAGGCAATCCTCATAAATTAAAACATATTTTAAACACTTTAACTCTAGTCACCTTATTTATTTGATTCAAAGTAAGTAGTGGCTTTATGAGCGGAGGGACGGTCTTGCAGTTAAGGTAGAGGGTGGGAACTCAAGACTCTCATGTTCGGTTCCTGGTTTTACTACAGACCTTTGGCAAGTCATTTAATCTCTCAGTATTACAGGTCCCCATCTGTAAAATGGGGATAACTTTACTTCCCTTTTCCCCTCCTTCGTCTGTCTTGTCCATGTAGACTGGAATCTTTTGGGGGATATGCACTGACAATGTTTACAGTATGTGTATTTATTGCACCTAGCAAAAAATAGGCCCTCTAGGCACTAAGGTACTCAAACAATAACACCTTGACTTGGAAGGCTGATTTTTATAGGTCAGAAAGGGGTTCAGTCACCATAGCCTTTTTAGCTCTTGGTCTCCCACACATAGGCCACTTTTGATGATGGATTCTCTGATAAGGACTCCAGGCTACTGGGAACTGAACTGAGACACTATCTCCTTCCCTATCTTTTGGGCTGTTGAGGGGCTGCCTTTAGAGTTATGCCATGACTCAAGTCCTATCACAAATGGATTTTAACCTGAGTAGAAGTAGGATTTGTCCCCACAACTCTCAACCAGTTTTGGCAGTTGCATTCCCACACTGAGCAGTCTTAACAGTTACCCTGGGGGCTTTAAGAACCTACTGTATAGCTCCAAAGACGATGGGCCTAATTCTCCTTTACAATAATGTCCTGAGCAATGTAAAGGGCCATTAAAGGGGGTTAAATTACATTTACACTCACTTTAAGGCACCTTTCCCCTGTCACAGCAGGGTAAAGGGACACTATTGTAAATAAAAATTTGAACTGATATTGTCTCACTCACTGTGAATTAATCGATAATAATGCACAACAGTGGAAAGTGTTGCAAAGAGGTGCAGCTCATTCTGCCTCTGGAGAACAGACAGATTCCCTAGGATTCCTTAGCTATATTGGCAGAACTATTAGGAAGTAGCTGCTGCCTTTCTTCCTCCCAGTCCCCAGTACCCATGCCCTTGTCTGAAAACGAATTCTGTTGCTTTTCATTTAGTAGGCAAATGCCCCTTAGAAAACCAGCATGAGGTTGTGTCAGAGACACTCTGTAAGCTTCACTGGAAGATTTCAGGAAAATGTAACATCTTTTCACATTTACATTTTTTGCCCATTTGTAAGATTCATCTCTTCCCAGCAACAGGGACCAGAAATATATCCATTCCAAAGCCATTGCAGCAAGGATGTGAACTATGCTCTAAATGCTGAACGTGCCAAAGGAAGGGAGCCACCTCAGAGTTCTGAGATAAAATGATACCTACGTCCTAGGAATGTGTGTTTTTCACAAAAACTATATGCATTGTTAGAGTCATCACATCAGGTGACTCCCATTTGCTTCCTTCCCATCCCCCACATTTCTTAGAGATTCACCCCACTGCAGACCAAAAAACATGGATAGTCAGTCATTGAATTCCCCTTCTAGAACATCCATATGCCCTGACAATAAGAAACAACCTGGCCTCACTGAATTCCTCTCAGTATTTCCAGTTTCTTCACTGCAGGTTCTCTCTGCTGAGGCCATCATTCCAATAGGCTGAGGAATGACATTTAATTAACTTGACTTCTGCAATGTAGCAGTGTGCTACAGGGGCTTCTCTGCCCCTGCCTCTACTTTGCTCACAAACCACCCAGAAACCTTCCAGTTCAGCAATCACCGGTGCAGTTTATTTACAGCGTGCATTTCCACCATCTTCTTACTCTATGCGGCTTGGACTAGCAGCCTCAGGGACCGCTCAGCTTTTGCAACCCAGGAGGAAGAGCCTCTGCTCATCTTCCACTCTCTGGCTTTCCCCTTATTTCCTTTGCCTGGGCCCGTATACAGGCCCTGGCTAATTAGGCTGACAGCTGCTTCCCAGCTCCAATTTGCCTCATTTAATTGAGGCTGGCGTGACAGAGGGCTGACTAAAGAGTTGTTGACCAGCACTCTGTCATATGCATCAACTACAAGATCTCATCATTTAACCTCTCTACGCCTCAGTTTCCCATCTGTAAAATGGGGATAATGCTGCTTCCACTCATTTGTAAAGCACTTTGCGGTCTATAGATGAATTATAGAAGTACATAGTATTATGATGATTGTATGAGGAAAACATTCACTGTTTAGTGAACATTTGTAATATCCACATAATACGAGTAAGTATGAGTAACTTACACAATGTCATACCTGCACCAGATTCTGGCAGAGGGTGAGGGTTTGGAGGTCTCAATTCAATGGGAAAATACTCTTGTGGTTTCATATATTATAGGCACAGCAGTTCTTGTAAAAGGGGAATAATAATAGCCCCTCACCTCATATAAGTTGTTATGAAGATAAATCAATTAATATTTGTGAACCAATTAGATATTACAGTGATGAGCTCCTCAGAAGAGCTCCAGTTGTTCCCCGCCATCCCTGTTCCTATCACTGGTTTCTAGTCTCAGTCTCCTTGCTCAGCTCCTTGCTCTATCCCTTCAGTTCCCTGTCCTCAATCTCCTTGCCTAGCCAGTCCCAGTTTTCTCCCTCCTGCTAGCCTCTTTTCTACTCCCCTTTCCACAAATTCCTTGTCCCAATCTACTGCTTCTCCCCACACTCTGCTTCAGGGCTGGTCCTTTCTGCATTCCTCCACACTGGATGCCAAAAGTGGGTTCACTGAGAGTACAGAAGAGACAGGCACCCTGCTTTCAATTCTGATGCCCAGCCCCGCCACACCAGCAGCAGTGGGGAGCTGAAATTGCAGAGAAAATCCTTCTTGTCCCCTGTCGCTCTGGGGTGGAGCCTATTGCTCAGTGCAGACAGAAAGTTTGGCTGCAGAGACCTGGCTGAAATCAGTCTCTACTTTGGCCAAATGGAGGCACTTTATTATGGGAATATATTTAGGTGTCCTGTTTGAAATGCTGCTTCCTGACCATGAGGGTCCCAGTTTGCGACTTTTCTGTGCACACAGCAAATCTGTTCACGAGATGTGGGTGCCATTCACTGGTTACATTCATTTTAAGGTCTGCCGCCTGTAGGGTGCTTCAAAGGTGGACACACTTCAGCAGCCTGCACAGCAATGAGGGTTTCTTTTGCTGTGATAATTAGAAATCAAACCCAGAACATCAGCTGTCTTGGAAAAATAATGAGTGTCACAGAAGCTGAGCATAGATGTTCTGATTCAGTCCCAGACAGGAATTGCAAAAATTTCTTAATTTCTAGCTCTGTCTTTCATAAAGACCAATGTATCTCTGCTTAGCAAAAGTACGATTGCTATGGCATCTGTTTCTCTCCAGCTTATCACATCTTAATGCAACTGCCAGCTAGTGCTTAGAATTTAGACACCATTCTATGCTGTTATCCTTGCTCTGAATTGAGACCCAAGTGTATAAGTCACCTCAACAGAGTGTAGACTGGTCTGGAGTCTGATTATCTCCCTCCTTGTTAAAATAAACCCACTGAAGTCATCAAGGAGGTACCAGTGCAGGGCACGTGACTTGATTAAACAGGAGCTGCTTTGGTCACATGATAGCCTTGTCTTCTATAGTTTAGGCTGGAGGGCCATCTGGCGCGGGAGGCATGAAGTACACATAAAGCTAGATACTGGTGAGACCAAGCCTGCAACCCATGGCTGGATGGTTAGGTATTCCTGCAACATAGGGGATTCCGCAGGTGGCAAAAAGACAGCAAGGTGGCATGTCAGAGACATGGTTGGGGGTGTGCCTGGAACACTGCTGTGCTCGTATAATCCCCAGCTGCCAAAACAAGTCTTTGGAGATACTGGTACCTAAGCACATCATTGAGAGTAAGTTAGCTTGCAGCCACCTTCACCAGCCCCCTGGCACACCTAGCCAGACTAGAGCATCTCACTTAGTGCCTGGGGACATACAGATCAGGCAAGTCACAGAGCATATCAGGTTACTCCTAAACATTGTACTATATGGAGAATGAGGTTTGGGAATTGTTCTGGTTTTTATCCTAACCATTGTAACTGCAATAGCTATTGTTATTCATAGAAAGAATCTCCAGTGATCCTTGGATTTCCTGCCTTCCATCCTTCACTGTGATGAAGTGGTGGGAGGGGGAAGGAGAAGGGAAGAAGGTAGAGTTAACAGATACTGGGAGTTTATCTCCTCCAATGTAGTCCACACTGGCAATTTACCAATGTGTATTACTGTCAAATGGCCTTACCACTAGAATAAGAAGTTTAATTAGTGCTGTGCTCCCATTTATAATTAAGTTTCTGTTAGTTCAATCTGAAGCTTGATTTCATAATAAAAGAAATATTAAAAAAAAATATCCTGTGGGAATTTTCCTGGTAAATTAACATTACAGACTTTGATGAACTGATGCTTTTAATAGACTGTGGTATTTGGAAAGAATCTAAATCAAGGCAATAGCATTTAAGTCCCATAAAAGTCTGTGCCACATGATAATAAATCTGAATGCAGGGAGGAGGAATAGCTGTTGGATGGGGTCCGAGAAGATTGAACAATCTGGATGATACATTTCTCCAAGTCTGACTCAGTGGTAGAGAAGTAGCACCAGACAGAAGGGACATTTCATTAGAGCAGGGCAGGAAACAGGTTTCCCATCTAGTGAGAAATGTGGAGCTGTTGATAATTTTTTTCTGTCCCAGATCAGGGTGAAAAGCTGGAATCGCGAACATTATTGCACACTGACAAACCAAAGAACATTTCAAGTCGGGTCATTCAAAATATTTTGTTGTGATGATTTCAAGCCAAAAAGTCATTTTGACCTCAGAATAGAACTTGCCAATTTAGAAATCATTAAAATGGGTTGTCATGATAATTTTGAAACTTTTTTTTCAAAATTTTTTTGAATTGGAAAATTCATCGAAACAGACCTTTCCTGCTAGTAGTTTCAGCTTCAATACATTGGCTTTATCTGACCAAAAAAAAAAAGTTTTTTTTTTTTTAAACATTCCCAACCAGCTGTAATTTTCCCTGCTCTCCTTCTGGGCCTGATCCTGGGAGCTCCTGAACAGGTGCTCAGACCTTTGCAAGATCAAGTGCTTTATATGCTTCTTTCCTGCCCATACCGCTGATTTGTAAAAGACAGAGGATCATTTATCAGTTTATAGAACAATAAATAACTACAGAATAATCACAGCAAAACAAACTCTGATGTTACGCATGAACAACAGCAAATGCATTTCCAGCGGAGGGGAGGAAGGAAAGTCTTGCTCAGATGAATGCAGAATAATAGATCTAGCAGCTGGGTGGGAAGCTGGTGTTCAGTAATCATTTCTAAAGGAACACCCAGGCAAAAGCAGGATGTGTTTACCCCCAGCATCTAGAGATGAATTCTGAGAACATAAGGCTACCCGGGCTGTTTCTTACCTCTGACATGAGCTGAGTTTAAAAAAAGGGCACCTTTATTTTTAAATAGATGCAAATACTCAGCCCTCTCAGAAGAATCTGACAGCCCCTGCATTAACTCACTGTGCCAGAGAAACATCACTAGCAAAATTATTATCTATTGTTTCTGAGGGATCACAGATGGAGAGAAAGACAAGGTCTTTGCCCAAGGAACTTACAAAGGGATGGATCCAGTCTTCGTTAGAATCAATGGAAAGATTCCCATTGACTTTAGTTGGAGTTAGGAGGGTAAATAAACATAGAAAGGGAAGATGGGGAAAATGTGTCTTGGGAAATTGTATCATTCTGAATTGTATGGTTCTGGCACGTTGCTTGTAGGCAATGCTGAGTTTGCTCCCATCCTTTGTATTTGTTTTGCACCAGTGTTGCTTCATTGGAGTTCTCCTTGCACAAACGCTTGTGGATCACAAATTTCAAATTTGCACTACAGTGGTCTGTGATTTATATCACAATTTAGTCTGTAGATAACCAGATTCTTGGGGCATGGATCTGTCTTTTTATATGTCTGTGAAGTACCATGTCCAAGTACAATGCTGTATAATTAACAGCAATAATACTTACAAGGGAAAGGTTGATGTAAGGCCAGTGGCTTAGTATTATGCTCTGCACCCTGCCATGTGGAAGATGCTATTTTAATTGCCAGTTCCTTGACACCACATTGGCCTGGGCCAGCAGTGGTGCAGGCACATTGCTCAACTTTCAGGGGAAAAGGTAGTATCTTGTATAACTCAACCCTACCCTTGAGGTCAAAGGAAAAGCTGTGGGGATCAACTCCAGCAGGAGTCCTGTCCTATACTTTTGTGCAGAGTGGTGGATGCAACACAAGTTGGGAGTGAGGGAACAGAAGCAAAGAGGGGTTTAATGCCTCTTTCATTCCCCCTTGTCCAGAAACAAAAATATTGAAAACCAAACTCCTTCAATACAGGACTCCTGCTTGAAGGAAGGGGTTTTCAAGGGGTCAGTCAGTTTCCTGTCCTGTTGTGTCTCTCTGTCTCATTATCTGTGTTATGCTAATTTTTTTTTCCCCAGGGGAGAGCACGAACGCAGTCCCCCACTTCCACGAATTATGCAGTCAAGTTTCCTGCATTTGAGGAAATCGCAGGGGTCAGCACACCCGCAGCGCAATGGATGAGCCTCACCCTGGGAAAACCACCTTCGTGATCATGGTGTCTCTCCTGCCAGATAACTGGAACACTTATCTTTAGCCAGACATCGTGCAGGCAGCATGGAATGCATAGGACTAGGTGTGAGAGGCAGCCATTCAGACTGATTTTGGGTTGCCTCCAGCCTTGGGAAGATTCAGTACCATAAACTGTCACATACAATTTCATCAGAGTGAATTATTCTGTCTCTTTTTGGGCAGCAAAGGAAAGGGGGAGATACGGTGGGGAATGCTTTGGTGAATTTGCATTAACTGTTAACTTTTCACATGGAATTTCTTTTTAAGCATCTGGAGTGCTGCCAAGATGAAAGCATACAGATGGTCCAGATAACAGGAGATCAGGTGCTTTTGTCTCCTTCCTTGTTGTACTAGACTAGTTTTATTTTACAGGGGAAATGGGAGCTGTTGGCTGCTTTATTGTGAAGAACAGAGTATCCTGTAGCGTTCACAGTCTGGTCCCTGCTGTGCTAGGCATTCAAATAAATAAGCTCCCCCCAAAATCAATTGTCCTCTTCTTTGCTGCCTAATGTCCTAAGCATGATGGGGCAAAATGCATAACCCCAGTGTGTCCCACCTGCCTATCAAATAGACACGGGACTCATGCCATTTAATGCACATCAGCATTCAACAAACATCACTGCCTTCTACTGCTGTCCAGTGCATTTAAGGGTGGCTTTAAGCTAGCAGAAGCCAGGACATTCAGGGTTAATTATGTAACAACCTCTGTGTGATGGTGTTTACAGACTGCGTACTAAACCAGAGCAAGGCATGGGGCAGTAGTGGGTCCGGAAGGCCCTGCCCCTCAGCAGCTGGAGGGCAGATGCCAGGTTGATGGCCAGTTTAGAAGCACTTTGGTGGTCTAGGCAGGGGGGAAAGGGTTACAGGCCGCACCAGCAAGTCAGGCTGAGGCCAGAAGGTGTTGGAAGAGTGACTATAGCATTGGTAAGGCCACTTTGTAAGTGGCGATTCATATTTCCCCTCCATCCCCACCCCCTCTGAGTTGGCTGGGATAAGTCAGTCCCTCCAGCAGGGCCCCTCACAGTACCTCAGCTGGGATGTGGCTGCCTTGCAAAGGTTCCTGCCTGGAATGGAGAAGCATCCCCAGGGCTTCCTCCTTGGAGACTCCTAGCCTTCACTTGCCTTCCCTTGTGCCCTTAGTGATCCCAGCTCTCCAGATGAGTCTCTCCTCTCAAACTCAGTTCACAGACCCCAACTCTCCAGCTGATTCAGTCTCAGCTTAGCCCCCTTTCGGGGGGAGGGAGGGGCAAACAGTTCCAGGTGCAGTCCTTCCCCAGGCCTGCTTAAACTCCCTTTCTCAGGATGTAGCCACTTCCCCAGTGGCTACTGGGGGATCCCGTCTCACCATTGAATAAGGTCCCAACCCAGAGCCCCTTTTATGTATAGCAGCCTTGTCCTGCAGCCCTTTACTAATTGCTGCTCTATGTTTTCTTGGGACACTTCCCTGCAGCCCATCTTAGCTGAGTCCTAGCAGCCAGCCAAGAGCACCTTATTTGCTCCCCTGATCCCTGCCAGCAGCTGCTCTATCCAGGCTTTCAGCTCCTGCAACCATCCTGGAGCATCTCTTGCTTCCCTAGTCTCTGCCAGCAGATTGAACTCATTCTGACCCTGCAGCTCCTTGTCTATGAGCCCACTGGGCCCTGATTGGATGTTCTCTGCAACCCCTTTTCTGATTGACTACATCCTACACAGCCATTCTAGGAAGCTTACAGGATCTCTCTACTGTCTTTTTTGGGGTGGGGTGGGGCAGGACCATGAGGCCTCAGGGCCTAATCTACCCCCTCATAGTTGGGAACCCAAGAGAGATCCTGAAGGAGGGGACATTGTCCCCCTGGAAGACTATGCTAATACTGGAAAAACTGTGACCATGTCTCAAACAGAGGAGATGCAGCCCCACAGGAAGTGACACAGGGAGAAGTGTAACTTGTGGTGGACCAACAAGTGATCCGAACACTGCAATACCCCTTTAGGGCCCTGTTTCAGGATCTGGTGGAGTGGCAGAGCACAGCCCCTTCCCCTGCTCTTCCTACCATCTGTCATGACAGAACACCAAGGGGAGAAGAAGGGATACACCAGAGGGAGAGACCCACTGTCTATGACCTGGCAGAGCTAGGTCTAGAACAAGCAGACTGAAAGGAACTGTGGAGCCATTGTCTGACCACTAGGACAGCTGGCTATTGGACCAACCCACTACAAAATTGCTAGAGAATGGGGGAGGGTCTTTGGGCCTGAAGGGAGCCTGAGCCATTTTAATAAAATAAAAAGTAAAAAGAGAGTGAAGAGGGTTGTAGAGATGGATCCCAACAAATTGTTAAAATGGGTTGTGGAGAATCAAAAAAAAAAAAAAAACAGCTGACATTACTGCGGCAACTGGCTCTACAGCAACAACAGCAGGAGCAGCAACAGCTTATTAGGGCACTGGCTACACTACACAGGGAGTAGCAGCAACAGCTGCAGCAACATATAGCAATACTGCTGCAACCCCATAATATGATATCTAACCCACTGGTGAGAGCAGCTATCTCCAACTCAGCTCCAAAATGCCCCCAAAATTGACATAAAAGTGACCATGTGATGAGCCTGAAGTGTTCATAGTGATATCTGAGAGGGTTACCACAATGACCCATTGACCATTGGGGAACTGGGCAGTCCTGATTGCCTCACACCTGCAGGGATTGCCCATACCATTTACTGAAGGCTCAACATGATGGCTGTGTAGGACTATTCCCTTACACAAGGCAGTCAGCCTAAATGCTTTTGACATTTCAGATGGACATTTCAGATGACATTTCAGAGGATCTGGTGGGTGAAATTTTCAGCCAGAGCTTGACCCAGGGTGGTAAACCGACTCTAAAGGAACACTGCTGATGATGGCTCCAGCCCATGGGAAGAACAGGACCACAAGTGGCAGAGAAGATCATGTTGGAATAGTTCCTCCAAGTTCTCTTGTTCAGAGTATGGGAGTGGTTAGTACGAAACCCAGCAGAGAATGTGTTAGAAGCGGTGTCGCTGACTGAGAACTGTCTGTTGACCATCAGGCCTATCTGAGAAACGCCAAGATGGGACCTCACCCAACCATGGCCAGCTAAGATGACCAAAAGAAGGATGAGGATGGGAGGTATGAGAGAAATCTGGTTCCCCAATACATGGGGTGGATTGGCTAACTGAACAGAGACTGCCTTTGGGAGTTCATTCCCATGGAGAGATGAGACAGGAGCTTGGTGAGATTCTCTTCCATGGAATACCATTGAATGTGGGAACACCAGCAGTCAAGGTCCCTCCACTGTCAGGCAATTGCTTCGTGTATGGGCAACTGGATCACTTCCAACTGCACATACATGGACTGCAATTATAGGCAGGTCTGGGTGGCAAAATCCAGAGCCTGCAAGAAAGGACTAGAAAAGTTGGTTTTCCCAGTGCATGTTAATGGGGTCATAGTCCAAGGCTTAATAGACTGGGGTGTAGTCAGATGATAGTCAGAGAGTACCTGGCAGAAGTTAAGAGAGAGCTGTTGGATACCATATTTCTACAATACATCCATAGGGACATTCATCCCTGCTGCACAAGATGAGTGCAGTTAACAATATGGAACTACACCATGCAACATGTCTGCATGAGGGTGACCAGGAAGCCCATGGTAATTAGACAGGACTGGAAATTCTTTCAACAATTAGAGGCAGGGCAAGAGAAGGTACTAGAGGAACAAAGTGGAGTCGTTTGTGGATACAGTGATAGGAGACTCCCCAGGGAATCTTTGAGTTGAGGAAGGATGATGACACCCAGGGGAGGGAATGCCTGCATCCCAGTTAATGGCGTTAGCCCCACTGATGATGTTCCAGAGAAAGGAATGTCTGTATCCCCTGTTAGTGGTCCTATCCTTACTGATAACCCATGACCCACAGGGATTTGAGCCAAAGACCCACATACCACACTCCTGACATTGACTTGCTCACTAGCCAAGTTGATTTAAACAAAGAACAATAAAATGATTTGATGCTGAGCTGAGCCTACAAGCAGCTTGCCTGGGTCAATGATGAAGTAAAGGAATCATAGCTACTAAAACAATGGCCTCACTTTGAATTGCAAGAGGAAAATATATACTGAGCAATGAAAGACCCTTAGACCAGTAAGGTCAGGTTGCAACTCCTCATCCCCAAAGAGAGGTATGGCCCATGCAATACCTTGTGGAGAACATCTCAAATGTGGAAAAAATAGTTGAAAGGTGATCCAGAGGTTTTATTGCCCCCGCATGCACAAGAAAGCGTGAGACTATTGCACTTCATGCCCCGAATATCAGTGGAGGAATCTGAGGAAGATCCTTAAGGCTCCTCTAGTTCCCCTCTCCATGGCAGGGACCCCATTAGAAAAGGTAGGATGGATTTAATAGGCCCCCTGAGAAAGGGCATGGCAGGACACCAATATATCTTGATGATCATGGACTATGCCATGCATTACCCCAAGGCAATATCCCTCCAAGCTTATGAAAGTTTTCGCTCATGTAGGGATCCTTAAAGAAATAGTTACAGACCAAAGGACCAATTTTATGTCACAGTTAACGATGGAGATGTGCAGCGTACTAAAAGGGAAAGCCATAAGAACGTCTGTCTTTCACCCACAGGCTGACAGGTTGGTAGAATATTTAATAAAACCTGAAAGAGATGTTAAAATTTCTGACTGCCAACCCATACTGCTGGGCCCAGCTCCTTCCTTCCTTCCTGTTTTCTTCTGGGAAGTTCCCCAAGCCTCTGCAGGGTTTTCCCCATTTGAATTTTTGTACAGGAGAGAATTCCAAGGATTATTAGACTTAATCCAAGAAACATGTGAGGGTTTTACCTGGACAGTCCGGTTTTTGGCTTCTGTGTCCAGGTGCCATTTAGGGTTGTCAGGTGCCAGCTTTTTTACCAGAAAGTGTGCTTACTGCGGGGTGAGGGGAAGGTGCTGGGTCATTAACCCAAGACAGCCTCTACTCAACCAGGGCCACCTCCTACCTGCAGGAAGGCGCCTTGTCAGCCTGCAGAAACTCCTGTCCCGGCCCCGGAGCAGAGGGAGCCCAGATGGAGGGGATGGGAGGGAGGTGGAGATGATCCAGCAAGCGACAAGTGGAGGAGGGGAGAAGCGTGCATGATGGGCAGGGATCCTGGGGGAAAGAGAAAGAGATGGGGCAGGCCCTCAAGGGAAGGGTGGAGCAGTGGTGGGGCCTTGTGGAAGAGGTTGAGTAGGAGACAAGTTTTGGTGATCTGGTTACCAGAAATTAGAAAGGTAACAATCCTAGCAGGGACTATCAACATAAATCCTCCTGCTGACTTTGAAACTGAGAGGGAGGATGTGTGGTGTGGTTAACAGACCCCACATTAAACCAGAGCAACGAGTGGGCAGTATTAGCAGCTGCAGAGCATGCTCCAGGTGGAGGGACAGTTTAAAAGGGCGTTGGTAGCCCAGGGGCAGGAGGGAAGGAGTTTCTGGATGAACCAGGAAATAAGGCTGACCCTTGGAGTTGTGGGAAGAACGACTACAGTGTTAGTAAGGTCACTTTGGAAGTGATGATGCATATTCCTCCCACCCTCTTTTGAGCTGGGAACCCAAGAGAGGCCTTAAAGGAGGGGACCTTGACAGACTATACTGATGCTGCAAAGACTGTGACCACGCCCCCACCAGAGCAGCCACAGCCTGGCAGGAAGTGACCCAGGAAGGAGTTTAACTTGAGGTGAACCAACGAGAGGTCTGGACACTGCAACACTCCATTACGGTAGGAGCCGTGACAGAATGCCAAGGGAAGAAGAAGGTATACACTGGAGGGAGAGGCCTTCTGTGTACATCCCATCAGGGCCTTGTCTAGAACAGGTAGACTGAAAAGCACTGTGGAGCCTCTGCCTGACCACTCAGCCAGTTGGCTATTGGACTGACCTGCTACACTCTGTCATATATGTGATGGTAAAAGGTGCTGGCTCGTGTAGGCTTGACTTCATGTGGCAATGCTTCAGCTTGTGTAAATCATGATTTACTCCAGCAGGGGATCTGGCTGTCAGTATCAAATCCTCTTCTACCTTCCCTTCCTTCCCTTCCACCAACTTTACTACTGAGATACGCTCTTGAGGTGGGATCTATAGGATGAATCCTGTGCTCTCCCTGCATGGTGGAAGATGCCTATGGACCACTGCTTCCTGGAAGTGCAACCTGAGCTTCCAGCTCTGTGCCTCAGGTCAATAAAATCCTCACTTGTATAGCTTCAGGTGACCTATTGCAGTTCTTCGTCAAACACAACCACCACCAGGATGGAGTCTGGCAAAGGAGGCTATCTATTAGCTCTGCCTCTTCACCTGTTGTAGTGAAGGTTGTGCAAGATGTTGTGACGCATTAACGATAGTGATGCCACTAGTCTGGTCAAGGCCAGTTGAATAGTAAATAAGTTACATAAGTTGTTTTGCAACTTGTTATCTATTTGCGTTTTGTGCCAAGGAAAGTAAAAGTGTGAGCTCAGTTATTTGTTGTACATAAGCCAATTTTTGCGGTTCCCTAGAGTAAACATGCTTTGCTGTATGAAAACTTGAAATTATTGTAATTAAGCAGAGATTCAGCCATGAACCGCACTTGGAGTGTCTAGCCCTTCCCCTGCAGCCCGCTTTGCAGAGCTTCATTAGGGTCTTCCTCTGCTGTTTGGAGCATAAGCCGTGATTAAAGCTAAGTGTACCTAATTGGTATGGGCGTGTTTTTATTCCTCACCTGACATCCCGAACCTGAAGGCATAAGTGCCTGGCATAACATCTGTTAGCTTTATGGAAATGGATACAACTGGCTTGCTGAACCTATGTTGGTGGTGTGCCCACACAGTAACACCCCATCTTTTCTCTCTGTGTTGCTCCCTTGCACTGTAACCTTTTGGATACTGGGGGACAGTGACACACTGTACCAAGCAGGGCATACCACCAGCATGTAGTTTTTTCTAGCTACACCAATGTCACATGCTAAGGCAAGGCATGTTATGGTGAGTTTTCCCAGAACCCTGGAAGCAAATGTGCTCTCTTAAAATTCTATAGATGAATCTTTTATGAAAACTAATTAACATTGTGCCACCTCGATGAGCAAGTCAATTCTATTAGTGTACCTTCATCTTCAGTGGCAGGGTCAAAGAGGAAATTATGTGATGTTCTGCTATATGGCCATATGAGAACCTTATAAATAATGAAACCTCTAGTACTAATATTTTCTTTAAAAAATATTTAAACCTTACTTAGTGTTCTATGACACTACTGACTTTACTGTACTTCAAAATTCCTTTCTAAACACTACTAGAGCATTCATATTCTATTTGTTGAGTTGAGCAGCCAGCTTTGCTTTACAATTGTGTTTGGGTAAGTAACTCCCTAACTATTGCGGTATAGCAAGGGCAGAGGGCACTGGGAAAGTTCTAGAAGGGCACTATGTAAGTGCTAGAATTCTCCAGACTTTATTCCCTGTAGACTAGCCAAAGGGTAATTAGAGTCAGTTGACACCAATTAAGGCCCCACCCAGGTGCCTATAATAACCCTCTACTCTTGAGAGACAGTGTGGAGTTGAAGGAGTAGGTGTGTGATGAGCAAAGGAGTGTGTGAAGTGGAGGAGAACAGAACGGAGTACGGTGGTGTGTGGAGAAGTGGAGGAGAACAGAACGGAGTACAGCGGTGTGTGTGGAGTCGTGCAGGAGAACAGAACGGAGTACAGCGGTGTGTGGGAGAGAGGTGGAGTCCTGAAGAAGGTACTGGGCTCAAGAAGCCAGAAAGACAGAGGGGGAAGAGTAGCTCAGGGGAAAAGCCTGCAGCTGCAAGTAAGGTGCCAGCAGCACATAGCTGCTACTCAGAGGGCCCCTGGGCTAGGACCCGGAGGAGTGGGCGGGCCCGGATCCCTACCCCCCTCCCTGGGAAGATGGGGTAACCAGCGATGCCCTAGATCACTACGAGAGGCAAAAGTGCGAGACCCACTAGGGAGAAGCTGGCCGTTTGCCACACTATGTACCTTTGACTTTTTGTTTTATTATGTCTGTCTGTCTTGCCTATTTAGCTTCCAACCTCTTCAGACAAGGAGCTGGGTTCTTCCTCCATGTATGTATTGTGCTTCTCACAATGGGGTCACAATCTTGAATAGGGCTTCTGAGCCCTAACGCAATAAAATAATTATTAATACATAATAATAATTATACCCACATAGCATCACTAGGAGGTTAGGTATCAGTGAGTGGCAAAGCTCAGAACGCTCTGAAATTCAGTTCAGGTAGTAATAATGGTCTTGTTGTCCATCAATCTCAAAATGTTGTGCAAAAATGGGTAAGAATCATTACACTCATTTTACTGATTGGAAAAATGAGGCAAAGAGAGGTTAAGTGACTTGCCCAATGTCACACAATGAGTCCATAGAAGAGCCAGGAATAGGATCCAAAAATTCTGTTTGATTCCCATTTCCCCTCCTCTCCCCAGTAAGTATATCTGAAACTTCAAAAGTTTATCTGTAGAGCTGTTCAAAAATGTCAATATTTTCACCTCTCCAAAATTGCAAAAAAAAAATCATCCATATTTTGGTGGAATTCAAAATATTAATGAAAAATGTCATTAATTGGTTGAAAGTTTTTGAGTAACTCTGTTCATCTGAATATCCACACACCTGTCATCTGAACTGGAATTCTTTAAAGGACAGTCAATCTTTCTGCATTTCAGTGCTTCCATTTTCAGATGAAACCTGAAAATGCTGAGACTCAGCAATATGAAAGACCCTTAGGAAAGTAGCTAACTTGGTTTAAATCGGGGGTAAAGTTTCCAAAATTAAAGAAGAGATGGGAAGGGAAGGGAAGAAAGGTGATTTCAGACAAACCAGTTAGCTTGCCCATCCCTGATTTGACTTGAGTGGAATGTTATGGAAACATAATAGTCAATACCTGTATTACATTCCCTTAGTTCTTGTAACTGCTTTGCATTTTATGCCATGCCTTGAAACCTAAATCTAAAATTCAAGAAACTATTGAATGATTCAGAGACCTTAGAGACTGCAAGATGGGGAAATGATTCAGCAGAAAAAAATATAGCTGTTGCATCAGCAGGGTATTTTTCTCAAGAGATAGTATGTATAGCAAAAAAGTAAAATAACAGAGAAAACTCCACTGCTTTTGGTTTGACCCTGGACCTTCCCAAAGGCATGCTTCTCCCATGAGCACACAAGCAAGAGGAGGGGAAGCTGGGTTAAAGCTAACCTCTTGTTCAGTGACATGCCACTGCTCTGTTACAGACATAAGTGTTTCCAGTTATATACACAAGGAGACAGAACACTGCTGGGTGGTTTAATCACAGGACTGGGAATGAGGCAATCTGAGTGCCATTCCTAGTTCTGCCAATGACTTTATGAGCAACCTCTGCCATATCACTTATTGTTCCATGCTTCACTTTTCTCACCTGGAACATGGACACTATAATACCTGTGATGCAGGGGATGTTGGAAGACTTCATTAATATTTGTAAAAGGGTTTGATGCTTGGCTGGATGGCACAATGGATGTGCAAAATATATAATCATAATAGTTCATGCCTAGAAAAAATAATTATTCAGCTTTTTATTATGCATTAGCGTTGCTGTGCTATTTCTCATCTTTAACTGAGGGTTCAGATAATGGTCCCTGTTCACCTTTACCTCCTTTCAGGTAACACTTACTCCATCCTAGGCGTCCTGTTTAGTTTGGAGAACAAATGTCACTGCTAAAAGAGTCCACTTTCTCTTTTCCCTTTAAAGTGAACTTGGTGCTGGTAAATGATGCCAAATGGACAGCAGTGGAGATTGACTCATCCATGTATCCTCAGGACAGGTGCAGAATGGACAGTGTCAGTACAAGTTACCGTCTATTCCCCCCAACACACACACACACACTCCTCTGGAGATGAGAAAGCAGGACTATATCCACGGTTTAGTCTGTCCTTGGTGCTATTTCTGACACTGTAATGGGCATGATGGTGGTTTTTGTGATGTGGGCATCGGTTCAGTAGTTAGTGGACTGAGATCAGTCAGTACATTTTAGTGAATGATCACAACTACATAAAGGTTGATGAGCAGCCTAATGACATGGACCTGATTTGATTTGGTGACCTGAGGCGGAAAGTCTAATCCCCCGAATGGTCTGATTCCCTGGGAGCCTCCTAAAAGAGCAGCAGGAGAAGAAAAATAGCCCTCATCTACACACAGGAAGACAGAGACTAAAGGTCAGCAAAGAAAGATGCCTCAAATAACTCCAAAAAGAGAGAGAAATAGCTCATCTGATTCTAAAAGCCAAAATTAACGAAGAGGCAAAGCAAATCTCTGTTAATTCTTTTGACAAGTCACCTGAGGGCTTGTTAGGATGAGATCAGCATTAGTGCTATCTCCAGGGCTCCTCCACATACTCTTCCAATTACAGAAAACATGGGCCTTATCTGCCTCTCACTTATCCCAGTGTAAATTAACAGTACCTCCATTGGTGTCAAGGGGCGCCGGGGGAGGGCACCTTGTCAGTTAGCGTAAATTGGCAGAGCTCGATTGAAGCCAATGGAGTTATGCCAATATACTACAGCGGAGAAGCTGGCCCAGTGGAGTCCCACTGATGTAAATGAGAAAAGAATCAGCCCCCCTGCTCATTTCTTTGCTCCTGCTTCTTTTTAGGGATATTCTGAATACCTTTAAGTGACAGCTAGTGGGCTGGGTGGAGAAGGCAGAAACCATGGAATAGTCTTAGGTACTATTCCCACAGCTTCTCAGACCTATCAGACTGGCTTACTATGTGGTCATCCCCTGCAGTCAAGATATAAGTAGACCCCAGGGGAGTTGGCATTCTGTCTCATTCCTCCTCTTCCAACAGGCAGGCTTGCTCCTCATGCTAAAGACTGTTTGACAGCTCTGCTTGAACTTGCCAGACAGGGGTTTTCCGGGTGTGATTCCCACCTGCCTCTGGCTATCCTTCTACACTTTGTTCTTTACCAGCCGTCGTACTGGAGCACTAGCCAGAAACAAAAACTCGCTGATGCCTGCCGAGGGGATTTGTGAATCAGCACTCACATCTGACCACACAGCTCTTTGAAGGAAACAAAGGCATTTAATAATACTGTGTGTGCACAGAGCCTTGCAAGGCAGGCTGGAGCTGTCAGAGTCTGGTGCTTTTGGAATAAAACCGAGATATAGCTGGAGGCTGAGCCAGAGTGAGCACAGGGAGAGGGGACTTTATTTTCCAAATGAAGATAAATCAATTTACATTCGTATTCATTTAAAGACAAAGAGTGGGTAAATCAACATCACGATGTGCTCATTATTGAGCTCTGTGAGCAGATAGTGTTCCCAGCCTGCTTGTACCAAAACACAGTCCACACCCACTCTAGAGTGGCAACAACCTTCCCTTCCTGGTGTTCAACTTTATTAACACAAAATAAATGACATGAGCTACAGCCCAATCCTTCTTCCCTTTCTTGGCTATTCACAAGGTCCAGCTCCAAGACTGCTAAGCCCCAGACCACAAATTCCTCTCGCTTTGAAGTGCCACTTACACCTCACTTATATTCATGGTGGAGTTAACGAGCATCTCCTACAGCAAAGCTCAGTTAGCATCTCCCTTGTGAATAGGGGTGACGAAAAAGAAACCAGCCACCCTGTTGCAATCACATTTCCAGACCTACAGCGAAACCAGCATATACTGAAAACAGGATTTCCCAACTGGTGTGCCATGTCACACTGAGGCGCTGTCAGGCTCAAACAGGTGAGCCACAGAATTTTTTGAAAAAGTACATGTGAGAAGAAAGCGGAGGGTGGGGGAAGGTGACTTTTGATTGGCCATTGGCCTCACTGCCCCACCTCTTCCAGGGATAGAGCAACCAATCAGAGTTCAGTCTCCCTCTCTTCCCTCCTGTATGACAATGGGTTGGCTCCTCCGCCCGTTTCTGCCCTCCGCTCCCTTCTTGCAGCCACCAGCTGGGTGTGGGGAGAAGAGCACCCAGAGTTTGAGGCATGCCATGAGAGAGAAAAGGTTAGGAATCACTGTCTAGAGACAATACTTCCCCTCTCACAAGCAGAGAGACTGAGTGTAGGAAAGAAACTTTTAATAAAAGGGGGAAAGTAACCTGACATTGACTTGGGAAAACACTGCAAGCAGGATTCATAAGCATAAAACCATGAGCAAAACACCTACCCCTGAGTACATTCGGCAGTGCCCTTTTTCCTCAGGGTCTTAAAGCCAGCAACCAGAAGTTCCTTTGATGTGCTCTTCCCTTCACAGCACCCCATTCACAGTTGTTATCCTTAGTCAACATGTTACTGAGGGTGATGCCGACTCAAAGCTCTTGGTAACTTTACTTTGTGCAAGGTGGTACCGGGAAATAAACAGATGGAGACATGGCTGTCCAGCCGATAGACGGACTGGTAGAAACAGTATAATAGAAGAGTGCTCACACTTAAAAGCTATACTTTACTTCCTATACGTTATTAGTCTCAAGCACTTACACACATCCACAACAGGTTAGTAAAACACCCTGAACCCTCAATAATTACTGAAGTTTGGGGTGGCTTTTGAGTGGTATAGTAGCAACTCTCCGATAGGTCAGTCTTCCAGCTGCCATTGGGGGACCCCAAAATCTGTGTCCAAGATGTGATCCTAAAGAGTCCAAACCTGTCCCCCATTTATCCTTGTTAGTAGACAATACCATGTGAAGAAAAAAAACTTGTTAGGCAAGCAGTTTCAAGAATTAATCAAGAGGTTGCCTCAGAGTACTAATTAACTAGATGTGTTCCTGTAGATTCTGCATGTCTTGAGGCCCTGACAAACATCTCCCGGAGGGCATGCATAGATAAGCTTCTTGCTTTTCTCCTAAAAGATGGATCCCAGCATGTGCACCACAGACTTGTGGGGGAGGGTGTAGAAGGGGTGGAGGAGAGGGTTGCAGAGTCAGATAAGGTTGAGAAAAAGGCTCCCCTCCCCTCCTGGCTTATTCATGCCAAGGCTGCACAGGCTGTTAGAAATACCTATCCATTTTGGTTGCTGTTAGCAACATGTATGATAATCAGTAATGCACTATCAGTTGGTCTCTGGGCCTTTTCCTGGTCTATCAAAATCTTCCCATACAGCCCCTTCCTTAAAGGTCACCCTTTTATAGAAGGGAGCTTTTACATAACTGCTGTCACATTTATTCTGGATGCACCGGAGCTGTGATCCAAAGAAAGCTGAAGGCTCTCAGTTGAGAGCAGACAAATGATCTTTTGTTGGCATCTGAAACTCAGTACACCAAACTAGCAGCTGATGAGCAGTCATCTCCACCTAACTCCAATTCAAGGGCAGGATGACAAGTTTGTTAGGTTCTCTTCCAGGGAAGGAGCAAAAGTGGCAGTGGCCACTGGCTCCTCTGTTGAGGGACTTGTAGTTGCCAAATTATGTGCCAGATCCAGCATGCCATTAGCTGGTAAAAATAGCCACTATTACTTGGAACCCCAAAATGACTACATTGGGGTGTGAGGCCAAATTCAAGATTCTCATGCCAGTGGAGGACCATTCCACCAGTGCTTCCCAACACTGGTGTTTTAGATCCTGGCCAATTCTTGCAAATACCCACTTAATTTCATTGACATTAAGATGCACAATAACCATACCTCTGTGCCCTTCCTGTTTGGCAGCGCAGTTGGTTCTGCAAATGAGGATGTACAAGAAACATTTGTAAAACAGTCAAATTCATTAAACTGATTATATCTAAGTTCAGGCACTTGAAATTCAAAATGACATCTCCTAATTGCTACCTTATTATAAAAACATCTATTTTCCATCAGGATATATTCTACTTCATGCATGAAGTTAACAAGACACGTAGGACACCAACTTCTGAGACATACACTGTTATTACCTATATACACAAGCATAAAGTTGTTATTTACAAATGGGTTAGTAGCATAGTGGTATTTTTCTTCAGTGGGTTTTAAACACACATCCTGTGCTTGCAAGGTATTTTTCTGGTATTCATATCCAATTCCACAGTTTTTTTTAAACAGGCTTCAAATGTTATTGTTTCAGTCTGGTCAATTCCTCCCTCTCCCCCTTCACACATAGTCTATATGTATCAACCCCTTGCATTTATTTTCTTTGCTGGCATGTTTTCCTTGATGCTGTTAAGAACGCCTGCCTTTTTCCAATTGCTCCCCATAGGTCCCTTTTCACCCACCTCTGCCAGATTTGAGGACTTATCCAGCTTTACCAGAATTCAAATAATAGTTGGACAAACTGCTCACAATGCGGCTCTAGTGCCATAATATTTGCTAGGCTCAGGTCTAAGATGACCTTTTTGAGGGAGTGGCGTGGGGGTTAATTACCAGTTGCTTCTTCACATAGGTTTGAATCACATATGTCCTGACCAAATTGGTTACAGGTGGTTTCAAAATTCACACTTTTATATTTTTTACTCCATGGGTGTTTCCTGGAGGATCTGTTTTTCTATCATATTGTACTGCATATTAATAGCTATTTTACAGAGCTACCATTTTAACCACATTAGTATCCAAACGTTCTTTATCCCTATTATACATTTCTTGAGAACCCAGGGCCTCCAAAATACAGGGCAACCTCCCATTCCCCTCCTGGTGTCCCCTTCTGTAATCTTGCCTCCCCCAGATCTTCTTGTCCAGTGTTTGGGGGAGAGAGGGATTGTTTCTGCCTAAAAATGAACTGGCTTTTCCCCCAGTGCTGTCTGCTTGGGGGGGGAGGAGGGTGTCAGTCCACAAATAAACATATCTGGGCTTACTACAATTAAGCCCCCTCCCAGCGACAACCGTATCCCCTGGGTAGCTTTTAATTCTCCCCACTAACAAATTTGTTTTCCATCTTCCTTTCTTGGTGAGTTGAACTCTGAATCTTTTGGCTTCAAGTCCTTTCTTTGCTGCCCAGATAAGTTCATTATCTGCAGCTCCTTCGTCCTACTTTATCACCAAAAAAAGATCCAGAATCATTCCCCAGTCTCCTGGTTCTGGCTGTCTCTGCCACAGCCAGGACTTTGATCTTTAAAAGACATTGAACTTTATAAAGCATGGAAGTACCCAAAGGGTTAAATGCTAACAAAACCAATTAAACTTAAACCTACATAGCAGGGTTTTACAAACCAAAAGTGTTGGTTTAGGTCCTTATAACCTTACATAATTACACGATATATTTACACATACACATTTTTTTCTTAACACTGCTCTAATTATTTTCACATAGCTGTACACAAATTACACTCCCTTTTATATATTTGGAGGCAGTTAACTTCCAATGGAAAGCCCTTTTTAACTTTTAGTGATTTTAACTAAATCATCCATTCCAATTATTTCAGTCAGGATTATTTACAGACCATTTCTTTGGTAAAAGGGCCCATTTTTCCTTCAGAATGGCTACAGAGAAACCAAGAATTCTTTTTCTATAACACGTTTCACAACTTTCAACTGCTTAATTCCCTCCAACCTCGGTAGTGTTAACTTCTCACTCTTTTTTCTTAAATCACTTGCTTATCTGCCACAACACCTCCAACAGCTAAAATATCTCCATTCCAAGTATTGTGCCAGCAATCTCAATCCCCGATGCCTGCACTTACTCTTCCCCTTGCTCCTGCCACAAGGCCCCTCTGGGCTCCCAGAGTGTTTTCTCAATCTCTTTACTACATGGTTACAGCTTGTCTTGGCCTGATCCTGCTGCTTTCCTTGCGGAACTGTTCCTTCCCATGGATACAGGCCTTGTTCCGCTACCCATTTAACAAGGAGGGTGGGCTCCTCAACTAGTCTCACCTCTCCTGGTCCCTTTTCTTTGTTCCCTTTCTTTATTCTTGCTCCGGGGTGGTCATTCTGCCAGGTAGGTGGTGATCCTTTTCTGACAGAAGGCACAGGCATTCTGCTGTTATTTACTGTTTTATGCTCCATCAATTCGGACCAAATGACCTTAGGTTGCTTGTATTCTCAATCAACAATTTACTGCTCTCACCTCCCTACTCTCTCATTTGGGTACTTGGGAAGTAAGGGACTGAACTTTACCCTTCCGTGGGCTTCAGGTTAGCACCCATTCCCAGTGGAAACGGCACCTTTTCCCAGTGAAAGAGCCTTACACAGCAATATCCTTCCTTTGCTACTTTGCTTTTCTCAAAACTGCTTTCCAGGCAATTGCAAGGTATCAGGAGCAATGCATAAAATCAGTCAAGCTGTTTCCCAATATCATTTAAAATTGTTCTTCCTTCCCAGATGTTACCTTTCCTTTGGACACAGTTCCTCACTTGAACAGGTATTCAGCTTGAGTTCTAAGTCCCAGTAACAGAATTTATCCATAAATTGATGCACGAACTGCAACATGGGCACCTGTACGGAGTGACTCCCCCCTGCAGCTTTTCACCTCCTATTGCAATAGACAAACTATTGTAGGGTTATGCGGAGCCAGACGAGACTGCTGGGCACACCCTGGTCTTGGCTGGCCTCCAGATGACCCTACAGGTGTTGTTTTGGGAACTAGCAAAGCACAGATGTTGTTTTGGGAACTAGCGAAGTATATACTGATTACGGCCTCCCCATGCGCTTCTCAGCTAGTCCTAACCGATCAGATTGGGATGTGTGAAAAGGCACTCACTGCGGTGATACTTGTTTACTGCTATAAGAAACGCATGCGCAATGATATGATGGAAAAAAGCTATAAGGGAAGGTGCTTGCAGCAAATAAACGGACCCCTGCTTTCAGCCTCAATGGTGTCTTGTGCATGATTGCAATGGAGAAAGCCAACAAACTACAAACTGTTTATATCATCTGTCTCCTTCTCCTCCACGGTCCTTGCTGGGGCCTCTAATTCTGTTACCTGGGGTTCTGCCAACATGAAGGTCTTGATAACTTTACTGTTGGTGAGGTGGTGTCAGGAAATAAACTAATAGACACATGGTCGTCAAGCCACTAGATGTATAACATAATATGTATAACCAATATAGTATAACACAAGAGTTCTCTCACTTAAAAGCTATCTTTTACTGAGTCTCAAGCACTTACACATGTCTGCAACAGGTTAGTAAAACACCCATCCCTCAATAATTACCGAAATTTGGGGTGGCTTTCAAGGGGCTCATCAGTGACTTTCCGATAGGCCAGTCTTCCAGCTGCCATTGGAGGTCCCCAAAATCTATGTCCAAGAAGAGATCTCAAAGAGTCCAAACCTCTCCCCCTCCCATTTACCCTTCTTAGTAGACAATAACATGTCAAGAAAAAAACTTGCTAAGCAAGCAGTTTCAAAAGCAAATTGAGAGGTTGCCTCTCATAGAATCATGGAAGATTAGGGTTGGAAGGGACCTCAGGAGGTATCTAGTACAAACCCCTGCTCAAAGCAGGACTCTCGATTAACTAGATGTGTTCCTGCAGAATCTGCATGTCTTGAGGTCTGGACAAATATCTCCCAGAGAGCATGCACAGATAAGCTTCTTACTTTTCCCCTAAAAGACAGATCCCAGCACGTCCACCAGAGACTTCATCGGGGTGGAGGGAGGTGCAGAGTCTCATAAGGTTGAAAAAAAGGCTCCCCTCCTCTCCTGGCTTAGTCACGCCAAGGCTGCACAGGCCTGCAGAAAGACCTACTGGTTGTGGTTGCTGTTAGCAACAAATCTGATAATCAATATTAAGCTATCGACTGGGTCTTGGCCCTTTTGCTATCAAAATCCCCCTGTACACGTGGAGACCCAGAGTTCAGAGATGCAGCTGCAGAGCTCACGCCCCAGAGGGGAAGAAGGCATATTGTTCGCTCCACTGTCCAGCTCCTCCGCCGGCCACTCTACTCCGCTGGCCACTCCTCCAGCACCTGCTTCTCTCCAGTAACCTCTGCTGGGCATTCTCCTGAGGTTCCTTCCAGCTTGTAGTGATTTCAGCTCTTAGTGGGTGAACTTCAGTGCTGAAGCTGGGCAGAACTGTCCCACAACAAGTGGTTTTAGCTCTAATGATCACTGACAGAACAAAAGGCTCCTAATGGAGCCTTAATTAGTTCTATCATTGAAGAGTGGGCGGGGCAGCTTAAACCAGTCCTGGGACTCTTAGGCAGAGCCCCACCTCCTAGCAGGAACACCTGTCTCCACTCCTTCTGGCGTCTGCTCCCATGGCTGATCAAATTCAGTCCGGCTGACAGTAACCCGGTCAATCAGGACAGACCGAGCACAGCTCTGCTGTCGTTTGCTCATACAATAAGGATAACAAGATTTCATTACTGCTGCATTTAAGCGAAATGAATTTGTAAAGTAATTTGTAAGCCACCACCAGCCAAAGTCGATCACTTTGACTACACAGCTGGATGCCTGTGCAGGGTGGGCGTGTTCACGCAAATACAGTTTGGGCCTGAAGCCTCCTCCCAGCTCAATCAGAAGGAGGAGCTCATTCAGACCCTGCTTACATATATACTCACAAGGGTCCCTGTAGTCACGTTGTCTCATTCCAACATCCTGCAGTGCCATATAAACGACGTAGTGCAGGGAAACTTACAAGACACTGATCCTTGGGGGAGTCCTGGTAGTCATACCAATTTACTTTATCTTATTGCAGAACCATAAACACAATATAATTCAGAAAGTGCAAATGGTGTCACTGCATAATAATAATTTCAGCTGATTTTGCCAGAGTCTGGGGTTCATTTGAGAACTGTGCAAAAATTAAATTTAGTGCGTGCTGATTTCAGTGGAATAGGATATTTTTGCAAATACTATAAAACAAAACAAAATAGTCCCATGGCTATTCATACACATTTTAAATGAATTTGCTTTGGTAGAGATCCCTTCTTTTCTCATATATTTCTAACAAAAGAGCTTATGGGCAGGAGGAATATGTGAATGTTGCAGAATATATTTGGCAAGTGAATTTTGATTGCATAGCCATGCATAGTTACAGCAGAAATCTGATTCTAAGGGTCACATTAATCCAATCATGGAACAGAAAGAAATCACGTGATCTACATATTCAATTAAAAGAGTTCACATTTTGAATACTGAATGCTTACAAGCAATTGTTTGTGAATAAGCAATGGACCAAGAATTATTTTGAATGACAAACACAGTCAAGAAAATTGTGATTTTCCTCATGGACAATTTGCAAACAACGACAACAATAACAACAGCAACAAATGGAAAATGTGTTGAATACAATATGCACTCAAATCAATCACCTAGCTTCCTCTAGCTGAGTTCTTATACAGCCCCATCACAATGGTGTCTGAGTGGCTCCAAAACTTACGAAGTATACACAGAAAGATATATTTTTCTCTTTTCCCTCCAGCTAGGATTGGACTTTATTTTGCAAGTTTGGTTTGGTTTGGGGTTTTTTAGTGGTGTTATTGTGGGAAGGCTGGATTGAAGAAGTGGGGCTGCATTTTGCTCTGAGGACATTGAGACTGATTTCTTTTGGGAATGAGTTCTATATTTGTGGGCCAGTTGTTGAGAAAGCTCTGTGGCCTGCACTTACGAATCCCATTCTTGAGGTTGACTGTTGTAGTGTTCCAGCTCTTCTGGGAGCTCATGATCATCCAGGGTGAGGTAATCTCTTGGGTAGCTTGGACCAAACCTCAGGAAGATTTTGAAGATGAGGACCAAAACTTTGAATAATTTATAAAGCATTTTGGGATGAATGGAAAGTATTATTAGTGCCCTTAGCACAGCCGATGATGAGTTCTGGAAAAATGAACAACATTCATTTTACAAACAGGCTAGTTGTTATTTTCAGATGAACTAGGGCTATTTGCATAAAAACAAGATGCTTGTTTCTTACCAGTTTATCTCCATCACATGCTTATTCCTCACCTGAGGTCATAATTCTATGTGAAAATTAATCATAACTATCTGTAGAGCAATTAATGTGTTATTTGGAAGAAAAGAGAAAAACACATTTTAATTTAATTAACGCATGAAAGTACACCGGAAGTATTACGAATGCCAAGGAGGACAAAGCTATCATAAAAGGGATCCAGAGGAGAGACATATGGGGAAGAAATATCACATGAGCTCATTTATCTGGTGAATAATCATTCAAATCTAAGATATTCAATTGGAGGGAGATACATAGAAAGCAGCAATGCCAAAAATGTCCTTGAGTTGACCATGGACAGCAAATTAGATGAGCTTACAATGAGATATAGTGGCAAAAAGACAATGCAATTTGGATGGGGATTGCGTATGCGCATGCATCATATCCTGGATCTCTCTATATGGCACTTGTGAAACAAGCACTATAATACCATGTTCAGTTCTGGAGATGTCAGTATCAGACAGAGGTCACTAGATTGGCCCTGCTATAAGTTTAGACACTTCATCATTTAAGAGCTGGTGACCCTCTATCTCATTCACTCCTCAAATCCAGGCTATGATTAAATCTTGCTATGTAGTGGCACCTGTTTGAGTGCCACCAACGTGTCAGAGAGCCAACCAAGAAAATCAACAAATGGTTCATTGCTGGGTGGTGCTTTCACCCCAGCCCAGAAAGAGGGTACATAGCAGTAATTATTGGTTTGTCTGTTGGCTTGTTTTGTTGTTACTGTTGAGGGAAAGCTAAGATAAGGGGATGAATCTTTGAGACTTTGGCCTGAAAACAGTGAGATTCCAGGTAATTCTGGATTCTTTAGAAAGGGAATCTCATAGCCACAGAATAGCCACCAAGAAAGCCCTTTCTCTAGCTCTTAACAGTCTTACTTTGACTGCAGGCAACTCCATTATTCTTATAAATAGTATAAATGTCATGGAAGATACTATGGTGATGTGGGAATATAGAACCGATGTAGAGTAGAAGACCCTATAATTTTCCTTTGCTATAATTTCATTGTTTAAGTCACGTTATGGCCTCTTGGACCATTCTAGAAAATTCTTACTCTTCCATGTTAATAACACCCTCCAAATGCAAGCAGAAAATCATCACATTCCCAGCTTCCTTCATCATTGTTATTGGGAAACTCATCAGTGGTTGTTTTATCATCACAGACTTGATTAATTAATCTTTGCATACCTCTTCAAGATCCTTGGATGAAAGTCTCTATAGAAATGCAGAGCGCGATTGTCCTTCATGGTTCAGACCTTATAATGTGTCCAAGTACTATATTGCCTGCTGTCTCTTCTGTATACTCTGATGATGCCATAATGAAATAGACCCTTTCAACCAATCAAAAGGGTTTGCTGCAGAATGACATCATAAAGAAGAGAGGGAAGTAAGGTAAAAAGCCATTAGCATTGTGGTTGGAAAGGTCATGATAAATAGCTCTAGGAAAATGATGTACAGCATTATGCCAAAATGGATTATAATATATAGTGGTTGCTGGTATTGCCATTATTGTTTATAAGGACACTGTCTAGTTCTGTTAATGTTCTTGTCTTTCAAGTTTGTTTAATGTTGACATCCCTCTTTAAAATTAACATTAAAGAAACGCACAAAAGAAAAATCACACACACACAGAATAAAACCTGACAGTACATTATGCATGGAGTGTCAGCTTTTAGCTGATAATTTCCTGTCTTTTTGTCAGTTGAAATCAATCCTTCAGATTATTTAAACATGTAGGGTTTTTGTCTTTGTGTGTGTGTGTGTGTGTGTGTCTTTTATGCTGATGTAAATGGTGTGTGGGTTGAAAAACAACATGTTCTTTAGAGTGGTGATAAATAAATCCAGGCAGATCTGCTTTTAAATAAAGGCACCAAAATGCATGATTTCCCAAGATGTCAGAGATGGGTGGCTGTTAAAATGCACTTAGCATTCACACACTGACCACTATCCCTTCCCTCTGGTGTTAAGTTAATGGGGTAGTGGGGACAGTGTCATTAGTACAAAAGACTCTGTGGTACATGGGATACACATGTAAACATATGTTGGAGAATTTCTAATTAAGGAGCCTTAGAAAGAGAAGCCATTTTTTGCTTCTCTGCTTTTGTCCTTTGTCTTGGAGGAGGTGGAAGCTAAACAACTCTGTCCAATTTTTAAACCTAAATAGTGCTCACTTTTCCAGCCACTTAGACTGTCATGCAGTGAGGGTCTCACTCTAAACATGGGTTGGCAGTATTAGTCAGGTCTCCTACCTGGTTCTTACTTTTAGTTCCTTGACACAGAAGTTGACTTTTAGTAAGCTGAGGTACCAAGAGGTTAAAAGACACGTCTTTGGTCACAAGATAAATGAGAGGTGGAGCTGGAAATAGGATTCAGGTCTCCTGACCTCGAGAGACAGCTCCTTTGTAGGCATCAGAGGATGCAGAATAAGACCCATGACCAGACATTTGCGTCGTAGGTCAGTGATCTGTGTCAGTAGAAAAGACAAGCATTATAGTCCACAACCTCAAGGTGTAATAACTCTAAGGCCCAGATAACAAGAGGGTAGAGAACACCCCTGCATTAAACCACTGAGTTGAGTGAGAATAGTGTCTTGAGAAAGGACACTTGAGTTACCAGTTGTATTGTCATATCTCTCTTGGTCTCCTCATAGAGGGCAGTAGGTTAACTATCCTTCTGATTAATGGAAGGAATGGCCAGCCCTGAGGCTTCATCAAAAGAAACATGCAAAAGTCCCTGTGTGCTGAGCAATGATCTTTCATTTATCGTGGCTCCATCCACATTACCGCAGATGGGCTCCGTACACTCCATGAGAATTCTGCCATCTGGCAAGGGGGCACAGTGGCCGCAGTCCATTAAGCCTGCCAAGACAGCGACCTTAGATTTGGTCCTGGGATGACGGAAGCCATGGGGGATGCTGTAGGAGCAGTGCACCTGGTGCTGTGCTACATTCCAATTCCCCATCGTTCATATATTCCATCTCAGAGATGGCAGCTGTGTACCATACATAAGCCACTACAGGCACATTACTCAGGAAAGGTGAACAAGTGTATCAAGCAGGACTGGGGCACTTAACAATTCAAATTCCTGTCCCTTTGTAGGACACATGTTCTTTGATTATATCTAGATTTTTAGGATCCTGGCTAAATTTTAGTCAAAGAGTCATAAGGCTAAATACTCAAAGGCACTTAGGTACCTAACTGCTACTTTCGGAGCCTAAGTCCAACATTTAGGTGCCACTGACATTCACAAAATTCCTGCTCAGATGCTGCTTAAGGTGGTAGGTGCCTAAACTTCTTGCATGCCTAAATGTTTGTTGCTAAAATCCCAGGCACTAAATTTCAGCACCTGGGCCTGCACACAGCTGTCTAAGTCCTGACACACTCAGCAGTTCGGGATTCACAACCTAGGCATTTCCCTGACTTTCTTTCCTTTGGAGCCTGATCCAGTAGATCTGCTCTGAACATTCCTAAACCAGCACAACATGGCAGGAGGAGGTGGTGGGGCCCTTTTACAATTTTAAGCCCCAGTGCGCTTTCACTTTGGATGTGAGAGATCTGAATTCAATCCCCTCACCTGATGTGAAGAAAAGAAGTGGGATGTTCTGCAGTGGGTCTCTCTCAATCTCTTCTGTTGAAGCTGTGCCACTAATTAAATATTCATTAGGTCAGAGAGAGTGGGAGAAGGACCTGGGAGGCTCACATTCCAGCCCCCTGCTTCAATGTGGCAGCATGCCCAGAAATCCAGATTCCCCCCAGAGAGGGGAATTCATAAACTGGTTTAATCTGCCCTTGTGTGTGGCCTTCAGTGGATAGACTCAACACTTCCCAGTCACTCAAGAAGGAACTCTAACTCTAGAAGAGTCAGTATTAATGGATATACTTGTCTCATTGATTTTACTGTGAGAAGGCAGTTGGAGTTCAGATGGAAGGGGAAGATTAGTAAAACATTGATTAACTGCTTCAGCGATCCACAATGGATTTGGACTTTACACTTTTATCAGTTCTGAGCTGTTTCATTGGAAAAGTGGCATTAAATAGAAATAATTAGTGCACACCATCCCCAAAATTTACAAGGTGAGTTACAAGCCACACTACAGTAACTTACATAATATTCTGACCTGGTGTGCCTTCTGCTGATCTTATATTTGACTCTCCTTCATTTTACCAGTCCTGAAGTCTTAGGTTCTTTTATTTCATCCTCACCCTGTCCTTTTCATTCCAAGGATCAATTAGTTGCTCTCAGGGGGTGGTCAGTTATTTCCCTGTCACCTTTTAAAGGGTGAGTAGTACAATTTCATAAAGAATTCAGATAAAGAATAACTGGCAGGCTTCATTCAATAGCTAGAATCCACAGCTCATATTACCCCAGTTCCCTATGGTCATCATTTACCACAAATCAGTAGACCATATGCTATGATTTTAGTTTGCAAGTGAATTTAGCATTGCTGAAAGGCACTGAATTGACAATTTAACTCTTTGTCCACAGAGAACACATAATGAAGGCAAAGGCAGTGCAAGCATTCCTCATAATATCACACTGATAGGCTTCAACAGAACCTGAAGGGAACACCCAGAATAACAAATGAAGTTTATTATTATTTATTTGTATGCTTAGTGCCTACAGGGCTCAACTGAGAGAGGAACCCCTTTTCTCCAGGTGTTGGACAAATACATGGCAAAAATTAGTACCTGCCCCAAAGAACTTATACTGAAAATGAACAAGATAAAGAAAGGGCAGGAGGTAAAACAGGGAGGTGAAGTTACTTATCCAAGGTCACACAGCAGGTCAGTAGCTAACGTAGGAAGGGACCCCAAATCTTCTGGGTCCTAGTCCAGTGTCCTATCCATTTGATCACACTATTTTTCTTATAAGTTTTTATAATGCATTATGTGTATCTAATATCTGAAATCTCCCCAAATAACTAATTGATAAGGTTAAGAAATAGCAGTGACTAACTAATAGGAATACAATATTTGCTCCAGTTGCATGAAGAAATCCACTGAGCATTTAAGTGATTTCATATTCACTGTGCCCAAAGTACTGATAACTTGGTAAAAATATAAGTTCTTAACTGCAGTGATGACCCTGTTTGACTTGCTTGCTAACTGATGAGTTCATAATCTGCCTTGTGACAACTCTTCTCAGAATTTAATTGTCTTTATAGAAATAATCACTAAATTGTAGGACCTACACCTGAAAGTCTATGAAGACATTCTACCATAGCAACAGAAGTGTTCTACCTCCTTTATGGAATCTGAATTTGCTTATATGCAGTGAGGACACAATCATGTCTTGCAAGAAACTGATTTGGTGCTGGTATATATATATAGCACAACACCATTTTGTAAAGCGCTCCCATGGTAAATCATGCACATTGGGAGGGGTGGTGGGGTGGGGAGTAAAATTCAGCTGCTGGGATGACAGGTGACAATCCAGGCCCTTGTCTCACTAATATTTGGTTACCAATTCTCAAATATTGACCCTAGCAATGTATTGTAACGCATGGCATTAATACACTCTGGGTCTACATTGATGGCAGCAAATTTGCTGCCATCAGATTGATTGCTCTGGATCGATTGAGCGGTCTGGGTAGTGATGCAGGAAAACCACCCTGGTAAGTGGCATAGCACTGCAGTGTGGACGCCATGTGGAGGAGATACCGCGAAGTCGACAGGAGAGACGCAAGCGATTTACGTCACGTGCGTATCTCCCGTCGACTGCCACCGAATCACGAAGGTAAGTGTAGACTGGGCCACGTATTAGTGATAATGAATCATTCATATTTTTAAAAGGAATTCAAAGAAGCATACAGCTGTGATGCACACACACTATTACAGGGTAACCAAATATTCTTGGTATTTATAACGCCCTCTTTCCTCTTTATTGACTAAACTAAGTTAAAACCCACAATGCCTCATGCCACTAGTTGACCAAACTGGACCAGAGTGCTTTGCAATTGGATCACTGAGTACACTGACCCAGCATGTCTTTGGCTTAGCTGCAAAGTGGAAAAACACAGCTTGTGAAACCATAACACTGCTGTTGCTGTTCCAGTGACAGCTACCATAGCTTAAACAGAGCGATCTAAAATCTATAAACCTGAGCTCTCTCAAAAAGAACAATTAACCAATTGATTAATGGGGGTGCTAGACAGGATGACAATAATACTTGGTATCTCAATAAATACCCTGCCAAAACAACTGGACCAGTGCCGTTTGCTCTCTCTCTTTTCTACTCCCAGGTGTCTGGGCCAAGGTGCTTTATGGGCCAATTTTAACACGTGGTTTGGGTGTGGCCTGAGGACTGGATCCTCCCTCTGAATCTGGATAAAGTTGACTGCCCGGTCCAGAATCTTTGGAGTATGGGTACCCTCACAAGTTGCTCATTTTCATCCAGAGTCCATAAGAGGGTGTGTTATAAGAATACAGGAGAGTCCTCAGAATGAGTGCATTTCCCCACTTGTCTTTCTTATCCATAGCAGGGAACATTTTGAGAATTTTTTGAGGGGGAGGGGGAGATTAAGTCTTCCCTCTACCCCCAGATCTTGTAAAAGTGACATTTTATAGAGTTTGCAATATGAAGTGACCATTAAATCATCTAGACTGACCTCTTCTATAACACAAGCCATTCATTTTCACCCAGATACAGCGATATTAAACCCAAATCTTGCCTAAAGTTTTGAGTTGGTTCTTATAGAATCATAGAATCATAGAATATTAGAGTTGGAAGGGACCTCAGGAGGTCATCTAGTCCAACCCGTTGCTCAAAGCAGGACTATCCTCAACTAAATCATCCCGGCGAGGGTTTTGTCAAGCCTCATCTTTAAAACCTCTAAAGATGGAGATGCCACCACCTCCCTATGTAACCCATTCCAATGCTTCACCACCCTCCTAGTGAAAAACTTTTTCCTAATGTCCAACCTAGACCTCCCCCATTGCAACTTGAGACCGTTGCTTCTTGTTCTGTCATCTGCCACCACTGATAACAGCCTAGCTCCATCCTCCTTGGAACCCCCTTTCAGGTAGTTAAAGGCTGCCCCTCATTCTTCTCTTCTGCAGACTAAACAGGCCTAATTCTTTCAGCCTCTCCTCATAAGTCTTGTGCTCCAGCCCCCTAATCATTTTTGTTGCCCTCCACTGGACTCTCTCCAACTTGTCCACATCCTTTTTGTAGTGGGGGGCCCAAAACTGGACACAATACTCCAAATGCGGCCTCACCAATGCCGAATAGAGGGGAATAATCACTTCCTGCAGTCTGCTGGCAATGCTCTTACTAATGCAGCCCAATATGCCATTAGCCTTCTTGGCAACCAGGGCACGCTGCTGACTCATATCCAGCTTCTTATCCACTGTAACGCCCAGATCCTTTTCTGCAGAACTGCTGCCTAGCTCACTGGTCCCCAGTCTGTAGCTGTGCATGGGATTCTTCCGTCCTAAGTGCAGGACTCTGCACTTGTCCTTGTTGAACCTCATCAGATTTCTTTTGGCCCAATCCTCCAATTTGTTTAGGTCCTTCTGTATCCTATCCCTCCCTTCCAGGTATCTACCACTCCCCCTAGCTTAGTGTCATCTGCAAACTTGCTGAGGGTGCAATCTACCCCCTCTTCCAGATCGTTAATGAAGATGTTGAACAAAACCGGCCCCAGGACCAACCTCTGGGGCGCTCCACTTGTGACCGGCTGTCAGCTAGACATGGAGCCATTGATCATTACTCATTGAGCCCTTTGCTCTAGCCAATTCTCTATCCATTTTATAGTCCATTCATCCAACCCATACTTTTTTAACTTGCTGATAAGAATACTGTGGGAGACCGTATCAAAAGCTTTGCCAAAGTCAAGGTATATCACTTCCACCACTTTCCCCTCATCCACAGAACCAGTCACCTCTTCATAGAAAGCAATTAGGTTGGTCAGGCATGACTTTCCCTTGGTGAATCCATGTTGACTGCTCCTGATCACCTTCCTCTCTTTTAAGTGCCTTCAAATGGATTCCTTGAGGACCTGCTCCATGATTTTTCCAGGGATTGAAGTGAGGCTGACCGGCCTATAGTTCCCTGGATCCTCTTTCTTCTCTTTCTTGAAGATGGGCACTATATTTGCTTTTTTCCAGTCACCTGGGACCTCCCCCTGTTGCTACGAGCTTTCAAAGATAATAGCCAATGGCTCTGAAATCACATCAGCTAACTCCCTTAGCACCCTCGGGTGCATTGCATCTGGCCCCATGGACTTGTGTATGTCCGATCTTTCTAAATAGTCCTGGACCTGTTCCTTCAGCACTGCAGGATGTTCACCTCCTCCCCATTCTGTGCTGCCCAGTGCAGTAGTCTGGGGGCTGACCTTGTCTGTGAAGACAGAGGCAACAAAGGCATTTTTTTTGTATAATAAAAATAATAAATATAATAAAATGCTATAATAAAATGCTGCAGTTTTACAATGTCTCCCATCCAGCAATCTCAAATTGCTTCACAAATATTTCTAAATTAAGCCTTTCAGTCCCTCTGTGGCATAGATCATTATCCCCATTTTATAGATGGGGAAATGGAAGCACAGGGAAATTAAGGAATTTGTCCCATCACAGACAGGGTTAGAGATGTGACTAGAACATAGGTGTCCTTATTTTCAGTCCCGTTCCTTACACACTCTGTGAGTTTGGAGCACATTCTTGTTTTGCTGTTCTGGGGCTGGCTGATTTCTAATTTTTGAAAGTTTTTAGGATGGCAAAGCAAACAGAGTTTATTGGCTTCAATTATGTTTTTTATTTTCATTACAACTGTTTTGAGAACCATATCACAGAGAGTCCTTTTTGCCATTTCATCCATGCTGATTGGTCATGCACCCTCCAGAAACCTAATGAAGCCCAGTGTGTTTCAATAGAGTGGTTCCTCACAAAATGCCACTATTAATTGCTTTCAGATGATAGCACCTCTGATATTTAAAGGGACATTGACAAACTGCCTGATTTGCTATGTGTCAGATTGCAAAATAATCTGCTCTCTGAACTAGTTCATTTACACTGGAGACATGCATCAGGTTGTTCTTATTAGTGTCCCTTTAGCGGATTTTCTTATTCACTAGACACCTAGACAGAACCTCATTCCTCCCTTTGATGACTTCCATGGGAGTTGAGGGCTGTCAGTAGCTTGTAAGATAGGGGTATTTACAAAGACTATTGATTTCTCTCCTTATTCCCTCAAGGTATTCATTTGGAAAGTATCCCAAAAACAGAGCTCACAGGGTGCCTTGTTCGGAGTGTGGATCTGAACGACATTGACAAAATATTGTTGACAGAAATGAATTTCAACTCTGCAGAAATTTCCAGTGGAACACTGCATAGTTAGACAGTACTTCCTATCTGAGGTGCCTCTCTATGCACATGCTATGGGCCATGTTTTTATGTATTTGGGCACTGGCAAAACCACAGATCCACATGCCCAGGTCTGGTCATTACATATGGCAGGTAAATGCAGCCTAGTGGCTTTGGTCAGCAGCTCATGCCAATGGAGCTACCATGGCAAATAATTCAGCAAAAGTAGGGGGTATTTGATATTACCAAACAGGTAACAGAAAAAACAAAACCTAGGGACTTCATAAACTTATAGACCTATAGACTCTAAGGTCAGACGGGACCAATATGATCCTCTAGTCCGATCTCCTGCACAACGCAGGCCACAGAACCACACCTACCCACTCCTGTAATAAACCTCTAGCCTATGACTGAGTTATTAAAGTCCTCAGATCATCGTTTAAAGACTTTAAAGTACAGAGAATCCACCAGCAAGTGAGCCATGTCCCATGCTACAGAGGAAGGTGAAAAATCCCCAGAGCCATTGCCAATCTGCCCTGGGGGAAAATTCCTTC